>OX459015.1:10957352-12157352 GCA_949774965.1 Diarsia brunnea | reverse complement strand
CAAGAGCGGGAGGGGATATTTGATGATTTCCGACCCTCAAAAAAAAATTGTAACTTGGTATCAGAGTCTTTATGTCACCCATGGACCTCTGACTTGGCATACAGACGGTCACATCACTATTGTTGCTGCCAGTTATGATGTCAATAGCGGTCATTGCCCTTTCGCTAATATCTCTCCATACGAACTAAAACAAATGAACTATGTATCGTTTTTCATTAGACAAAATGTTTAAGATCACGATAGATGACGATTCAAGACATGAATAGGCTTATTTTTGCATTTCAAAGTTAAGAACTTCAATAGATGTAGGTGGGTCCATGACCGTTATTGACATTTTAACTGGCTGCAACTATCACTGGCTACATATCCAACTGACTATTATCTGTTCATAACATGAAGTCAAAGTTATATCTGCGCTGGTATCCATGACACCGTTTAAATGGCGAAGTTCTAGGCCAACAAAAACATAACAAATCAAATCGAAAAGGACAGACTACTCATAAAGTCTTCTATAAATGGATCATAAGCCAAACAAATACTCCATCCAGCCAAAATTTAAAACATCTATGCCTTAATTTAATTATAAAACTTAAAATATCAGTGTTTTTCCTTAATATTACACCTACATAATTTATGTACAATCCAAACAAGAAATTATAAAACCCAATGTAGAAATAATTAAATCAAATCCGAAACAGGAGGACAAAATTTCATTGAAAATTTTAGTATAACTAAAATAACTTTGCAAATTGAAGGCCCAATTGGGTTACGCAGTTAAATTTAATCCCTTTAGAATAGGGACAATTGGTTTGCATAAGTTATTTAAGCGTTTATCTATGTTTTACTTAAGGGTAGCTACCCTTACGAGTTTGTCAGTGGTTCAAGTCTTTAGGAAGAAATTAAGGGTCGTGGGGCTTTTGGGACCGGGACCACGGTCTAGGATTCCACCTAAAATACAATAATATTTTTTGCGTAGTATTTTGGGACCACAAGAAGAATGAAGTAAGTAAAGTACAGTTAACTAAATTGTGTACCGCGATCCCGGTCCTGAAAGCCCCACGGCCCGACGTTAGACGTTTCAAACATAACAGAATATAATTTATGTATGACACGTGCATGAGTTACCAAAGCCAGCAGTGATAGCCTAGTGGTGTGACTATCGGATTGCCAAGTCATAGGTCTCGGGTTCGACCCAAAAACACTAACTGAATTGAAATAGTAAGTGAAACCGACCGCTGTTTATACGTAAAGTTATGACTTACCAATCGTACCTTAGTCTTAGTTCTGTCTAGATTTTTTGCCCCGTTCCAGGCATTAGGCTAACCCTCTTGATAGAGTGTTGTCAAAAAATCAAGTGTACAAAGTCACCCCGTATGTAACGTTAAGTTGATGATAAACATGTTTGTCAGTGCAACTTTACAGAACCTACTAGCAAAGTTGACGGTTTAAGAAGAAAGGCATTGGTAGTGTTGCTTAAGTTCAGAAGTGTGAAGTCTATAGGAGTAGAGTAAGACCAAAGAACTGATTGATGAACTGTGTGAAGGATGTTATGGCTAGAAAGGAGGTGACTACTGAGATGACGAGTAATAGAGAAGTAAGGAAGAAAAAGTCTTTGTACTACGCCGATCACAAATAAATTGCGATATGGACAGAAAAATAACGAAGCGTGAAGTGTTAACACAAAAATCCAGTTTACATAGAGTCCTGTCATTTTTCTTTGTTGGTAATGTTGAATCATTTAAGTGATCTGTGGTTATTTTTAAATTCTTTAATTCTTTTTTATATTAAATGGGCCTTCTCTTGACTGAGGTCAAGAGAAGGCCCATTTAATATCTAAGAACGTAATAATTTAAAAACAATGAGACAAGAATAATCAAAAAATAAGAAACTAGACGACTCAGCAGCGGTGGCTCAGTGGTGGCGGCCCCGACTTACGAACAGTAAGTCGTGGGTTCGAAACCAAGCAGGCACATTACTTTATGTAATTTATTTCATCACCACTGCTCTCAAAACGGTGAAGCAAAACATCGTGAGGAACCCCGGCCATGTCTTAGAACCAAACTTTCTTTTCTCTGAAGAAAAAAGAAAGAAAAGTTAATTGTATTTGGTCTGACAGATTTTGATATCAAAAAACAAAAAAAAACGCTAGTGACAATAACGACTCCCGGACCATTTAATTCCAATAACACTCATACGCCCGCGGGAAAACCTATCCACCGATTTTTCTCCAACATGTCAAGTAAAAATCACCCCTAAATTATTAAAATAGAGAGGGAAATTGGACTGAATTTGTTTGCGTTTGTTAAACAAAATGCCGATTTAACCCGATGTCATGGCTGACAAAGGTTACTTTGGAATTATTAATTACTTTAATGGAGCTTCGTTATGTTTGTAATGACCAGTGGTCTCGCGGGTACTTGATGGTCAAACTAAAGGTGGGACCGTAGGTTAATGTTGCCTTTGATTGTTGATTAGCCTACTTTTTGTTGTTGTTTTGGTCTCAAGAGACTTCTAACTTTTATATTTTAGTAAGAGTGTGTTGAAAGCAAAATTAAATTAAAACTGATTTACACTGACAGGCCAAAAACTCTTAAACTTAACACTATTATAAGTACCAAAGTTTGAGAGGATGGATGCACGTTTGTTACTCTTTCACGAAAAACTACTGAACGGATTTGGACGAAATTTGGCACGGAGAAAATTTATAACCTGGATTAAGACATAAAATACTTTTTGTCCTTTCAGTACTGGTAGTCCCTGACTGGTGAAATATGCCGTGTAACAATTAGGTAAACTTCCGCCAATCCCTTCGAGATCAAGACAATGTTTTAGTTATTAAATGTTAGAAAATACTCCGATTTATATTTCTACCTACACAGCCGAACAATAAAGGAGGCTTTAAAACAGTATCGGTATAAACCTATTTCTAAAGAACATTATGTGCGCGAGTGTACCAACATGACATACAAGATAAGGGGTGTTCCCGTCGACGCGATGCAACGGGAACTGTACTCCGATGGAGCGAGGAGTTATGAGGGAACTAGAGGACATATTTGCAGTTTGGAATAATATTAATTTATGTCACATGAATTAACACAGTCTTATAAATATAAGCACGAATTTGTGTATTTGTTTATAAGTATAATTTTTTGCATGCCAAATGGTAGAATGGACCAGGAACAAAACTACTACTGTAACACCTTAAATTTATATACCTACATTCAATGCAAATAAATAAATTCTATTATATTCTTAACCAATTCGGAAGTGTGAAAATTCATATTTATTAAAATAATACTAAGGACCTATTCTTTCTGAAGAGCCTCACCAATAAGGTCAGTGTATGTCTTTTTAGGGCGCCCTCTATCAGCGATGCCACTCACATCTACCTTACATGTATCTTTCACTCATCCTCTTTACGTGACCAAACCATCTCAGCATACTCTTTGCAATTTTTGTCACAACATCTTTTAAACCGCAACGTTCTCATTTTAACCAGCAGTACACCGCCGTAAACCGTCTCCTTTGTATTCCATTCACAATCAAAAGATGAAACGCCCTGATAAGCCCCTCGTAACACGACGTCACTCAGTAAGTCAGTCAGACAGACACGTTTTAATTGCGACTAAAGACACCTGCGATTGGTCACAGGCGATCAATTAATGCCAGACACACGTATATGTGAAAGTTAATTACAATATGAGTAATGTTACTGTCCACTTATATACGTGCTTTGATTTTCAAAGTAGGGATTGAGGTTCCATTCAATCTATAAGCCTTGTTAGAAAAAATATAAGTTTTGTTGTGCAAAAAGTATTAATTCTAAACCCTGTCAAATAAAATAAAAAATACAGATTTTTTTACTGGATATACAAGATACTTAAAACAAAAATATTAAAAGTACTTTAACCTAAAAATGCCTACATCATTGTTTTTAGGGTTCCGTACCTCAAAAGGAAAAAACGGAACCCTTGTAGTATCACTCGTGTGTCTGTCTGTCCGACCAGCCCCCCCCCCCCATACCCTCTTATCTCCGAAACTACGGAGCTTAAAATTTTGAAAAAATACAGAAATTTGTTCAACACTTACAGATTACAGGCAAACCTATGAGAAGTCTATAGTGCTAAAATAACATGGAAAATCTCTCAAAATCTACTACAATTGTACGGAACCCTTCATGTGCAAGTCCGACTTGCACTTGGCCAGTTTTTTCCTATTTAGAATAATTTTACGAAGTAAGTTCTACTTAAGATAACTGTGATGAGATGTCCCCGGGTGTGCCAATTGATAAAGGCCTCCTCTCCTCCTCCTTACTAATATATTATTACACCAACCAAATAAAAACCATTAACCAGGTATTCAACAAATGTAACTCGGAGAATAAATAATAAAAATAACGCGTGTAAATACTTTTTTCAGAGAAGTGTAGGTATGTCATTATCGGCGTTCATTCTTTAAAAAACTCGCTGCAAAAGTGAACTAAATATATGCAGTCTGCTGGAACTGAAGCTTTTTCCGGCGAAATTTAATTCCACCAAAATACTGCAGTACTAACTAGATGAAACAATATCGTGACACTATTGATATGAAATTCCAGGAATACAAAAGCACTCTATGCTGACATGATATCACAAACGAATGCATCAATGTTCGATCCAGATAAAATGGCGCCCAAAAGCGTTCGATTCACAGAAAGATTGTGATTGACGTACACCGAATTTATATATAACACCATGGAAGCAATCGAGAGCATTCAACTACAGATATACAGGGTGTAAATCAACCCATCACACAGCCGTCAACCAAGCATTCTGTACATCAAACTAAGTACCCCTACGCAAAAATGTTTGCTGGGAAACGACTTTTTTTTTGGGTCAAAAATCACATTTTACGGTAAAACTCTATGTAGCACTGTTAAAATATTGTGCTAGTGGATACTTTGAACAGTAAACGGGTCTTGGAGGTAATTTAAGTAAAGTTATAACCTGATAAACTAGTATTTACAAAAACAGCTGTGAAAAATTTAGAACTTTGACCCCCAATATCTCTGTAACTAGGAGGTTCCCAGGTATGGTCTAGAATAAAAAAATGATCGCCGTGGTGGGGAAAACAAGTGCCCTTCGTTTGCGTTAAGGGTACTTTTACACCCTATATACTTATGAACACTTCACACAACGCAGATCAAATTGTGGTCAATCGATACTGGGGGCAAAAATATTACACATTACATCACATATTGTTATATCCAAAGAGTTAAGCAGAGGTCTAACCTAATAGTACACCCACATTTCGCCAGTTATATTTTTTAAGCCCCAATCCAAACTCTGTGGTTGTTACTGAGAAACTCCTTGTGGAAAAACTTAATAACATTGCCCTTCTCGGGAATCAAACCCAGAACCCCATGCTCAGCAGTTCCAGAGCAGAGGCAGACGGAGTTCAAAAATTACGAACAAATACGAATGAATAACCCAATCTACGTGGGGTACCGTCAAAAAAAGTTACTGAACGATCTGCCAAGCAATGTTTCAAATCAAACAGATTCAGAGCAAATAAAGTTTAGCAATTTTCCAATTTCCTTCGAAAAACATTTTTCGATACCGCGTCGGCTTGTATGATCTCAACCATATTCTGCACACACGTATCGTTTTGATTTTCCGCAAAAAATCATGAACTTCACTTCAAATAAAACTGTTCCGTCATACAATCGTGATAGTGCCTCTATTCCCGCTTTCAATCTCATAGACAAACACACTGGAACACGTAATATTTATAGAATAAAACACTTGCATGTAAATAATGTGGTATGTAAGAATAGAGAGAAAGAGTATTTTAGATCCAACAACATAATATAAGTGGTAAGTAGACAATAGTCTACTTACCACTTATGAACGAATGATAATGCTTTGTACCATTATTTTCAACGATCAAATTTAAATGAAATCAAGTCTTAAATTCGGAGGAGTTCGTGGTTAAATAATAACAGCCGCTCGGAACAATCTCCAGGTTAAGCCGCGCTTGCCTAAGTTGATCTCTAGATGGGTGACCACCCATTACGAGTTTCTTGCGTGCGACGGAAAGCAAGTTAAACCGTTGGTCCCGGTTGTTATTTGTAGATTCATTCATTCATTTTGTACATTCGTTACAGCTTAGTCAGTGGCCCGACTGTCTCAAAACCAGTCTTACTAATGGGTATCGTATTATCCAGTACGAACTAGTTTGTGGAAGTCAGATGAGATGTCACTCCATGTAAAATACTGGTATTCGGTAACAGTCGACCCCGCCGTCACATACTCGTAGCTGGGAAAAGGCTAGGCAGATTATGAGTTCTTACTCGTAAATATAATTGTAATAATAATAAAAAAAGCATTCTTTGCATCAAAAAAACATCGGTCCTCATTCAAATCTTCTCGATTTTCCCCTTCAATTCGTACATCGAATGTCTGACGATCTCAACAGCAAAAGTTATTTATAATATGACGTCAGGGCATCGTCAGTGAAGTATTTTAGATTCGCCATACGAAACACAAATGTCGTCACTAACTCACTACATCAGGTCGATGAAATACTTGGCTTTGTTTAGACTGTTATTATGGCAACACTGGTGTTTGCTACGTCAGAGCGTAAAGAGTTTGATGATGCAAAGAGATTTCAATGTACTTATGTTTTTATTTACATTAATGATGAATAAACAAAATCAATAATTCGCGAGACGCCCCGTGCGTCGGTTCGTCGAAGTGGCGATACTACAGGGAGGCCTATGTCCAGCAGTGGACTTATTTCGGCTGAAATGATGATGATGAATTTGTGATTTCGAACACTTCATCGTTATGGGTAGTCAGAAGTAAGAACTCTGAGAACCAGTCTTCGTAATGGGTGCCGTGGTACCTAGAAGCTGGGTTATAGAGGTCAGATAGGCTGTCGCTCTACAGCAGGTATTCAGAAACCTTAACATTGTTTGGATATGGATAAGGTTAGTTCGTTTATGATGATGATGATGACGACTTCTTGACTTATAATAATCGATTTTAGAAGTACATATTATAGATGCGAATCGCACATGCGATTACATGACTAATTGCGGTACTCAGAGATATTTAATGATTACTTAAGCCGTCACTTAGTAAAGGTTTGACATGTTTTTGTATGACAAAACTGTCAAAACCTTTACTAAGTGATGGCCTAAGTAATCATTAAAGCTCTCTGAGTGCGGCAGTAAAAGTGTGATGGATATAAATGTTGGTGCAAGGAGAGGGAGAGGAAGACCAAGGAAACGATGGATGTATTGTGTGAGGAATGATATGAACGAAAGAGGAGTAAATGGTGGCGTGACGGTTGATAGAGGAGAGTCGAAGAAGTATCGAAAACGTATTGCGCCGACCCTAAGTGTGGTAACTTCTCTCTGAAGGAAACCATGAGACGTAGTTTATCAGCTAACAATGTTAACTTATAGAACCCAGTTACAAAATAACATAACATCATAACTGTAACCCTCGAAGTTGTAGACAGATGTGTACCTAACAACACACCCATATTTCACCAGTTCTGTTTAAATAAACAAATATCACAAACATTTCCGGTGATGTACAAATTCTCATCTAAAGTAATACAATTTCGTTTTGCAAAATTTATAAGGCATCAAAGATTAAGATTAAACGTATCAGCAGAAATAATATTTGCGAGGAAACTTCAGAAGATAAATCGTAAAATTAAATTCAACAAGATCCCAAAAGTATTTTTACGTTAACACAATCCGGAACTTAACTTTAACAAGATTTTGAGTAGCAAAAATATTAAATTATTTTTATACCTACTTTACTTTATTAATGAGATGAAATAAGAGCACTCCAAATGAAACAACACTAATAAAAGCTACTGGGAAAAAAAATATAACATAACGTGACACCTGTAATCCCCGAAGGGTTAGGCACTCCCACATTTTGTCAGTAGTGTTTAAGTACCATGTAATAGGGGGCGAATCTATTGCCATCAACCGGGCACAAATCCATACTCCGTAGCCGCTATGCAACTGAGAAATTCCTGATGGAAAATACCAATGACTCTTTGCCAGACTTGGGATTTGAACTCAGGACCTCACGGAGAGCAGTCGCGCTAACGACCACTAGACCAAAGAGACAGTCTATAGTTTCACAAATTAATTTATTTTGAAATTAAAACATGGACACAACGATACTCTACAAAACTTTTTTCGATTCTTGAATACTAGAACAACCCTATAAAGAAAGATATATCTCCATCTGATCCAGTATGTATGGAATTCTGAATATATTGTGTACGCCGACTAAATCAAATTCCTTGCGTTTACTCTCGATTCAGTGCGTAACATCTTTTTTACTGCAAATTCTTGGTGTCTAGGTACAAATATATTTTCTTTAAAAGAAAAAGTTATATATATGAATATATTGTGATGTTTAAATCGAATTTGGCATTATATTAAATTTAAATACACCAAACATACCGACAAACGTATAAACTAAACTAACAACAAACTATAAAAGGGCGAAAAAAAACTATTCATCGCTGTAAGCTGGTAATGTGCCCAAGACTTGCTCGCTGGCCAAGATAAAACCAGCCCTTGGGTCACAAGAAACGTCAACAAGGAAAGAAAAGGCTGTTAGAGGTGGGTTTAACGTTTACCCGATGGCAGTCTTGGGTCTTATAGATATAAGCATGTAATAAGGCCAGCCATTATGGGAGACAATATTGGAAACCCCGGAGACTACTAAGAACTTTTGCAGTATTATTACATAGCGACTCGGGTCGATCTTAGGGTGAAGCCACGCTTGCCTAGATTAGTCCATGGATAGGTGACATACCGAGTTTACACGCACGTTAAAGCCGTTTCGGTCCTGCCAGTCACTTTTAGATCTTTGACAGTCGTTAAAAGTGACCAGAAAGTTTGACAACCTGTCCCACTAGGAATTATTGTATTGCCAAGTACTAACTGGGTTGTTGAGGTCAGATATGAGGGAGGCAATGAACTGGATTACTGGTTAACAATGACCTTAGCCTGGTGAAAGTTCAGAGGATGCGCTGAATGCGAGACCGGTCAATGTGGCGATACTTGGGAGAAGCCTTTGCCTAGCAGTGGAAGTCTTTTAGCTGAGATGACGATGAATGCCCTTAGTTACTGTACTTTAATGGCTATGTAAGTTATTGCGCTTCTTTCGTAAATAATCGTCTATTTCAAAGTCAGATCTAGATGACAGCTCTAAGCCCGTTTCATAGTAACGAAAATTCCAAGAAAAGCAGCTGTCACAGTCTAAAATGTTTCACTGCTCTAAGGGGTAGCAGATTTGAGTATTTAATATTAATTTCAGTTTGAAACTTCCACGTGTTCCTGAGGGAAAGCGCCTTGGCACACAGACAGACAGACGGCCAACAAAAAGATCATTATTATAAGGGTTCCTTTTTAATCCGAAAAACAAGATAGTTACGTTATTACGTAAGTTCCGATTTCAGCCGTAAATATCCGTGAACAGCCGCTATAACGTCAATCTCAGGAGAAATCAAACTTACACTGATCTTGTTTACAAAACAATTGAACGCAGATCTCATACAGTTGAAGTACAAACGGCAGCACATCAAACTACCCAAAACTGACAATTTTATTTAATCAACCTTGAACCTAAAAAATAAAACACTAGGAAGTGTCGAAGGGTGGGCGTTTTGGGGGACTATCTCTTGTAAATAAGTAAAATAAATTTTGACGTTCGAAAAGTGCTGATTATCAGCCTAGTTTGAATAAATGACATTGATTTTGAATGCTGTAGTGATAAAGTGGAAAATCTTTTAAAAAAACTAGTCAGATTGTATTAACTTGATGTGCTTTGTGTGTTCTGTACAAATAGAATAATAAAGTACGTTAAAATTGCTCCACCAATGGTCCCTGATACTGCAGCCATTACACACACACGTCATAACAACACTAACATTAGGGCTCTAAAGATAAAAAATACATTAATCATAATACCGGTTTATCAAACCGAAACTCTAGGTCTAACGGTCGGAAATAGAGGTGACTACTGATCTGTTCCACTATCATGTACGTGAATCGTGGCTAGATAAAAACGCAGGATCAATCCTCTGGTCTGTGGATGGGTGACCAACCATTACATACCGAGATTTCTTCGAGCTTTCGGCAGGGCTATTGCGTATCTTTTTAAATGTCAGTGGCTATCATAGTGTCCAATGTGTCCATCGATTAACTGTCAAATGTTTATGGTTTGGTATACTAAACGAACCATTTGACAGTTGATGGACACTTTGATAGCCACTGACATTTAAAAAGGTACGCAATAGGCCTACAGAAAGCACGTGAAGGCGTTGGTTCCTTTTTCTTTGACAGTTGTATCAGGCAGTCAGTAGCGCGAAAGTCTGAAAACCCGTTTCACCAAGGGATATTAGTGAGACGGGTACCAGTATTAACCAGAAACAGTGTTAGATGGGTTGTGGAGGTCAGATAGGCAGACGCTTCATGTAAAGAATTGGTATTCAGCTGCATCCGGTGGAACTGGAAGTCAACTCCAACATAGTTCGGAAAAGACTAGACAGATGATGAATATTATGAAGGTGTGTGTCTTTACCATGATCATCATTTATCCTTTTTTATCGATGGGAAATCATGATATGACTGGAGAACTCATTTGATGATTTGACACTCTGGGTGGAGCGTAAGGCCTATGCGTTCCAAGGCCGCGGTAACCATGGCAGTAACTCTTTCGAACAAATTCCGCAACCCAGACAGGTACCCGCCCTATTGGCCTCATCTATTGTTCTGACAACTCTTTGAGGCGCGCTTGGAACACAACGCGCTACCGACCTGGGCCAGGTTTTGATCGGACAGCGAGCCACCCAACACTCACCGTCCGAAGGCCCGCGCCTACGGTGGGCGGGCATCGCCCAGCGACTCGAGGCATCATCATTGATCCTAGGAATCACCGACTTTATAGCATAGGCCTCCTCTTTATTCTGCCATACTTTGTACTTCGTAGTTCCCCGACATTGTCGTATTATTGCCGCGACTTTGCCGATATCGTCAAACCCGTTATGTGTTTGGACGTCTCTCATTACTTTTCTTCTGCCATATTTCTTAGTTTCCCTTTATCATCGTAAGACGGTCAGGTTTCTTTGGCCAAACCCTACAATTCGATTAAAACTTTACTCCATCGACCAACCCTCGTCTAGCTAGACGTTGAAATCCTCTTCCCATAAATTCCCTTTGATCTCTAACAGCCGTATCCTAACTACAATGTTTACTTGTTTCATATCTATCATAATATTTCACACAACAATTCTGCGATTGATCTGGATTCTGATATTATGACTGTGAATCGACTTCATCAGTCGACGCTCGAAAAATTACTAGCTTTTGGGAACTGATTGTTCTCTTTTCCCAATATTTACGTACAATATTTTCTTATCCTTTAAATTAAATGTTAGTCAATATCCCTTTCCAAATATTGTACAAAATATATTTTCTACGTCATCACTTCCTACTACTTCTTTCCTTATACAAATAGGTACAATCGGCAACACATCAGTTTATACTTTCCAGTGTATCCTAACCCCGCTTTGTATGAGCTTCACGTACAAAGAGAGATCAGTTTCATTTCGTTTTCATAGCTTGATTGTTCGTCGTGCGTACTTGAAACCTAATTTCAGTCTGTCTTTATAAGACTTCTTTATCTTTTCGTGTCGATTTACTCAAATCTCCGTCAACCAGTGAGTTGTAAGTGCTAAATAAAACAGATTTAGTTTTAGCAACGTGTAAGGAGCTCGTGGCTTAATAATAACTGCCACTCGGGTTGATCTTTAGGTTAAGCCACGCTTGCCTAGGTTGGTCGGTGGATGGGCGACCCATTACATACCGAGTTTCCTCCGTGCCTCGGAAAGCACGTTAAGCTATTGGTCCCGGTTGCCATATATAGATCTTTGGCAATCGTTACAGGTAGTCCTGGAAGTCTGACAACCAGTCTTACCAAAGGGTATCGTATTACCCAGTATTTTACATGTAAAATATTGGTTTTTAGCTGCATCCGGTAAGACTGGAAGCCGACCCCAACATAATAGTTGGGAAAAAGGCTAAGTAGATGATGAAAGTGTAAGAATCGATCGCCAATTTATCCTACGCAAAAAGTAGTCTGAAAACAGTCAGTTCAGTCTCTTGATTAGGTATCAGAACTTGTAAACGTTCGTCCAGATTTTCAGTAGCCAAAAAAAGCCAATCTATAAGCCCCATAATCCAACAGTTCCAAAATAAAACATGTAAGTAATGCATCCTCCGGTCGTGCGTCACAAATTGCCCAACTATTTTAAGACTACTGTGACCCTAGAGATAACTCAGCTAAGTGCTCTGTACTCTCTTATCTTTATTTATCGCTGTGATAACGAATGATGAGACCGCTTATCATACACAATGTATTAGAACTAATGCCCCTACCTACTACCTGTTGAATGGTGGCACGGATTTCTGTCGAACGGAATTTCGTTTCGCACTTTTTTGTGGTTACGGTCGAATACGGTGGATATGGTTTATTTGAAGCAATGCCTTCTAAAAACTTTTGGTATCTTTGAATTCAATAGAATTCCCAAATGAGAATACGTGCCTTGGATAACCTCGCTACTCAATTTTGGAACTGGTTAAAATTATATTATTAATGGTAAAATGTTTTTTTTTTTTTGGTACAGGCCCAAATGGTAAATAGTGTGGCAAACTATTGTAAAGTGTTATTGGGTTTTTCAATACGGGTTTTTCAGTAGCAGCCACCGAGTACGGATTCGTGCCCGCTTAATTACAATAGGCTAGCCCCTATCCCAAGGAACTTAAACATAACTGGCGAAATATGGGTGAACTAATGGGTAAGGTCTGCTTAACCGTTCGATGATCTCAGGTGTGATGTTGTATTAATATTTTTTCTTTAGAATGATTTAGGTATACAGGGTGTAAATCAACCCATCACACAGCCGTCAACCAAGCATTCTGTACATCAAACTATGTACCCCTACGCAAAAATTTTGCTGGGAAATGATTTTTTTTTTGTGGTCAAAAATCTCATTTTACGGTAAAACTCAATGAAGCACTCTTAAAACATTGTGCTATTGGATGCTATAAGTAAACGGGTCATGGAGGTAATTTAAGTAAAATTATAACCTGAAAAACGAGTATTTACAAAAACAGCTGTGAAAAATTTGGAACTTTGACCCCCAATATCTCCGTAACTAGGGGGTTTCCAGGTATGGTCTAGAACAAAAAAATGATCGCAGTGGTGGGAAAAACAAGTGCCCTTCGTTTGCGTTAAGGGTACTTTTACACCCTATATAATATACCCGTGTAGTCGACCTAGAGAAGAGCTTTTTTTTTCAAACTAATTTATTTTATTATTCACTTTACGTACTCTGGCTACTTTTCTTCTTTAAGAAAATAAGCCTATAAAAATATGACGACGCCAGCGATGGCGGAGCGATAGGGTCGTCACCATTTTGGTTCGGTGGTAGAGGGTTCATTTCGTAGGTTTCGTTGAATTATAACACAACGTGTAAATATAACCTCACTTTTAATCAGATACTAATAATCTAAAACTAGCACACTTAATAATAAACAATACCAAGTGACAATAATAATTTTACTAGGCAAACCGACAGTTTCGTTTTGGAGAAGTGACTCGGTCCGTGTCTCGATGCAAAGTGCCCGTTCGACAATCCCCACTTACCAAAACGACTCCGTCCACGTGCCGCCATTACAAAAAATAACGCCACGGTGTTTGCCCCTCTACTACAATAATCAATTGAGCAACTTTTATTAGAACGATATCGTTATCCACGACACGGCCAGCCTGACGAGCTACACGTCCTCGTGTGTATCTGTAACAAAATAACCAACTTTGAAGCATTTTTGAAAACTCGGCCGACCTGACCGTAAAGTTTACTTAGAGGTAGGTACAATGATACTTTCAATAACCAAACAACCTTTAAGTACCTAAACCATTTTAACAACTTAAACACAGAAGATTCCTCCAAGCCTCATAATTATCAAATTTCAAAAAGAAAATACACCACTCATGGCCCGACTTCAGCTAGTGACAATTCATTATTGCCGCCCATATCGTCATCACCTCATGTGATACGACCAACACTTCATCTAGAGTCCGCGACTCTCAGGTCAATACATGACCGTACAAATAGTCTCCTTCGAGACCCAGGTCCCGGCCACACTACCAGCTGCCCATCGCGCTCTGAACAACCCCACACTGAGTTGCAGTTACGACTACAGACTAGCGAGTGCAGTGCGACCTAATGACCATGGTACACCACTAGCTGCCCATCGCGCTCTGAACAACTCCACACTAAGTTGCAGTTACGACTACAGACTAATGCGTGCACCACTACCAATAGCCATGGCATGTGTTCTATTTGCTGGTGGAGGCACCTTCCTCACCGTCTTCTACATTAGGCAAATTTAACTCACATTACTTGAAGGAATCTTTCGTACATCTTAACTCGTCTATCCTGACTAACAACATTTAAGATTTAAATAAAAAATAACAAATCGTATACACTACACAGCTATTATTTACTTGACACAATTATACACAGAAACCATGTGAAGTTCAACATAGTCTAAATCAACTTAAAATTCAACAACATTGACATTATGATTCGCTTCTACTTTGGTGGCCCAGTTGCACCACGCAACTAACAGATCACTGTCTGTTCATGAAAATAGACTCCTCAAGTCCCAGGTCTATCCAGACCAATTGCCGAAAGGCCCTAGTCACGTCCATGTGACTACTAGTCTCTTACGAGACCCAGGTCCACACCACAAGCCGCTCATCACGCCCTGAACGACAACGTACGCAGTTGCGACTGCGTCTTGTGGATGCGGATTGACCTAAATAACCAACAAGCGCTATCATAAGTCTGTCGAGCTTCCTTCACCCTCAGAAACATCATCTATTACGTCTAACTCTGTTGGAACTTCACAGGTTGGTATCTTCGGACACGGTCGTGAGCGTACTTGTGTACGTGTGCCGGTTAGTGATTATAAAACATCGGTGGCCCTCAAGTAATTCGACGCTTTTAAAAGAACCTCTTTACTTCAGGTCAAGCTTGGTTTGGTTACGCACTTCACTTTTTAGGGTTCCGTAGTCAACTAGGAACCCTTATAGTTTCGCCATGTCTGTCTGTCTGTCTGTCTGTCCGTCCTCGCTTAATCTCTGTGACCGTTAGCACTAGAAAGCTGAAATTTGGGACCAATATGTGTATCAATCACGCCGACAAAGTGCTAAAATAAAAATTGGAAAAAAATGTTTTATTAGGGTAGCCCCCCTATATGTAAAGTGGGAAGTGTTTTTTTTTTTAATTTTAACCCTAATGTGTGATATATTGTTGGAAAGGTATTTAAAAATGAATAGGGGTTTACTAAAATCATTTTTTGATAATGTCAATAATTTCGGAAATAATCGCTCCAAAAGTAAAAAACAAAGCGTCCCCCCCCCTCTAACTTTTGAACCATAAGTTTAGAAAATACGAAAAAAATCTGAAAAGTAGAACTTTATAAGGACTTTCTAGGAAAATTATTTTGAACTTGGATGGAAACAACAGATGGAAACTGCAGTTAACCAATATAATTTGGTCCCTGAATCGTATGAGCGCCTATACAATCCAGAGGTCAAGTTTCATTTGCCCGTATTTTTTTTTTAACTTCGTTTACATAATATTTTATTATCTACGGAACCCTACACTGAGCGTGGCCCGACACGCTCTTGGCCGGTTTTTATTAAAACCAAGTCACCAACACTAAACTTCACAAGTTTTGGCTTAGTAAAATCAAAACGGGACTTATCATATGAAGCGTTTTTCTCAATATTTTGGGTCGCTTGTTCTCTCACAACGGAAATATTAATGTCAATTTCCTCATCATGATCTACCATTAAGCTAAGAGGTCTAGCTACCTTGGTAACTAAAAGTTCTAAGGGACGAGCTATGGTTACCCTATTAATAGCACAAAATGGTCAATTGTCCATCCTCGAGAGCATCCTGTCAGGATCTATCTCCTATCTCTACTGCACTCAACCTTTATAGTGCTCATAACACGTTCTACCTGCTCAATAGCACGACTAGAACCCGTAGCTATAAGGTGTAAACTAATGTTATGAAAGTCGCAAAATTCTTAAAGTCTTTACAAGCGAAACAACGACCCTGGTCAACAATTACACGACTAGGAGCACCGAAAAAAACAACAAACTTAGTAAATGCGTCAATAAAAACGATGACGTATTCTTTTAAGTCGGTTTGACTCTTTTTACACGTTTGTGGTACGTTTGCTGTGGTATTCGACGACACGAAATTCGTTATTAAAGTTTTGAAAAAGTATAGCACCATAACCGTCCAATCTAATCGTCAATAAGTGGCAGAGGAAGTCTATCAGGGACTGGGTTATTGTTGAGCTCCCGATAGTCTACACACATACGATCGCTACCGTCGCGCTTTTTTAACTGAAATAATTTGACTAGCGAACGGAGAGCAGCTAGGCCTAATAATGTTTGCAATAAGCAAAGAACTCGTTTATTTTAGTACGCACTATTTGACGTTCCTCGTGGCAAAGCCTATAAGGTCTACGTTGAACGGTTAAGTTACGGTTCTTAAGGCGAATATGTAACACCCCAGTAATAAAACGCCTATGTGGCAAACCAGAGCTAAATGTTACCGAGAAATCGTTCAACAGCATCATTCATTGGGGTTTATAATCTGCAGGGATTTGTGAGTTACAGGAATTCATTGCGAGTGATTTTGAGATCTTAATACTGTCTTTGGTCATGCAAACATTACAACCAAATTGTAATAATTCAGAGCCAATTATAAGACCGTAGTGAATACAATCACTAGGTAAAACATGAAATAAAATGTTAAAACAATAACCGTCGATGACAACCTCACTCAGAACCTGTTTTGCACTAAATACTTCAAAATTACCTAACCCTATCAATTTAACAACTGAGTTGGTGTGGCTGGACCATTGAAATAAGCTTTCCTTTATGAGAGAACACTCGGCTTCACCATCATAACATAACATAACAAAACATCAGGCCTGCAATCCCCGAAGGGCTAGGCAGAGGTGTACCTAACAGTACACCCACATTTCGCCAGTTATGTTCAAGTCCTATGTAATAGGGACTACTACCATAGTAAAATGGAAACGACTCACCAGATTGTTACCATTGCCCACAAACACCAGCTACTCGACAGTTGTCGACGCGCCGTTCGGTGAAGACGCCGCTTCCGCTGCTATGAACTGCATGGCCCGCAGCGACGCGCCGCCCGTGCCGGAATTGCCACGATGACAATTAGATGCGATATGCCCACTTTCACCATAACGGAGAAAAATCACTTATTTGCTGGTTCCAGGGGTAGCCGTCGAAGTCATTTGTCCCTTACTGGTGGTAGACACAGGTTTCGAAAACTTTGAACGGCAATCACATGACACACACACGAACACACATGACATTGTAGGTAGGAACATTCTGTGGTTTGGAATTAGGTGTTTTGATCAAACTTTTGCTTCAAACTTGCACTAGCACTTGCACTTGCACGTGGATCAGAATCTGGCTGCCCTGAACCGATTTCCGGCAGAGCAATCTTGGATGATGAGGCTGGTGTTCTGATACCCTCGATCAGCTGCATCATATTCCGCTGCGGGATCTCGAACATTGTGCGCCGTGAGATTCAGATCGCACTTCTGATGACGACGCCAGCGATGGCGGAGCGATAGGGTCGTCACCATTTTGGTTCGGTGGTAGAGGGTTCATTTCGTAGGTTTCGTTGAATTATAACACAACGTGTAAATATAACCTCACTTTTAATCAGATACTAATAATCTAAAACTAGCACACTTAATAATAAACAATACCAAGTGACAATAATAATTTTACTAGGCAAACCGACAGTTTCGTTTTGGAGAAGTGACTCGGTCCGTGTCTCGATGCAAAGTGCCCGTTCGACAATCCCCACTTACCAAAACGACTCCGTCCACGTGCCGCCATTACAAAAAATAACGCCACGGTGTTTGCCCCTCTACTACAATAATCAATTGAGCAACTTTTATTAGAACGATATCGTTATCCACGACAAATATATTCTAAAAAGTTATTTGAAAATTGTTTTATAACTATTAAGAAAGTTATTTGAAAGTTTAAAAGCGGGTCTTTCACCTGCGATATTTATTTTATGTTACTAAAAAGTGTTTCTATTCCATTCATTTTCGTTAAATATTAATGTTTTCTGACACCTTTCGGCTGCAGAGCTAATTTCAAATTCAGTAAATTCAAAGTCTCAAAGAGCAGTTAGCCCGCAGATAGGTATATACATTTTAACTTTTTTGGAAAGTTTTATTCCATAAGTTCGGAATGTTTGAAAAGGTATGATTGCTAAAGTTTAATGGGATATATTTATTGATGTTATTGGCGTACTCATCTGAAAATAATGTAGTCTATGAAGTAGGTACTCACTAGAACTTGCTTTTACTTAAATTGGAAAGGACAAATAATCACAGATTTAATAAACACTTCTTTTGCGAATGAGGCAGTCACTTTTTGAAAATTATCTAAAAATCTCTAGAAAACAAGATGTTACGAATGTAAAACAATAATAATTCTTTGGCCAAAGAATCAGCATTGCCATCCAACGTGGGAATGCTGCCAGCCTTCTGGGCACTTTTCCTGTTGACAGCGTTGTGGACAAGTTTTTTGACGCCATGTAATTCTTCTCTATTTGATACTTGTATTTATTTTATTATAATTTTAGTTCTGTAAATTGTAGTTTGTAAAAAATAAGTATGTTTTAGTTTTTAAAATAATTAAAAAATATTCATCAACTCATAATAACAAAACAGATAAGTAAAGTCACGAGTGTGAGCGACAAACAAACAAACAGCCGTGTTTAAATAACATTTATAACATAATGAACTGTTGCGTAGATGTAGAATACAGACATAAACTTAAATGCCCTAACTATAGTTTATGACAAAATATATTATTTTCGGTACAAACACAAACTTAATCATTTTTACTCAAATAACAAACACTACATGTTATTGACACCTATTTTTTTTTGGGGGGGGTGGGAAATCATCAAATAACCCCTCCCGCTCTTAGGCAGAGCGGAAGGGAGTGTCAGACTTCTACTGACTAACCCTTGTGCCGAGGCCGCGGTATCTCTTTCGAACAACCCGCAGCCCCGACGGGCGTCGGCCCTTGTCGACATCTCTTTAAAGCGCGCGTGGAACACTAACGCCCCATCGACACGGCCTGTCGTCGTCGGACGGACGGCGAGCTAGCCCATTACTCACCGTCCACAGGCCTGCGTCTACGGTAACCGGAAGCTGTCACGCGGCCCCCGACGCCCGGAGCGTCTCCCGCGGTGGCTGGGATGTTATTGACACCTCAATGCTTATTTTTTTTTTCGAACTTTAAAAAGCTGCTGATTTCGAAAAAGCTAACACAAAAATCAATAAACCAGCTACCAACTTCCATAATAGCTTAAGGCCTTTGCCCAGCCTGCTCTGGTTTTTTATTGACGAAGATACATCCATACATAAACTCACGCCCTTCTCCCATGGGGGTAGGTAGAAACCACAGAGCGCCACTTGCTACGATCCTTACATACTCCTTTTGCCTCGTCTACATTTATACATCTGGTCATACACGCACGCCGGTTACGAGTACTACGCATCTGTCCTTTCTGAAGAACGGCACCAATAAGATCAGTGTATGTCTTTCTAGTGCGTGGGCTGGGGCGTTGCCACTCATATCTGCCTTGTAAATTTATATTGCCTGTGATATTTATAGAAAAACGTTAGAACCGTTCCCAACACAACACAAAGCAAAACAAAATACTGACCTAAATAATTCCGAAATATGCTACGTAACCAATCCAGTAAAAATAAAAAAAATCCCCTGGAATAACATTTCCTAGGCTGAAAACACCAAGTTTCAGATATCCTCAGATGTAATACCTGCCTGTCCCGAGAGTGTTAGGTCAACAACAAAACGTCATCATGACGAAATAGTTAGCGTGGCCTCGATAGCCGTGTGTAGCCGCTCTTATAGCAGAACGGCTATAACTTAACGTCGAACGAGTATTTGCTGTAGGTGTACTAGAGGTCTGGGAGAAGGCAAATATAGGTGTGAGCTTGTTGGTTTTATTTTCAAGTTGTTTGATTGTGGTATGATGCTTGTAGTATTGTAGTATATGTTGATCGTTCGATAATAAGAATGAGTGATAGGTGATGTAAACAGTGTCATGAGAGATCGACAGAAACCAACCCAAAGGAAATTGGCTATTGACATTTCAGTTTGTAGTAAACAGAAGAAATATTTCAAGGACCTAAAACCAAAATTTCGTATAATAATAATATATAATAAATAAATCTTTATTCAGAATGTATGCATGTGACATCCACCCGATGATGTGACGTTACAATGGATGCTGAAGGTTCATCATCATCATCATCAGCCTATAATGTTCCCACAGCAGGGACTCAGGCCTCCTCTCTAAGAGATCGATGGGCTACCACGCGGTCCCAGTGCGGGGTGGTATATGTCACATGTCTGCGAATTTTTTGGTTCTAAGACATAACAGTTTCCTTTACCGTTTTTGACACGGAGGATTTGATATAGAGGATAATGTCTTCTAAATTGCTCCTTCCGTAGAGAAGGCTGGTGTCCCAGTTGTAACTATGCATATGGATTACGTTCCTAGCCCCAAAATATTCTTGCACCCAATATATTACAGGCTGAAAGAAAACTGATGAAAGCCCCGCATTTGTATCTGAGAACCCTTTTAAAACTCTTTTGATGTCGATTCAATATTTGTACTATATCTGTTTGTTTAGGTTAGGTCTGCCGGTTGCTATCGATTATAGTAATGGAGAAACATCTTATTATATATTTATATATATATTTTCTATATGTATTATATTTTTAGTAGCTGCTGTTAAACGTACGCTTAAACTGATCCGAATAAACTGGTTTTGTAGAGCTTGATTACTGGTGCGTACATGGTCTGGTGATCACAGGCGTCCAAGGAATGGAAAAAGAAATGGTAGACGTTCGAGGCCGAGATGGGCAGATGGCATTGTTGCCACCACCCCGGGGAAAACCTTGGAGAAGGTTGACACAAGAACATGGGAATTGGCACAAAACATCACGCCTATATCCTTTAGTGGATAAACAGGCTTTGGATAATGATAATAATGTTGGTCTATCTTCCCAAAGATTCACAGCGTTACCAAGAAACTAATAGAGTAATTTGTAAAGGCGTAGATTTCAGACAGACCCTTTTATTAACAAAGACTAATGGATTAATTGGTCAACTCCGTTCCGCCTAGTAACAAGATTTCCTATAAATTCATTACAGAGTTCCATAAAATTGGGAGGAGTGTTCGAAAGATGGAATGAATTTGAATATGAATAGAAAGTTCAAGGAGTAAAAATCGATCGTCGTTTTTCTCTTTCTTGATTTCCCTATTCATATGGATATGTTGAGTGTCTCATTATTTTTTACACGACCGGTCGTTTTGCCGTTACATTGGAGAAGTATGTGTTCATCAGTGGAAGAGTCTCGGCTGATATCACAGATGACAGAAACAACAGTATATCTATGGCTGATATGGTTTTGATGGTAGTTAAAATTAGAAGTTTTAAGAAGCTGTGTTAAGACCGTTACATTAATAATTATTTTCAGGTTTACTAAACCTTAACCTAACCAATTTTAGTTATTGTGATTATTTGGCTACCACTAATTATGTAGGAATGGAACTAGTGTCATCTATGAATAACTCTGTACTGGTGTGTAAATGAGGTGTTATTCCACAAACGATGGGACTCCTTATATTTTGTCTTGCTGTCCATTGTTTGCACATTTCAAGAGCTGATGGACGATAACTAAAAATGCTAAACTCGGCCCATTTTGGGTTAATTCAATTAAGATTTCCATCGACACGTTTCGTCCTTGATCAGATCATTGTTATAAAAAACAATATTTGTTTAAACAAAGGAACACAATGCGTCTCTGTAGTAACTGTTTTTAAAGATTTCCAGAATAATTAATGCTACCCACAATTGAATTGACCACTAATTAAATAAACGTAGGTCAAAATTATCAGCCCATCCTTGAAAATTGTCGCCGACAGAAAAAGGTTGGCGGTTTGGAAAAGCACTCAAGACCGGTCACCTCAGGGAAAACTATTGGGGTTCCATTGAAACGTATTCCGAACATCTTTTCCTCTTAGAGTTAAGGTAAATGCTACACGAGCGACTTAAATTCCTCATGTTGAAGCAATATTGGTTAAATTGTATGTCAAGGGCAATATCAAGGAAGTGAGTGCGTTACGTGATTTCGAAATATGCTACGTCGAAATATACGGCGCTGAACGTTTGCAACTACTGTGACGACGAAAGCATTCTACAACGCATACCATAACAACGAATACATGTGACTACGATTTACGGTACAACGAATGCACGTTACAACGAAAAATGTCACACCGAACTACATGACCCCGAAATAACGTGTAGTATATATATATACATTTCGATGTAGTATATATAATTATTTCGAAATTTCGACTGATTTTGAGAAATTTAAAAATATAGGTTCAAGATAAATTCAGCAATGGAAACAAATTATAGGAAATATGACAGCACCTCCCTATCCTTAATACCCAATTTGAATTAAAATCGGAGAATTTTAGTAGAAATAGGTTATTAGTATAAATCACCATTATCATATCAGCCGAAAGACGTCTGCTGTTAAACATAGGCCTCCCCAAGTGTCGCTACCTTACGCTCTCGCGTACGCACGGGTAACTGTATGATTGTACAATTACATAATTTGTCTGCTCAATAACTGTCGCAATCAATAGGAATGTATATAAAATATCATAGGATAGATTGTGTAGTTTTGTACTCCTTATTGTCAGGCCTACGTTGTTCCCATATCTAAGTACGAATGCTGTAACATATAAAGATTGTAATACCAAACCATTTTAAAAGAGTATCCATGGAGTTTCTTGCCGGTTCTTCTCCATAGGAAAAAGTGATATGTAGGCCTATGTGGAATAAAATATTTTGATTTTGATTGCTTTACCAAACATAGGATTGAACTAACTCGTACCGTGTGAATGCAGCTTTAGGCAGAAGTCATTGGGGACCCCTAAAAGTTATTTGTCAGTTTCAATGATAGATCTGTGGGTCACCGACTGGACTGTCCTTTTTCATATGTCTCACGATATGGGTTGAGACGTAGGTGAATTCTTTAGGGTTTTATTGCTACCGATGAATATTTGCTATCGGTAGATATGTGCGTCTAGTTTTTATTTATTACATAGGTACTCAATAATAATTTATTATTATTGCTGAAGTAGTATGAGGACACACAAAGCTTAGTAGTACCTATTTAGGAAAATATCGTGAATTTTCGCGAAGATACAGTTTAATAGAAAAACGTCGTTTCTAATTTGATAAAGGTTTTGTTTAGATAACATTATCATCCCTCATTGTGAATTTCTATTATGTTTTTGAGCAAAGATTAAAAAGCTTACCGTCTTGCTAAATAATTACTTGAGTAAAAATCATTATATAACAAACAATTTTTATTCTGTAGATTATTAGTAATTGTTTGAAGTTAAAACTGTCAAAAGTTATATTCTTAGCTATGTTTTCTTTGACGGTTCTTACTTCGTTTAAATTCTTGTCAATTGTCAAAAATGTTTGCTGTAAGTAATAACTTAAACTCAACTAATTATTTTAACTTGACTATAGATAAACGTGTGTTAGACTACCTGTTGCGTAAGATTTACACCATTATTAAGAAATTGCAAGCTAAATATGTGTTAAGAATGTAAAAGATTGTAAGCTTTTTACGAACACGACGTAACCAACAATAAGCCTTTATGAAAAATAAAACTCGCAATAAAGAACAGAATTTTGTTTTCCTCCATTTTATTTCATTGTTTCCTTTTAAATCCTTATGAAAAGGCCCATCATTCACGGTATTACTAAACAGTAAAAAGGTTTCTGAACGTGTCAAAACAACTTCCAAATATTCGACATAAAAATACAGATACGCAGTTTTTCTTATACTCCCGATCGCCGTGGAAATTGATTTAAAAAATCTTTTGCCAACAATGAACGGGTTGACGACCTCGATAATGGAATATAAGTGAATTTTATGAAGTATATTATATTTCTTTTGTTAGGTTCGCTGAACAATACTACAAAGGGAACGGGGTACATCGGATGAATGAACATTGAGATAAGTCAAACGTTTGGGGCAGTCATCAAGATCTTTTTGGCAGTCAGCTAAATATAATTTGGAGTTATTGTTATATGTACTACCATCGCCAGTAAAAAAAAATGGAGTTTTTACCGTGCCTTTGTGTCGTTTTAAGAAAGAATATTAGTATATATAGAATATTAGTAATATATGTCAAAAGTATGTCATAAAAAGTGTATAATTTAGCACAGTAGTATTATTTGGAATACACATAATAATTAGAAAAGTTGTGTGATAATAAACATGTCCTTAAGATTATTCTAAGATGTCAAAGCCTAGTTACAGATAAATTATCTGTAAATACCTAGGGAACTCAAGTCATTAGAAAATCAAAGTGGTTTAAATTCAGCGTTACATGAGTTTATTTATACTAACGAAAATATTAATCCCAACAAAAACAGTTGTAGAACTACTAAACTATTTCCAAGTGATTTACATTTATTCTCAAAGTAAGGCCCTCTAGTCTCCCGTCGGGGGTGTGGGTTGTTCGCAAGAGATACCGCGGCCTCGACATGAAGGGCTAAGAAGGAACATGGGTGGTTTTTAGTCAGTAGAAGTCTGACACTCCGTCGGGGCTGCGGGATGTTTGCAAGAGATACCCCGGCCTCGACATGAAGGGCTAAGAAGGAACATGGGTGGTTTTCAGTCAGTAGAAGTCTGACACTCCCTTTCGTTCTGCCCAAGAGCGGGAGGGGTTATTTGATGATTTTCCAGCCGCCAAAAAAAAAGGCCCTCTATTAGTCTAATCTTTTTTCAGTTAAATACGAAAACGTTTAATTAAAGTTGAATAGTTACACAATTCAAAGCGAGAAAACAAAAACCAACCAACCGATTGTTGACTTTAACTGCATCCACTTGAACAAAAACAATAGAAAAGCGCTTTTATTCCCGACTGTTTCTTTTTGTAAAACAAAATCTTATAATCTAAAACGGTTTTAAGTGGCTTTAGCCCTTCAGTTAAAAATGTCGGAGTAACTTGCTTGTCAAGAACGAATTTAAGTACTTAGACTTTAAAAGGTTTGGAGGTATAATAAAGGTAACGAAGATTTAAATAGATTGGCGATGGCTGTAAGTAGCTAAACAAGGATTTTGCCAAACCAAGGCTTCAAAAAATTCTCTGTCCATTGCTTAGAAGCAAAATTGATGATTTCCGTGTTTGAAATACGGACTAGCGACATCTGTTGGTTTGTATAAGTGGGTGAGTAGTAGAGTATCCATGAAGTTTCTTGTTCATTCTTCTGCTTAGAGATGTAGTCTTTGGAATGGGCAACTTCAGTACTTACACAAGATATTATGCATTGTGACTGTGACTGTAGCTTACCTTATTTGTTTTTTCAAAAGTGTCGGTAATAGTCTAATTGAAATAAATATTGTGAGTTTAGGCTGGATTGAGGAGTCGCTGCCTACGGATAATTCTAGTCTGTGGTCCAGCTTTCAAGAATTACACGAACTACTAATAAATTCATGAAGGTTAGTAATGGCTTAGCTTCTCTAGGCAAACACTACCAAACCGCAAGGGAATCTTCACACTAAACAAGTACTCTAAGAAAAAACTACAGAGTAATATTATAAACGCCAAAATAACTTAGGTAACCTGTCTGTTTGCCTACCCTTCTTTATTTCACCTTTTCTCTTAACATCTGACTTTTATCCTAAATTGAACATTCTCCTGGGAGCATTCCCGATCTTTAGACGGCGAAGACGCGGGCATAAACTAGTATTGTATAAATCTTTAACTCTTCGCTTCACCGACTCTTAAACGCCAAGTGCTCAACATTCCACACGATCCACGATTACAGCTTAGAATGTTTTAAGATAACCAGCGAGACGTCGAGTCGTTTTGGATATCTTAGACTGGAGTTTTACCTCAACTGTGTATTTTCTTTACATTTTCTAATGTAAAGACAGTTTTCAAAGTTTAATGACGTTTACGGTACACGTTAAATGTTACAGTTATAGAAAAACGTTCTTAGGAGATGTCTGTCCTTCACTGTTTGAGTAAGATTTCTGTAATCATCGACTTTGGGACAAAAGTGCAAAGGAACAAATCATCATCAGTCTCCTGCCCTTATCCCAATCTATTTGTGGTCAGCGCAGCATGTCTTAACTCTTCCATACTTCTCTATTACTCGTCATCTCAAAGAAACCAAATACTATAAGTTATTGCTATCGGGTTGAAAGCACGTTAAGCTGTTGGTCCCGGCTGCCATATATAGATCTTTGGCAGTCGTTACAGGTAGTCAGTGACCTGAAATTCTGACATCCAGTCTTACCAAAGAGTATCGTATTACCTGGTATTAACTGTGTTGTGGAGGTCAGATAGGCAGTCGCTCCATGTAAAATACTGGTATTCAGCTGCATCTGGTTAGACTGGAAGCCGACCCCAACATAGTTGGGAAAAGGCTAGGCAGATGATGATTGCTATCGGGTTGGACACAATGGCAGTTGGTAAAGAATGCCAGTATTCAGCTGCATCCAGTTAGTCTGGAAGATTCTAACAATTTAGGACAAAGCTAAGTAGGTAATGACGTACAAAGAAATAAAAATCTCATCCTATTTTAAATAGTGTACAATATATTATAAATATTTAGTTTATTTATTAGTTTGTAATTAATGTATATAGTTAGTTAACTCGTTAATGAAATAAATGTACAAAAATTTAAGTTAATTTTTAGCAAAACCTACATTTTATCTAAAATTAGCGAATGAAGATACAATGTATTATTGAAGTCGTAAGAAGATACCATATGTTATGTTACGTGTGCTCTTTATTATGTTTTATGTTATTTGTCTTGTTTTATCTTAAACACAAAGATAAAACTAATTAATTGGGTTGCACATTAGATAGAAATATCTCTCAACTAAGATAGAGCTAGTGCCATACTGACTTCACGTCAAAATAGTGCAACAGACGGGTAACGAACTCAGAAAGTCTTGCTCGCCAGTTAGATGACACAACTATTGAGCTATTGCTATAGTGTTATTCGAATTGAGGAATGGTAGATCAACTTCTTAAATCCATCAATTCACTTAAAGTAAATATAACGATGTTTAAAGGTATTAAAAGAACGAACTTCCACATAATTAAGGATGGATCATGGCTTCTGGAACATTCTATTCTCACTTGAACCCTCCCCATTTGCTAAAAACACGCATAATCAAGCTGAAACATGTTATAAATTATCACCCAGATAAGAGACTTTACCACAGTTTTGCATAAAATATGACAAAATATAATACAACATATTGTTTGGATACGCCAACAACAGTGACATAAGACTTGGGATTAATTTTGGCGGGATTACACTGTGCGAACGTTTCTCTCGGATTTTCCTTGAGACACAAGAAAAGCTACCAATTATTGTACTTTAGTGTTTTTTCGTAATAAGGATACAACGTCGAAAGCCACGATAAAATTGGGAAGAAATATTTACACGCAATTTCTGTTCATGAATCTTTGAAGCGTCTCAATTTCAAACTTAATTTCGAACAATCAGCTGACTACAACAACTCATCAAAATAAATGACATAATAATAATAAAAAACGACGCCCACTTACCTAATTCACACACAACACAAAAACACATTAAACACACAACTCTAGTTTTCGTGAAACGTCAATTTTCGACAATCACGACGTCCAATCACTGGGTACTTTTGTGATAATCCACGTTCCCCTCTGTCGCCTTGCGGAGGACTAGCCGCGGGGGGCAGGGGAGGTCTGTTACTCAGACGAGTCGGCGATGTCGGAGGGTGCTTGCTAGAACGACGCGACGTGCACCTCCGGCCACGGGTGCATGACGACTGGCGATGAATCCCCGCCCGCCCATCGCCTCGCCACCGCCCAAGCGAAAAACGTTTGCATAACCACCAAATAGTATAACACACTTTTAATACTGTTGTTTCATTAATATGCTAATTCTAATAGTTTGTTGATGACTTGCGTGTGTGATGTGTTGAGAACATCACTTGCTAACTTTTTTTTCGATCGAGCTACACTCTACAAGTGTGTTCTTTTCTACAGAGTTGTTAACTGAATTTCTCGATTTTTTTTTGTTGTACCTACTTCAGATAATGTAGTTATATTAGTGGTGACAGTGGTGTTGTATTAGTGGTGATACCGTCACAAGTACCATTGCTGTATTTTCCTAATGAAATACAAAATACATTTTCCAGGGAAAATACAGAAAGTAAATGCTTAAGTAATCTCAGAAAAAAAAACCATCTAGGTAGCCTATTCCCAGTAACAGATGTTCTTAATATAAATGTAATGTTTTAGTGATAATAAAGAACAAAGAAAAATAAGTTGTTTTGGTCATCTTTGATATGTTTAGTGCCAGACTAAGCGTGGGCCGAACAAGTCGCCACGTTCACGTAAAATTGTAATTACAACACAAAGAAAGTAATAATCTAATGTTTTTGTTTCAAGATTATTTTTGTGATACATATATTTTTTTAGGCCTATGTCCAGCAGTCGACGTCTTTTGGCTGAAATGATGATGATGATATTTTGTTTTAAATATGTTAGGTTTTTCCAACAGGTTTTTTCAGTAGTTGTCCTGGATTTGCGCCCGGTTGATGGCAATAGGCTCGCCCGCTATTACATGGTACTTAAATGTTACTGGCACAATGTGGGAGTATCAACTATAAGGTAAACCTCTGCTTAACTTAACCCTTCTGGGATGGGTGTGATGTTATGTTATTAATTATTTTCCCCAGTAGCTTTTATTAGTGTTGTTTCATTTCGAGTGCTCTTATTGTTGGAATTTGTGAACGAAATCTTGTCTATGATAATTTTGTTGTCTATAACTTGTGTTCTGTCAACGTTTACCTTTGTTCTAGAATCACCATCTTGTCAAGTTGTCCGTGCAATAAAACTTTTAGTAATCTTATTTGAATATGTACTCTTTTACTTCCACACCTGGAAACTAAGTCACAACACTTATTTCTTCTCATCAATAAACTAAAGTAGTAAGTTAATAAAGTATAAAAAATAATTTAATCTTTTTGCTACTCAAAATCTTATTAAAGTTAATTTCCCGATTGTGTTGACGTAAAAATACTTTTGGGATCTTGTTGAATTTTGTTTTACAATTTATCTTCCGAAGTTTCCTCGCAAATGTTATTTCTGCTGATACGTTTAATCTTAATCTTCGATGTCTTATGTTGATGGCAAGAGGCTCGCCCCCTATTTTATTGGACTCAAACATAACCGCTGAAAAGTGGGTCTACTATCACACCTCTGTCTAACCCTTTGGATTACAGGCGAGATGTTATGTCATGTTCTTATTTACAAAATAAACATCAACACTCTACTGTCGTGTATGTTTATATAGAAAAAATCTTGGAGCACAATTTTCACCAATTTCCTGAGTTCCGACCCCGCCAGTAATTGGCATTCTCTAGGGACTTTCGTGGCAACACACTCTGAAATCTTTTTTTATTTTCCGTTCGTACATAAATTCTTTGTAGTGAACTGTCTGTAGATATAAACGTGTGTGTTTTAGCTAAGTTAATAGGTCAGTTTGTTAGGCTGTGTGTGTCTGTTTATGGGTATGAATGGGAACACTAACGGTGTAAAGTTGAAAACTATGTGAAAATTCTGAAGATTATAATAACTACACACATCAAAAGTGTCTAGGGATCAAGCATTTTTATGCGGATTTCTTGAGATTGAGATGTGACTTTGTAATAAATTTATGATTTTATAAATTTATATGGATCCTTTTTGGTGCATTTCATAATTTGAATCAGGAACTGTGAATCAAATTCGAGTAAAAGATGAAAATCAGCTGTCAATATTTTCCCTATAAAAACATACAACGCATTGAAGACATTATTAGTGCTACTGTTTCACTACTACTGATTAAAACCAACGTTATTATGGAGCGGCGACGTCATTTAAGCAGAGAAGAAATGCTCAGAGCCGTGGGAATGATAGAAGCTGGTTCCCGGCAACATACTGTGGCTTTAGCTCTGAATACAAGTCAGAGTGTTATCAGTCGACTTTGGACACGTTACCGAAGCACTGGTACCGTGGCTGAGCGCCATGGAGGACGGTATCGCTGCACCACACGGAGACAAGACCGATACATTCAAATCTTAACTCGAAGAGCTCCAACAATAACCGCCATGATGTTAGCCGTGAGGCTTCATCACTCTTCAGGGAACTTAATTAGCGACCAAACAGTCAGAAACCGCTTGCATGAAGTGAACCTTCATTCCCGAAGACCGCTACGGGTACCACCTATAGCAATGCACAATCGTAGGATTCGATATCAATGGGCTCTTGAACACAGAAATTGGGCAGAAGAACAATGGCGTTTCGTGTGCTTTTCTGATGAGTCTCGTTTTGGTATGAGACCGGATACAAGACGTATACGACACTGGAGAACCCCTGGACGCCAACAGCGATTAAAATCCTGCCAGGAAGTCCATCCTTATAGTGGTGGAACCATCATGGTATGGGCGGGTATTTGGATCGGCGGAAGAACTGAGTTGATTTGGATCAGAGGCAACCTCAACGCTCAAATTTATGCTGAGACGATTGTATCAGACGTCATCGTTCCTCTACAAGTGCAAATCGGTCCCTTATTTCAGTTAATGCATGATAATGCACGACCGCACACCGCAAGAGTTGTAAGACAGACTCTCGCCGCAGCTAACATCAATGTCCTGCCCTGGCCTGCTCAGTCGCCAGACTTGAACCCGATTGAGCATGCATGGGATATGCTACAGAGAAGAGCTCTGCCGAATATGGAGGGTATCCAGTCGCAAGAAGACCTTTTTTTGTTGTTGCAACGAACATGGGCGGCCATTCCACAGCGTGATTTGGATGAACTCATTTTGAGTATGCCAAACCGATGTTCTTGTGTTGTTAGTGTTCGCGGTAGAAACACGGATTATTAATTGTTTAAGTTACCCAATAAAATTTTAAAGAAAACTGTTATTTCAGTCTTTTTTTGAACTTTAATGTTAGTGGTTCAAATGTCAAAAATCCCTTTATTAGGAAAATGGCAAATTTCTTTATTAATGCAAAGGTGACTTGGTTTATCGTTACTGTGACAAACGAAAACACTTTATTTGATGAATCCTTAAAGAAAATTTTAATTAATATCAATCAGGAGAAAAGTTATTGCAAAAATATATGTTGATCCCTAGACACTTTTGATGTGTGTATAACTTTACTCTGCAGTAATAAAAAGATGTAAGGACTAAGAGGAGGGGGAGGGAGAACGGGATTAAGCGGTCTATTGATAAGAACTCGTGTCAGGAAAGTTATAAGGGTCATAAAATACGATATCAATACTGTACCTGGCGAAATAGAGCAGGAAAAAATATTGTCACCCTTTTCATACAACATTTATTTGAGTTTTAAATGACTGTGTCTTTCAGCTTTAGAGTACTTATGACTAATCCCGAGAATTATTCTCTCTTCAACCTTTCGCCAACCAATGCTGAGTGTAGGTCTCTCTCCAAATATCTAAACTTTTGGAGGATTCGTGTCTTGGCTATCCAATTTCTTCCGGCCACTTTAATGACATCGACTGTCCACCTAGTTGTGTGTTGTATTCCCTCCGCTATCCCTCATCATCAGCCTAAAATGTTTCCACTGCAGGAACTCAGGCCTCTTCTCTAGGAAAGGGATGGGCTATAATCCACCACACGGGCCCAATGAGGGTTGGTAGATGTCATATATCTTCGAATTTGATGGTTCTAAGACATGCTGGTTTCCTCACAATGTTTTCCTTCACCGTTTTTAGAGGAGTAGTGATGAAATAAATTACACAAAGTAATGCGCCATTATTTTTTTTTTTTTTGGCGGATGGAAAATCATCAAACTTGGGCAGAGCGAAAGGGAGTGTCAGACTTCTACTAACTAAAAACCACCAATGTTGCTTCTTAGCCCTTTATGTCGAGGCCGCGGTATCTCTTGCGAACAACCCGCAGCCCCGACGGGCGTCGGCCCTTTCATGTTTCTGACATCTCTTTGAGGTGCGCGTAAAACACGAACGCGCCGTCGACACGGCCTTTCGTCGTCATAAGACGGACGGACGGCGAGCTAGCCCATCACTCACCGTCCACAGGCTCACGTCTACGGTGGCCGGAAGCCATCACGTGGCCCGGACGCCCGGACTGCCTCCCGCAGAAAGTAATGCGCCTGACTTACTGTTCGCAAGTCGAAACCGCGACCATTGGGCCACCACTGCTTCAACCGCCATCCCTAATTCCCACGAAATCTCCTACAACCGAATCGCCAATATCTCAACAACGCCAAATGGACCTGATCTACCCGAATATTTCACATAGTCATGCGAAATTCGTGTATTTTCAGAGCTTATTAGCACATTCAAACGCGCCCATAGTTACGACATACCGACATAGACACGCGTGTGTTTGGTAATAGAGTCGAATTTCAACTTGCGACTAATTCGTATTGAATTGGAGCACAATGGATTCCGTGGAATGCCGATCACTATTCTCTGTTGGACTAGTACAGGAAAATTGTACAGAAAATAGTGAAATGTTTTTTGTTTCGAGAATTTATTCGCAGTATTTCATTGTTTTTTTTTTCAAAAATGAGATTTATGGTTAAAGGGCTCGCTACGATGCTACGAAAATGGGATGTACTTACTACGGCGTAGCGCGTAGCCCCGTAGGCACTCTTTTTATAACTCGTAATTCAAGAAACCTTTAACAGATGGCGATAAAAAAACTGTGAAACAATCATTATGATCATAATCAATAGATTGGTAAACTAAAACTGTGAAAACACGCTGCTATGTATTGGTCAATGAGAAAATGTATTGGCTCATGATTGGTTTTTAGTTCTCAACTGACTAAAAGGGATTCCATGTTTACATGCATTGGAAAATTTGTCTCTAATTGTTTTAATATTATCATAATTCAAAGTTAAGAACTCCTCATAATCATTCATCAAATAACCCGGGTGGAAAATCATCAAATAACCCCTCCCACTCTTGGGCAGAGCGAAAGGGAGTGTCAGACTTCTACGGACTAAAAACCACCCATGTTCCTTCTTAGCCCTTCATGTCGAGGCCGCGGTATCTCTTGCGAACAAGCCGCAGTCCCGACGGGCGTCGGCCCTTGCGGGGCTTCCATGTTGCTGACATCTCTTTGAGGCGCGCGTGGAACACGAACGCGCCGTCGACACGGCCTGTCACGTGGCCCCGACGCCCGGAGCGCCTGCCGCGGCGACTATCATTCTCTTGCTCTTATTCTCAATTCATTAAGGGTCGGCGTAGCATGTTTTTTTCCTACATCTTCTCTAACACGTCATCTCATCACAAACATCCTTTCTTGCCGCAACATCCTTTACACGGTCCATCCATCGTTTCTTTGGTAGTTTTGTACTCGTAAACCCATCCACATTATACTCAAAACTTTCCTCACGACTTTTCTCTCATTCCTCCGCATCACATCCCCATACCACGACACCCGAAGCACTCCTATATTATAATAAAACGGCTTTGAATTTACAAGTGAAAAGTAAGTTATGAAATGTTCAAGAATTTCAAGTTCTCAATCTTATTACTTTGCGATATCATCTTGCGATACTCAGAACCTGTTGATTGCCAACTTCACGAGAAACACGATACTCATCTTCGATAGAATTTTAATAATGTTTTACTAATATAAATCTGAAAAGTATTATCATTAAATGTTAAGGAAAATTGCTTAATCAGTTTTTGGTTTGCAATTATTACATATTTTGGCTACTTCGTATAGTTCGGCTGCCTCGCACCTGCCTCGCCTACTAAGCAAAGGGGAAAAATGTAGCTGCCACGGTTCCTATTTTGAATATGTATCTGGTTGATGGCAATAGGTTGTAAAGATCTTCCTCTTCAGCAGTTGTTCGTTAAATAATTTAATTTAAGAGACATTATAATTTAAAAAAACCCCCGATGAAAAAAAACAACTATTGAAAACAGTCTGTGTTACTAGGTTACGGCTAATAATAAGTTATTGTTACCGTCTATATTTAGCTGCTCCGACGGTATTCCCCAAAGTTCTGTGGTATTCTCCAAGGAGGAAATCAATATTAGCTAAAGAATTAAATAAACCTTTACATTAAATATTCAAAATGTCTTCAGAAAACCTTCGAATTCGAACAAATAGCAGGAGAGGCAGGGCTTTCGGTAGCGTCCATCAGTATGGACGCTACCGAAAGCGCCAAACTAGTAGCCTAATTGTAAGAAGATGTGATGTTTTTTAAATAATATGGGTATTTCCAAATCATTTTAAATTCCTTGAATTCAGAGTGTGATGTCCCACATTTGAGGTATTGTTATAGCCCGTATCACACTCTAGAGTAAAGGCCTAGATGTCCTCTGACACATACATATGTGGGGTGTTCTGATTGTTAAACGATTGTATCTGATTTGAAGTGACTTAGGTTAGTTTAACGCTCAAGTACATTATACGTATTATTACAGAGTCCATACCACAATACACGCTAGATAGTAGTTGGGTGGGGTGGACAAGTCTCTTGCATGTCAGACGATCAATCCAATGCGTCTCTTCACATAGCTGGTAATATAGTCAGGCCGAGTTAGAGATGGTAGGATGAGCTAGACTCTTTTCTTAAAGACTAGGCCATAGTGAGAAATTGATGGACAATAGGGGACCCTCTAATAGGGAAATGATACTTACTTTATTTATAACTAACTAGCTGTCCCCCGCTACATACGTCCGCCTACTCTAACTTCCAAAATTAAATATTTGAAGGTTGTTATCAATTCCAAGGGCTTTAAATTTATGGCACGGAACTGTTATTCTAAAATAAAAGCATCATTAATCCTTACATCATCAGTTATCGGCCAGTAAAAGTCCTGTCAAAATCGTTTCAGCCGATTTGGAGATTAGCCGTAAAAATGTACAGACATACAAAAAAATATATATATTACCAAAGAAACAGATGATTTTACATATAGATAGTAAAAGCCAATGTCGAAATATTCATCTTTTCAGTTAGGATGGTAAAAATAATTGAGTGAAAACATTTTTATTCCATTTTGATACCGTTGTTGTTTGGGAAACATTCCGGTCTCCCCCCGGCGTGGAATGCGCGACATCGCGGCGTGGCGCTGTCGCTAGGTAGGTAGGTACTGATATTGGCTTATATTGTCACGCACCGCGTTAATATGTTACTTTGAACTTATTCCGCTTTTGTGACAACAATAATTCCATGTTACAGACGTATTAAGCCTAATTGAACAGGCACATTTCGCTAGTTATGTTTAAGTTATGGCCTAGAAGGAGACGGTGGGATGAGCAAAGGATTGGCACTAGCACTAGAACGCGAAAAGTGGAAAGAGAGAAGGGAGGCCTTTCTCTGCAGTGGGGCAATATAGGCTTATCATCATTTTCCTTATCCCATTCTATTTGGGGTCGGTGCAACACGTCCTCTTTTTCCATTCTTCCCTGTTAGACGTCACGGTGGCATTTACTCCTTTCTCTTTCATATCATTCCTCACACAATCCATCCATCTTTTCTTTGGCCTTCCTCTGCCTCTCCATCCATCAACATTTATATCGATATAGGCTTATAACAATAAATAGTGTTGAAGTCCCATTAAATAAAGAGCGAGCCATGTTTCTGACAAATAAATGAACTTTGACTTTTGCTATAAACTGGGCACAAATCCAGGGTTCGTGACTCAGAAATTCCTGGTGGAAAAACCCAATAACACTACAACTAATACAAACAAACAAACAACAACAACTATTACAACAACACAACACAACATGTTGTTATTGGAACAAATATTTGTATGGCCTACAGGTAGTTGTTTCGGGTCTGGGTATGATTGTGTATGTGAGTTTAAATGTTTGTGAACGCACCCACGATACAGGAGAAATTCCTAGTGTGCCGCAACGTTTTTTTAAAAAAAAAAAAACTATTTTTAAAGGTACCTTGAATATAAAGCTTGTTTGTGAAAGTAAAGTTACGCACTCAAGAAAACTAACACGATAGTTTACTTTCAAAAATTGTTTTGACAAATTGTTATAATTGGATGAATCTTTTTTTTTTTTGTCGGGTCAAAAATAACCAAATAACCCCTCCCGCTCTTGGGCAGAGTAGAAGGGAGTGTCAGACTTCTACTGACTAAAAACCACCCTTGTTCCTTCTTAGCCCTTGCGCCGAGGCCGCGGTATCTCTTTCGAACGGGGATTGGATGAATCTCACGTTAACTTCTCGGAATGTTGCCACAGCTGTCCAATTGATAGTGCGTCGATGGTCGAATCAACCGTGCGGTTGTGCCATCAATTATTCCGTGTCAACACTCTGAAATCTACGCCGTCGTCGGTGACACGAGTCACAGTCACAGCAATCCGCATTGATTTATTGCATCACTGCCTCTTTGGTCTAGTGGGCGCAAGTTCGACTGCTGTGCATGAGGTCCAGGGTTCGATTCCCAGGTTGGGCAAAGTGTTATAACAGCCACGGAATAGTGCCCGGTTGATGGCAATGGGCTCGCCCCTATTACATGGGCCATAAACATAACTAGTGAAATGTGGGTGTACTAACGAGGTACACCTCTGCCTAACCCTTCGGGGATTACAGGTGTGATTTTATGCATAGACCATTTGTTTGTTATAATTGAAAAGTTCTCACGTTATTTTTTTTTTTTAAACATTGCCCCACACTAGGAATTTCTCCTGTATTCTCGTGGTTGCGTTTACAAACATATAAACTCACATACACAAACACACCCAGACCCGAAACAACTATCTGTAGGCCATACAATATATGTTCCATGCGGGGATCGAACCCGCGACACGCAGCGCAGCAGTCCAATCGCCAACCGTGCCGTCAATTAACTAGAATGTTGCCAGAGAGCTATTCAATTGATAGTGCGCCGATGGCCGGATCACTCGTGCGGTAGTACCATCAATTATTCCGTGTCAACACTCTGAAATCTACGCCGTCGGTGACACGAGTTACAGCCACAGCAATCCGCATTGATTTATTGCATCATGTCCAGTGACGAATTACGATGAATATTACACCTTACACGTATCACTTGAGTGAATGGCTCACTCGGGTGTCACTGTTCATTATTGTTTCATTCCATGTTTACACGACATCGTTTAAATTGTATAGTAATCATTGTCTTATATATTACTGCGTAAGGACTGGGCGGACCACATGTTACAATGACGCCTCGAACTTGGTCCTGAAACGGTCTTTCCTAAGCCGAAGTGAACTAGTCCACGATCGGCTCTCTTCGGGTGCGGTCGTAAATTTTATTGAAAGTTTTATTTATGTTCTTTATACCTCGAAAATACCACGCCGCTTATACAAGGTTACGTTAACGAGCAGACTACACCGATTCTCTGTATGGCGAACGCGTCGAGCAAATATTCGAACGATCGTATATTTAGTTTTTGTATCAATGATAGTAATGAACTTTAATTTGTTTCCTTAGTATTCAAATTTTTCTATTTTACGGCACAATTATTGTGAATCAAAATTTAATTGTTCAAATACCGTAATAACTATGCTGCCGGTCTAAAACCCGGATGCTTATCAAGGATTAACTAAGACAGCTTGTACAATTTGATTCAAGGTCAAAAACTTACGTACTTACTGACCAACTCATGAATCAACGAATTTCCTATCCACACAACTTTAAAACCAATCTACCGTACCAATATTCTTATCAATCAAAACCTCTTTCTAATAATAACAGAGGATAACAGATGAGATTCTGTATGTATTCCCTGAACCTTATACCAAAGGTCCTAAGCTAACACCGTCGGGCCCAAGGCCCCAAGTTCAAAGGCCCACCACTAGGGGTCAACTTAACTACTTACTCCCTATTCAAATGTTAATTTTGGACCCTTGGAAGTACACAATTTAGAAGTTTACAAGTTCAGGGTTGGGTGGCAGTCAGATGAAGTTTGTGTTTAGATTTTCGGAATGACACTTAAGATATTTGGGGCTACCACAAGATTCTTGTCTCTTTATTAATTGTGTCTTGAACGGTTGAACTGATTTAGTTTGCATACTCTTTAGAACAATTAGAATACCGCCCAGATGGTTTATTGTTGTAATGAGTGTTTCTTGTCCAGAATCGTTCGTTCACAATGAGTTCTGTAAATAGTTTTGACTGAAATGTCGATGTTCTTCTAGTTTTTTAAATTCTGTATATTACCATTACCAGACTAATGCTTGATGAGGACGAGACGTTTTTTAAAACGTTTCCAAACCCTTGTCATTTCTTCGCTATGGGTGCAATAAAAAAAAATATTTCAAAGAGATGGACGTGGAACGTTTCTTGCTGTTTCTTTTACTTATGTAGAAAATCTGTGAGGTAGGCTATACAAATATTTCTTCTGTGAGGAAATCGAACCCGCGACTGTGTTAATCCAGGTTATAAACTACATGCGTACCAAATTTTATCCAAATCCGTTCAGTAGTTTTTGCGTGAAAGAGTAACAAACATACACACTCACACACAATCTTTCGTCTTTATATTATTAATGTGATAGTATGATGGGTCTTGACCTCAACCTTGTCCTGAGGATTGTTCGAAAGAGATACCGCGGCTCCGGACACACAGGGGCAAGAAGGAACATGGGTGGTTTTTAGTCAATAGCAGTCTGACACCTTCCACTCGGCCTAGAGCGGGAGGCGTCATTTGATGATTTTAACACCCTCAAAAAAAAAAGGATATTGATGAGGTGGTCGATGGAATGAGCTATCCCAAACGAAACCTATTTACTCGTGACTTTAGGAAATTGCGTTAAGACAAGGCAGGCGATGATAAAAAAAATTGTCTATTTAACTATACAGTACATCGACAAACGGTTCCTTTTACAAGCACAAACAAATAATGATAGATGGGATTATAAAATGTTCATTCGTAAAACGCCGCAGCTTGGGGTATGATTGCTGTTAAACGATATTTTACGCAGTTCTGTTTCTTACTCTATTATGGGGTAAACATTTCTAACGATGTTTGCTTGTAAACAAGCATTTTTAACCGGTTAACCCTGCAACTGCCATTAGGACTTATTCAAAATGCTTCTAATATTTTTTATAAAGCATGCAGTTTTGTGTATAATATAAAAGAACCACGCTTGTAATCCCGGAATGGTTACGCAGAAGTGTATCCGTGTATACCCACACTTCGCCGGTCATATCTAAATCGCATGTAATCTCGCGACTATTGCCAAAAACCGGGCACAAATCTAGACACTGTGGCTGCTTCTGAGAAATGATCGGGCAGTGTTATTGGTTTTTACACCCTATTAACACTGCCTGACCTGATCCTCGAACCCAGGACTGCCGAAATGTAATTTCATTAAATTACAGAGAAGAGCCATTGCTCTTCTCTGTTTCTTCTGGTACCTCCAAAGTCACCCCTTTTAGGGGTTCCTTAAAAAACCTATTTGTGTGAGGTGTCTGTATTCTATTCTATTTTTGTTTAATGGCAATTAGAGCCGGTGTCGACTATTCTGCCAATGTCCAGTGAATTCGAAAAACAAGTGTGCAAGCTAAAAAAAACATGAATGTAATGTTAATTAAAGAGGTGTCTGTAGATAAGTCTTTAAAATGACATTGAGGTTTCTTAAACCATTTTAGCTCAAAGTCCAAGTTTTGTCATAGTTTGAAAGCTAAGCACTTCCTAAGTGGTTTTTTTTTTGTATGAATGTAACCTTACAAGTCCCTCATGATATTCTTTCCGATTACATACATACATAAACTCACGCCTTCTTCCCATGGGGGTGGTGGGCAGAAACCATAGAACGCCACCTGCTACGATCTTTTCAGATTGGTCCCATAGAAATTTCATTAAATCGGTTCAGTACTTTAGTTTCTTTTTCCTGATGGTTCCATATTTTTTATCAACTTTGCTTAAGCAGTTTATGAGTAAGCTTTTAATTACACATTTTTTTTCTTGGAAAGACATTAATGACACACAAAATTTAGTATCTTACTTAGTAAAGTTATTTTCCATTTTTAACATTTTTTTTTTAAAGATTTTGCAAAAAAACCATTTAGATCTACCGTTGTATAAAATGATTTGTCGATCCGCAAGATTATAATATTTCAGTATTTTCGATTTAAAATGTCATGTCGATATAATATGAAAAAAGAAAATGCTCTAAAACATAGTTTAGAGATGACTTGGAACGCCATCTACAGTCAAATTATGGGAACTGCCAACACCTCGGGCGGAGAAAGGTCAACCGTTCTATTGCCAACTCTTATCAGAATCAACGCCTATCGCTGCGTTCTCGTTTAAGAAGATTAGCACAGATGTCGCTACTAGTACTATTTTTTCAAGTTCCATTGTCAGAACATAGATGGCGTTATTCTAAGTAACAAACATAATAGCTGTTTTAGGGTTAGTCAATATTTTATTTGAAACATAATTAAATAATTGTCTTTCTAGAGATTGTAAGTTACTGATATTAAAACATTGAATACGATACGCTACATATACCTACGTATTTTGTTTAATGTCACGCATGTGTCATTCAGTAGTAAACAAATTAAATGAATGAGATTTGATTATCTATGTATTATGGCATTGCAAGTTGCAACCATACTATGACTGACCCCAGAGGTCTAATTTTGTGCTTTGTTTAAATGAAAGAAACTTGTATTTTTCAATTTTAAAAAGAAGCCTGCAGGCTGATTGCCCAACATGCTTTGCATTTTAACAATATTAAAAAATATTCAATCAAATTTTTTACGATAAAGAGATGAACGTGTGAGTATTTTTCAGACGTATGAAATATTTTTACGGAATATGTTTAAAATTTGTATGTTGAAAATTAAAATTTTGTTAACATCACGCATATATTATATTAGTGAGGTTACGCAGAATGCGACAGAGTACCTACATAGTGCACTAACATTTCACCGGATATGTTTAAACCCAAGTAATTTAATATAATTCGAGTATTTATAATCTTAAATCTTTGGCTATGTGCTTATAAAAATGTGTGATCATTCTCATGGATGAACAATGATAGCTACTAATAAAATAATGATGATGATATGATTGACAGTGATATAGTTGAGATTAACCATAAGAATACAATCACTATGAACTTAGGTTGGGGAGTTTTAAGGTTAACGTCATTAAATAAAATATTTAATTCGTAATACATAATTATTTAATTGTGTATAATTATTTGAATACATCAAAATTTTTTGGTGTAATACGAAATTCGCTAATGCGCAATCCCCTGGCCTAACTACCTGTATATAAGTAGGCCAGTATATATATTGTTGCTCTTAACAAGTATTGTACATCGTCAGGAATGTACTAACATCTACCACTACTTAGCTCCAATAACGCGGCTAACAGTAAATTGAATTTTACACAGTAATCTTTAAAATTAAATACTTTAAATTAACTAAGATTATAAAACATTAAATCAGTCATTTACAAAAAAATCATTTTTTCAATATTTTTTACAACAACGCTACGATAAGATTTTTTCTATTTTACTGGAGATTTAATTTCTTAATTTTGGATATTGCTTATTGCACTACGATTATTATAATTTATGAAAACTTATGAATAGGGCAAGCTGCCATAGCTCCTCAACTCGACTGCTAGCTCAACGGACTCATTCAATCACTTCGACAAACGTTACTTAAATTACACTTAATTAAGTATTAAAACTAACAAAATGGCATGTTGTGATGCTAAACGAACTATTTGTGAACTTTAAGTAGCCTGACATGTTTCGTCCAAATAAAAACTTTGTCTGAATTATTCAATAAAATAATAATAATGGTTTGACTATTTCAAACTTCTATTCGAGAATTACTTTCAGCTAAGTCACAATTTTCATTGATCAACTTGGCAATCGAAAATGTCGATTAAAAAAAACAGTGACAAAGTTGAAATAAAAAAGTAAAAAAAAGTGTACTTTAGAGATTTTAGTAACATTCATTATTTTCATAAACTTCTACAGTTTTAAAACAAAACAACGTACACCTTGAACAAGTGAGTCGAAATAAACCTGTGACAAATTATTCTTCAATCATCAGTGGGTGTCTAATCAATCCACTTTTCCATCCAAGGTGCACAAAGTTTCAATCCACAATTTATAAATACCTACTCACTAAGTACAATACTGACATCTTCATAGAAAAATTATAATATACACCTTTTGAATCAAGAATCACAAACGTACGACACGGTGTATAAAACGCTTCACTACTTCCACACAACAAAATCTCTATTTACAATAATATACAAATACGACAAACACATTTAGATTACGCTCACTAAGTATAGGCGTAATATAACTCGCATTATTAGTTGTAACACGTTAGTACTTACAAAAACACATTATATTTATAATTACTTGTCACTTTAATGAGTTTTTAAAAAGATTAATAATGTGGTACAACTAATAATTAAGTTAGACACAAGCTGCCGGCGCAGTAATAAGGAAACAAATTATAAGTACAAAATTAAGTACCCATACATCAACTGTAACTCGTTCAGTGGCACTTTGCATTTTCAATTTGCTCACTCACTTCTGCAGCTGAGTATACGTAGACCAACATAATCTAAATAGGTTCCGTCACCACGCAAACACAAGCCCAGACGCGACGTCCACTCATCACACATCTGTCAAATTATAAATAATGTACCAAATAAAAACTATATTTACACAAATTGTCATTAACGTATGACATCATAAAAAATGTATTAAAATTATCATACAAAACATCCATTAAAGAACAGTAATGAAATTATTTTATACTTTTTTATTTACAAATAATTTCACGTTCTTCTTAGGCAGTGTAATTTTTTTTGAGAACTATAAATACTTTGAAAAAATACAAAAAAAAACTTAATCACATTTAAAAATAACTAAATAAGTACATATCATGATAATATCTTTATTGGATGATCCGTTAGGTTTAAAATTTTGTACTTATCTCGAATAATTTGAGTTCAATCTTTAAAACAATACTTTTTTGTAAGTTACGGTTACAAGTCCCGAGTATTACAAAGAAAAACGCTAGAGAAAAATATAAAACTATTCGTCACTTTTGAGTTCACATCAGACTAAATTCAAGGTGTTTCCAAAACAATTCTGACAATACAAGTAGCTCAATTAATAATCATAAGTGAGCAGTTTGTATTGTCTCAATGATCCTTTATTCACATTAGTTTTCAAGCAATCTAAGATATAAACTCAACTGTAATACACATTCTGATGACGAAACTGACTGCCTATGCTCTGAAGAGGAGGGCGGGGAGAAATGGAAATGGGATAAACTTGAAATGTTTTATTCTATGTTGGTATCAAAAACACGGATGAAGATATGACAGATTCATCGACTTTATCCCGTTAAATAGTGACCGCGTCTTCCTCGCTCAGCACAACTCCTAAACATGGACAATTCGTCAACATTCTGCATATGATGGCGATATATTTCTCAGAGCGTTAACAGTAGTTAATTTAAGTCTATTTCCGAAGATTACCTTTACAAAGTAACCAATATTTTTGCTTCTCTGTGGCCAGATATTTTGTGCTGTACCAAGTCCAAGGAGTCGGTATTCGATAAATACTCGATGCTTGAAACCGCAGCAGCTAAGGACTACGCTATAATGTGTGTGTTGTGTGTTTAGGACACCATTTGTCTGTGTCCGTTCTGACCGTTGCCCGAGGGGAAGAGTACTCCTTCATACGTTACTCCGTTCAGCTCTATTGACACTACTAGTTGTTGGTCTCCTGTGCTTGCGTCTCCTGGGGGACGAATAAAATGATAAATTACATATGAGTATAGACGAACAATAGATTTTTAGACAAAAGTATCAGTCACTAAAAGACAGGCCAAAAACTGATTAAGTTGAAGTGTAAAATGTCAATCAACTAATGATATAATCGAAAACAGCACGCAAAAGAACGCGATCTGTTTCAAAAAGAAAAATAGAATCCAGCAAAAGCAAAAAGTCTAGAAATAATTAGTTGACTAGGTAACCGTACGTTAGATAATATCCAAAAGCTATGACTAAAGACTTAAGCTGCAGTAACATCAAAAAAAAACACAACGTTAAAGATGCTTACCTCTGGTGGTAATCTTGAAGGCAGCCCCATTGACACCATTAGTGTTGGGCATGCCATTGATCTGTGGCGGTGACGTGGTGTCCCTGCGGCTGTGGCGGTGCTGTGGCGGCGAGTGTAGGTGGTCGCGGGGCGAGGCGGGGCGGGAGATGGGACGCGGCGTGCGGCGCTTAGCGGGCGGCGCGGGGGAGCGGCATGCCTCACGCTTGCCACCGCTTGTCAGCGAGTTGGGGCTCTCGCTCAGATTCAGAGCCTCGCTGTAACCCATACTGAGGATAAGGAGAGTGTCAGAATATGTCAACCGGGGGCTGACCTTATAGTAAAAGTAACGACAGAGTTAAAGCAAGCTACATAATTCCTTTATTTATTTGCCAGTCAGCGGTATCGCAAGTAGGTAAGCTAGATAAGTTTTTTAGTGATCTCACAACTGCTCTCGAATCGACGTAGAACCTACACTGTTACAGTAGATACTCTATCTGTCTTCAACTTTAATCTATTCTGAGGAGCAAGTCTACCAATGTGTCTGATTATATAGCAAGCAAACTGTTTATCCTACGGGACTATCTTAGGTCCCATAGAACAGATAAAAGAGGTATATTTTAATCTGTTCTGTGTTAGGTCCCATAGTAAATATTGAAGTAAGACAAAATTACTATTCAAGTTATATCAACTCACCGTTGTGGCTCAAGGTCCGGTTGCGGGCTGTTGTTGTTGTTATTGTTGTAGAGCGACCAGAGGGTGAGGCGGGAGACGTCGATGGCACTGAGGGCGGCGTCACGAGGTGACATTATTGGCGCTTGGCCGTTGCTGGGGGGTGATTCGGAGCCTGTGAAAAAAATAAAAAATGTTATTGAAGATACTTCTAAAGCACAACCAGAAATTAAAGAACAAAAGAATAAATAATAATTAAATTATTATTATTTTATTATTGTGATTAAATTGAATAAACCTTAACATTGTTGCAATGAAAAATGCTCATTTCTGGAATCGGTAAGTTTTGTTGCAACATCTGCACTCAGACATAATATGATGAATCAAACATTGAATGTGCTTTGGGATTAAGACCAAGATTTTTTTCATTCAAATAATTCAGGTTATGTTTAAACGTAATCTTAAAATCAGTCTACAATTTTCCCACTAACACAATGAGACACAGTACTCCTCCCTGAGGAGAACTATCAGTTAATCACCATAATTAAGAATTGAACTCATAACATTGAATGTGCTTTGAAATTAAGACCAAGAATTTTTTAATTCAAATAATTGAGGTTATGTTTAAACGTAATCTTAATCAGTCTACAATCTTCCCACCAACACAATAAGACACAGTACTCCTCCCTGAGGAGAACTATCAGTTAATCACCATAATTAAGAATTGAACTCATAACATGACTGATATATAAGAAACCAAACACAAAATAAAGCTCACCATTTCTCATGAGCTCCCTCTGCTGCTGTATCATCTTCATGTACTCGCGCACTCTGTACTCGATGTCATGCTGCGCTAGATGCGGCGCGTGCGGCGGCAGTGGCGGCAGGCGCGGGGCCACGCCCCCAAGCGACAGCGACAGCGGCTGCATGTGCTGCGAGAGCTGCGCGAGAGACGCGGGCACGCGATTTAGTGGGGGCTGCAAGAAGATGGGACGTTAAGTGGTGATCAAGCACCAGAGGTTTGTCTACAGGTGGGGGACAGTCACGTTTTAAAGCAAGATTGCTTTAATCTTATTCCAAAGAGGAAAAGGGATAGCGCTACATGTCCTCTATAGCTCAGCCTCTTCCCCACACTGGAATTTAATCAATATAATTCTGCTTTAAGATGCCATGGTAACCTTGTAGGTAAGAGTTTTCCCAATCAGTGACTCCAGACATGTATAGAGGACGTTATGGTGGTGATGGTCAGATATCAATGGTTTGACAACACATCTTTTTTCAAGCAAAGTGGTTCCAAGCGTGTAAAGAAGAGGACGTAAGGTGGTGATGATCAGACACCGATAACTGAACTTCGTATTTTTTTTTTGTGGTTTTGTGTACGAGTACCAATTGTTTCAAGTGATGTACTGCGTGAAAGAAGGTACCACGAGGGAGGAAGTGAACACTAAAATACTGTAAATGATGGAAATACGGGTGAAAAAGACTTAGACGATACACACCAAAATCAAAGCAACATCAAAATTCATGAAAATACTGGCAATCATTTAAATCCACTGGGCTGGTAACTGAACAGCTACTGCCAACTGGAAGAATTCCTTCTATGTCGCTATGTATTAAATTGGACGGATGGAATTTTCCAAACAATTGTAGTTTATCTTCTGTGTCTTAGTAAAAGTGTATCGTATTTATCTTACTGGCACTACTGGTCTGAAAATACTTCCAAATCAGTTATTTCGTTAAAACTTACCATAGCTAAAGCAGCTTGTGCATCGTACTGTCCCGAGGCGCGGCGACCCTCACGCTTGTTGCCTTCAATAGCTGCATCCAGCTCACTCCTGGTTGATAGGTTCTTCTTCTCGCACTCGTAGTCATACAAGTACTTCATGTATCTGGAAAGAAATCATACAACTGATAAAGGGCGATTCATTTTTCTTTTGAAAGGTTGATTGATGTCATTGTGTTTTATAGTATTTGATGATGGCGAATTTACGTAGTTTGATCAGATTGTAAAAGATTACAAATACATATATAACAACGGTGCGGATTGTTGCTAGTCTACAGTGAATTTACAGAGGAAATACTTAGGTTAACAATTTATTTCGGGCCAAAAACAGCATTCATGGAATTTTAACAGAAATAGAATGAAGGACAAGCGTTGATGGCAAAGCGGCATCGTCAAAGCTCATTTGGAATCTTTTATCATCCAAAATAATCTCCATATCTATCAACTCGGAAATAAATCAAAAGATGTCACCATTCAATCCTTTAGAACGAACTAATCTAATAATAACTTTATTACTCCGCCCGCGGCTGACAGCCTTATAAATCATATTACAAGCCCAATTATTATCAAAAGTCTATCCTTCAAGTATAATGCGTACCATTACAAGCCTAAGTCTATTCTGTAACGTGTCAATTTTATATGACCCCATTGTCGCGTGTACCTCCCCCCATATGTCATATTAAGGGTCCTCTCTCGAAAAAGCTTAAAAACAGCGTGCAGATGAAGCGGTTTTTCACCGGCACTTACAGAGAAATTACATCTGAGAATTTTTTTTAGTAATCTACATTATATGACACGTAATTTGGTTTAGCCACAATTTTTGTATCGGTATCACATAATAAGAAAAAAAATCCATAAAATCACCTCCAAATCGTTGAATGGAACCATTTTACTCCTTCATTTTTTAACAAAATAATATTAAAAAAATATCTACTGCTTTGAAATACAAAGGAAAATAATTTGGTTTTGTTACTTTTTAAAAACATGTATTATTTTAATTATAATAAATGAAAAACGCGTCCGTTTAGAGTCCGTATCTACGACCGAGAGAGGTAGTTTGTATGCACAAGGTCATTGGCGTGAATACAAGCCTTAAGCGGTCACATATTTAATGCGTAACACAATGAGAACCGCCGTCTCATAAAAACGCCACCTTTAAAACTGTCACAAGCGATCTATATATACGACATTCGTCATTACGGTTAGTCTAATTTTATGAATGTTGCTAGATGTAAGCTTTGGCATTAGAATACTTTTGTCTCGATAGAATTTTAACGTATGACTAATGTTTTTTTAGCATACAGACAAGAAATCATTACGTTGAAGACAAATTGTGAATAAAAGAGTCTATACTTGAAAATGGATGTCTAGCTAACATCAATTTTGAAATTATTTGCATTATTGAAGCATGTATGTGTAATTGTGTACTAACCAAGCGATAGTAAACTTTCTAGTATCACAATACCTATTTAGGACAATAATCAACGAGACATCGTTTGAAAAAGTTAGTTACAAAATCACTACAAAGTCCAAACACACTATGAAAATTAACGTAACGAGACGCATACAGAAACACATCGAAATAAAAGAAGCTGCGTTCGAAATCATCGGTTCGTGCGTAACCGTCGTACATTTTGAATCATAAACGTAAACCACCTTTATGACATCCGACAAAAGACGAGGTGAAGGAACTCCAGCGAGATAAATGGGAAATTATATCGGCTGAGATGAGCTGAGGTTATTAATTATGAAGTTGTCATATTGTCGCGTCGGACGCTCACGTAGTGCCATTGTGGGACATCTTTTGTCTCCACCTCGTGAGAATTTGAATGAGGATGTGATACAAAGCAGGTCAAATATGGAGCGAGCTCCTGACTTGTAGGACCACACAGATACATCTTTTGTCGATCATGTTCTAGATTGAAGGATAGTGTCGGATTATCGGATACCGATTTGGTAGAGGCCTTTACAGTGAAAGCTATTCGAAAGGATTTAATTTTGAGAATATTGTGTCAAGTCTCCGAAACGATCTAATCTCTCTTTGAATCTTAGTATACCCTAGTTTCTAGAAAAAATCTAATCAAGCTCTTATCTAATATATAAATCTCACAATTTCTTACAGTGACAACTTGACCATATTGTAACATTCCCACAGCTAGGTCACAGGCATACTCTCTTTGGAGTAAATCAAATTAAACGATGATCTCTCTCATATCCCGATTATAATAAAGGCTTTGGAGGTATCCACTAAAACTCCATATGTAGGTAAGAATACTCACTGTGTGCGTAACGTGAAGGCAGCAGAGGTGATGGACGACGGCAGCCGTAGACCTTTGATGATCTCCTGCCACAGCTTCTTGTTGATGACTTCCACCAGCCCACCGCGGGCTATCACCAGGTTGTACAGCTCGTACAGGTCCAGCACCGACTTCGCCATTATTGGTAGCCGGTTGATTGGAGTGCCTGCAACAAAGGATAGTTCTGGGTTAGTACAGATGACATGTGGCTTTTGCCTACTCACGTAGGTCACTTGGGCACTGGATTGTGGCCACTAGCCCTCACAACACTAGCCTGCATTACAGTAAAGGAAGGTAATATGTTTAAGAATATGACATTAAAATAAATCAAGCTTTAAGTTAAATATGAATGACATACTGGTAGAGATGTAAATTTGATCAAAGTATGCTAAACTTACATTTAGTGTATGTTTATGTATATTAAATTCAGGATAACGAAACCATCGAAGAAGAATAAAGAGTATGGATGTAGAGTGTTCAGCAATAACGAAATTCCACAAAGAAACCCAATGCTCATAAAATACCATAACAAACAAGGCAATGAAGTCAGGATAACTTAACTACCCCGGTATTGGAAGAACATCAACGTGTTCAAACTTCCGACAGCAATAAAATATCTCAAAATACAACAGCAGCAATTCAAAATCAGGGATAGCAAATATATCGTAATGTAACAAAAGAGTCTTCACAAACACTGGGAACATGTTCATCACGACGTAACGTCCAATAGAGGAGAGCAGTACATTCCCTCACTATTGCAGGTTGTAAAACCCTTTACTGCGTACTTCATAAAGATCGTAAAACCAAACTACGTCTATATAGAAATATAGAAACAGATACAGCGCTGAATTAAGCTGAAGAATTGCTGAAATTCTTATGGAAATATTTCGAATTTAATACCATAAATTTTATTGTTTTGTCCAACGATCCTCCAACAAAATGGATAAAGCTATCAGAAGAATAGAATTTGTTTTACTACTCCAACCGCATATCTAACAGTGGCGATAAAATGAGAAGAAAAGCTGATTACGTAGACAACCATAACTTATCGCCACCTGTATCCCTTTGGAGACATTAATCACAATTTTATACGACGACATTACACGCTTTAATGTGATCTTACAACAACACCACAGCCTTTAGAGGTAAAACGTTGCTTGTCGGATACCAAATTAAAAGCGCTTCACGTGACTATTTTATAAGAGATGCTGATGAAAACGTTGTAGATTAAACAGTCTATCCAAAACATGCTTTACAGCGCTTGCTAGGATAACACGCGTCAAGTGGGCAACAAGGCGAGCGTGCTAAATCGCATCGCATCGCACGATCGATGATTTACAGGCGCGAGCGAGTCAGATCGCGCTTTTACGATGCGCGCGCCCAGCATTAGTGGCCCCGATTTAGCACAGTCGGTGTGGCCACGGAAGCCAGGCCCGTTTGTTCTATGTGGCTAGTTTGCGACTATTTGATTTACTGTAATTCGGCCGTTAACTTTCCCGATGACGTGACGAATCCGTACCCACAACGCTAACACTGCGATTTACAATAAGGAACTGTTACCCACTTAGTTACGCTTGTAAGACAGTGGAACTGTCAGCTTGTGATGTTTACATCTTTGGAACAAGAAAACAACAGTGTTTATATCCCATTACTTCGCGGACTGAAGACGGAGTTACATTCACACTTGTTACTACGAAGATGATGTCAAATTACCTACGAAGGGTTAAGTCTTCCCTACACGATCACACCAATATCTTCCCAAGTCGTTTTATAATCTCATCATTTTTGTCTCAAATACCCAGCTAGGCAACTCTAGCAGATACTGTTATATCAGAAAACCATAGAACATCACCAATTATTCCTTGTTCATTACATTCATCTCCGAGGCGAGCTTCAGAAAGTTATTTCAATTTGACTTGTTGGAATGCGCCGGCAGCGGCAAGCAGCAATCAATCAACATTGTCTAAATGATTGTTGCAAACAATTCGTTACATTTGCACAGTCACCTCGCGCTCGATATCGAGTTACAAGCTGTCTCAGTTCGCGCCTGCCGGCATTACGGGTAGCTCCTGCATGGTATCGATTGGTACAATAAGTGTTGGAGAATTTACCCTTTTACAGCTTCAATGTTACATTGTTCTTGGATTGTGTAGCGTACAGTAAGGTTTTAAATAATGGTCCTAACTGTTATTCTCTATACGCGGATTTATTGCATATTGCAACTACACATTTTTTTTTATCGAGGCCGTAATGAATAAACTAAGTAAAATGTGTCAATTGATGATGAAGCTGGCTGCCGCTAGCTTCATCATCAATTGATAATTAGCTCAGCCGCTTACAATGATGAAGTGCATAATGATGCCACTGAAATGTGTAAAATTGACTATACTGATGAGTCTGATGAAGAGCCTTTAAATAAATTTCGACCTTTAACAAACCAATAAAACCTTCAGCCCAAATACAAATACCCGAAACAAGAACGACCCTTCCATGTAACAGCCTCGATCGTTTATTGATGAGAGCGAAACATTAGCGAAATACCTAAACGACTATTTGTCAATCCGTCTTCCTGTCTGCAGTTAATCATTCCCCCGGTTATCTGGGCCGGGGGTGAGCGGGGGTGAGACAGGGTGTCCGGGGTGTTGGCTGAAGGGGTGGCAACGTCACCCGTTCAGATTAATTGCCACGTTTGAAGAGTAAATGGAGCAACATGATGCGCAGAATTGGTGTAGGTACCTACTTGTAGGGTATTGTGTAAGATACCTGGTATTTTGTTATTAGATGAGCTGACTCTGTCTGTTAATCTATCATGACATGTGTCAGCAGTAAATGGTATCGTTTCAACATCATTTGGAAACCCAAAAACTTATCATTGAGAAGAAAAGTGTTCACTTCCGATTTTATGTATGCGGTTACTAGAGTAACATTAGAAATTTAGCAAAATAGCACTACACTAATGATGCTAATGAGCAAATCATATTGAATCAGAACTAAATAATGAAGAAGCAATTAAAAATAGAAGATGGAAAAAGAAAAAAACGATTTTAACGTTAAGTCCCTTAACCATTCTGATAATAATCATCACGTTGCAGAAAACTTATTTACAATTACTATCAACCATGCCACTCATGACCATAAAAACCAACCTAAATCTGGAAAGTACAGAGACGAAAATACAATACAATAAGTGGTCGGAAATACCGAATGGTTACAAAAGATGGTCGTCAAGAAGCTATGACTAACGGTAGCACCTAAATACTAACAAGATAACGTAAACTGAGCCATGTAACCGGCAGTCAATAATAAAATGTAACAATAGATGACTCATGATAACAGTCAGTGAGCCAAGGAGTTTGGAATTCGCAAGTTTTTTGACCGAGCAGAAAAAGTAAGAAGATTTTTTGCAAAGAAAGGACTGATCAGAAATGATTATGATTGACGTATGTTATCAAGAGCTGCTAGATCTAAATGTTCAATTTTATCCGACTCTAGTAAGGCATTTGACTCTCTTGATATGTTGGGTCTTCTTTCAATAAAGTCAACAGATAAAAATTCAAATTTCCAAACAACCACAGTAAACATTGATTTTTAGTATTTTCACACGTAGACTTTAGCTGTTACCCTTTCGCCTACATCTGCTATTACCCCATCATTTGCGCAAATCAATATTCGTGCATCACTAATCCTTACTATCGATTCTCTCTCAATTCGCTCTGCACTCGCCACCCACGCTCGTCACACCACGTTGACAACCTTTATTGCACCCTACTAAGTTGCTTTGAGCCCGATAGCGACTTTTACGGCCAACATTTCACCCACGCTAAAATGACCTGTGACTTTTCAATACTCTGATTTACACCTTAAAGAACACAAGGTCCAAGAAATACTGGTCATCTTTTGATAGTGCACCTCGCTTTGATGTGCAAGATTATGTGTAACTTTTCTATGCCGTGACGTGTGTAATGGTCACCATAAAGTGAAACCTTAGTGTTAAGGTCGCCTAAATAAATACTAATGACATAGGTACTGCAGTCATAAATTATTATATGGAAATTCAAATTAACTGACTGATGTGTTAGAGATGACAAGTGGTTACTTAGTACAAAGAGGAAAGTTCAAGTAGCCGAGAAAAGTGTGCTTACTTTGTAGTTTGTTGGTACTAGCTTACAAAATAATGGTGAAATCACAGTCAAATGAGGCAAGAAAACTTATGGGTCAGTAGTTACGGTGAATTACGAGAATATCGTAAATACATAATACAAATTACCCGCAATTGAACATGGTACGGATAAAGCACGATTTCCAAGATCGAATGGCTTCTAAACAACATTGCATAAACACTGGGTGCGTTATCAGGCGGGGCGCGCCAACAGTCCCGTTATCCGTCTAAATAACAGAGCTTACAAGAACCCGTGGACAAAAGCTATTGTTTATGAAAGCAATCACCCCAATAACGATTTCCACAAAACGCACGGGCTCGCCGGCGGCGGAAAACGCGCGATTCGATGCGCGTGCGCCCAGCCGCGCGCGCTATTTGCATACACGTACCATTTATAAAGGCCCACACAACGTAGCGCGGCTGACGGCTCACTCAATTCGGCCGCCCGAAGCGTTATTTACGAGCTATGTCTAATCGCCAGCGGAGCCAATCTAATCGTGCCCAATTGTGACAAATTATTGCTTTTCCTACGAAACCTTACGCTAAATTTGTATTATGAATTTCACTTTATGGAACTGCATACGGAATAAATTCCGAGTGTTGCCCGCTACAGTGTTGCCCGCGATTATTCGCACCTCACCCGATATTTATTGGCACTCGGTGTCGCTTAGAAAGGCTAATTCTTTTGTGCTGGCAACTCGCGAGTGTCGTAAATCGTCTAACCGAACGCCTCCGAGTGCTGATAAAGGATTGTAAATAACGCCCGATTAGCCAACTAATCTCCTTTAAGTGTTGCAGATTGCAACTTTGATTTGCGCACCGTTTTACAGCCAGATTAAGTTGGAAATTTAATTTTGTTGAGGTGCATTAATAAATTGTAAGCGACGTTTTATTAGTGTAAAATGGTGATTTGGTTAATAAATACGGTGATAAAATAGTGTGATGACATGGAAGTATTAATGACGCGGCGTGGGTCATCAAAATGTCAAGTGCAGCGGTCACGCGGAGGAACCAGCGCGCGGTGGTCGCAGTCGACGGCGCGCGACGACACGGGCGATAATCGATCGAATCGACATACGACGCCTCCCGCTTATCGAGAGCAGTATCAAGGCCCTTGGAGCCCGACAACCCCGCGGCGGGCCAATGAGAGGCGTCCGCGAGCCCGGCGCGGCCGCCCATTGGTCTGATACGCTTTTGATTGCACCGCCCCACTCGATTCACGACTCGATCAATCTCAATTATTCGTGAGTGTTGGTACTACTCCAAGTGGTCGGGCTCAGACGCGTTTAATTGCACATTAACTTCAGGGAATTCGGCTCACAATTCGCATACTAGCAGAATTAGATATTTGGTAGAGTTCTTATACAATATACAGTGAGTTTGTATTCGGAATTTACTACAGTTAAAAGTCAAAGAACAAGACTATGAGGTTGAACTTGATGCAATTTTATTTAATTTATTACATTATAAATCACAAAAAAGCGTAAACAGTAATGAAATATAACTACATATGAACAAAAATGGGTATATACATAGGTACTGAGAAACATGTTATAGACGCACCAAGTCTAATACAACACTAAAATATTTACGATTGCAGATACATTAATGCTAATGTGACAAATAAACCTACATTAATTATGAATAATTTCCATAAACATACGTTCACATGTAAAAATCTTTACAAGTAAAACCTTTTTCATGACTAACTTGTACTGAAAATAAACGTATAAGAAGTGAACAACATAAGAATCTAAGTATAAACTTGTAAAGAAAATCTACTTCAGGTAGATTTTCTTTACAAGTTAATCGCTTCAACATTATGTAGATACTAATTCCATTTATTAGTCGACTGGCAGACTGAATGGAAAATTCATTTCAATTTGCCAAAGATTTTTAATTAAAACACCTCCCATTATTGAGAAATAAAAAGCACAAAAGAAAGCCATAAAAACTAAAAACACTTTGATTAATCATTTTAACATCACACCTACTTCTTTTTCTTACAAGTCATTTCAACATTATTCGCAATTAAAAAGGTGTGCAAAATGGATCAAGAACATAAGTGCATAGTGTTTATTTTATTTCTTATTCGAGTATTAAGGCTATAAACGACAGCTAGCCTCTATTTAGACAGTCGTTATAAGTTTATGGGCGGAAGAATTTATTGCTCCTCGGAGCGAGGTTTTAATTTAGAAATACGATCATTCTAGTGTTAATTTCCACACTTCGGAACAAAACACGTGCACACACGCACATAACCCTCTTCTAATACGTGCTAATAATTATTTATTAAAACTCATAATATGTTCTTTTACTTATGTTAAGACTAAATAATATACAGCGCCAGTCAAAGAGTCATATGCTATAATTTTGCGAAATTACCATAACTCAATGTAATATTTATTGCTTGTAGTACAAATTCCAGGAGATACGGCGCGAAAATGACATAAGGCTGAGGATACAACGATCAATCATGAGGGGAGCAGTAAAGTTGAGAACAATCCAGCGTAATTCCGTCTGAGAGACATTAAAACAGCGGCCGGCCCTATCCGGTGCAACAATGTGGCAGACATCGCCCCGCACACCACCATCACCCCGGCAGCGCGCGGCGCAATCACTGCACACTACACACTGCACAATCACTGCACTCGTTGCAGTCATTTCAATTTGTAATTACTGCTCGCGTTTAACATCCCGCACCCAAATTTGACAACATTAAAAACCACCAATGAATCAAAAAAACGTCACAACATAAAACCAGGATCCCAATAACACATAAATCATTTATTCGAATGCAAATCAAAACCGAGAAAGATTAAAGTATCGCTCTGAGAGGAATTCAGGAGGCCATTCGATGTAATTGGCAATCATTCAGAAAAGAATATACTCTCGCTCGAACAATCAAGACAAAGGCGGCCGATAGTACCTACAGGCGAGCCATTACGGGTCAATACCCATTATTATGCTATATTTTCGCGAGCACAGCCCTCCGATATCCCGTACGCTCACATGAGACGGCAAATATCTGTAATTAAAGGTTGTAAAGTTGATTTACGGTCAGGGTCCGAGGATCGAAGTCCGGGGAGCGAGTCGACCAATGGCGCGTCGCGGAGCCCTCGTATCAATTTATTAGAAACGAATGAAATCCCGGCTGCGGTGGCGGTGGCGCGCGATAATGCGGCGCGGTGCGGTCGCGGGCCCATCACTTCCATCGGCCATCAGCACGCCGCCGCCGATAGTATCGAGCGCTGGTGCGTAGTTTACGATCTCCGCCAGCACGGTAACACCGGCAATAAAATTGCAACAATGGAAATGTCGGATGCAGCTGAAAGACGACGATGCGACTACGCCGGATCATTGCGATGAATGCAACAATGGAATCCTCCAAACGAAGGTGGCAACTATCTACGGCCGTAAAGCTGAGCTATCTGGCGACGCGGCCGCCGTTATGACACTCGACAGATACGAACAATACCAACAAAATGTAATTGTAATAAAACTGCGCGTGCGCACACAATGTTAACGAACGAATGCCATTACTGTATTCCACCTGTTGGTGAGAGAAGTATAAATCTAGGGAAAACGTAGCTATGTGCCGTCCGATACAAATGTGGCTCGTAAAATGTTGGTTTAATGCAGCAGGCCGTCGGAGCAGCTCGCCAGATATCACAACAAAGGTACCCGATGCACTGTAACTCAAGAAGCCTCTCGATTTATTCTTCAATAAGTCTCTAAGACGATCAATAATAAGCATTGTTTCAGGTTGGTCTGGCCGAGTACGCTTCGACCCTTCGACCATTTAAAATGTGAAAGTAATTATTAGCATTTGTTGTTCCCGAATGGTAGTATCGTCTGGCTGAGATGTATATAATTTATTATTAAAGTAGTCATGTTTGCGCTTTTTATGGGTGCGGAGAAAATTGACCGACTAAACGAGTCTGGCGTTTACAATGTCGTTTCCACGACTGTGGATAATTACACATCCACAAACACCATTATGGAGTTTTTTCTAATCAAAATTGTATTCTATAAATTATATACGTCCAGATATTTCGCCTTATTCACAGTCTTACACCGAACAGACTTGGCAGCTATTGTGCAGGTACCGCAAATATTCGCCATCTCTACTACATCGTCTTTTTTATGACTCTCGTTTTGTCGCTTACGGCTATCGTAAAATATCATCGGAATGGAAACCCTTAATTTGTGTATCACTCCTTTTGTTGTAATACACTGTTGCTAATCTTTGTTTACGACGTTCCTGGGCAAAGATTGGTTTTGAAGAAAACCTATAAAAAGTTTCAAGTATATCTTGGGGTTAGGAATTATCCCGTAGCTTGACTGCACCAGAATTATCCTTATTATCAACAAAAAAAACATGTGCTCAAAATATTTCCATATTCACGTGTGTTGTACCCAAATAATAGAATTCATAAAAGCTGCATGTTTGAACGTGTCTAGACGAAGGTGTCGAGAATTCGAGTGCCACCGCGTTTACTGTCTCCTCTCAATGGTAATTTGAATGACAATTTAAATTATAATGTGGAACGGCGTCCCGGTGATGACCAAGCACATTTAGAACGAACACCTACAGCATTTATTCAACAGAATACTGTTAATAACCCATAAAAGATTTTAATAAGAGGTATAACGTTCCTTAATTTATTTGGGTTGGGTTGCTTTTTAAGATTACATCAATTTACTTAGTTTACATGAAAGATATTCACGTCATATCATATTCAAGAGCAACAGAAGCACGCGTCACGTAAAACCAAAACGTCTAATAAATCTAGTATGGTAAATGTCATCTTTGAAACCAAGTTTAACGGTCTACGCCCATAAAAGAAGGAACTAGCATATCACAATAAAAGAACATAAATAGTAATCGTAGCTAATATTGATAAACATGAGCCAACAAAGAATAAGAATAACAATCTTATAACGGAAATAAAATAATCTGGTGTTGGTTGACAAAAAACAGACAATGGAGTCAAAGGGCAAGAAGTTTTGACAATAGCCGTGCTTGGCAGATAGAACAAATGAGGTGTCTGCCACAATGCTGCATTAACATAAATGGATGGAAGATGGGATGAAGGAACAGGGTGACATTCGACAGTGGTTCATAAACGAGAAGAAAGGACAATTATTATTATTGATTTTCTCATGAATATTGTTAGTGGAGCTGTCTGTTTAAACCTGGTTAAGATGGATGTTGGTTTGGTGATATTAAAGTTTGAATCATCATTTATATATTCAATTTTGTTAGAACCTTTTGATGCAATATTAGGTAGTTGTCATGCGTTCTTTAGAATTTATTAATGAGTTATTGCTGATTTTACACCAATATTATGATTTATCATCAAAATTGCATCATCTTTTAAATCTTTTGACACACCATCTTCTTCAACATCGTGCACAACGAAATTAGCTTCCCTGAACTTTGACATTTACAATAATCGAATTAGAGTCTATATCTGAGATGGATCGATATTCTTTGTGGAGTAATCCGATGAGGCGATAGGTTTAGCTTATCTCAGCGTTATATCTGAAACTTCCTGCCGCCCCGCCTCGACCCTATCCGTATCTATATAATAGATTACATTTAGATACGTGTAGATATTTTGTCGCGTACTGATTTCCGTCAGTAGGTATTAGTGGGTTGATATTATTTTGTTGATATAGTTCGATTGTGGGATTCGTGGGTGTGTTTTCCTTGAAAAGTTTGATACCGTTAACATTTTTATTTTCTTTGTTTTCATTCACTTCTATTATTAGGTTTTCTAGTTCACCGTTAAATCCGTTCCAGTTAAATGTCGTATTAACACTTCTATGTTTTAACTTCAGGTATCCCATGTATGCCCAATAACCGGTCGTTATCTTGTTATGTAATACTCGTATATAGGTTGTCTATTTCCTCCTTTTATATGTCCCACTTCCTATTAAATTGATAGGCTTATAAATGTAGTAAGTTTTCCCCTATGAGATCCGCCCAACTCGCAGGGCGGGCGGGATCTGGGGCGGACCGGTGCCGCCTACCCGTGTTACGCTTTATCATTTAATTAAGTTCGTAGTATAAATAATACTGTGGTAATGAACAATTATTTATATCGTGCTTTGAAGAAATTATTCCTATTAATTAATAGTAGTGAACAATTAAGAATTCGGCGTTAGTTTCAAAAGTTTTCGCAGTATGGTAGCTACATACAATTGGAATTTGCGAAACCAATCCAAAGTATTAACAATCACATCTTCAGATAATTAAATAGTCATTTAAGTTAACGATGTCCAAACGTGGACATCCGTGGGAAAGACACACATTATTGCATTTCGCGGATATGAGATATGTAGTGTACACCGGCCCACTAAAGTTGTGCTGTGCACTCGTAACAATTTGTTTGAGACTGTAAGCAAGCTGTGTTGCCATGTGTACGAAGATAACGGGTATCCGGCACCTTTAGATTAGTCGATCGGCGGATATTAACTAATACTGTCAATATTTGAGTTACGTAATTGGCTTTATGATGACTAGGTGCAAATGCCAAAATAATATTAGCTGGGTCGTTGATCGTGAATGGGTGATCATCACCCATTAGGCAGTGACTTTCATCTGTGCATGGAAAGGCCCGTTAAGCCATTGATCCAGGGAATGCCGAAAGTAAAGACTGCCAAAGATCTATTGGCAGTCTTTACAGGTGTGGTCCACAGTCAGTGGCCCGAAAGTCTGACAACCACTCTCCAAGGGGTATCGTATTACCCAGTACTAACTGGATTGTGGAGGTCAGATAGGCAATCGCTTCATGTAATATACTGGTACTCAGCTGCATTCCAACATATTTAGGAAAAGGCTAAAATGATAATGATCTTTTATTAGCTAGAATTCAATGTGTGCTTAAACCAACTAATCTCTCATAATAATTCAAAGACATACAGTAGTAGAACATAAAAAGCTTTGAATGATTAGGTAACAAAACGATTTCCCGAATAAAATTACAGTTTTGAGAATTACACAACTTGAAAATATTCAAAAATCCGTCATGTCAAAAACCTGTCATCGAACACATTCTTAGAAGCTCCTCCGAAAACGACACTCACTGTCATATTAATATCCACATCTTCAGTTTCAACCACAAGTCATATTTTATTATTCAGAATATATTCAGCACCTGTGTCTATTAGAATAGTCCTAGATTTCAATCGGGCAGCGTCTTAATCACCAGTTATAACGCCGGAAGTGCTGTCATCACCAGAATAAATAATCACTTTTGGCCAACAGGTCGTTAGTGGGGGAAGCCGGTGCGAGGGGGGAGGAGGGGGGAGGTAATTTAGCTGCTCATCCATCAAGCACACCTTCGCACCGACCTGGATTTAGCTTTCAATTAAGAATATTTAAAAATCTTACGGTTTAATGGACAAGGATTTATTCGGATTTAATGTACGGACACACATGAATACACATCACATGATGATAATGTTTGTTGTGGCTAATATTATAAAGGAAACTAATGTATGGTTTGTAAATAAGTAGTTATTTTGTTAACAGACCATCTAAGGAAGTTCCTGTGTTGACAGCTTTAACATATGTACAGTTAATATGGATTGATGATCGTCAAGGGTTCAATAACTTCACTATGAAAATCTGCATGATATTATATGACAGGCATATTAATGAGACGGAACTCTTTTTTATAGAAATCAGAGTAGAATGCAGAAAATAAAATCATAAGTCGTCCACTTGAAGCCACGTTGTTTGGCAACGTATTTGTCCATAATCTTTAACCATTTTGGTAAAGAGACGACAATCACGCTCATGAATATTCATACAAAGAATTCCACTAGGCAAATACCGTTTATAAACTATTATATTATACAATAAATATCGCATATTATTATATGCATGGTCACATGAGCTGATCAAATTCGTGTAGGCTGCACATTTCAACTTGACGCGACGACAGACGTTTGATTTTTCGCGAATAACAACTGAGTGGGAAGGCCGAATCAAAATATACATTATTTTCCTCAACCATTGAAATAGACGACGATGAGTGATCCGTGGGCTAATTAGATTCTAACGACCGGCAATCAGCAACATCTCCTAATATCTAGATGGTCGGCGGCCGTTGAGTGATACTCTTTATTTTATAGTACGGCTCTCCGCCTACTATTCTCGTCCGAGGAAATGGATACGCGTCAATCGTCCGACACACGAAAAAAGCGTTATGAAAAGAACAATGTGCGGCTTCCGTGCTGCTATGTTTAGATGGCGTCCGTTTCAATGGACCGGTGGAATTGACTTCTGACCTTCTTAAAAGCTGAATGGAAGATATTAGAAAGAGGTGCTTGAATTGGAACGACATGAAGTGCTCGGATTTCAATGAGTGTGTTAGCATCTGGCAGGTTAAAAGCAACGGAGAATACTGCATGATTTATTTTAATCAAAAGATGAATATTCGCTAAATCAATTAACTGAACGAGATTATGATAACAATAAATTGCTGCATCCAATTGTGTTATCTCGTGCGGTAGCGGGGTTTTCGCTTCGCTGTCGAACGTACGCGATCACAAAGCAAACGTTTCGAATGCTGGCGGGCCCTTGTTAGCACCTCCGACACCTCGGAACACGATCGATTAGGCCCGCGGCCGCTCACATTCAATTATTTATTTATTTATTCGTAATTAAGCCGCGCGAGTTATGGAGCCCGTTTCGATTTACGATCCAGCCGGATGAGTTATCAGCGATCGTCGATACGATTGCTTTATGGGACGGCCAATTGACGAAAAAATATTGTTTTCACACTGTCCTGCGGTTTACTGCGTTTTCGAATACGCTTTTTTGGTGCTTTAAAAGAATTATCAACTATCTCTCTATTATCAACTGAGCAGTTTCTGTTGTCATTTTCGATTTTAGACTTTTTAATCGATAGTTTTCAGTTTTATAATTTTAGTTTTGTCTGTACAAACTGGGAACGCTCCAAATAGGAACTTAAGACTGTTCTCAAGTTCCCATTTGGAGCGTTCCCAGTTTCCACTAATCCAATTGTGAACTTGATAACAAATAAAAAAAAATAAAAAAATATCATTGAATCACAATCAACAAAAATGACATCCACGTCAACAACGACAAGAAGTAAGAAAACAAATGTTATCTCATTACCGAGTACAATAAGCTCTCCATTAATAACCTTGTATCGATACATCGCCAACGATTTTATCGATTCTCGCCACTCGATAAGGCGGCCGTCATGAGGCCAATTTGTAAAGGCCCATAAATTACTTTATTAAAATAAATCAGCCAGTTTATTGTTCTCTTCTCGCCTTAGCGACTATTGTTGTTTTGGGAGACGAATATTGTGCTTTCTGTGATGCGCGTTTATATTATTAAATTTAGTTATTACAAGAGAGAGAGTGAGTAGAGGAATGCCAAAGAAACGATGGGTGGACTATGAAAATAATGATATAGTAAGAAATAAGGAGTCTGATAAGGTGACGAGTAAATAGAGAAGTATGGCAGAAGAAGACATGCTGCGCCGACCCCAAATCAATTAGGATAAGGGCAAGAAAATGATACTTATAATTATTAAAAGTGTAGCCTACTCTAGCTAATATTTTCCAATTATCCTTTACAAAACGAAAAATTATTTTGACTATTTTACTGCCGCACTCAGAGAGCTTTAATGATTACTTAGGCCATCACTTAGTAATGGTTTTGACAGTTTTTTCATACAAAAGTATGTCAAATCTTTACTAACTGCCGGCTTAAGTAATCATTAAATATCTCTGAGTACCGCAGTAAGTCCTCTGGATTAATCAATCATTAAGCATTCAATACCTCATTTAAGTTTACTCCACTTACAACGGGATTCATGAATAACAAATTGTCATCAATATAATATCTAGACATAACTAGATAGCGTGTGTTTAAATATCTACAAATCATCTAGAACAGCACGCGACTAGCTGTCTTATAAATATTGCATATGCCGGCGGGCTGGCTACAGTAATCCACACATTATTGTACCACGCAATGAGTATAAACATGTTACTCGACCCCATGTTGCAATGGTCAAAATAATTGTGTAACGACATACGATATTGTAAGCGCCCGAAGCTCAATATTACATGTATGTAACCGATGCCGATGTAGTCTCAAAACATTTCAGGCCATTATTGTTTCTCAAAACCAATCAATTTCAAACTTCTAGACTTGTCAATTAGTGTCAATTATAAGTTGTAGAATTCTGTCATTTGAATTGCAGATTGATTTTCGATGTATGCACCCATTGACATTAAAGCAACCTTTACAAACTAACCACTAAACAAATCAAATTAAATCAAACACGATTACGAACAAGCTATATGCAATAAATAAGACAATTATAATGAAATTGAAGACATAGTAGATTTATCGGAAGAAGGTGCGAGACGTCCAAACGAGGCACGGGACGAGTCGAGTGCGCGTACGACCCGCGAGCGTTAATAAACGATATTAATAAGTTATGTTTTTAATTACGGGCCGATCGTGTGCTTATTTATCCGTGTGATTTTATAGGCCCCTGCGGCGGGCCTGGGCCCAAGGCCAACACTATAAAATATATGCCGATGAATAAATTCGATTCGTAACGAGATGTATCGACTGTGGCATCCCATTACAACTTATGTTATCAATGTAAGAAATGGTGTAAATATTTTGAGATGAATTAGTGGTATGTTTAATTTTGGAAAGTGATTTATTAATAGAAGGGGCAATTAATTTGTTTGGGATAAGAGTTGTTGTAATTATAGATAGCCCGGAAATAAATACCACATGTCTACTTGCTGATGTTACGTAAAAACAATGACATACAACTGTCAGAAAACTCACAAAAAAAGACGTCCTTAGTTTTAAAACTCGTTACAGCCAAATCCAATTTAAAAACGGAATCAAATCTAAAAATATCGGACAAAGCAATAATAAAAAGAAGTCGGTAACGTCCCTTCATTGTCAAGAGCTAAATCCGATACCGTTCAAATCATGTGACGGATCGTGGAATAACGTCGCATCCGTAAGTCGCGCGTCGTGTCGCAGACGCAACACAATGTGGAAATCCAACAGAAAATAGGAGAAAAATAGAATAGAAAAATTGAAGTGACAGCGGACGTAGATTGACGGCTGTGCCTACATACATAATGACTTATTGTCACACCCACACACACGATAGCTGTGTTTTATTTTTAATGCAATGTAGGTACATCTAATTACGTCAAGTGTGGAGAATTGACAGGAACAGTTTTCTGTTCTTGATTTATGAAGTTTAGAAAATATGATGATTTTACTATACATCTCTGTAATAAAATTAGGTTTAGCTTTACTTGTGTCAATACATAAACCCACAGAACAGGGACAGATACAAGCACATAAATATTTCCTAGTGACAGATGGATTAATTTTGTGAGTACAGATAATTTATATGGTTATTAACTCAGGCAGTCAAATAGCTTTAGTTCTGGCGACAGTTGTTTTAGGGTATTAGAAGCAGTTTCGTTACGTAAGAGAACAAGGCCTTGATTAAAATGAGTCATGTTACAGGGTCACACGAGGCAGCGGCTTGTTTGGTCTGCGAAGCGCCACCGCCAAAATACGGCACAATCACGGCCGGTAAATGGGTCACCGCAACAATGTCCAAACTCTGTAGACCTACACACAACTGTTATTAATCAAATTTTACAACATCGTAAAACCACGACGGGATTAAAAACCCACTCGAAAATACTGGAAATCATATTTTTATGAGATTTAGATCCGAAGTTATTATTTGAGATTTTTATAGTGGCGAGCTGTTTAGCGGTGGGTTTCCAATTTGTGGCGCGGGTGATTTACGAGCGGCCAGATCGACGCTAGACGGCGCGCAGACGCAGCGTCACGTCGCACAATGAGCCACTGTTCGGACTGTTCACTGTATCACCATGATGACGACTAGCTATAAAATAGTAACATTAACGCCCCTTATACTCGTCAAGGATATCGATTTGAATAAGTTAAAGGCTGAAATTGGATTACGACCGAAACGAACTGTGACCAATCAGAGCTTGGTACTCACACACTCAACTTTACATGGTGTTTGATGTCTTTTATCACGTTTTGTAAAATTATTACATGAAAATTGTAATGTTAAACACCTTATCTAAACTTGTTAATGGCGGAAAACCCAACGTTCGCATTTTTCTCTGTTTTCCTATCTGATTATTCAGTTTTATGTAGCGCTACACAGTTTTCTGTTCCCTCGTTGGCAGACAAGGGGACTATTATAATAAAATAAACGCGCCTTCCGATCAAGATAATATAGTAACAAATGTAAGGAGATTAGTAGTGAATGCAGACGAGATGAATCATTGTGGAGCACGATTCGAAAGTCGATGGCAAATCTATTCTTACAAAGCAGTCTAATTAACCGAGACAGTGTTCCGGTGAACACAAGCCGTCTCGAGTTTCCAATCAGAACTCTAGGAACCAACTCGATCTAATGTAATCGTAGACTCAGACGCATTGGCCGATCTCCCACTAGGAATCGGGATACGACAGCTGATTTCCGGCCCGAGGTACGGCGAGCACTAGATAGCACCAAGTCTCCGATTCAATCCTGTCAGAATGAAGATTGTTACTAAAATTATGTTGGCAGCCTAATGAGCAGATGTTGCGGATCTGATGGATTCTGTGGCTGAATTTCGCAGTTTCTGTTAACGAATGCGTTCAATTATGTTCGTGTAGTATTGGCAGGCTGTGCAGTGACGAGACGGTGCGCGCGCCGGTGGCGATGCGGTATTGCGCTCCGCTGGCCGCATCCAACACGCGTATAAAATCTTTGATACGCAGCACCGATGGAATCGAAATCCGATATTCGACTCACAAGTTTATTTATCGCGAAATGCGACGATATTTTCGTCCGTCCGTCACTTGGACAGTTCACAGAAGCGGCAAGATTAATTGTATTTCGGTTGAGTCATCAAAATAATTAGAATGACGCTATTTTCGTTTGTGATGCTAATTTGACAGACGTCGCGGGAGATTTCATGTCTTCTTGTTTGCCGGCTGGTTTCTTTGATTGGTGCTTTGTTATTTATTTTAATTCGTTTATGTATTAGAAGCACGAGCGAGAGCCACATCTGTTTTAACAGTGAGTGCGTTACAAATCGCATCACAATACGAGCGGTTGATTCCGGTCTCGACTGCGCACCGAATAGGTATCCAACAACGACATGTTATTAGACCTAAATGACATTATTATATTAACCATAATAAATGTCCATAAAGCATTGGCTGCAATCCAGAAATATGACGTCGCTGTTATTGTGGTTGTAATGTTCAGATGGCACAAGAATCTGGGAAGTTTAACAGCGGGCCCAACTGGTTTATTGTAGGAAATATTTGATAGCCAACAGTTCTCAGAACTCAAATTTAATATACGGTTGTTAATTTTGAATGCGACCGCAATAAATGTGTTTGATTAATATCATTCTCGCGAAACAACTGTAACGGGTGCAGCCGCCTTTGATCAGAGCGCGGCACTAGATCATGTTGAAACAATGCTACACATAAAGCGATTGCTGAGACATGGCGAATTATTTTATCATCCACCACTCAGCTAATTGTGGGCAAGTGTTGTTATTATGGATGTTGGCACCTCGCCGAAAGATGCTGGAGCAGACATTGTGTTTAATTCATCTAAATCAAATCATTATTGCTCTAATGGTGACTTTAAAGGAAATTAACTTGATGCATGCCTACTAGATGAAGACTAATTTGGTTCAGAAGTGCAATTTGAGTAATAGGTACTTCATAATGTTTTTGATAGAGCCCGTGGAAATTTTACAATAACCACACGATGGAACAGAGCCAAACACGTTTCCGCAATCCAATAATAAATATGAACTATTGTATTATGATTGTGAGGAATAGCCAGGGTACTGGAACGATGTCGTTAAGGTAGAACAGTTGACACGTAATTATTATAATACGACAAATAACGATCTATGTAGTTAATCTTATGTGACAAACTGAATTGAAAGAGAGTTCAAGTGGCCTACTTATTTCATGTGAAGAAAAAAATAAAAGAAACACAATTTAAAAGCAATTAGCTTCCAGCGTTTCTGTTATAACACAAGAGAGTTGGAAAGTGTAATTTTTGAATGGTACCGAGATCACAGAGTGCGTGGACGTGTTGTGACACTATACACCGAATGATTAATGAGACAGACGCTAATCGTGGCTGTTTTTATTTATAACCTAGTCACCGGCAGGAGGGAATTAGCGTTTGTTGACATCGAAATAGGCCAATGGATAAACACTAGAGTCTTGATACCGACCACAATGTGAGAGCAAAGTCACAAGACACAGGAATGCGAAAACACGAACAAAATCGGAACAAGTAATTGTAGTAATTGAAAGAATTTTTCACGAAAATATTTAGCTATCAAAATACATTTCAATTTGACCAGTGATAACGTGCATTAAAGTCGGAATAAATGAGATGTCAGTGTCGTGTTACCAGTCACAATATGTGGCGGTTCAGAGCCAACCGCATGACCTCCACATTATTCCATTTATCTGGAATTAGACCATTACAACATTGGACTATTTCGATTCCGAGTTTTTCGTACAGTTTATAAATTCATGTTATATGTTTAAATAATAATCTTGATTTCATTTTAAAACAAAATTGTTTAAGTCTTTGTCGGTGGAACTATTTCGGATACTTTTTGATGTATAAATACATAAAGTTTCCAGTAAATACTACTGATTCTTTAACTTCAAGGAGTTGCAATAGTTATGAAAACTGAAAACATTATCATTAAACATTTATGATTATTTCAAAACCGGTTCAAAATTATTTTCAAAGGCCAATAGCAACCAACCTCCAATGTTTATAGTTTTTTTCCCAGTTCAACTTTCTTTTGCTCGTCTTTAAAGATAATTACACCTGAACCATAAGTAAGGTTAAACAAAATGTCAGACCTGCAATAAAGAAAAGTTGCGACTTGCGACCTATAATTATCTACTCATATTAAGTCATTTGCGTCAGTTGCATACCTGTAAATTGAAAATTGCATATCCACAGTTATAGTTACAAATCAAGATGGATGGTAAGGTGTGATTCGCACGTTATCTATCAGAGCAGTCGCAATGGCCGCGACAATTGGACAATTATTTTAATGAAGTACCACACAATTGTTTCCCGCCACTATTCGCTCGAGATTCACCACAATGGCGTTATAATTGCTGGTGAATGTTTTATGAAATAGATCGTGTAGATTAAGCTGCATAAATGGTGTTAGAAGATTGAATTTTGTGTTTTTATTATGTTTTAACTTTAGTGTTAAATGTCAGAAGATCAAACATCAGATAAGGCAGGATGGCTTTCCTGTTGTTTGCACATCACAGGAGCCGATGGACGCAACTGAGCGTACCAAACTCGTCGCAAAATTTTGAACTGACTCAATTTGAATTGTCTTTGACACGCTAAAGGAACACTGAGGATGCATTCATTACTTTGGGTAACTTCAAATAGGTACCATTGGGTATTTTGTCGAAATATTCGAGGGGTGGCAAAGCTCAGACTACGTTTTAGTGAACACAGTCCCTATATTCAGATTACTGCCCACTAATATTGTGTCACGATCAATAGAAAGGCCGATGAAAACAATTAGGAACCGGCCTGCGCCTGCGCAGACGCCATGTTTGTCAGCACAACTGGCGGTTAAGTACCGTGACTACTAGCGGCGAGTTCTGGCCACCAGTGCACTCATCCAATTATAATGACTTGGTCAATATCTGGATTTTGTTGAATGGATCATCTTTTACTGTCGTATGTAGTTAGAGAGAGATGTATGGAACCACAAATGGACCAAGACAATGTAACATCGTTCCGTTGAGTTATATTTTCTAGATTAGCTTTATTAAAATTCACTGCTAAGTATGCCTCCCTTAGTAGTACCTACCCTAGTAGGTACTTGTAGAAGAAGTGCTAGTAGTTCCTCCCCTTTATGTCATCCTTCTCTAGTGTGTTCTCGTCTTATCCAACTTACTTAGTATTAGGGCTTATCCGGTCCGGTCTCAGGAGCTTTTAGATCAAAATTAAATCGGACAAAAAAACATCGCCCTCAAAAATGATCCACAGTTTTTTTTCATAAAAAATAATGTATACACACTACACTTCACACACTTACACACAGTCTCGTTCAATAGCAACCAATAAGAAAAGTGCGTTACTCTGATTGGTATTACAACAGTCCTAACTACTGAACCAAAACGCAACCAACTCAATTGAGTCGTAGATAAAATTATAGGCTTATAACATTGTTGTGCAACACGCTAAGAACTAAGAAGAAGAAGCATTTAGTAGAGGGCAGCAAGGGTACAATTACAGCGAAATGGCCGATAAATTATATGGCAATGGTGGGTGCGCGAGCGCAGCGGCAGCGTGACGTCGAGCGCCGCTTCCGCGAAACGTCATCTATCGGCAAATTGCAGCGCGATCTCGAACACGATCGATATCGGGAAGGACTGCCTAGCTGTAAATGAGGCGCAAGAGTGCTTATTGGAAATAGTTGTAAACTTCAAGATGGTGGTGGTTTGGTACAGTTGAGTTTGTTAATGATACTTATAAGATTCTTGAAAGTTAATAAAATACTCTTTGTTTTGTTTTCAAGAATCTAAAAAGTTTTGTCGTCTAATTTTCTCATTCAGAGTTAATTTGTATCTTAGTCGATGGCTAGGGATAGTCCTAATTGATTTGTATAAAAGAATTCAGTTTTTTGTGTCCCAATGTTGGGCAAAGGCACCTCTATATCTTGGGCAATATTTGGCCATGTTTGCCCCGAAAACCAGATCAGATAGTCATACAACCTTTGCCTTCCTTACAATTGTTTTAAAAGCATTTTTATTGAAGTCACATGTGCACTTTGAGCACTAATATGTAGGTAGTAGGAGTTGATAAGTTCGATATCGACTCATGAATCAGTAACAAAGTTGCGAATAATTTGTTTTACTTCATTTGTTTCCTTATGCCTCGTTTGCGACGGAAACGTGTGTTGACATTACCAGAATAGTCCTTTGTTGGGTGTGGTGGAGCCGTTTAATAACTTGAAACGTTTTATTTGAACGAACTGTACTTACTTATTGCCGTCAATAGGGCGGCTGCAAGAGAACCCTATTTTGGTTAGCACGTACATTTTAAATAGTTCCATGTAATTAGTTTACATTGATACAACACTATTTTAGAATATGGATGCGGGAATTTTATGCTACAGCAAACACTGGTAGTTCTGGTAGTAAATCTTTACTAGATGCTACAAAAAAAAGAATAATGAATTTTGAAATTCGAACACGTCATTGTTCTGAATTATAAAATTCTAGAATGCCGTTTCAAATTCTCAGAAAATAACACGACATTAAAATATAAATGTAAGTAATGAGAACTGTCAAAAAAAAATTAAGACCGGCCAGTTTTTTCTTTCGTTTTATTTTATAGGGGCTGTGTACATTGAAAAGAAATTGGGATGTTTGTGGAGAAGCAAATGATAGACAATGGCGATGGCGGTATAAGTAAAAGCTGTCATTGTGGAAAGTCCCGACGGTCGTCTGGCCCCGAATGGCTGGCCATAAAATGGGGCTGATCACAACAATATTAGGACTTGGTTTTTGTTACTTTTACTGTTAGTAATTATGGCAGTAAGTTATTAAATTTATGCTTATTTACAAAAGGGACGAATATAGGGACTGTTGTAAAAGAAGATTTAGAAAAGATACATATTTGTGTTTCATAGAGTAAATTTTCAGTCACTAAGCGAGTGAAATGAAAATGGAAAATTATGTAACATAACATACCTATGTTAACCCTATCAGTTACAATACTGAAACTTCAATGTAACTTAATAACTTAATTAAGCACGACAAACCAAAACAAACAGAATTCGATAAAAACATTCCTTCGGATCGATAACATTGCTGAATCGTGACTCAGGCGACAAATTATCGAGTTTTTTTCAATGTCTACGTATCTATTGCAGCTTAGTGATACTGTCTCCACCAATTCAGGTAGACGGAATACAATAATAAAACATTTAAGTTAAAAAAAAACTATTTCAAAGCAATTAACTTGAGTAAGCCTCCGTGGCGTCAGAAGGATTACAAAGGACTTATCACTTTTTTGTCATAGAGGACAAATGTCCAAAGTAACTTCAATTTAAGTTAGTTGGTGTTAAAGTTGGTTTTTCTGTGGAGGTTAAGACTCATATTGTGTAGGTGGTCACGTATTTGTTTTTGTTAGATAACAAATTGGTCATTTTACAAGACCTCCGATGAAGACGTTCACGCGCTATAACGTCACTTATAATAATACATTATAAATAAATATATAGTTTGGTTTAAAATCGATTTGATTGTATCGATATTACACTGGCCAGTAAGACAAAAAAAACTGCAATTTAATAAAACAAAAGCTTGAAATAAAGTCAATAAAATTCCTTTTACACGGCTGTATATAGCATTGACCACACGTCTGATAGGTCAGATTCTGAACACTTGACACAAAGCTCATCAATTCTCAACCTTAACACCTTGTAATAGAGGTATATCATTCGTCAACTTAGTGTAGCAGATGTCGCCGGCGACAAAGTAAAACGTACGTGCTTGTTGCGTAAACACGCGATGATGTGTGGGGCCGACCACGCAACAATAGCTACTGTGCAATTTGTGATTCTACTCTATAATACACCATAATTACCACCAAAGAAAAAGTATTTATTTTTCCCGATTTTCGTAGCCTCGGGTTTATGTTGAACCAGTTCAACTTCAATAGTCACCATTATATGGTCACAATGCAATTCTTATACAATTTGCGTACCAAATTCTAAAGAACACGTCTTCGTTCATACAATTTGGTTCCATAAAGAATGTCACACACAAAAATCGTTGAGATTCAAATAAGAACAGATATTTCATTGTAACTCGTATCGAATTTACGACGAATATGATTTACGGGCGTATTTGATGCGGATGGACAGGCGGACAACAATAGGGTCGTACAGACCGACGGGGAAAGACCTCGCGCCATGTTTTAGTATTATAATGCGGTCACACTCCCCCTACCCAGCCTGAATAACTTTTTTTATTACCTATGCTTCTCGGAAACAAATGCTCGATTACTTTTATCGTTCGCTTTAATTGTGTTAAATTGAAATGAAAGGTGGTCAGTAATCGAGTATTCAAATGTACTGTCAGTTCACCTTACATCGCTTTCATTATGACTGGTTACGATTTCCTGTCGTCTGGAGACCACAACGCAATTTATTATTATTAGGTGCGTTTATCATTTACGCTTGTAAATGACCACATTTTCAATCAATTATCTACCCTACGTAAGTACTTCTTCGTTCGAAAACCTTTTTAATAAAAAACACTAATATGAGTTCATAATAAAAGTATGTACGATCCTCATTAATATTATTATAAGTTACGCGAAAATTAATCAATTTACAAAAATAAAGCTCGAAGCTTAGTAAAGAGGCCAACCATTGTTACCGAAAAATTAAAAAGGAAAATCAAAAGTTTCGAATGTCGAAAGGTCAATTAAATTGCAAATATCGCCGTCCGAATTCGATACCTAAACATAATCGATTAAACACGCGCTCGATTCGAATACAATGCGGGCTCGACTCGAGATTATTTTTGGCAGAATTAGGACCAGTCATGTGACGAATATAGTATTTATTTATGAATCATGGTATGTTTGTGTGTTATAAATAAATGGCTTTGAATTACTGAGATTTAGTAAAGTGACTTTACTCGTTAGACGACTATACAGACCCACTAGCTTTTTTAAAAAACCGGCCAAGAGCGTGTCGGGCCACGCTCAGTGTAGGGTTCCGTAGATAATAAAATATTATGTAAACGAAGTTAAAAAAAAAATACGGGCAAATGAAACTTGACCTCTGGATTGTATAGGCGCTCATACGATTCAGGGACCAAATTATATTGGTTAACTGCAGTTTCCATCTGTTGTTTCCATCCAAGTTCAAAATAATTTTCCTAGAAAGTCCTTATAAAGTTCTACTTTTCAGATTTTTTTCGTATTTTCTAAACTTATGGTTCAAAAGTTAGAGGGGACGCTTTGTTTTTTACTTTTGGAGCGATTATTTCCGAAATTATTGACATTATCAAAAAATGATTTTAGTAAACCCCTATTCATTTTTAAATACCTTTCCAACAATATATCACACATTAGGGTTAAAATTAAAAAAAAAAACACTTCCCACTTTACATATAGGGGGGCTACCCTAATAAAACATTTTTTTCCAATTTTTATTTTAGCACTTTGTCGGCGTGATTGATACACATATTGGTCCCAAATTTCAGCTTTCTAGTGCTAACGGTCACAGAGATTAAGCGAGGACGGACAGACAGACAGACAGACAGACAGACATGGCGAAACTATAAGGGTTCCTAGTTGACTACGGAACCCTAAAAATACATTCGTATTAGGGCGATCTCTCCGATAAAAATGTTCTAGTTTTTGGAAAATTAAGACATTAATACACGATTAAGTGCCTACCTAGTGATTGATTCGTTTTATGATTAATTAGCAGATAAGTACCTACCTACTTAGGTACTTGCACAATTTAAGTCATTATAAATATTTTAACAGCTGTAAAAAAAATGAAATAGACACGCTGACACGCACATCAAACAACGCATTTCTAAAAGCATCTAAAACTATTTAAATTGATATCAATCTGTAAACATCACCACTAAAACGCTGCAATCTAAATCTAAATTAAATTCTAGAAAAAAAACTATATTGTCACAGCTGACATTCTCAACATTCGGACACATTACTCAGTTCCTGTATTTGTCATTAAAATATGCATTAACACTGTTTTCTTCTATTCCGTGTGATTTATTCGCGGTATTAATTTGGCGAGATGATATATACCACACCCACTGGACCGGACTTCAGTCGATGGCACCATCACAAACTAACTCTCCTCTCACGAAGTGACAGCTCGCTATGTCGATAGAATCCAAAGATTTATTACAAGAAAATTATGTTTATCTACTTTATAGCTGTGAATTGATGTGGTGTTGATGTACAAACGAAAATATTATAAATTATAGTGAATTTTGGCGCCGTTTTGTTGGTTTGATGTGGTCACGTTATTATTGTTTATGATTTTGTAGACTTTTTTTATAAAACTACTTACGAAACTGGTTTAGACAACTTGAGTATGGGAAGCTGGGTACAGGATTGTCGGGAGTTATTTACAAATTGAAAAGTTCGACGTGTCTTATTAACATTACAATCACTTAATCCCTGGAAGTCCACGTTAAACCAAGTTTAACAGCGTCGTGACCGGCGACCCTTAGTGTATTTTGACTTTTATTAATGAACGCTAAATACATGCAAGCAGAACTCATTCATGCTCGTCCCAAGAATAAATAATAACCTCTGGGAATCTGATGGACCGGCCTTTAAAAGAGCCGAATTTCTGAAACAATAAACATTAGCATTATGAAGGAAACCGGTTCATTAAGCGATCGTAAATATGAACGCGCGACGCTCAGACTTAGTAATTTGTATCCGATAAAAACTTACAAATGACAGTGTCCAACATAAAAAGTAACATTCAAATGCGTTATGGAAACAGATATATAGCGTATCCGAGATCAAAGCGCGTCACATAAAGACTAATAAAATAATTTTATTGGTAGCAAAAACAAAAGGAACGTTTAAGACGCGATAAAAATTATTAATAGAGCGGTAAACGTTGGCGGGACGATTTCGTTAAATTAAAAATGTGTAAGTCGGACATTCCGCGACTTTGATATATTAATCCACGTTTCGGCGCGAGATTATCATCGTATGTGCGACTGCTGCCGCATTCGCAGGAAACCGCGGGAACCGCTCATCCGCGCCTCCGCTAGTGCTGAGACCTAGCACCTACTAAATATTCAAGGAAAATTAAAACAATAATTCAATAATTTAAGTCTATCATAATCAGACTGGGACAAACTCATTGTTTTGTTTCAATTGAAAGACACGGTTTCAATTTTTATTGCCGGTCTCAGATTTTTTCACCGGTCATTCACTTTTTTCTATAAAAAACTAGAAACTGTCCCAACACTAGCAGTGCGTTGATTAATTCCACTTTTATTTGTATAAGAATTAAGCAGCTGGCACCGAGCTTTTGATCCCGATACGCCGCAGAGCGCGTCGACATAATGTCGCGAGCATTTTTCACGACACGACGAAAACACGACAAAAATAATCGATCATAATCTTGAAGAATTCTAAGAAATGAGATAGCTGAATTTTTAATTAAAATCTTTTTAAATCGTCTGTTGTATAAAAATAAATGAAATGCTTTTTGAATTTCAAATGGAACTCTAATAATCCGATAAATTAAACTGGCACACCAACACTTTTGAAAATGGAACATTAATTCGAAATTAAAACAAAAAAGAACGCATCGCAACGACGGTTTAAAAATTCAAGCAGTTATCAAAATAATGTTGAACGAGTGAGTTATTCGATGAACATGGAATGAGAGAAGAACAAACAAACCAGTAGCGGCTACTAGACTTGTGTAAACGGCATAATTATCAGACGCACACGTAGGGAAAGTCGGCTAATTGGGAAAGCGCATAGCTTGATGTCAGATGTCGTCATTATTATGTGTGTAGTGGAATATTTGGGTAACGTACTCTACGAGTGTGATTGGAATAATTAATTTAAGAAAAATACGAGATTCAATATCATATTTTCATAAGATCTGTTTATGATAATAACCTCAACCTGAATGAATGAGGCAGTCTTTTAATAGAGCCTTTTTACACGAGCTATTAATAAAAAATAATTGAATACAGCTACTACCTTTTTCGAGTTAGACATCCATTCACCGCACACATAGGTACTTAGTTTAATAGTGTTGCTCTTTGCATACAACCATAGAACTGTCACAGGCCTAAGTTATGGGCAGAAGCGGCATTTTACTGTTAGAGTAGGACTAAAAACATTGATAAAAAAAATAGCAGCAGGTATCGTCCCATCCACCTAGCCTTTTCCCAACTATGTCAGGGTCGGCTTCCAGTATTACTGGATTCAGCTAAATGCCAGTATTTTACATGTAGCGGCTGCATATCTCACCTCCACAAGCCAGCTAGTATTGGGTAATTCGATAACCTTTTGGTAAGACTAGTTGTCAGACTTTCGTGACACTACATTCAACGACTTTCAAATATCTACATGACTACCGGGGACGAACGGCTTAAAGTGCTTTCCGTGGTAAGGATAAAATTCAGTACGTAATGGATAGACAGCCATTGAGCACCCATGCACCGATACATCAGCTCCTGAATACAAACTTATTGAGTGGCTAATACCCAAAAATCTTCTCCTCTTCCGCCTATCCCTTTTTTTTTGGAAGTTGGGAAATCATCAAATGACTCCTCCCGCCTGGGCGGAGCGGTAGGGAGTGTCAGACTTCTACTGACTAAAAACCACCCATGCTCCTTCTTAGCCCTATGTGTCTAACGCCGCGGTATCTCTTTGGAACAACCCGCAGCTTCCGCCTATCCCTTACACCGCGTCACAGTGCGGGTCTCCCATCGTGACGCAGCGAGATCCGGACCGATATTGGCGCGAGATGACCGTCACAATGTCCGATGTGCACCTCCTCACGGCTCACTACTGACTGACGCCGCGTGCTGCCAGGTTATTGAGGAAATGGAGTAAGGATACGATTCGGGAAACAATAGTCGAAAGAAGAACTACTATGTCCATGTACAATCACGAGCATCAATATGTATGTTACGGTAGGTGTTATTAATTGAACATTATTAACAACTAGCTGTTGCCAGCGGGTTCGCCGGCTACAAATCGAAAATTATCCCACGGGAAGATAAAATCGGGATAATAACTTTCCTATTTGTTAATCCAGGCTATAAACTATCTATGTACCAAATTGTATCCAAATCCTATCAGTAGTTTTTGCGTGAAAGAGTAACCAACATCCATACTTACAAACTTTCGCGTTTATAATATTAGTAGGATAGGATTGTCAATTATTGTTAATAATTCCCAAAAGTCGAAGTAAAAGTAAGAAATTAATCACATTTTTCGGTGATTAATTGATTATTAATAATGTAACTTTAGTACCGATAAATATAATAAATTAAAAACACGAAAGAAAACTGTTTTTTTGTTACTGAGTTGACGTTTTACGTTTTCATTAACATAGCATTTTGGAAGTTCTAGTTTTACATAATGGTTCTTTTCTCAAAGTAGAAACTAAAAGCGGTTATTTCCCAAGAAAAGAGCTTGTGAATTTTGTTAAGTGACTGTAGTATTGACTCCAATGACGGTCGACCTCTTTTCAGCCTTAAAACTTAGGGCGTAAGGGTGAAAAGAATATTTGAAGTTAACTGTAGAACATTAAGATTTTGTGGCGTGCTTAAAGTTAAGAAAATTAATAGTGCAGTGGATTGACTACCAACTTAAATTGTCCGTATCCTCAAATCATAGCTGGCACACGGCTAATTGAAATAGTGTCAATTTGATTAGAGATTAACTTCCTTGTCACTACATTATGTGTTTCATATTACATAAAGATAAAAATTATAGGCTTTTCCCCATTTAAAATCTTCTGAAATTGTTAAAAGGATTAATTTAATACGACACCGCGTTAATAGCAGATCTATAGGCGGTGAACCTGCGCTTTGATGTCCACTACTAATAAATAAGCTCTTAGCCGAGTTAATTATAAAAGCCAAATGTTTGCCAAGCATATCCGCTAATTTTCATCGATATTTAAATAGCAAGGTACGTGACTACACGGGAATTTAGTCTAAAAAGTGCCATCAAAAGATATAAGCCGAAATAAAATCAAACAATATTTAATAGCTAATAATCAGATTTCCTGTTTGCACCTAGTATTGACATTTCAATATTTTTCTGTAATCAGGTTCGATCAAAAAATAAATCGCTTGTTGAAGAAAATAGCAATGGCCGGGGTAAAATAAATAAACTTTTAAAACTATTATAAAATTATTGTCTTTTTTGTTTTTTTACTATAATAACATACAGGGTGGAACAAACACTTATTCAGTACATCATTCTAAAAAAAAACAGTTTTAAATACATTTGGACCGTGTAGGTATTGCTCTTTTGTAGGAATCATTGGTTTTTTAAACTACCAATGAAACCATCCAAAGTATGTTTCCGTAAAGAAAAACCCTTTAAATTATGGATGAAAAAAAATAAAAGAAAATGAAGTACCTAAATGATAGCGTGACGCCGTTCACACCAATGGAAAAAACGTGTTGTACCGACCCTAAACAATACAGTACAAGGACAAGAAGACTACAATATTGACGAAAACACCATCATTGCAATTCATCTACAAAAATTCAATTAAAACTGTAACAACTGTAAGCACATCATTCTGACAATGATTACTAACTCGTGGACCATTAATCTTCCCCCCCGTCCTAATCGGGGACTCCTCACCATCAATCTTTGGTTATTTAAAGCATGGGACATGCCTAGACTTGTTACTTCAATAAACGGGGCCGTGACGAATACGAAACATTGGCTTTTGAATATTAAAATGTTCAAAAACCAATGTTTCGTAAATGAAAAAAAATCTTTGTCAATGTTTGAAAATTTCCCAGTTCTCACTGGTATGTGGAGGTCAGATAGGCGGTCGCTCCATGTAAAATACTGGTATTCAGCTGCATCCAGTTAGACTGGAAGCCGACCCCAACAAAGATGGAAAAGGCTAGGCAGATGATGATGATGTTAGGAAATAGTATAGTTTAAGTTTGAGTTTTAAAACGATGGTAAAGGGTTGATTTCGAGTCGGAAGGGAAAGATTTCATACTGATAAGTATTACAGAAGTTTCCAATTAAAATTAACCATGCCTTCAATCCGTTGACAGAACCATCAAGCCTGATTACAATCAGTCACAAACCAGACAATAGACAGCGCCTCAAAAACAAATCATCTAGGCCAACAAAAACAAAATTACATTTTTTCATTCATATTAAATCCACAATCCACTTTCAAACCGTAATAAGATCCACGCCCATTAATACATCGAAGTCGCGTCTAATCAATCAACTTTAGATTAACACTGGCTTAAACTAAAGGCTAAACAGACAAAAACAAATGGAAGAAGCCCAAACTCGAAATCGAATTAACCGCCATGCATGTTTAAGACACCAATTAAACCTCCAACAAAGACTATCTTCAATGAGACGAAAAAAATTTGATAGATCAACTCTTTAACCTAATCTATCATCTGTTAAACACCAACCTGAATAACACTCTATCCTGGTACACTATGGTTTAAATTCCAAAGTAAGGTCCGTGTAGAAACCCGAGAAGGCTGTTGGCACAACATCTTATATCGATTAAACAGATAATTAATCACGGGAAATGAATCCGAATGAGATGTTATTAGTTATACCACACTCGCTATTACCAAGTGAAACAATAGCCCGACTTTAGATGGTGATCGTTAAACGGAGATTAACTTTAGTTTATGATTAAATTGTACCGTGAATGCGCACTTATTCAGTACTAATATGATATGGCGTTAATTGTTCTTTCAGACAGGAAGAAATTACCGTTCGTTTATTTAGCAATTAGTGAATGTTTTATCAATATCGTGATAAGACTATTTATATGTTAAATGTTTGTTACTATGTTAGAACTTGACAATTATCTAAGAAAATAATCTAAATTCCGGAACATTAAGAATGACACAATTTTGATATGAAAAATACTTATCACGCTATTCAAAGAAAATACCTGACACCATGACACAATCAAAAATATCAAAACTTTTGATCAAAATTAATTTCTTTCGACGATATTTAACTTCTTTTCAAATATATTAAATATTCAATAAACATTGTTTAACCTTTAAAAATACTACATTTAAAATCACCCTGTATGCAAGAGACGGCAAGGAGCGGCCGCTGGCCGATCAATCAGTTGCTAACGAGCTGGTCACGTGGTCACAGCATCCAACACTCTTACCATATCTTCTATCATAATTAGCTGATAAAATAGACAAATAGACCAAAATATGAAATTGATAGAGGACTTTGTATAGCAACCTGTATAAAACGACGTAATTTAAAGTTTTGACAGGCTTGTTACAGTTCTCGAGTTCATTGTAATGTAACTTGAATAAAAACAAATTAACTGCAACTAACATTTAAATCATCAATAACAAATTAGACATCAATCGACGTCAAATTATCGAGTAATTTTCCTTCAATCAAACTCGTTCATCGATTTGCAATAGCAGCATTAGAATCGATACAAAAAACTAATCGATTTATTTACAAATTTAGAACACCCACTTCGCCAGTCGTGTAACGTATGCACAGTCTTGATTAACATTTACATAAATGTTTGTCGCTCGCATTAAAACCGAGCCCGGACTCGATAAAATTAAAAAAAACGTTTTAATTTCTTTTTTTGAACTGAGACGAAGACAGAGTGCGGAGAAGGCGCGGGGCGTGGCGGACTAACTTTCATTACTCACCAGCAATAATAAATGATAAAACATTATTAATATGAGGAGATCACTCCGTTTGATGGCTCACACATGCTATCCTACGTCGAATAAATTAATTCTAATTATTAAATGTTGTTTCCTCCCTCAGGCTGTAACAATTTGTAGTGTTTGAAGCATATTTATGCAGAATTGAAAATGTGTTTATTTGATTAGGGAATAAACTTGAATTTCTAGCGGCCTAGCCAACAAATCGTAATCAGTCTTATGCGATTAGTTTCCTGTGTTATCTGGTCACGTAATATAACCAGAAGTTTATTGGCCGGTTCCACGGAATGATAAATTGAATAATAATTTATTCCGAACAAGATAAGGCTGCGCTCAGATCGCGAGTTGTGATACTCTCAACGTGTGAGCGGATGCGTTTTACACCGAAGTATAACATAATTACAATCATTTTGAACTTATCAAATGAAAATAAAAAGAAATCTGTTCAATTTATTATGTCTTAAAAATGTCGTAGCCGTGTTCGTAGACGCTGCTACGATGTGCTACGAAATTGTTGTTTTCTAAGATTTTGTTACAGGTCATTTAGATTGATGGCAATACTTAAAAGCTGCGTATACAAAAGATCATAACCTCAAAATACCGGTCTAAAGACCGTTTGACGTACCTATAATTAAGATCATTACATTTTTTTGATATTTACCAAAATATTTACAGCAAGCTATACGTTACTAAGGCTTTGAGGTATAAATGACAATTTTCAGCTAGAATTTGTTTTCCAACCACTGTAACATTCGGCGCAGAACATCGGTGTGAGATGCTGCCAACATTCTGTTTCAATTACACACAGGGGCTAACAAACTGCCGAGCGAGTGTAGCCGCCCCCGATACCAACCCCTGATGAAGCTATCGGTTTTTTATACGAGAACCAACCCTACCCTTATCAGCGAGAGTTGTGAAGAAAACTACCCAAAAGAAACTAAGCCTGCTGTTAACAGGATTTAAACTTTTGTTTGGGAGAAAGGACCTGGTTCCACAGCAAGTAAATTTGTTTTTTTTTAGATTTTGGCTGTCCTTGAGTTTGGACAAATCGTTTCTACTTATTCATACAAGTAGCTTATCGAGTACTCCGTTGTCATGTTATAATCTACTAGCACATCGGTTGCAAAATGTATGATAGCTCGGCTAACATGCATGATATAAATATAATCTACCTATAGTAGCCACAAATGATGTATCTTACTATCATTTTTTTTTTAATTAAGAATTGGATCGTTTGTCCCGGAGATTACTTTCAAACAAACACTTGTTTACTTTAGTATAGATTTACACAATTCTCACTACATTGATCCCTCTCAACTCTAAATAAATACTTATATACTATAATATAATGAATACTTATATTGCGTAAAAAGAGTAGAGAATTCTTCAGAAAATTGATTCGTATTTTTAAATAAACAGGTTCGTCAGTAAATTACACTTAGGTACAGCTGACAGTTACATCTGCTTAATTATTTATTACGTTTGCCAACTTAACGGCATGGCAAATGGAAAACATGCCCTTAGCCTTTAAATGTTTCTAATTATTTAACTGGGACATAATGGAATTAAAGAAGGTGGAAATTGTTCTTTTATAATCTTCAACCATTTAGTCATATTCTTCGGTTGAGCTTAACTAATTTTCAGTTTGCATAAATAAGCAATCAATCAGAGATTACTTATAGAATTTACTTAAAAGTGTTGAATACACTAAAACCAATGATAGAATTACAATTATAAATGCTATAAATGAACAGAACGAAAACAAAGAGAAATCACAACCAATAAACACAGTTAATTACTTTAGAAAATGCATAATTAATATCGAATCCTACACAAGGCAAGCACGAAGCTGCAACTGCAACAATAACCATTGATTTGACTAACAACTAGGCGGTCAGATATCAACATGATCTATCTAGCGACAATCGGCGCCATTTACAACGAAGATCAATTAATGCTAGAAAAGAACAGAGATACAGAAACACACGCGAGTGAAAGAGACAGGTGTCTAGTTATCAATCACGCGCCCGCGCACGATCTCGACGCCCGAAGCGATACGAACGATCTCTCGCTTAATTATTTCTATTATGATATATAAAATATAATGATTATCTCCACGGATAACTCTTGTATGGCGAATTCCCACAGTTTTTAATGTTACACGTCTATAAATTAAATAAATGATTTAGAGCTGCATGAAATAAGTACAATATGCTCTTAGAATAGCAGTGTTCTGGCAGATTTGCGCTTACATCAGCACAAAAATTCATGTCTTTTGCAGATTTTGTATGAGTAAAAGAAAACTGTAAGACATCTAGTTTTTAGTTTTGATTGACAGCAACACATTTTTGTTTGACATTGTTCAAACGCGTATAAATAACTACATTAACGACCATGATGAAAAATCATACATTAAAAAATTTTGCAGATACAAAAGCAGGCTTTCTTGAACACAATCATGCCCTGATTGAAATTTCCCCCTATTAATTTGACGTCGTTCAAATCTTGTAGCGAAGCTTCATTAATATCTCATAGTTGGACCATCATAGACCATGCTCGTCCATCACCCGTGATCTTATCACCCGATCACCGATCTCCACAATATAAAACCGTTTATACAACCAATGACTGATATTACCCTGTATCTGATTTGTATCTTAGACCATAATAGGTTGACCCCTGTTTCATAATTAATTGTTACACTAGAGATATCTTACTAAACTGGATTGTTTCGTATCATTCGGATCGATGATCGTGAATGGAGCATTTGGAGTAGTGATAAATTACAATGAATATCAATCGTTACAAAAGATCAATCAAAATAAGTTGAGGCTGAGGCTACAGATAGAGATGTAGCGAAGTAAACCCAACCATCAAAGCATGAAGCAAAATCGAAATTATTTTTTTACCAGAAACACTTGAAGCTGTAGAAGGAATGTTTTGTTTTCATCAAATGTCGTGAGGAAAGCTTTGAGTATGTAAGTGGAGGGGTATAAGAGTAGAGGAAGACCAAAGTAACGATGGATGTGTAAATAATGATACGGTGAGAATGGAGGTGTCTAATGAGATGACGATTAATAGAGAAGTCTGGATGAAGAAGACATGCTGCGCTGACCCCAAATTAATGGAACAAGGAGAAGAGAATGATGATGACTTGAAGCTGTAGAAGAAATGAGGAAAGTCAACGTCTGAAATTAAAATTTATCATTGACTCCATTCTACTATTCTTGCTTATCTTTCAAGAATAACTCAGAAATATATCGACAGCGTTTGTTCTATTCACCACAAACTCACAGGTGCACCGCTCTCGCTGGGCTCGAAACCGCAACCTTAGGGATGAATGATGTGGGAAGTACACTTACCTCTCTTTTGCATGAAGGAGAACAGGTCATCCAGGAATTCCTTCCTTTGTGGATCATCGCTGATCTCGTATAACTGTAAAGAAAGAAAAATAATTATTATTTTGATAAAAGTCAACATTTTGAATTTGTTTTGTGTGAGTCTAAGGACTTTCTTTGAAGGATTTAGGACTTAGAACTACATAAGATGAATAAAATGATAAACTGTAGATAGATAAGACAAGAAGAATAATTTAATAAAAACGTTTAGACTTAAACGTTTCTGTATTGGTGAGGATATAATTGAGCTATTGATGATTTTACGCAAGCTGTCACCAAACTTTATCTACTAAATAAAAATCTTAAATGCACAGCCTGAATTTCGGTTGAGAATCGTAAAGTTTTACTAAAGTGTTTCTTTAACAATGCAACGTAAGGAAACTGCATGGCCTCTAGAACCAAAAATTCGAAGGCATGTGACATTCGCGAGGTGGATTTTAGCCTATTCCCTTCTTCTCTATTCTCTCATCTCTCATAGAGAGGAGGCCAGGTGTCCAGCAGTTGAAACTTATGTGATTATGCTTATGTGTTCCTTGAAATTGGTTCTATAGGGGATAACGGTTCGTAGGTATAGAAGTATATCATATTTGCAGTATTTAATCGGTTACACGGTTAGTAATCAACTAATTCATGTACCACAACTTGCGGGTACAACTAAAACAACTTAGAAAAACTGTCTTTTCACATAAAACATTTGTAATAATGAAGATATTAATATTCCGTATAGGAAGCGATGTTCAACGGAGCGAGGCCACCACGTGCGCCCGCATAAACAGAAAACATAGGAACTGCATTACACTTTATTTAATTCACCTTAGATATGCGTGTTCAGCTGACTATTAAATTGGACTATTAGCTTCTTGACTAACTCATTGGTCTATAGTGCGACTGCGCTGAGCATGAGTTTCTGGGTTCGGTTCCCGGACGTACAAAGTATTATTGGGTTTTTGTTCCAGGATTTTCTTGGTAGCAGCGACGGAGACTGGATTTGTGCCCGGTTGATAGCAACAGGCTTATCATATCTCCTATTACATGGGACTTAACCATAACTGGCGAAATATGGGGGGTACCCATTAGGTACACCTCTTTTTTTTTTTTTGGGGGTGGGAAATCATCAAATAACCCCTCCCGCTCTTGGGCAGAGCGAAAGGGAGTGTCAGACTTCTACTGACTAAAAACCAACCATGTTCCTTCTTAGCCCTTCATGTCGAGGCCGCGGTATCACTTGCGAACAACCCGCAGCCCCGACGGGCGTCGGCCCTTTCGGGCCCCTTCCATGTTGCTGACATCTCTTTGAGGCGCGCGTGGAACACGAACGCGCCGTCGACACGGCCTGTCGTCGTCATAAGACGGACGGACGCCCGGACGGCGAGCTTACCCATCACTCACCGTCCGCAGGCCCGCTTCTACGGTGGCCGGAAGCCATCACGTGACCCCCGACCCCCGGAGCGCCTCCCGCGGCGGCTGGGACGAGAGGTTCTCTCCCTCTCACGTTCCGCCACCTATTTCGCTAGGATCACTGCTTCGCAGAAGGAGGCGACGGCGTCCCATTCCTCCTCGCCCCGGACCATGGCTTGCACCAGGGCCGGACGCGAGAGGTCACCGCCGCCGATCGCCGCTACGAGAACACGGCGGTAGGTACACCTCTGGCTTACTCTTGGGATTACAGGCGTGTTATGTAATGTTGTAAATCAAGTGAGAAGGATAAAGGGTCTAATGAATGGGTCAATACATGTCAAATATGGGGATATAAACCAAAATTTTAAACATGAGAGTTTGAACACTAAATGGACAAGTTTATTAAAATGTATCGTTGGTTTCGGAACATCGAGGAGCATCACCATGGATAACGCGAAAAAGAACAAGATTACGAAATAGAGGTCTAATTCCAGTTCGATGAAGAAATTAATTCACAGTCTGCACTTCGCCTTTAAATTCGCATTCATGCTTTTATATTTAATTATACAGAAACCCAGGAGTTCCAGATAAGACTCCTGGAAATACTTAAAACCGCAGAAGGCGTGGCTTCTACATAATAAGCTCGATATCCGCCATATTTAAATGCAATTTAAATACTGATAACACGGTCCTATCACTAAGTACTTCAGATAAAACCGTCTCACTTGATTGGTCAGGTGGAGCCAGAAGGTAGGTATTGTATTAATTTATACCTAATTCTTTTGTTTTATGTTTGAGTGGCGGTTCTTGACTTCTTTCGATGCAGTTTTAATCTCTTGTGTTGAAAACTGCTCGAGTTATCCCATGTAGCATAACATAACATCACTAACATCACGCTTGTAATCCTCGAAGGGTAAGGCAGAGGTGGACCGAAACAGGAAACGTTGGGTGTTCCATGTAGCTTGTGGTTTTATTCATCACTTCATCAAATGGCGGCAATATTCTGCATAGATTATTTAGTCATTCAGATATATTGATTACACCTCCTAATGACGTGCATTGTTAATTGTTCGCGTCGACATTCAAGGAAAATCCGATCGAATCTGTGATATTGACACATTATCAACGTAATATCGCCACATGTCGCCGCGAAAGCGTGATCCTGACATCATACACAAACAAAGGGAACCCCGTTAAACAATCATGCGCAACTCGTCCGGTTTACATTGAAGAGCGGGCAAAAGTGTCCCATAGCTCTATACATGTCGGCGCCTTCGTACACACGATCAAACACCGAGCTATTTGCATTGCCCGGGCAATTACATCGACGCACTTAGCGCTACGAAGAACTGGGCCGTGGAGAGACAACGAAACGCCATTTGACACTTCCTGTTTCCGTCTAACACCTTTGTATACTCATTAAAGATAGATTGTTCTTGCAAAAAAAAAACTATTACGTGGTTAACCCTTCGAGAGCGGGACAGTCCACATTTGACCGCGACTAAAACGCTAAAACAAATGGTGTGCGGTGATCGTTCGTAAATGGAACGTGCTTTTTTATTCCGTGTGTGCTATCCGGCGCTAATCGAAAACGTTCTGGTTGGTGATTAATCGCGGGGGGCGAGTCCGGCCAGACAGTGACGATCGAGAAGATTGATGCGAGAGGCGATCGCCTGTTGCCGCTATTAAGAGTCAGGCCCTCGCGCAAACGCTCATGATCGTCTATTGACACCGACACGACCAATGTAACAACACCTGGGTAACACGTGGCTAACGATACGTAAATACATTTACAGTTTTAGATGCGGAATTCTAATTGATCATGACTCTCTCTGACAGTTTTGTTAAAACTTGAACCGGTTTTCTGTGACCTAAAAAGCAGAAAATATAAAGTTAATCTTTACAGAAAATATTCTTTACAAAATAAGCAATTCCTCAAAATTGACCCCGAACTATCGTAAGTCGTAACTCCCATAGGGTTAGACACTACATTATACATTCCAATTATCGCAAAACAGACGTCGAGTATTATAAGGGTATTACAACGTCCACCCGAACGATTCCCGGACAAATTATGGTATGAAATGACGGGAATATTATCATAACAGGGCCGGGATACTGTCGCCCACTGCGGCCATATTTGAATCACAAAACTGGCCCGGTAATCTCTGTAATCTCTATTGTGATGTGCCAATTAACGAGCTCTCCCCTTCCGCTTGAATAAATAAATAAATATTTTGAAAACATGATCATTGTACCATGACGGTAGCCACAGAGATTTAAAAATAATTCTTTTTCAAAAACTCGGAGGTCTATTATGTGACGAAACTCCGCGTCAAAGTTCACACATAAAAATTGTATCGTTTTTGTATTATTTGTTACATCGCACATCGCATATTTCCTGGTTATTCTTTTTATTTCAAATATTACTATTAACTGTATGACATTGTATGGAAATTTAGCAATTTGTTAATAAAATGGGACAAAGTTATAAATAATATAAATCGTGTAATTTTATAGTTTTGAAACAATAAAATTATGATTACAATGATGTTCATAAATAGTTAACTAGTGACTGGTGCACAGAAACGAAGATATATCGATAGAAGACCAGAATGAATAGCATGAGAAGTAAATATTTATTTATATGTTTTATCAGAAAGAAATAAGTTGAAATTCTTAAAAGTCACCAGCATACAAATCAATAAAAACTGATAAGTATCTCTGACTAGTTAAAATGGGAGGCAAACTTAATGGTCTTCAGGATGAAAAACTTTTGCCAACAACCGAGAACAAATCGAGAGATATGTGTTTTCTCGATTTTATCGATATCGATACGCACATCGAATAGAATCACAAACTAAACGAATCGATCGCACACATTATTAGCCGTTGCAACAGCGTTTACGATCGACTAGCTTATGTACAAGTGTTCAACAATAATACAATAAGCGCCAATCACTGTCGTTTGCGCGATGTCGTCAACAATCGGCCCCATACATATTTTATCGATGTGGCCTTTAACTCAAGGTGATTTTAAAATCAATCTTCTGTGTTATTATTGTGCTGTAAAGCCAACGACGAAATCGATGGAAACTATTCAGTTAACTTAAGTTTGGTTTTACTGATACAAATCTATCAACCAACGTGTCATTGCCATGTAACGTTTTCATTTTTGTATGATTAAATCGCGACAGCAAAGACAAGGATATATTTGTGAAGTTTTATTGGAGAAGCAGAGGAAAGCCAAAGAAAAGAAGAACAGATGTTGTAAGGAATGAAATGAAAGAGAAAGGAGTAAATTATGCCGTGACCTCTGGTAGGGGAGAATAGAGGAAGGGAACGTATTACGCTGACCCAAAGTAGAAGGTTAGAAGATGATGATTTGTTTTCTTGGACCAATTGTTTATTTTTTCGCTCTGATTGAGCATGTTTTGCAAATAGTAACCAACTAAGCAACGTGTCTCAATATTTCAATTCCTTAAACAATCGTACCAAAATTGCATAAAAGAACCAAATCAACGCATTGACGTATCGAATAATATAAATCAATGTTCAGCACTGAATCGCTAGCAAATGTTACAAGGTGTAGTCGCCATTACCTTTATATTGGAAACGTTCAGTTTGGACACGTAGGCGAGACCACTCTGATAGACTATTGTGTACGCAGACAGATTTATGAACGTATTTTTATAACTTATAAGGCCTTCATTGCAATGACATAATGTGGGATTGGAATGATGAATATCATTGCAAAAGTATTTTGCTATCTGAAACTACACTTTGTTTTAAAGCTGCAACTGTTAACGCAGCTGAAAGTGACGATAAGGAAGAACGCGACGAACTGTCTGCAAAAACCTACTTTTATGTTATCTACACTACTTCTCAATTGAGTAAAAGTTCTATCTTATCTTCATCGAAAGTCAGGTACTGGTATGTCAAACAAACAAGTTTGAACTAGACAATGCGTACAACTTTCTTCAAATCACAATACAGGTCAACATCAGTCCATATCAGTTCCGTTTTCGTAACCACCGAAGCACTGAGGCACTGAGACTGATTCATATAGTCTTCTCAAGTTCTCATGAATTTCAATACAATTTACACTGCACTTGTCGACACATTGGCGCTTACGTTAAATAACATTTTAGACTGCAAGCGAAGGTTGCCTTGCCTCGCTGCGTGCCTCGCAAGCGCCCGCGCCGCGCCGCGAGACAATTTCAAATTGCTTGCAATAATTTAGAGGCGTAATATTTAAGAAGGATGCGTTTATATATAAACTCGTGGTGGGTATCTAAACATAATAGTAACAGCGTTTATGGTAATGTAAGAGATTTATACTTATTGCTTTTGATGGTTTACGGGAGAAATTACTGTATAAATTTCCCTTCGCATACAATATGGTCGCTGTTAGACTAGTTTCTGCGTTTGTTTCGTGTTTTGTTTAATAACAGATAGATTGCTATTGCGTTTTACGTCTGCCATTTATAGCGTGATTCATTACGGACATTACGATGTTAATTATCAAGAATTTATTGCACTTTCTTCTTGTTTTATTGTTGTTTTACGTTTCTTTACAACATGTAGGTAGTAAGTATCTTTACATCATTCGAAACAATTTGTAGATCTTGTATTGTAACAGTAATGTACAATGTTTTAGTTGACTATTAGAATTTCTGATTCACTTGTTTATTTTCATCGCTTCTATAATATCAAAACATTGTAACTCATAACACTCATGAGTAGCAGCAATAACGTCACAATACTAAGTACCAATCGACTAAGGAAATTGATTTTCCATTCCGTCGAAGGTAACAATGACAATGTTTCATTGCAATCAGCAAGAGCACTAAAATGGTAATGTCTGCTCGTGTATTTGTGCGCATTATGTCGATAATGCGACCCATATTCTAAGCACCAAGCGATCGCTCGAATGCTATAATTATAAGCGACACTCGCAGTTTTCCGTTTGTAATAAATTAAAATGTATTGATAAGTGTCAAATGCTAAGTTGCTGTAGATTGTCACAGTCACGCACTGTTTGTACCTGAGATAGCACTTTGTGTCTACGTAGAAATAAAGTGATGCGATACTAATGGAGCTACATTAATACTAGGTCTTTTCTACATTAATGCATATTGCCTTTGCCGAATATAGCGTTAGAGATTGGTCCTTTAAATACCACATTTCACTTGTTTCATCTCGCGAAGGACCAGAACAATATTCGAAATGATGGTAAATGATAACTTTAATAATCGGAGAGGCATCAAAAGAAAGAAAGAACAAGATCACCAGAATGAGGAAAAAGATACTATGTTGCTGGACTAACATCTTTAACTCTAGAAATAGGCACAAAAAATATGCCAAATGTTTTTAACGATAAGAAATAAGAAGAAGACTCACCAGCAACTTCCTACAATGATACCAAGTCAATGGTTGCTAAAATATTAATTCTTGAGATAATTAATACACGTCATTAAGAAGATCGTGAGACACATGTGAGATCTAATCGTCTTCCCACACAACACTATTTATATAAAGATTATGATAGCAAATAATTTGAACGAATGCAACTGCAATGTATCATGAACTCAATGTAAGCACTTAATGTGAGGTGGATCACGAAGCTCACGACTATATAAAACTGGCATATTACATTAGAAAAAAAACAGTTTTTGAAAAAAAAATGATTTTGGAGATTTTTAGAACCGGTAATGATGAGAAGACCGTTTTGGACTAACCGGGCACAAATCCAGACTCAGTGCCGTGTGCCAGAAGCGAACGCAAAATTTGAAAGGTACTAAATTAATGTAACTAGTAACTTTATTGTTCTTAGCAGCAGTCAACTAGCCCCATAACCTCAGCAAAATTCTTTGATATTGACTACAGATGCCAATCTGCCAAATTCTGTCTGTGCTTTCACTAGTGATCATGTCAGCGCTACTATGAATATTTCTCAAAATAAAGCCAAGAATATTTTAATAATCGATAACATTCGCGGAGACCGTGAATCTGCAAACTAAGATAGAACGCCCTCAGTCTAAAGCGACCTTCGTCCCAGGGAGGCTGATAACAGCAGGATGAAAATTGTCAAGAATGTTCAATAGCAAGCGATTAGAGACGCCTCTGTCCAGCATTGAACTGCTGTAGGTTAATAAAGACGAAACAAACGGAAGCCAAACCTGTAGTAGTGACTCAGTTAAAAGCTGAAATCAATAGAATAATGAAATGAGAGAGAGTCGTCGAAGAGCCGGCAGGTGTCGCGGCAGTATTGTGTGTAGCACAGTTTTAACCGGAGCTGTAATGAGGTAAACAAATGCTGGGGGGTGGGAACAAGGTGTAAGTGACAGCGATACTGGTAACTCCATTGTTGGGTAAGAAAAAGCACTTTATTTTGCATGTTTTGGTGTAGTTGCATAATTTTGAGGTGGTTTAAAATGTAAGGCAATGAAAGTGTGGGAAGTCATTGCAGAGTGCACTTGAAGTAGTGCTTTGGGTGCTATATTTAGATGGAAAATTTGACGGTGACCGCAAACAAAATTACTCAGAAATAGATGATGAAAAGGTCATGTACTATGTTAGTCAGGACTACTTTTGGTTCATTTCAAAGCACCACTAAATAGCTCCACTTTAGTGAAACGTTTATTCAAGTCTAATATAAAATAGAAAACGATAACGAACATGACAATAAACGCTTTCGCCTATGACTTGTTTTAATGTACGCATTATATGTAAAACACAGCAAAGTAGCCGAGAGGGCGTTGGCCGCAAAAACAATGCCTCAATTGATAGCTGTGCCTAGTGTCGAAACCAGAGAGCAGCTTCTACTAATGGAGGACCAGTGATGGCGGATGGAACCAACTGTTACTGATGTAGATGTTTATAGAACATTTGATTCAAAATGTGATAAGTAGTGTTATTGTCTTTAATGGGTTGTCGATGTCGTTATTAAAATTGATTGGGAGGAATAAAGTAAGCATATTATTTTACAAAGTTTTTGATTTGGTACGGCTGATAATTTAATTTACTGGTTGTGTATGGCTCTGTTTGCCTTGTATATTTTATTCCATACTTAGCACACATGAAATAAATAATAATTAAAATCATAAAACAACTACATTAACTAAACACTCTCGTGTTAAACGAATTGTAATGCCCCAATGAAAACAAATTAATATTTTCCAACATGACTCATTTCCAAGCCAAATTCTATTTCGAATCTGTGAATTCTCAGAAAGCCACGGAAACTAGTGTCTTGGTTCTCTCATGAATGGGTCGTCCCCAATCGGTATACTCTTTGATAGCAAGTACGAAAGCGCTAAGTGATTCCCTTTCCATAATGTTTACTCATAAATTACGTCTCATTTGAAAGGCAATACTTTGCCGGATTGATAGGTTACGTTGCACACACTTGTATCATTATCATTTCTACCTACAATTAGATTAATTTATACTTGTTCGATGTTGATTTGAATTATTAATGGTTTCGAAATACCAATTCGTGAGAGTGTTGATAGGTGGGACGGTGTGTTCGCATTTGTTGGAGTGAAGATTTCATTGATACAACTGTGTTTTAAAAATTTCAGCGATCAGTAGATTAACATAATCTGCATCATTATTCTCTTGCCCGTATTTCAGTTTATTTGGGGTCACACAGCTTAAATCGTCTTCTTCCATACTTCTCTATTACCAGATTTACCTAGATTTACAATCATATGGTTAAATAAGTAAGGTAAGTTTTGCTATAAATTAAAACATAAAGAGAAAAGCCCTCCTAAAACTGTAAAATTGATCAATGACTCAATGAAACCTTCCAGTCTAATAACCCAGGCATAAATTCGGGTCTTTGAACAATTAATAACACACGGAAGAGTACATTATATACATAAAACTACATAATAGTGAGCGGATTATGTCCAGGGACTCGGATAGCGCCCTCTGGTGGAATTATTCCGGGCAAGTAATCGCGTAATTGACGAAAACAATACACGCGCGTGGTCATCAACATGGACACAAGGATTATTGGGCACTGGAAACGACCGACGAAAAGCACGTAATGAACGATACTGTTCGTTTTTAGCCCTGGCGATGACGTAACCACTGAAAAAGACATACCTACGAACGTTTACAGAAAACTATGAAATGGACAAAAATAATTTAGTGTTATGTTCAATGATGCATTTTTACTAAGTAAACATTACTAACTAAGCAATAAGAGTTTGAGAATTGGAGTAGGTACTCAACAATAAGTCGTTTACAGTTTATTCAAAAAATAGAACACAGAAACGTGTATAGAATGACAATAGTTTAACCTACAGTGCAAGAAACATTTCAGCAAAAATAATAATGTCAATCAAAATAATGCCTAGAATAACCAAACGTAGGAAAAAGTTTCTCTAGACTATTGAAACAAAGCTTGTCGCTTCCGTATCTCACAGATCCTTGTACGCTCAACTATAGACTATACACAAAGTGTACACGATTACACGCCCTCTCTTTGATCTCCAATTAGATGAACATTTTGGGGTTCCGCATATCTGCCGTATCATAGGGGAGCCACCGATTGTAAATAAATATGTTCGTGCTTGTCCGGCCGGGGCGAGGGTGTGAATTACTTTCCCAACTGTGCCAAATTAGATCATTTTGTGGACAAGGATTTATGGGTGATAATTTGTTGAGTTTAAAATTATGGACCTACCTAGTCACTAGAACAACAAATGGAACTATGGACATTGCGAAGCAAAAACGAAAAGATAACTGATTACAGTCATGTAGACCGTGACCTAATTTTCAATAATCGCTAGGAAGAGGATACAACGACATTAATTAGTCCATATTCGGATATTCTGGACAATCAGAGATCGAACCCAAGGCATCAAAGGAAAGGACATGGCCGGAATATCTATAGAGCTGTGCCCTTACAAAAATATTCATGTACACTGATGTACCTACGTCCTATTAAGCTTACAGGTACCAGAAGACTGGTCGAGTGAGATGTGCATCTTCAAGCAGACCGTACAGTTTGTGACGTCGATGCTGATGTTCGTGGTGGTCACGACCATTGGTCTACTGGACTTCCTCGCCGAGGATGTTATCGTTAAATAAATAAAAATAAATATTCTAATCATACGGCTATAAGAGTAGAGGATCAACAAATAAACGATGAATGGACTGTGTGAAGGATGATATGGCTAGAAAGGAGGTGACTGCTGAGATGACGAGAAATAGAGAAGTATAGAAGAAGAAGACATGCTGCGCCGACCTCAAATAATTTAACGTAAGGGCAGAATGGATGATCATGATTCTAATAACACCATTCACAACCCTTTTACTTACTACTTCAACATTTTCTCTTCAAGAAAACAAAACCAATTCATAAAAATAATCAATCTGAAATAATAACATGACACTAGGGCGGGCGGCACGAACTAGGGCGGGGAAAATTAATCCGCCCGCCAGCAAAGCCTCGTATTGCTGGCCGCAATTATCCGGCGGGGATTAAGTCGGTTGTCGCCGGTTTTAGCCGGTTTAGACCCGGATCGGTCGAGTGTAAACTAGTATTGATGTAATAATGAGTACAAATTACTGGAGATATTATTATATTTTGGTCTTATTAGTAGTATTATTATATTCTGTTTACTTTTAAGATCATATTAAATTATATGAAACCTAATGAATAAGTTTCAATAGGTAAAGACTTACAAGTATATCTGTAGTTTTGAACGAGATTTCGAAAAAACCTTTTCACTGACCAATCTAGCTTTGGATAATTTGATCCCCTATTACAAAAATAAATTGAAAGAATCCGTGTAAACGTGTTGGAATAGGAAACGGATAGGAAACTCTTTCAGATCAGTTTGACCGATAAATTGACGATTTACACCCAGTGTTGGACATTTCTATAAGTTTAACACCCTTCAACAGAAAACCTATTACAAGCCAGCTGGAAATAAAATAAAATGAACGATTATATTAATGGGAAAAACATATAAAGGGTGTAAAAATATCCTTAACAAAACTGAAAGGCACATGTTCCACCCGTCATTGCTATTATTGTTTGTTCTGGTCAAAATTTCAAATTTTACGCAAGTTTTTTTTTTAATACTATTTTTTACAGTTTTAACTTTACTTTAATAACCATAGTGGTTATTGACCCGTTTACTATTCAAGTTATCAATCAGTACAGTGTTTTAGTGTGCTACATTAAGTTTTACCGTAAAATGTGATTTTAATTATAAAATATGTCGTTCCCAGAAACAATTTTTGCGTAGGGTGAAAGCTTTATATACAAAATGCTAGGTTGGCGGCTTTGTGAACGATACGTTTACACCCTGTAGTATAGCCGATCATAAAAAAAAATTGTAAAACAAAACTTTGATATGAAATGATTATTTTTATGAGGAATAAAATCCTTCTGAATTGAATACTTACCGTGTTATTTTGCATAATATATTCATTAAACTAGTTTCATGAAAACAATTAGTTCTAAAGATATCACAGTTTTCAAGTAAAAACTCATTTGTTTTGACAGAATTCCGTACCTGCGAGTGATGAAAGATTTTCTCGGCCGTTTGAGTAGTTTCCTACGTCTATATTTATATTTTATTTGGCTCTGACATTTTTGCGCAATTCCCGTTGGTACGTAACAATAGTATTAAGATTTATCATACAAATTAATATTGAGTTTGTATGCAAAAAGCTCATGTGTATTAATATTACCGGGGTTTTCATCGTTATTTTTTGAAGTTTCGATAGTGGTTGTGTGGTGGCTTTTTTTTCGAATAAGATATTTTGTTAACTGCATTACATGTTTGTTTAACTGAAGTATAGCAGTTATAAATATTGATTATAGCTTTACAGTCCTCAAGAAACTTCTTATTGTGACGACGAGAATATTAGAAACCGACAATCGACAGAAGCCTCACGCACACTGCAAAAGTGCAAATACGACACAAATCTCAAAGCCTCAACATCTTATTTATTCTTAGTTCTATACTAAATATATTTTTCCGACATTTCCCTCAAGTTTTCACCTCGCTCAGGGAAACACGCTAAACGTCGGTCAGTGCGTGTCGGAGGCATTAGCGGGTGACGCACACATGCGCATGCGCATCCATTCAGTCATACGTTGTGTAAGGACCGGGCTGCACTGTACTGAACTTATGGTGGAAGTTTCAGATTTAGTAAAGTATTGGTTTTTGTTCACAAAAATATGATTTTAGGAAAATAAGGCAGATTTCCGAAATGGAAAATTTTGTATGGCAAAAATGGCCGGGACAAGCAAACTAAAGGCAGCGGGAGGGGTGTTTTTGTCCAGCATTGGGATAATACATTCATAGTACAGTTAGATACACATAAAATGTTGTTAATGTTTGAATTGCCATCTTATTTTTTAAACGTAGTTTATTAGCAAAGTGATAATTCATCATGTAAAATATAATGTGGGTGATATTCTTTGATAATTCAATTGAGATAAGCTTGCTATTTATTAGCAAGCCGTTAATACGACTAATGTGAACGATAATTTTATTCTCGCTAGAATATCAGATACTATGCCGATGCAAAAACTGGAGGTAAACAGCCCGCATCGTAAATAACCGACCAATTTCCTGTTTCAGTGATAAATAACTTACTGATATTTGTCGCTTCAAAAGAAATACATTATTATATCACTAAATTGATTTCACATCACTAAACACTCCATCTTGTACTTATAAAAACAAATATCAACTAAAACAGGCTTCAACGATAATATACAATGATTTCTATTTAAACAAATTATTCAAACGCTATGCCTAAATAATAAAACGTGTTAAATTCTATACAGTGTTTGTATACAACATAAACACACAGACATAAAGATCGCATGTTAACGTGCTCACAAAGCCAAGATTTTCACCGTATAAGGTGCTTAATGAATACACACTACATGGAAACATGCATTTATTGGTCCCGCGAATGGACTCCAGTTTATTTGCAGGTGTAACAAACGGGCGGTCAACGCTCTCTGGCGGCTGTGTGCGTCACCAACACACCCTAACACCAGCGACCAACATAGTTGTACACACACGCCCGGGTGGGGGGCACGGGGCGGGGGGATGACCACACCGCACTGAGCGACGACATGCTAATTTCTTACCAAGCCCAACAATCGCTCTGTACGTATAAATACAAATGACACCCGGCTCCAGGCGTATTTGCAATACTTTTGTTACTACGACCCTAAGTGAACCTACAATTATGACTGCACATGTACTATTTGAGTACCATACGTACTTGATACTCCAGAGTCTGAAGCTAATCTTGTTTTCATGACGCCATTACTCAAAAGTAGCAGTTAAAAGTTAGACCAATAAAATTTAAGTGATATGTAGAGATAAATCAATGGGGATAAAGAAGGGTTCTAATCCGATCATTAAGATATGTTGTCGTTATAAAATGATCCGTTTCACGCATTATCCGGTGATAAAACGGAGGTGTGTCATAAAAATAAACGGGCGCAAGTTGACCACCCCTGACATCACAATCACTACAACTTTGTCAACTAGATAAGATACGGTTAAGAAAGCGACCTACATTGTGGAACTAATTTCGGTTTGGTTTACATTTTTACTGACGTCGATACCATTTAACCTGACCAATCCCACAAAAAGCTGACTGAAATACTGCCCAAAAGACAATTTTTGAACATTTCTTCTGTCATCATTATCGATACAAGATTTCCGTCTATAAAGACGGAAATCTAACTGGATATAGATCCCGCGAACTTTTCCTATATGTAAATGAAAAACCCCTCGTATTTATGTCAGGAAACTTGTACAACAAGTACCTACCTGTTAATTATGTTTTCTGGGTTATTGTTTTTTTTATTAGCTAATTGTGTTGTCCTGTGTGAGACCAATCAATACATTTTCTTTCTTTCTTTCTTTCTACCTACCTAAAAGATGAAAAAAAGCACTGACACAAAACTTATTTAGTTTTTCTGTCTCATTCTCAAGGATTCTGGAATTTTCTAGGAAGAGGTATCTGGAAAGACGGCTAACAAGAACGAGGATTTTAAAACACGCCTGACGCTATTATATTTTCATGTTGATGTTTTCATGATGTATGTTTATCAAATCACTTTGCTTTCTAATCATTAGGAGATACCAGCGTGCAACCCCATGGGCGGAATCGGGACCACCTATTCTTAGAAAAGAGACCTCCCAGCAAAAACTTGAATAGAAGCTTCCACACATCTTTCTTTCTACATAGCAAAATATTTATTTGTGATACAAATAGGTACAGAAAACTTAGATAGGTATACCAAAAGTTGAATTCATAATGACATTCATATTAAACGCCTATTAAATGCCCCATAAATAATCGAAATTTATATCGAATCCATTTTTTTAATCCGTCCGCTTCTCGTTATTAATTCGGCATCGTTTTATATTATAACTATAATTAACTTCCACATAAAAAGGTCCCTTTAAACAGATCGTCAGTTTTTATTAAGCGATTTAATATTCATATAAATCTTTTACGCTTCATTCCTCTATTTTATTACTAATTTATTTTATATTGTTTAAGTCGAAACCCGTTCGTTAGCTCATTCTCTGTTCGATATATTTGAATTATTAAAATGGAATTCATAATAACACAACTTTATGTGCTAATATAAAACTGCAAAATTGTTATTGCAATTTTGGAGCAACTAAGTTGTCGGCAAAATGTCTGTGAGTCACCATAGTCCTAACATTGTATAGCCTACCTATTGTATAGATTCAGAATAAACTAATTAGGAATTGGTTAATCATAAATTATTAATTAAACAAACAATTTTTTCTTTTCATTCGAATCCTTAATTAACTTTTGAAATCATTTAAGATCGTTAACGCCCGATTGTCCGTATAAACAAAATCATTATTGTGAAATAAATTAAACACCGCCATGATAAGTAAACAGAGGTATCTAAATATTATAAAATTATTGGAATTATGATAATAAGAGGAAGTCAACTGATAATATAGGATGCAGTTGATGACACAAAAAATGTCAGTGGTATCTTTCCCTAATTATGTTAATGTATATAAGTACTCTTTAATTGATTTGTAGTTAATTCATTATATTTGGACTATTTAAAATATATGTATTAATGGTATCTGCAGCACAAGTCACTAGGCGCGATAAGTAAACATTAGAAAATAAAGTTGCGAAAAATATTGAACTGTCACTGTCTGGTCAACTGTCATTAACCCGTCACTGTCCGCGCTCCGTTTTTAGTAAGCTTAGATTATTATTGTGCAGAAAAATCTAAAATAAGTAGATAAAAAAATTAAAGCAAATATAGAACTCACTAATAAAAATAAAATTGCTTAAGCGTTGAATAAATATGTGAGTGATTACAATTAATTAAAGTAATAAAAAAATAGCCAACCTTTTTCTTATCAACTTCGAAAAAATTCGGCATCTTCGGAGGCTCGCTATGCGAGTTCTGATGATGATGATGACGATCCTCCATGAATGTGTTGAAGAAATCCATGAATTCCATTTAACAGTACTACTATCAAAGTCCAATAACTCACACTAAACAACAATAGGAACTCAATAATTTACCGCGAACTAATAATTCAAATATGTAATAAGTCGAGCGCGCGACATAAACACGTGCACAATGAAGTATGGCGGCACGCCAGACGTCTTGCTCTTGCCAACATCCGATATAAACTAAATTGAAAATTGGAAACAAAATGCAATGTTCGAATCTTGATATGACAATAATAGGCGAGACAGAGATAAACGGAGCGGCGAGGAGCGAGCGAGATGGCGCGACCTGCGAGACGGCTCCGCTCCACCCCATCGACATTGGCGGCGCAGGGGTTGTCGCCAGACGAGATCGCTACGAAATTTAAAATTCCTACCTGCTTACTAAACCGAAACAACATCCACTCATTCAAACGATTATGAACTTTATTCCTTTTCACAAAAAATCCTTTTTTATGAACACCAACAAGATAAATAAGCTTTTTAGAACATGATTTTTTAAGTTGTAATTATAAATAGCAAACGCGTGGATACAATGCGCAAGGCTATTCTGAGAATTTGTCTTGTTTTATAATTTAACATTGATGATTGAAAGATACTGCTTTAAATTAGTACGTGAATTGTGAGCAAAACAACACATAAAAGTACAAAGAGATTCTTAGATATGTATTTATGTTTTCAAACAACATTTAGGTTAACAGAATCGTAATTTACCATCGGTTATACCTATTGAAAACCAATAAACACCACAGCCAACGACACACGAACACGCATTAAACGCGTAAACGAAGATATGAGACGGAATGAACAAATAATTCATGCATCACATTTTAACTGAAGAACCCTTAAATATTTTGGTGTTAATGGATCTAGGTGAAGTGTTGCTAAAATTTTCACGGAAACCATAGCGGACTACCGCAAAAAAGATGACAATAACACAGTTTTGCCCTGATCTGATGACCTGTCAAATTATCCCAAAAACCTACTAGCGAATCACACAGACCCTCAAAAATTGTGTAATTGTACAAGCGATGAGGGGTCCCATAATAATTTCGCCACAACATAATTTCGTCGTTTCACAAATAATCAATTAAGTTCCTACTATTGAAATGTCATAGGATTGCATGGGGCGAGTTTATCCTGTTATTGATATCTTTATAAATGGGGTAAAGTAGGCGAATCTGGTCATACGGGCACTTGAATTGATACGGGTGCATTTGGCAGAGTTGGCTATGTGTTGTGACAGGTCCGTTGGGCTATTCAACGGGTTAACTATACATTGTTGGATTTCTTGGAAAATAGAACTCAATTCAACAGTAATAAGCTTTTATGTTTTTGATGTTGAGTGCGAGAGAATGATTATTGATTTAAATAATCTATGAAGCATTAGAATCAGATGTCCAAGGTTTAGCGGAATCAGTTTTCCGATGAGGAAAACGTTTACAAAAAAAAATTATGACAAGAGGTTTGTAGACATGTCAAGCTCTTAAAACTGTACACATTTCAGTGTGTATGGATATCCTTAAACATACAAATATTCTAAAACAAATTACCTGATTACTTTTGCATCAAGATCCAATAAACGCAAAATAGAGGGAGTTTTGCGTAAATGACCACAGTTCCAATAACTCTCCTTGGAATGCCCGACCGCCGCCGATGCCGTTATTTCGGGAATCCACTGAATAGACGCCGAAAAAATCCCGGTGACGTCATCCCATCCCTTATGGGATCGGAAAGCACACCCTTTGAACTAACGGCGGTTGACTTTTCCTTAAGTTTATTTTTGAGACTTGATTCGCCTTACGCTTGTGCAATTTTTAGTTTATATTTTTTTCTCGATTGTAGCATTTAGGTGTCTTAAAAATTAAAATTTCTGCAAGTCGTGAACATGTAACATTTTCTCTTCATTCACTTATAGCAGTTATTTTTCGAAAGAGCCATCACTTGAACGAACACATTACCTAGATTTAAAAAAATATATCTCAGTTTAAAACAACATCAACATTCTCCGTGATCGATTCAACCGAAAGCTTAACTCAATTCTAAAAGCTTACCTGAATTCAAAGCAAATGTATTGAAACAATTTAAACCATAATAAAATATACAACGAAATGCGTAATTGCCCACGATACCACTATCACTAAACTCACTATCCCAAGCATAATAATATCTAACTGCAATAAAAATTACAATGGAATGGGTCGACTGGGTAATTCTGGCAAAAAAGTTTAAATAACGATTAAAATATTATTTTTGTCGCACAAACAATAGAACGTCGAAGAATCTTTATTATCGGAAAGGAAGTCAATAGATACGGAGTATTATTGGGCACGATTCTACGAAATATTCTGTGAAACCGTGAAACAATGGGCCAGACGAACACCAATAGTTTTTATTCACCATGTGGGTGAGATGAAAGATGTACAATAAAGATTTGGTACAAAGCAATTACAATGAAATGGATACGAAAAATTCCAACGTAATCAGAAACAAATGTTCGACTTTAAATACACGGTATTTTAACTTTTTGTGTAAATACTTGTTTGTGAGTCACATTTTCGTTAATTTTGGGTTATGTGAACTTTTGGCTTGCTTCTTTCCTATTATTAGCGTTAACGTACATTGCTGCACAAGCGCCGTAGCCTGTTGATTTTTTAAATACAATATCTTTTCTATTACCCTTGTAGCTTTGGGATCAAGCCTACTCGACCAAATTAATGTGAGTCCGTTCATAATCGACCTCTGACATAGGCCTATCGACCCGTGCGCGTCTAGACTAACTTTAGCATTAACCCGACGAGGAACAGCCAGGTTAAATATAATACATCGTGCATTCATAAAAATGTGTACTCCAGATAGATATTTACCACATTTTCAACCCATTTTAGGATTATCTGCTCCAAAAATACTTATGTAATTAACATTCTTATAACTGATATTATTGTACAGAGTGAGTGCGGGTTAAGCTACAAAATTATGCCATCGACGAGTAATTTCTTTATCAGTGCACCAATCCGGTACGTGTAATTAGAGTTAAGAGATAAGACTATTGTTAGAAAAAAAATTTCTTTTTTATGAATATTTTACTGCAGTCTCTATTTTAAAGCTCTGACTAGAGTAATTTGTAATGGAACTATAACAAATAAAATATCTTTTCCGGCAACTTTGTAGTGTGAGATGAAATTTGTTTGAATTATGGCCAAACAATAACAATAGATATTTAAGCTACCCTCAGATAGTTCAAGTATCATCCCTAATTGCCTTTTGGCAACACTCGTCGTTTCGCACGGGGCGAAGATTTATCGTCGCGCGATTTTAATTAACACGTGATAGTCAATAGTTACCGAATGCCCGGATCTCCCCTCGTAGTGGGTGTAATTAAGCTCGTGATAGCTCAATTTTTGGTTGAGTTCGGGCAAACCGTAACATGATCAAGAGTCATTACGAAGGAGTGAATGATTGGTGCAAAATGAAACAATAAATAAAATAACCACAGACACTGGTAATGGTCAATTAATTTAACGAACGCCTCTTGAACGTCCGCTAACATTGCTTGAATGTCTTATGATCCACCGGGTGATCATAAGGACGCTCGAAGACTTACAAAAACAAGAAATCATAAAGCTTTCAGAACAACTCAAAGAGGTAGCAACGGAAAATGCATTATTAGAAAACTTACATGATGATATTACTAAGCTTAAAGTTTTATTCACTTTAATAGCAACAAAACACAATGTTTGCGCATATATAAAAGATAAAACGTACTTGTTTTATTGTTGTAAGCAAAGATGTCAATGGGAATCCCGTGATGCATTTTTAGACAAACATACTGAGAGAATTAGCCGAACAGCCTACGCAGTTCTACCACTCGATTCCAATTTCTGAGTAACACCTATTAATTCAATAATTTCATCGTCAATATTTACTGAAAGCGTAAACACTTGTGGTTTTACAACAGATTTAAAGCGAGTCAAGATTAAAGGTATTTTAGAAAAAGAAAATAAATAAATTTTACAACTTCGGTTGCTATAAAAATTAGTATTGATGAAAGAGTTTTATTTTCGCATGAGACCGTTTTGAATACTAATATTTAAGATGGATCTGAATCGTAAAACATCTTTTCATTTTGGTTTTTAATGTCACTATCTCGCTCAGTTTCATTAGTATGATTTTATGGATATTTCTATGGCAATTCCATTCGTTTTGTTTTACCGTGATGAAACTAAACGTGGAATCAATCAACGGCTTATCTTCCCACATAAGTTGTAAAAGTCTTCTAAGAAGAGGGTTAAATGGTTTTCAACAGATAACGGCCTGACAACGCATTACTAGCCCTACTTACGAATTGTAAACAACTACTAGAAGCATCTAGTAAATTCTACCTGCCTGATAATGAATATTCCTCATTTGAAGTAGCAAATATCCATATCTTGTTATATGAAACAGACAGTATTGACTAGAAATACATTACTCTCTCTTTCGCTCTTATATTAGCAGCAGATAGTATTATAGTCTCTCACAATTTCCCTTTCAAAGCTTAGATCGTGACAATACATAAAGAAATTCAATGCGTTAGCCGCCGTTACATCAGCTATTAGTGTTATATCTCGCAACGTAACATAAGCGACTTACTTAATTAAAGTAGTGTTTAAAGCGACTATAAAAAGACCGTTAATGACGCTTCGTTTACAGCCCCGCGCCCTAGGTGGCGCGCCCGTCGCGTCGCTACTATTGTTCTAGCTATCACAAATGTTTGATTTTTAATTAGATTAACTTCGTTTAAAGTTTCTGTCTGAATGAGTTAATTGGTTTTGCGACTTGGCAAGTAAGATTCCGCTAAATCAGTTTTATTTAATAGACTTCTTGTTTCAACTGACACTGTTACCATGCGGGATAATTACTAATTTTCAATTAGAATTTCAAGTTCTAGTTTACTTTTCGCTAATGAACAGGTTAATAAGCAGCTCGATTTCAAATAAGATGGCATAGCTGAATGTTCGTCTTGTAAGTTTTTCGCAAGAAAATACGACAACACACATCAGTGCACGTTGTTTACGCTGAAACCATAACTAACGTTCGGTACATAGCAAGCTCGTAAACAACTGCATCATTTACTTCAGCACACACTCCAAATATTTGACAAATCTTGCACAACGGCGAACAGATTACAGCAACCAAACGTAATAAAAAAGCCATCAGCAATCGTAACAGTTGCATGTTTACTTCTAAGAATATCAAGAATCACACGTTGTACCGATGTGGCGACGGACGCGTTCCGTTCTCGACACAAGTGATAAATTATTGAAATTGATAAAACAATGGATAACTATACAAAGTGTTCCACAGTTGGGGAGGTCGTAAAGAGGAAACGTTACAGGCTGATCGTCGGCGCTTTGTGATCGCCGCTGTCTAAACAAATCAAGCGCACTCCTCTAGCAAGGATGACGTGTACGCTACCGGCTAGCGCTTGAAGCGTGCTCAAGCGATTGATTGGGCTTTATTGTGCTTTTATTTTAATAGGTGGAGGTAAAGTTTCAGTGTGGGATTAATACTCCTAGCGCACCCTTTTTTGCTTTGAGGCGTTGAGTCATGTAGACTATGATACTTTTATCATCATAGCACCTAGCAAAGTAGTTTTTCACAACACATTGCAAAAGTAAACTTTTGAAAGATCGATATATAAGAACATCTAGCCATTACGCCTACTCAAATTATCAAATTAGAACCTTCCACTGAAGAAAACAATTCCTTCTCTATTAACAAAAGACCTCATTTGAAGCTCGTCAATTTGACCAAGAACAATAAGTATCAACTTTAATTCTGCCACAAAGACCGAACCAAAGGACCAGTGACACCAAGCACCTGCTCTTCTACTTAGTCCCCAGACGTAAAGTGCATCATCTAAGTGTTACAAGAGTACAAGCTGCAGCTGTTTACGTGCAACTCATTAAGTGATTTTCCTAGAAAACGTTTAATTGGACTCTGATCAAAGGACCAATGTTTTGACATGAGCTTTGTTAGCGTTTTCCTTTGGTAGATCATTGGTGTTTCTGTTGGGGTGGTTTGATTGTTAAGTTTCTTCTAATTGGGCTATTAAGATTTTTATTGGAATGGTACTTACTATCTTTTCTTTAATTGTATTCGTGTTGTCTTCAGTTGCAGTCAATTAGAGAGGGAGAACCATTATTGGAACGTCTTTAAATTTACTTAGCTTAATCAGATTCTAATCAGATTTTATATTCAACTAGCTAACTAACTAAAAATATACTTTATGAAATATTCTCCTACCTTCCAAATATACAGAAAAAATATCATCAAAATCGGGCGAGCCGTTTCCAAACACGTGACACGAGATATTTAATATTAGATTGTTAACTTGCAGCTATACGTACAAAAAACATACACATGAAGGAAAATGTACGTCTCTACTAGACCAGAAATTAAGCTCCTGCAAAAAACCACCACCTACCACAGTCAGCTAGGAACGAACGTCAGTACAAGACATACATTTTAAGCCACTGAACTGAAATTGTTTCTGACAATGAATTAAATCATAAACTAACAACAGGTTAGGTCAAGTGTTGCATTCGAATCGCAAAATATAAAGGTGCATACACATAGGTGCGGCCACAGCGAATCGCATGTAATAAAATCATATTGACGTATCGACCGACAAAAGGCGCCGGCGATCGACTTGCGACCGAGCTCGCCCTAATAAACAATTACGTGTATAAACAGTAAAATTATTGTTGTTTGCAGTTTTATCGACTGAAACGACTGCGCCGCCAAACCATGTAGGAAAGCTGAGAAATTGTGGGGAAGCCGTGAATTTGAAAAATAATGGGAACAATCCTTTCTATAATTGCTTGGGACATGTTTTCATGTCGTTAAAAGAAATCAAGCGACAAGTCACTCTGTTTTGTTTATTTAAATGTTTTTATTTGAATTTATTACATTATTTTCAAACGACAAACGGGAAAATAATTCCAGGGCGGCAAAAAAATCGTCAACATTGTTGTCTTTAGGAAAAGTGCCCAAAATGCGTTAGATGATAATGCAGATTCTTTGGCCAAAAAAGCCAGCCAGCAGTCGAACAACCGCTAGAATTGTAACCATTCACAATGTTCTTGCAAAAAACCTTCATTCAAGTAAAAGAAAACTAAAAAATATTTTCATCAAAAAGTGTTAATACCAACGCGCAACGCCACCATCTCACACAAAACATTCAGCAGTTACAAAGTAATAAAACCGCTTCAGCATCCCGCCGTAAGCAAAAAACATTATGTTGTAAAATTTAAAATAAGAACAGGAAATGATAACCCGCGGGTCGTCTGCGCCCGCGCACCCCCGGCATCGCGCACCAACACATGCAAATAACACTGACATAAACAAAATAGGCACGCCTACATGAGGAAGATGGCAATTAGATTGACTGATGAATTCTTTTGGAGTATGAAGTCAGGGTGTTTGCTAAAGAAAATTATTTATTTGAAAGTGACAATTTGGCAGAGGAAAATAATGAACAATATAGTTATATTTCAGAAATGGAAATAATAGTAGAGATGGATCTTACTATATAGCAAAATAACAGCAACGATGTTATCAATAGAACTGATGATTTATTCCATAATATCCATCCCCCATTACATAAAATGATTGCCACACACTGAAGGAATTATGAAACAAATATTAAAAATACTCATAAAAATGACGGCAGATTACTTCTCAGGGTTCGTGACAGCGATAACTGTAAATCTGTATTTCAAGGGGATTGTAATCATCTACTCGAGGATTCGGGACATTTTTTGTCCATAAGCATGGATTTATTTATTTTTTGCCCGGGGTGGCAATCTGGAAATTTTAGAATAATCTTGAGTCAAGAGGGTTGCCGCCACATGTGTACGAAGCATCGGTGATAAACATTTTATAGGAATGTTTGGAGCAAAAACTGCCAACCAAATGTTCGTATCGATTTAGGGGTTTCACGTAAAGGAAGTTGTAATATAAATAATAAATCTGCGTCCGTGGTTTTGGAACAAAGGAACGGAGGCATTCATCAGCTTGTTAAAGGAAGTCCGCGTATTTTGCTTAAGTACTGTAAGTACAATGTCATATAGGGGCATACATTTTTCAATATCGTAACACAGGCTTCAATGATTGAATTGGCAGATAACCTTTAAGATTGACAAGAAGACGTAACTGACAAAACAACTTTAGATGGAAAGGGAAATTATAAACCAAAGAGCATAAGAGAGACACGTTAATATATATTTGAATAATATCTAATTATGCTAACTTTAATTTATCTCCTATCACATACCTCTAATTTGATGACACAGCATAAGCTTCTGCTCATATTCCAAGGCTTTATCGTTCAAATAACAAATTACTGCATCACCATTCAAGGGTTAATCTTTCTATGAATCCATGCCCAAACATCGCGCCATCCAATCCCGCTCCTACGTAAGTAATCACGTGATATAAACGTCCGCGTCCTTGATACTACATTCTCTTTGGGGGGCTATTAATATCGGCAGATGCTGCGTGTGCGCTATTTACGGCGCCTCCACCCCTGCTACCCTCGGCGCGAGCCACTCTAGTAACACGAGAATAAGACGCGTGGCCAAGAGGGGTAGATCAGATCACTGATTTAATGTACGTATCGTAAGTGTTTCAAGGTATATGGGGTGAGCTATGAAAGGCATCATAGCACAAAAGATGATATAAAATTCGATCAAACTCATAAGCATAACGAACGATGGCAAAAAGATAAAGGAGCTGAAAAAGACACTTGCAAAATGACCAATTCCCAGAATAAGGATGACAAAGAAATAAAAACCAGTTAAAGCTTATGTCATGTCTGTAATGTGTACGTGAAATTAAATAAAATGCAATATAAAGTGACAATATTTTATAACCCTGGCATATTACCTTCATAAACTTCTAGTAGTCTAATCAATGAAGAAAAAGAAGCAACCTTGTTAATAACTAATCGTCGATGATGACAAAGTATATACTAAGCAGAAACATTTGAGGTAGAGAGATTTCTCTATACACAACTGCCACAAAATTTTCGTCAAATGCATTTGCAATATTCAATACTTCATCAATTTCATCATTAACAATGATAACAGAATCCCGGTTGGGTTATTAATAACGGTTGCGGAGTGACGGTCACCCGACACGTTAATGCGCCCTGACTCGATACATATGGCCCACGTGTCTACACCGATGGCCGATGGCGATGGCCATCCACACTATTTCAACATTGCAGATGGAAATTAAATTGACGATTCAAAATTTAATAGAGAAGCTAGGACGTGAACTTTGCTCCCGAAAATTGCAGCATTATAAAAAATACTTCTGGGTTCAGACAACAATGTTGTACAAGATTTACAAAGTCTGAGTGTAGGTTATGTAGGAAGAAAGTCTAGTGATCCAAACATCATAGATCAATAGTTCTAACGAACTAAGATCTAGGCTAACACGTTCAATATAGTAAAAGCACCTGTCTACAGAAACACGAGTAAAAATCATTCACGCACCCATTCATTCTTAGAATACGAAATTTGCATAGTGATCCGTTAAACAAAAAACTACAAATACAAAAAATACTCTTAACGTACACAGTTCCAAAAATACGGAGAGCAAATAAACATTCTTAAATCACAAAGAATCGCTTACGGACGCAGGTTACTAGAAACGTAGAATTAACACACAATAAAAACATATTTCTAACAAGCTTGTATTGCGAGTGTGAGCCGTCAGTCGACGGATCATATCAAATAATAAATCAGTTTATACTCTTAAACAATGTACTTATGGGAATGGCGAAAACAAAGCTGGCAACAGGCTCAATTACCATCCATTTGCCATCAATATTATTTCCGTCTATCAGCAAGTCAACGTAATCGTTGATACGATATTTCATCTATAAGTAGAAGAGCCAATAATTTCACGATGTAGTAATCATTTGATACCAAAATATCTTGTAGTACGCTGGATCCTACTATCGAAAGTGTTATAGTAGCGATTTGTTTCTGTTTGCTTTTCAACAAGTGGGCTGATTCTAGTTGCGAATGACATCATCCATTCTGTAGTGACAGGGTTACTGCGAATTAACTACAGTATTTATTTTGATAACTCTAATGATAATAAATATCCAAATCATGCTATCTTACTTAAAACGAGCTTTTATTTATAGATGAAAGATATGATGTAAATAACGAATTTAACAAACTTAAAAGGCAATGTAATGAAAATCATTTATTTAAATTAGTTGTCAGCACTTTTGAACGTCAAAATTTACAAGCGACAGTCCCCCAAAACTGGCTTCGTAGTATTTGGCTGGAAAGAAGTGGAGAAACAAACCCCCCGCAACACATCTGTCGGTTACGTATATATGTTTTGGTCCCTTGGACTTCGAAACTGTATTGAAGCATCAGAAAATATTAATAGAATCATACTATTTTGATCAACGACCATATTTATTGGTCGTTGCATATGCGAATAAAATGAATATCGAATTAATACGCCACATGCGGCATGTTGCACGCATTGATAGCACTCCCACTGTTACACGATGCAATCAACTCCATGATACAAGAGATAGCGATAAACTAATGTATGACGAAGTAGGAAAATAAAATAAAAAAAAGAATAATTATGTCATTGTTAAATCCACGAAAGTAAAAAAGAGCGAAAATTTCCGAAACGAACTGACGAAAAATAGATGTGTTAGAATTACAATAAATGTGTAGCGAGGCTGAACTAAAAGTAGTATCGAGTTGAAAAGTGTATCGTTGACTCGATTACTTAGCAAGTTTGAAGACGAAGTGATGTATCAAGTAAGAAAAAATTAATCATAAGCTTCAAAGTTACATGACATACACTTATGTGTATGTCACAATAAAATCTTTCAGCAGTTAGGTATAATTCCCACATTAACTTTCAATTGGTGGTGGCGTGCCTATGAAGCGATTAGCTTCATCTATTGTCACTGATCTTATGAATTCATAAATAATTAATCAACTTCTTAAACATGTTTCATTAAGACTCATCCCATCACCAGTCCCATAGCTCCAAATCGTCAGACTCCCAAGGCTTGGACCACCGTAGGGGCCCCATGCAAGCCCCCAGAAATAGCGATCAGCTGGGGTGCGTCAGCGCCGGTATCACGCCGAGAACTACGCATGCGCGTGATATGTCGTCCAAATAGAAGGTAACTCTATACTGATCAAGTTATCTTGATAAAATTCGTGGATTTTTGGAAGCAGGTCAAGAAATTGGGAAATTTTCCGTGAAAATGGACCACTATCTCAATGAGTTATAATTAAATTGTAGTTTTAAGACCTAAAAAATTGCGTGGCACTCATTCGATCACACTCACATTCTTTTTATGTTTTCAAAAGTCGTTTGGTCGACAAAGTGAATAACGCAATGGGTATTGTTAATTGTGTTTTTGTTTAAACAACTTAAAACTAAGTACGAAATGAAGCTAAGAAGATAAGAAAAAATCTGTTACAAAACTAAACTAATCTAATCTTAAAAATATAAACCAAACAATACACGTACAATTGTCAGCAATTAGTTACAACGTCTCTTCAAAATGTCATTATAGTAAGAATGACATTCAATATCGACCAATCACAGCACGTCACTAGATAATGTCCTCGTAATTATTGCTTCGCTAGTTAAATGTATCGATATTTTGTATTTAGTCCGTTGAATACATTAACGTATGCTCAGACAAAGTTAATATTAATGATAATTACGGTATTAAAATAACAATTGATAACGGCGGTGAAGTCATTGCTGAAGGTAACTTTGTAGCTTGATACTATAGTTGTTTCTGAATGATGTCTTGACAAATTAATATGGTGTTGGGTAATAATTACTATCCTCTCGCAGGTCTGCTGGAAGAAATTTCTTATGAAATAAGCAGTATCTTTGTGCTCTTCTATTTTTTATGTTTTTTTTTTCCTTTTTTGTATTTTGTGTACATAAATAAATAAATATATCCAGTATCCTTCATATTATAGCTGATCCTTTTCGTCATCGACTGAGCCTACAACAGCATAATAGATTTGAGTGTAATCCTAAAGAGTTAAGCATATGCAAGACGCGTTGATGGCAGGTGGAGTAAAGCTGTGACCGAGTGGCGTCCAAAGAATGGAAAGAAAGGTGTTGGTCGTCCACCGGTGAGATGGGTAGACTAGACAACATTGTTGCCGTTGCGGGAATATACTAGGTGATGCAGTAGGTGAAGTTGGGTTGTGTATGACGAAAATAAATAGTTTCCATATTTAAATTGACATCGAAACTTATCTTTTGGTGTTGCTGAAATTTTTGCTTTATTTATTTTAACTTACTTTCTTAAGTTTTATGATACATAGGTACTGGGTGGAAATCTACCAACTGGTCTAATCACCGACTGGTGGAAATCTACTATTTCCTACAAAAGGGTACCAACAATGACCTACATGTCACAGTGTATGAACAGCGGTATTTTTTTTTAATTTGCTGTTTTTTTATGATGAAAACTTTATTTTTCAGAGTGATGTACTGAATACGTGGTAGATTGATACTCCTAGAAGATACAACAATAAAAATTTCCAATGCTAACTGTCCATGTAACACGTAGTTACAAGATAAACGGCTGCCTGCTCAATAATGAGGCCGATATACGTAATCGTACCGATTTATGTACAACTCAACATTTTAAGGCTAATTGCGACGACAAATCGGCTATTTAACGATAATAGCCGCATCTAAATCTGAAGAAAAAACAACAATAACGAGCTTGAACACACCTTAATTAGGATCGGAAGTCTCGAACGCTTTTTAATGTTTGACTAATTTGTTTGTATGTAGCTGTAAGTGTGACGTCACGAGAAAGTACCTCGATAACGTCGAAAGTACTGTTTCAAACGAGAGCTTAGTTTAAACGGCATTAAAATTAATACTAATTGGCAGAAAAATATGTGTAGCCAAATAATTATTTAGGGAAAATAAAAACTTCTACGGCACATAACTTAAATATTTACATTTTTATTTATTTTACAAAACAATAAACAAAACTCACTGTTTAAATGATAACAGCAATCCATAGATAATTATTTCGTGTTTTAAACGGCTTAAACGTTTACACTCTGCAGAAAAAAAAGCTTAAAAGCTCATTCGTCGTTAACTTTCCAATTTCAAGTGTATAAAACATTCCATCCTGATAAAAGTATCCACTAGATAAACCGTCTAGACGGAATAAATATCCAAAACACTCGTATACCAGCACGATGGCTCACTTGGCTAATCGTTTGGGTTGCCAGTTAAAAAAATAAGTTAACTTTTTTTTCGAACGCACCCATAACCTTACTGCCACTTTAAAAGGTTTACGGCGAATCTAATAGTTCACGTGCATTTAAAACAACCACGTTTTTAGATTACAGAACCTTTGGGTGTGGTGATGTTGTTTACTTTTTAACGACCTAGCTTGATACTTTCGGAAAAATTAAGCAATTTGCAATCTTATGGACTTACTAACCGCAGGGAGCAAAACAGTGAAACATTCACTGATAACAAATGAATCTGTTAAGGGTTTAGAAAAAATAAGGCAACGAAAAAGAGCTGTTCAGTGGCGAAACATTTATGGTGATAAATGGAACTTTTTTTGACAAACCCCCAAAAAGAAACAAAAATGATAGTAAGTCAGCTACAAAATGTAACAAATCGATAACCATCTCATGTTTATTTATGAAATCAGCCGTTACTTTACAGAAATCTGTGACAGTAAAGTGTCATGAAAGATTTTTTTGCTAGATTCTGCATCTAGACTAAATCTAGTACCTATTTGTAGAATAAAAATACCATCTTGTAGTTTATAACTTTTTATCCTCATGATTAATTCCACAATCAATTCAAACCACACAATTGGCCTATAACCCCATCAATTTGTAGCAAGCAACGTGTTTTGCAATGTAGGCAATTTATAGCAATGATAAATAGTATAAAATCAAACGTGTCGCATTCACTGCGCCCGCGCAGGGGGTGCCTGAGTAATGGACGAGCGGCGTGTGCGCAGAGAACGTGACAATACTGAATCTTGGACAGAGGGACTTTATAGGAGCACTTAATAACACGGTTAAACAAGAGAAGGTTTAGTTCTTATGTATCTTTGCTTAGGGTGGAACTTGGTAGCGCCAGGATAGCCCGCGAGATAAAAATTTTGCAATTTGCAGGTCAGTGTTAGGCTGTACCTATGACCATCACAAGTATGCATTTACAGAATTATAATCATTAAAATCATCAATATCTCAGTTCATATAATCCCATTGAATTTCAATTTCATGAAAAAAATAATTTCGCTCTTCCACCTTAACAGGTGCTCATCATTTCATAATTTTGTTCATGATGTCCATGTTTACTTCCAGGGTATGCAAGTGTAAGGTTCTTACTCTATACTAGACCCTATGCTGACTGACTTCTTTACCAAAGGTAGGTTTTTTAATTCTTAGACATCAAACGCCAATTAACTCGAAATCATGAAACCTATCACTCACTAAAGTGAAAATTTCGGCTTCGAATTGGAAGTTCAGAAACTATCACATTTTAAAATGAAGATATTAGGTAGGTATTGGATAGGTAAGTATTCAAGTATGTACATTACGAGACCATAATTACAAAGCTTGTACTATTTACATTGTGAACTTATAAGTTGGAAAGTTTCCTAAACACTGGTGTGACGTAGCGGAAACGGCACACCTCAAACGCTCAACATTTTGGGTTGTTGTGACACGAAACAGGTAGATCTAAAAAGTATTGCCGATACACGTAAACACATTGTCGTAGGCTTCAAAATTCCTTTATGAATACGCAATCAGACAAGTAGCAACTCAGTAGTCGCTAATAAAAGGAACAACAATAATCCACGCCGATGATTTAGGGTCGGAAAACAGCAGACTTTCCAACATGGCCGCCGTTTATGGACTTTTAAGTCTCACGTTAGTTCCACACTCTTTAATTTATAACCCTACCACCTCGCCACAAGGTGGAAAATCGAACAGTTTCCAGCTTTTTGCACAAATAACTGTTAATTCAACGACAACGCCCTAAAGAGGGCGCGATAATCATACTATTAGCGGGAATATAAATGTTTATACACACGGAACCTCGCAGGAGTATCAACCTTATAATTTTCGTCATAAGGAGGAAATTACGTGGGAGGAGCGAGGGGGGGGAAACGTTTTAATTTTTTTACTTTATTATGCTACCGTTTATCTACGACTTTGTATTTATGATTGAGCAACTGTATAACGGTTAATAGTGGGTCATTACTTACAAAGGTAATACATAAATGTATCATTTTCTAAATACGCACGCAAACAACGTCTACTATGTAATTAAAGTTGCAAGAGATTGAAACTTGTCATTAAACTCACGTAGAGGTGCGATCCGCTCATAATCACGGCACAGCTTATCTTTAATTGAAGAATGAAGAACGAATGAATGAAACGTATTTACCGAGTCCCTTAAGTAAACATTGGCAGAGATTTCATTCAATCGTCAAATTCATCACTCTATGTGTCAATACACGAGGAGGTACAAAGTGGATTGATCAAATATAGGAAAGTGATAGAATTATAACAGCTAAGTGTGATACCACGAGTCTTATTCATGTTTTGTACAGTAAACAGCCTGACTTCAATCAAGCATGCATGATAGACCATTAGATGTTTTTACTAAAGCCAGCCTGGTGTATCGGTCAATGAAATACTTCATTGCGTCGTCGTGTTTCGTACTAAACAAAGAATTTTCTTTTGGTTTTTCCGTTTTCTTCTAGTTGCGAGTTACAAAAAAACGCCTGCAATCCCCGAACGGTTAGGCAGGTGTACACATCCACCCCGTCGGGGCTGCGGGTTGTTCGCAAGAGATACCGCGGCCTCGACATGAGGGGCTACGCAGGAACATGGGTGGTTTTTAGTCAGTACAAGTCTGACACTCCCTTTCGCTCTGCCCAAGAGCGGGAGGGGTTATTTGATGATTTCCCACCCCCCCCAAAAAAAAACTTGAGAGGTGTCAAGGAACACCCGGATGGAACGAAGTTATTGTTATTATTTTTTATTATGTAAAAAAAAAAATGTAGAAATGAAAATATCTGGCTTGCTTTCTATAAGAGAGAGAGAGAGATAGACAGAGAAACATGCGACGCCGCACAGCTTACAATAGCTTACTATAGCAAAAAGTGTCGTGACAACTTTTCGTAAGAATTTTTTCCGTCTAGCCCCATTTCACAACGCGCGATAAGGAACTTTGTTCCAAAAAAAAATGGTGTACATCCACAGTTCGCCTATTACGTTTTAAGTCCCACGTAATACGAGGCGAGCCTTTAGTGATCAACCGCACACAAAAGACTATGTGGCAGCTACTCAGAAAATCCTGATAAAAAAACCAAATAACACTTTGCCCGACACGGGAATCGAACCTAGGACCTCATGCGCAACATTCTCGCTTACCACCACCACTAGACCAACGAGGCAGTTGGCAGTAAGGATATACTATTAATAATTTCAAGTATTCCAAAGACATACTGATTGCAGCGAATTCAGGGAAAGCTCTTAAATCAAACTGAATCAGCGGCTTCTTTAATCATAATAAAGCGTTTAATATGAATCTGAACCCGCATTAACTAGAGCAGAAGTATAAGAACAATATCTAGCTAACAGCGGCTTTCGCATAAAGGCACCGTGACGCGACGCAAGTGGACCGATGTGTGCGCAAACGCACCGCAGTCGCGCGTCAAATGCGCGATTATCGACCGCGCGTGCAGCCGCGCGATTATCGTGACGCGCGTTTTGATACGGTCGCCGCGATTGGTGACGACTATCGAAATGCTATTCTGAGATTTCTTGTATTGTAATTAATTTGTTGGTACCGTTATATGGTGCGTGTGTGGTCTAGGTATAATGGCTCCTATTTTACACGTAAGAACTTTCGGTAGCTATCTAGGAAAGCTAATTAAGAGCTTTGTTGAATAGGTACCGAAAATTCTTCCGTGCTTGCTGAAATCGGTCCGAAGAGAGACCATCAGCATCGAGACCCCTTCATGCATTTTTTTGTGGGTGGTGTGAAATCATCAAATAACCCCTCCCGCTCTGGGTGAGCAGAAGGGAGTGTCAGACTTCTACTGACTAAAAACCACCCATGTTCCTTCTAAGCCTTTGTGCCGAGGCTGCGGTATCTCTTTCGAACACAATTACAATTATAAATCCCTTATTTAAAAAAGAAAACAAAGAGGAGATGAAATATTACAGACCAATCGCCTTAATACCAGTCTTTGCCAAAATCTTTGAGAGAGTTATCTATAATAACTTGTATAGATACTTCGAATCTAACAACATATTTCATAACGAACAATTTGGTTTTAGAAAAGGTAGATCTACAGGTGATGCATTATTTAATTTTCTAAAGACAGTAATGACAGGGCTGGATAACAAACAACACTTAACCGCGATTTTCATGGATATGTCCAGGGCTTTTGATCATGTCGATCATCAGATACTTATGACTAAGCTTGAAAAATACGGAATAAGAGGCAATGCACTAAATCTTATAAGATCATACCTCACAAATAGATTTCAAATGACACAAATAACACGGTTATCAAAGAATACAAGGTTTGAGCAGACTTTTACATCAGATCCGAAAATTGTTCAGTATGGAGTGCCCCAAGGAAGCATCCTTGGACCTCTTTTGTTTATAATTTATATAAATGATCTCCCAAAAGTTATAAACCAACAAATGATATTATTTGCGGACGATAGCACGGCAATTTTTACTGACATTGACAAAAATGAATATGAGACAAATATTAATAAATCATTAGATGCTATTATAAATTGGTTAACTCGAAATAATCTTAAAATTAATCTTGATAAAACGAATTGCATGACATTTACAAATAAAAACACAAAACCAAAAAAACTTCACATAAGTTACAAAGGTGAAACAATAAATGAAGTCGATGTAACAAAATTCTTGGGTATGTACATTGACCGTGGTCTGAACTGGAAACACCATATTGATCACGTTTGCAAAAAAATTAACCAATATTCATACGCCCTGTACATGCTAAGGAAAGTGGTGAATGAGAGTACACTATTAAACGTATACCATGCGTATGTGGGCTCCACTCTAAGGTATGGCCTTCTGTTCTGGGGAAACTCCCCTGACAGAGAATATGCCTTTAGAGCCCAAAAAAAATGTTTGAGAAGCATAACTGGACTCAAACAGACAGACTCATGCCTAGAAGTGTTTCGGAGGTTAAAAATTTTAACTCTGCCTTCATTATATATTTATGAAGCGGCTGTAATGATAAGAGGCGATATTAGTAAATATGAAACACTTAGAAGTGCACGACACAAAAATGAGCTATCGGGTATTAGATGTAGAACTGTTAAATTTAAGTCTAGTATATTTGGAATAGGAGTAAAAATTTATAACAAATTACCAAACTATGTCAAAAGTACTTCAGGGATAAATAGTTTTAAACACAAGCTAAAGGAATTTTTGTTAAACAAAGCGTACTACTCTATAAACGAGTTTTTTAATGACAAAAATTTGGGTTAGTTCTATTTGTTTTTTTTTTTCCTTTTTTATAATGACTATTGAATGTAATGTTATTATGTTTTTTTTTTTTTATTTTATGCATAATTTGACATTTTATTATTAATGTATAACTTGACTAATGAATGTAATGTAATAATTATGACTTTTTTATTTTATGTAGTTTAATTTGACATGTGTAGGTAATTTTTAATGTATAATTTGAATAATTTCTAAATTGACTAATATATAATAACCTTCGATAATGTATAACTTGACTAATTCAAATTATTTTTTTCAGTAATTTATTAATTAATGTAAAGAATGAGTAAATTGAATGTAATAATGTTTTTATTGAAGTGAACTACAACAAAGCTTCATAAATATTGTACACCTTATAGGTATGTTACATTGTTACTAAAAATATAAATATAACATCTCTATCGACATGTAACAAACAATAAATGATTTGAATTTGAATTTGAATTTGAATTTGAACAACCCGCAGCCCCGACGGGACCCCTTCATGCCATAGATAGCACGGTAAGTCAACGATACGGGCACTCAAAACTTAGAAAGTCTAACGACCAGTTTTACTAGGGAGTATCGACAGCTACCCGGTTCTGGGTTGTGGAGGTCAGGGAGGCAATCACTCCATATAGATCAATGGTATTCAGCTGCATTCAGTTAGACAGGAAGTCGTAGATGATGATTTTCAGAAAATAATCATCATCTCCCTAGCCTTTTCCCAACTATGTTAGGGTCGGCTTCCAGTCTAACCGGATGCTGCTGAATACCAGTATTTTACTGGTATTCATCTTCTCCATCTTCAGAAAATAATATTTAGTGCATATTTCCACCAAAAGCTCCACAAAAGGGCGACAGGGCTACCATTAAACTAAACCATTAATTTTTTACAAGAAGTTAACACTTATTCATCCAGTACAATTTTATAAATAGTCTTCATTTCATATCAAAATTAATAGCACCGCCAGATTTACTCCGCAACATTGTATCGAAGCACCAAACCACACAAAAGCTCACACTTTTATTAATCAAGATAATTAATCAACAATGTAGTTTCTTTCATATACAAGCTACCATCACAAAGGAGGAATGCATTAAACCGAATAAATACCAATAACAGACCATAAACGGGGTGCCTGAGAGCACTAGTCAACATCAATTGCAATACATTAACACATTGCCTATGTAGCTTTGTCACAGCTCACGGGCCTTTGTCCTCATTCTTAACGCGAACATTGTGGCGCAAATTACGATATGTAGAACGAATTAACGTGCTAAACTTTAACCTAGACACAAAGGACCAGTCTACACCTTATGGCCTGTAAGACTGAAATGGCTAAAAGCCTAAATTAAACAACGAATAACATATATTATAATATTTGGCCCATTGTCGGTAACTGGCTCGTTCCCGAAATTACTTTCGCCTTGAAAAATAAAAAACATGGATGGTGTTTAAAGCTTCTGGTAAAATAGTAAGACTTGTGAAACACGGGCAATTTAATAATTAAACAAAGAGGAGATGAAATATTACAGACCAATCGCCTTAATACCAGTCTTTGCCAAAATCTTTGAGAGAGTTATCTATAATAACTTGTATAGATACTTCGAATCTAACAACATATTTCATAACGAACAATTTGGTTTTAGAAAAGGTAGATCTACAGGTGATGCATTATTTAATTTTCTAAAGACAGTAATGACAGGGCTGGATAACAAACAACACTTAACCGCGATTTTCATGGATATGTCCAGGGCTTTTGATCATGTCGATCATCAGATACTTATGACTAAGCTTGAAAAATACGGAATAAGAGGCAATGCACTAAATCTTATAAGATCATACCTCACAAATAGATTTCAAATGACACAAATAACACGGTTATCAAAGAATACAAGGTTTGAGCAGACTTTTACATCAGATCCGAAAATTGTTCAGTATGGAGTGCCCCAAGGAAGCATCCTTGGACCTCTTTTGTTTATAATTTATATAAATGATCTCCCAAAAGTTATAAACCAACAAATGATATTATTTGCGGACGATAGCACGGCAATTTTTACTGACATTGACAAAAATGAATATGAGACAAATATTAATAAATCATTAGATGCTATTATAAATTGGTTAACTCGAAATAATCTTAAAATTAATCTTGATAAAACGAATTGCATGACATTTACAAATAAAAACACAAAACCAAAAAAACTTCACATAAGTTACAAAGGTGAAACAATAAATGAAGTCGATGTAACAAAATTCTTGGGTATGTACATTGACCGTGGTCTGAACTGGAAACACCATATTGATCACGTTTGCAAAAAAATTAACCAATATTCATACGCCCTGTACATGCTAAGGAAAGTGGTGAATGAGAGTACACTATTAAACGTATACCATGCGTATGTGGGCTCCACTCTAAGGTATGGCCTTCTGTTCTGGGGAAACTCCCCTGACAGAGAATATGCCTTTAGAGCCCAAAAAAAATGTTTGAGAAGCATAACTGGACTCAAACAGACAGACTCATGCCTAGAAGTGTTTCGGAGGTTAAAAATTTTAACTCTGCCTTCATTATATATTTATGAAGCGGCTGTAATGATAAGAGGCGATATTAGTAAATATGAAACACTTAGAAGTGCACGACACAAAAATGAGCTATCGGGTATTAGATGTAGAACTGTTAAATTTAAGTCTAGTATATTTGGAATAGGAGTAAAAATTTATAACAAATTACCAAACTATGTCAAAAGTACTTCAGGGATAAATAGTTTTAAACACAAGCTAAAGGAATTTTTGTTAAACAAAGCGTACTACTCTATAAACGAGTTTTTTAATGACAAAAATTTGGGTTAGTTCTATTTGTTTTTTTTTTTCCTTTTTTATAATGACTATTGAATGTAATGTTATTATGTTTTTTTTTTTTTATTTTATGCATAATTTGACATTTTATTATTAATGTATAACTTGACTAATGAATGTAATGTAATAATTATGACTTTTTTATTTTATGTAGTTTAATTTGACATGTGTAGGTAATTTTTAATGTATAATTTGAATAATTTCTAAATTGACTAATATATAATAACCTTCGATAATGTATAACTTGACTAATTCAAATTATTTTTTTCAGTAATTTATTAATTAATGTAAAGAATGAGTAAATTGAATGTAATAATGTTTTTATTGAAGTGAACTACAACAAAGCTTCATAAATATTGTACACCTTATAGGTATGTTACATTGTTACTAAAAATATAAATATAACATCTCTATCGACATGTAACAAACAATAAATGATTTGAATTTGAATTTGAATTTGAACAACCCGCAGCCCCGACGGGACCCCTTCATGCCATAGATAGCACGGTAAGTCAACGATACGGGCACTCAAAACTTAGAAAGTCTAACGACCAGTTTTACTAGGGAGTATCGACAGCTACCCGGTTCTGGGTTGTGGAGGTCAGGGAGGCAATCACTCCATATAGATCAATGGTATTCAGCTGCATTCAGTTAGACAGGAAGTCGTAGATGATGATTTTCAGAAAATAATCATCATCTCCCTAGCCTTTTCCCAACTATGTTAGGGTCGGCTTCCAGTCTAACCGGATGCTGCTGAATACCAGTATTTTACTGGTATTCATCTTCTCCATCTTCAGAAAATAATATTTAGTGCATATTTCCACCAAAAGCTCCACAAAAGGGCGACAGGGCTACCATTAAACTAAACCATTAATTTTTTACAAGAAGTTAACACTTATTCATCCAGTACAATTTTATAAATAGTCTTCATTTCATATCAAAATTAATAGCACCGCCAGATTTACTCCGCAACATTGTATCGAAGCACCAAACCACACAAAAGCTCACACTTTTATTAATCAAGATAATTAATCAACAATGTAGTTTCTTTCATATACAAGCTACCATCACAAAGGAGGAATGCATTAAACCGAATAAATACCAATAACAGACCATAAACGGGGTGCCTGAGAGCACTAGTCAACATCAATTGCAATACATTAACACATTGCCTATGTAGCTTTGTCACAGCTCACGGGCCTTTGTCCTCATTCTTAACGCGAACATTGTGGCGCAAATTACGATATGTAGAACGAATTAACGTGCTAAACTTTAACCTAGACACAAAGGACCAGTCTACACCTTATGGCCTGTAAGACTGAAATGGCTAAAAGCCTAAATTAAACAACGAATAACATATATTATAATATTTGGCCCATTGTCGGTAACTGGCTCGTTCCCGAAATTACTTTCGCCTTGAAAAATAAAAAACATGGATGGTGTTTAAAGCTTCTGGTAAAATAGTAAGACTTGTGAAACACGGGCAATTTAATAATTAAACTTTTTAGTATAATTTTTAATCATGGTCCTGCCACATTTCTATGTAAGATTGTAAGGCAAAAGTTTACAAAAGAGTGCTTGCAAATCTTGCAAGTATTACCTACCCTACCATATAAAAAGAACAGTACCTAATTAATGAAAGAGGAAAAAATAAGTTCATTGAATGAATAAAATGTAGTCTGCTTATTATAACCTGCATTAAATATGATGTAAATTGAACCTATTGATACCGTGCTCACACCCGCCTGTACAAATTTAATTCAAAATTACATTTCATTAACAATATCTCGCCGCCATAATTTCCTTTGAACCGCGAAAATTCAGTTCGTAATTGATCCTTTGGTTAGGTATCAATTGGAGTCATTGTAAGGCTCGTTAACGCGCGGGGCACGCGAGCATACTGAGATAAAAGAGACTATACCACTCGATAATTTGACTTCAATAAGAAGCCATATGTACGCTTGTAAGGTGGCCATGGATGCTACGATGGCTATAGTATTTGCTTCTTGTAAATTTTATTGAAACACATTAATATGTACCTCCACAGAAGCTGTAAAAGCGGTTAAAAAATAAAGTAAAACATCTTATTTTTCTATGACTTTAAAGCTTCGTCAACTTAGATATTGTATGATACGATTGATAGAGTTTTCATCGATCTTATTTTCATTTTAACAATAGGTATCGTCTATTATTTTGTTCTATTAACTTATTGACATAACTTGTGAGCTCATAATAAAGCTTAGATTTATTGCAAGAAAATAAACTAGGATCACGAATACTACAACATTCACTATTGTAACTTATAAAAAATTCCAACTAACTTTAAATCATCTACCTCCTAGCTTTTATTCCCCTAGTAATACTAAGAGCTATTTCATTCTAACCAGAATCAATTTGTCAGGTTGTTCCGAGATATGCGAAAACTGTTCAAAACTGTCGGAACGTAAAAAGAAAAAAGTCTTACCGTGAATGTGAGACCTTATTCGGTATTACGTGAAGGCAGAGCTTATTCGGCATGAAGGCATACAAGTCTGCCCCCAGTTAATTATGGAACAATAGAAGCGTGATCCGCCACAACAATTTAAACAATTTTATACCTTTCTTCCCTTTGATAGAATACTTAACAGCTTGTTCAGTAAGGTCGTGAGGTGAAAATGAAATACTTATTAATGCTTTTGTATCAGAAAATTACGGAGCTTGTTAAGTATCTGCTAAATGGAGTTAATGGTGCCAAAAAAGTGAAAAACGGGAATGATAGGTTACAATCCATGAAGAAAAAGAAAGGTTACAACCTTTTTGTTGCTGTGAAACATGTACTTTATGAAAAAAACCGTTTAAACCCAACTGACACGTCCCTTTACAAACGTCAAAATAACCAAACCAACCTTATAAGTTAACAGTTAGTAAGTTAATAATAAAAACATCACCACGGAACCCTTGTACGACCGCAATAAAGTCATAAAGAAACATTGTCAATCTGCCGTCAACCCTCCGAACGCTACAGCGGATTATTATTCATCCGGGGGCCCGAATGACCCCTCACATGTTTTGACAACCCTTCGCAAAACCAATGAAATATGTAACAAAAGAACGGGTTGAACCGACCATTATGTAGCGATTTAGGAATCCATTTTATTGGACACATAGACACGTAATGTGTGCTTGTGAATAATTCAGCAGCGTTGTGTGAGGGTTGGCGCGATTTTATTTGATTGCTCTAGGTAGGCAAATTGTTTATGATCTATTATGCATCGGTTGAGCTATTACGTTGTTACATACTTTGCTTTGACTATTGGAATGGTTTTTGTCATATTGATTTTATAATGTAAGAAAGATTTGAAGAGTGGTTATTGGGAACACATATTTTCGTTATTATTTTTGATCTTGTATATTTTCGATTTTGACACACGAAGGCTACCTAAAAAACGAGCGTGTGACACTAGACAGACCGACTTGTTACTAAGTAGTAACATGTTTTAGATTATGATTTTCTTTGTCTTGTCCTGTTTATCGTTTTTTATTTTATATTTGAATGTCTTTGTATTGTAGGTAGTCCAACATTTTAGGCATGTGGGTTTCTGTTCAAAACGTCTATTACATGCTTCGGAGCTTTACAGTCACTTTTAATTTCCTATTGGAATCCGTCGTCCTCCTCCTAATATGTAACTTTTTCAGGTGGATACGCCCCTGAAGGTGAAGTAATATCTGACAAAAGAAAATACAAATCAATAAAAGCCGAACTTACCTGACGGACCTGCTTATACTGTTCTTCAAAGCTCCATCCAGCAGCACTGCCTTCCGACGATGATGATGATGCTGAGCCAGCAGGCTGTGCCGGCGGTGGTGGAGCGGGGGCCAAGAAAGCTGGGGGTGCATAAGGGAAGCCTCCAGTTGCCCCTGCACCGGCCAAAGCGAACACACTGCTGGGGGTCGACAGTGGGGCCCCTTGGGCTAGAGACGCCAGTGACGATAAATGTGGGTGGAGAGAAGACTTCAGAGACTCGAAGTCGTCACGTACCTGATGGGAGAAAGGTTGGGTTAAGAAATAATGTAGTGAGAGGAAGCAAATCATTTTAACTTGATGTCGGTCAAAAACTAAATCAAATATGAAGTATTTTCTACCCTAGGATCCACAAAACCATTAATTCCTTACATTTTTCTTATGTCTGTTATTTACTTATAATATAATATTTGTGCCATTAACGAAATAGGTTTGTCACAATAATTAATACGACGATGCAAATTTCATAAATACATTGTTCGAGATGAGCACGTCAAAATTAGTATGAGTAGGTGTTTCGAAAACATCATTAGACTGATATAGATCCAAAGGCCTTTGGGCTATGAGAACATTAAGACCTTACATCCATTGAAAACCAACCTAACAAGGGTCATCTCACACTTGCTATTTACGATGTGTTCAAATTATTTTCTATAGAAACTTAGACCTAGGTAGAAGTTAACTATAAAGAAAGAACTGGATCTCATAAGGAGAAATCCTTGCCTAGCAACGTGATGACGTAGGCTAAGAGAAGAGTAAGTGACTTACTTTAAGTTCCCTCTCAAGAGGTCTCGGCGAGTTCCTCTGATGCGGATGCGTCATCTGGTGGTTCAGCGGCTGATGCTGTACTGAAGCGTGGTGGCCCATGTTGTGTGAAGGCTGATGCTGCAACGGCTGGTGCTGCAGAGCCTGGTGTGTCTGCAGCGGCAACGGTTGGTGTGGCTGGTGAGGGTGGGGTGCCGGAGCGTCCCTCCCCACGCCCTCGTCGGAGCTCTCGCAGGATTGCTCCCCGGAAGACTCGCCTTCTGATCGAGCGGACTGGAACAATGGAAATATTGGTTGAGACTTCTGCTGTTATTTTGGTCAAGATAGAACGAGAATCAATAGTAGGACCATTTATTAATCTAAACACCATGTGGTGGGACTCTGATGGTCTGCTGTACAGGTTTTCTTAGTCCAGACACCCAGTCTCTCATGCACCAACTTATCTAGGTACCGTAATCTTAAACTCTACGTACATAATAAGTCATGTTCGGGAAGAAATTAATTGGAAAATGGTTTTGAATTTAGGGTCAAACTGTGAACTCTTGACATTTACGGCCAATTTCACCGATTAAATCTCCTGCAAGAGCTTTCTGTGACATCATTCCAAATGATGACAATGACACCTCTTAAACACTGTTTAGATACTCATCGTACTCAACTTAATTGTTGAAATACGCGTTTGTCTTTATTTCAGCAAAATATTCAAAAGCTGTCTACTACTCATAGAACCTACTCATTATTATAAATGAGTAACGGAAGTAACGAACAAAAACAAAGATCGATCTAACAATTACAATAAAACAGACAAATCTAATTCAATAACGTAAACAAATCTAACATTGAAACATTATTCAATTATAATCCTTAACCCAAAACTGCAGCAGTGATCTAAATTACACCGGTCTATCCGGAATAAAATTATGACGGGAAATACAGTTTCTTGATAAATCATAGACTTTTCCAGTATAACGTTATGATAATTACAGCATACAGCTAGGTTTCATATATGTGACTTATTTTTAAATTATAAGCAAGTGGCAGCTGCGGCCACCAAGACTGGTCGGTTCAACTGCAATTACCTACATATAAATGTCGCAAGGCGTCAAACCTACACGTAAATGTAGAAAAATACGAAGATGACACGTTAACAATACTCTTTACATGTCCAGGTTATTGTTAAAATAAGGTTCTATAAATAAAAACGTCTATATTTGACGTAAACAACTCATGAATGAGTATATCATTAAGATTTTTTTCCAAGAGCATCGTTCAGGGCCGATCATCGGCATACAGAGGGTTAACAACTAATAAAGTAATAACAATGTATTCAGTATAATTAGTACAAACTATTATTCACCTTCGATTCGCATTTAATCCACAATTGTTTACTTTCCGATGCTTACATTTAATAAACACAATTTGCCGTGAGCTTCCGTTCCTGGATTGCCCGAGGAGTTAAATTTGTTCAATTATTTATACTTATTCTTTGTTTATAACGATATCGACAGAGTAACATATGGCGGCCGCAGTAGGTCGCCTAGGGCCTACAACATTTGCTGAAACCAGTCCACCAGTCTCATTAGTCGAGTACTGTAATTGTAACAACTAGTGAAATTGCTACACATCAACTTAGTAGATCAATGACGGACAATAACGTTATAAAGTTAAAAAATACAGCATTATTTTTAAAGTCTAAAGGAAGAAAGGTGTTAAAACAAGAAAAGTGGAGCTATTTGTCTTCCTAGAAAACAACTAGACATGTTCCAGTACTAATACAATCATCTACCGTTCTATCATTACAACTATTACAGCAATTGAGTGAATTTAATCGGATTCACGGAAATCCACGATCGCTGGCTCGGCAGTACTCGGCACATGGGAATTAATGGCAGGTCTCCGCGCGTAATGCATCATTCCACAGCGAGAAACACAAGTACCGACTATGCGAAACCAGTCCCACCCAGTATTAATGCACTTAAAGTTCCATCGGAATCAATATAAGGCAAGTGTTGCGAGCCGCAATCAAATCGTTGTTCGAAATGAGCGCGTTTTGCGCCGCCACAGCCCCCGGCCCACAATTACGACATTAAAATTATTATTTTATTTCCATTTTTATTTATTATTCGCATTATTATATTGTGTGGAGTTATTATCGGTGAAATGTTTCGTTCGGATAAACGCTCGCCTCCGAACGACACGCAAGCTTCCTTCACCGGCCCACGTCAGGGTTCCGCGTGTTATATCAATTAATATGGAACAATTTATCGTGCTTCGGAATACATGTCGGCTTTTTCCAAATTGGGTAAATGCTTCGCGTCAAAAAAAAGTATCCTGTAGGCTACATGATTCGTGATTCTTGGCACCTTTTGTACTTTAATTGTTAAACTTTTATGAAATTCCACGCATAATCACAGATTTTTTTTAAAAATAATCAAGTGTCATCGACTCACCAGAAAGTATTTGCGGTCAAAATGCCTTGAGTTTTTATTACATTTAGGCGTCACTTTATCACCATTCAAGAGAGTATAATCTTACGTAAAAGGCTCTACCCCGGCCACGGAACCCTATAATCACATCAATCGCGCTCCCGTATCCACACCCTGTCATTTCATTCGACTTTTCTTTCTCATGGCTCCAGACTGCTACTGGATTCCTTCCACCTTTTATTACTTTTTAAGGTGACCGCAATTTTATTTAAACGTTATATCAATAAAATGAGCCACTTAAGGCGTTTATTTTAAGTTCGTCTACCTTAAAGCTGCGGATTTACAAAATTCAGTGAACTAAACAAACACGACATACTGAATGTTGTGTTGATGTTATTATCATGTGGCGAACTGTAAAAATCAACAGTTGCACGCTCCGATAAGTAGGATAACGTTAGCACAAACCGCGCTAACGCCTCGACAAACAGAATCGCAGCAACTTAGCAGCTTTGTGGAATCCCTCGCGTGATTTTATAATATAATATTAACTGTAACTTGTTTAGTGGGCCGATGAAAAGGTACGTTGTAATAGACGAGTCAATAAAAGCGACCGGAATTTCACTACAAGTTAATACGGTGCCAAGGGAAATGGAGAATGAAACGTCGCCGGCGTGTTCAAGCGAAGCGAACACTTGACACAATACTGCAACCAATTTGTAACATGTAAACAATAACACACTGATACGTTTTAAATCGTGATCGTGACCCCCACAAAGAAACGGAAAGTGAAAGAATTCATCCATCGGAACCATTAAACAACCCACTTGCTTATTATTTGAATAAACAGGGAATGGACTCGATGCCGTTCTCAGAAGAATCCCGAAGTAATACCCAGATATAAGCAGGAGGACACACCGTTGATTAGCGCCTTTTACTGCTAACACTACGCTACCAAAAGTGGTCTTAAACCATTCAGAATTAAGCTCAATTCTAAATAGAGCATGATTTACAGCTACCGATATCAATGAAGATAACAACACAAAATTAGCTTTAGAGGAAAATATACTCTATGTCGACGACAAAGGTGCTGCGGCCTTAGCCATCAATTATTCTGGAGTCAAAACATCTAATATTAAACTCTATGTCGTCGAAACACCGTTAAATATTATAAAAAGCAAACTTTCAGATACTTTATACTATGTAATATTTGTGATAGAAATCATAATCGCGTCTATGCGAGTAGATTTTATGAGGCGAAATCAAATAGAAACTTGTAATGAAAGATGTCGTATGCGCTTAACATGTTTGGTCGGTATGAAAGACAAATACGTGTGGTAATAAAATATTGAACATTTAGTTGTTAATGTCGGCAGAGATATCGTCGTTGTGCGAGGTGAAAACATTGATGACTGTGTGAATTGATCGAACACACGACAATTAACAAATTGGGCACGAGGACTTAGAAATACTCATTAACAAGCAGTATTAGAACTCGAAAATGCAAATTCCTCGATAGGTCAAGACGTAATTTTGATTTTTACGATATTGTATGAACACTTTTCTAAACGTATTGGAGTTGATTCAATACAAGCAACTTCAGACTTTTCATAGAAACGAGCAGAAACTTGAAAAATATATTCATTAGTTTCAGTAGACTCACAGCATCGCATAAAGAACAAAGAAGTTCATTAGGTTCCCGTCGGACGGCGACTCGGTGGCGCGGCGTGATGGTAATGTTCGCGCATCCACACTCCCTGGAATATTTATTAGCAGGATCCGTCACGACGAGCTTTGTCCACACACATTAGCAGTGTTAGCGCCCGGGATGGCTACCTGCATGTTTACCTAGACATAACCCCTCCGTATTTACCTAGATATCCACACATATCTGGTGTTTCGCAGAGGTCGTTGCAACACTCATTTGAGCAATGTATTGTAGACGTCGAAGGGAAATCTGCCTTCGTGTTTGCGTAATATACGAGGGAATGCTGATTGTACAAGATGCTTCATACAAATAACTTGTAAATGCAGTCATTCTGTGCCAACAGAAGACGTTCCGCGTTCTTATGGTGGACGATGGCTTCCAAGATTTCATCGATTTGAAAACGATTTGAATATGATTTGAACAATGCTAGAACGTATGAACTACGAAGTAATAAGCTGAAATCCAACAAAGAAGGCGAGAATACCATGTCTAGGGAAATATGTTTGGTGTCACAATGTTGCCACATTAACTGCCGCACTCGCATTAACATTAGCAGACATAAAATAACCGCCAATAAGCCGAAGCACGCATCAAAACGTCGACAAAGCAACAGGTTCTTGGCTCGACAAACACACAGTGTTTACATTACGATCCTGGAGCTTCATTTAATAATTCTCGGGAACTAAAAGCCTTTGAACATTTCATCAGATGACCCTCGGTGTTTGCACACACTCCTGGCTCGAGATGCTAATGTGGACACAAGGACCTGTATCGCCGATCGGCCTCCGATGCGTTTATTGTTAGCCCTTCCAATAGCTGTGGCTTCTTCTATTTCACTGCGATGCTCGATATCCTCGATATCTTGTGCAAACATGCCTCGGATTCTTTTTCGTTTTTTTCTCTTTAAAGCTTTTTATGTTAAAAATCAATATGTTGATTACCTGATTCGGAACCTTCTAAAATACGATAATTTCACCACCATTTACAGATTGTCTATACATACAATCCTAGTACATTCCTTTTATACTACTACGTTGACGTACAGACGTCACGTCGATGCACATCACATAGTGCATTCGTGCAGTAGCGTATCAGGAAGCTACGAGTGTCACACGAAACGAGACACGTATTTGAGCAAAACAAAAGGTGATAAGGAGAGGTAAATAACCCGGGCCATTGACGGCGTGACGGCGAGCGGCGCGCGCGCACCACTCACGCGCCGCGCGACGCTCGCGACCCGCCACCGGCGCTAAACTCTCGTTCAACAGCTGTTTAACGCTTCAAATACCGCGCTGAAATATTTTCAGCGTCGACTATTTAGCGACCGACGGCTACCAAGTTGAATGGAGCCGTTGCGAACTCACCGACCGATACACAACATATTTTATTTAGCATCAAGAGGATTACGCCGGAGGTACGACTTGTTTCTTGAGTGTCAGCCACATAAACATTTGTTCCACGGTTTCTAATAGATGCTCATTACAACCGTACCGACGCTATTGAATTTGAAATCATTTGGCCTCTTAATTTTATTCAAAATACCGCAACAGCGGTAAGTAGAAAGAGATCGCGTCGGTTATTGTGATGATAATTATTTTTAGAAAACAAAAAACTAGAAAGCGGTCGACCGAAGTGCCTATCTGTTAATTATTGTCACCAAAATGGCGTCTGTTATTGTGGATGCCTCAAAATGGCGGAGTGACAAATCGTTGGGTTTCGTGTACGTTCCGTTTGATTGACGCGTGCCAGATTCCGCAGTAATATACCTTTATACATATTTATTTATGCGTAGAAAGTGCAAATAAAAACGAGTTCTTTAACATTGCGATTGAGATAATGAATCGATGTTTACGGAGAGCCGCGGTGCGCGATCCGACGCGGACGAGCGACGTCGACGGCCGATTAATACGTCGGGAATCTGGCGCTGTCAGTTATTAAGATAATATTTGTGATTGGAAAATATCGAAATCGTTGAGACAATTTCGAAGCGTAGCAACGAGCCGGGGTCAAATATTGACAGTTCTCACGAGCGTCGGCGGACGCGACCGCGGCTGGACGCTCTGCCCTATTCCTTCCGCTTTTCACACATATAGGTAATAATCGATCGCTTTTATTGCGTGGCGTGTGTAGGCGAGCCGGCCGATGGTGACATTTCGAGGAACCTTAATGTGAAATGTCGTTTGCCGACGAATCGAACGCGAGACGGACGTTAAGTGGACCGACAAACTGGAGCGGTCCTTAACGCGTGATTTCGTTGGAATACACGGCCTATACGCTTGTATGCAGAGCTTTTGTCATCGATTTATCTGTTGATCCGCTGACGCATCGCGGAGTTACCGTGTGAAATGTGAACATGTCAGGTAAACTTCCAAGCTCAGCCTTTATTTGCATTATTAACTTATTCTGCAAAGCGGCAAACAGCCATCATCGTGTATAAAGTTCTTTGTGACGCTAAGCGTGTTTGACTTGACTCATTATTTTTAAAGGGAAGAGTCAGTGATTCGCGAAAGTGACCCTTGGTCAATTTCCCCGAGCAACGAGGAAGATTTTCAAATGATCAAATTAATAAAAAGCTATAATGGATTCCTTACTGTGGATGATCAAGATCACCATCAACAGATTTACATTAGCATACTCGAGATTCAAGAGCCTGCAAAAAAATATATATATATATTTTGGATATCATTCAATGGATTGTTAGTAGGTATCTACCTAAAATTCCCCAAATAAACCCTATCACTACCATCTCTCATTATATGCAGCTTATTAATGCTAAACAGGAAAATTTAGTACTGATAGACAATCTTTTATCACCCAATCCGTCTAAGGAAATCACCGCAATACAAATGACTGTAACCAACTGAACGTGAGCAATAAACAAATCTATTACGGTCGTTTAAAAGCTAATTTCCAATAAAACAATTTGTACTAATCTTCGCAGTACCTATTGACTGAAGCCGATCAATAGAGGCGCCAAACGGATGTGTTCTCTGTATTTGTATACAAAATGGCCGACTTGTGTCACTTCCTTTGTGGAAATCGTCAATATTTCCGTTTATAGGCAGGTGACCTGTCACCTCATGAGTAATTAAGAACTTGGAGAATTTTTGAGTGTCTTGCTCAATATTTACAATGTCACTCATGTTTGGGAAGATACGAAAAGTTCTGGCTTGATGACGTGGGATGACCAAAAACAAAAAGAAGGCCGAAATCTTGATCAAACCTAACCTTGAGACTGAAGAAGTTAAGGCCTGAGAATCGATAAGTTCAAAATATTAGAAATCTCATTGTCTATTTACATAGTTGCGCATTTGGTAACACTAGATATGGCACATACAATGACCGCGTGACGGCTGTAAACCGTATCGTTAAACCCAGCCCTAACCGAAGTTTAATTACCTAAGGCTTGCGGTGCTCGTAAACACTTCAGGAAACTAATGCCCTGACCGCAGGTAGGTCACTTGTCTAGTGAAACGGATGCGTTTACTTTGTATCAAGTACTTAGATGAGGACACAGCATCAACAACAGTCCTTGACTTGTAATCAGGGCGTATAGTGAGCATTTAGATAGAAAAGCAGATAAATCTTGAAAGAAACAAATGTTTCAAGCTTTATTAATTACTAAAGTTAACCTAAAAAACAAATTAAGAATCGATAAACAAAAGCAAAATGTAATCACAAATGAGTTTGATGATATCGATAATTTCGAATATATTAGTCTCAGATCTAAGGAGGAAAATAAGATACACGCTATTTTTTTTAAATACCTACTGCATCAATCGTTTCAAACATCAAAGTCTTGATTTATCCAAAGAGAAAAGTTCATCAAAGCCAAGCCAACTTGAGACACAGCCCAGGAATTTAATACAAACCAAACGATTCGCAGTACGTCAATACAATTCATTGTTATCATTAATCAAGGAGAGAATTGATGTGTACCTGCTACGTTATCAATGTCTGCCTGTAGTAGGCTGTGGTACCGAGTAGTGCTGTAGTGACACTTATCGACCCACTGACATCGTTTATATTGATCCCGATGATACACGAAGGATTCCGATCGTGGTTTGTTCTTTTTTTGGACATATTAATGTGGTTATGTTGTGTCGTGTGTTTGTTAGTGATAGATGATTAAGGTCCTTAAATGTTTCTGTTTCTTTGTTTATTTTTACTACTTTTGCTTTGGATAGCATTTCATTCGAACTAGAATCATTATTGTCTTTGTCTATCCCAGTATCTATAGGTTTAAAATTTTCCACGACAGCATCTAGTCAAGTGCTACGAAGATTTAGATTTCAATTCTATAGATTTATTGATGTTTCGCTCTCATCTTCCTCCTAGTTTCTTGCGAAACATTTTCAGAAATATATCAACACAAATAAAAAATATTCAACGTTTTGTTTATCTTTATTGCTTATGCAAATCATTTTTATTTCATTCTTTGAGCTAATGAATCATTATCCTGATGTAACGCCATTCTTAGAAGAAAATATGACGTCTAGGCTCACCTTCTAGTTTTCAAGTTTATTTAAACACGTGATTCTAATATTTGCTACCAACATTTGGACCAACAAAATGCGGTTCATTCAAGACATGTTTTTGCATCTTAACTGTTCTTGATAAAATTTCATTATTTTTGTCTTCATGATAACAAGTGGATCTTATTTCCAACCGACATCCAAACAGAAGGAGGTTTTCAATTCGTCTGTATGTTTTTGCAACACTAATAAGATGCTGCTGACATTTAGCGAAAACTTGGTTTGTTTTTCTATTTTCTTTCGCACTCTACTCTTTGATAACAACCAAATTCAATCATCAGAAAAGCATACCTCTATTTCAACGCCCACAAAAACCACTGGTGTCGAATCCATTATTTTTATTAAAACCATCCTAAAGAGTCAGTCCATCAAAACAAACATGCATTTTAAAAATCAATAACTTGAACCCTTCCCGATAGCGTTCAAATAAACCATGTCGATTCAAATAAAAGCAAATCGACAAAAAATCTCGGGTTCCAAAAGAATCGTAATCGAAGACCAACAATCTGTCAACCATCATTGTATTATAATATTTGTATCGGACACAACTTATCATATTATTATAATAAATCGATTGATTTTAATCAATGACTTGAACTTGGAGATTGCTTAGAAACATCGCTCAAATTGTACCAGTTGATTTACTTTACTGAAATCTTGCTAAAGTAAAATTTCACCAAACATTCAAGCTTTCTGTGTCATGCCATACATTATAATTATTGACACTAACAGCTCTTGAACGTGGTTTAGATGAGGTGATCGCGTTCAGATTCAAACGTGAACTTAGCTCTAGAGTTCAGAACGTTGTCCAAAATGTTGACACACTTGAACTTTTTGTCGCAAATTATACTGACACGGCCACTAACACGGTACAGAATGGAGAAAAAAAAAGGATAAGGTGACAATGTCATTTCGGAGCCACAGATCCTGTCACTTCCTAATAAAACGGCGCACCCCGCTGCGCAGGCGCACCCCATTTACAAACAATACTCCACGCAACCATTCACATTCGCATCCGATTCATCCTTATAATAGCTTTATAAAACCACTACCTTTATTGCTGTTATTTCAATCCCGTTTCATTTATTAAGAGTATTACTCATACCAATCAGATAATACCAAAATACGCATCGAACACAGTAATTGATGATTTAATTCAAACGGTATGACATGAAAGTAAGATCGTGTCTTAAACATACCAAGCTCGCATACCTGAAATAATTGATAAATCAATGCAGTTCTCAACGCGAGGGGCACTAAATCAAAAAGAATAAGTGACCGTCTATCATAACATTTTGACGTAGAGAAACGTGCTCGATATTAAACTGTTCCCACTAGATGGCGCGATAACGGGCTGTCAAACTCGCCTGTCATTAGCTTATTAATGGCCGCCGAACGCCATTTTGATAGAATAAAAAGTTATTTGAGTTTTATTGGCCCTTTGTCTCACTCTGTGTACTCATTAATTTTACAGACAAACATGACGACTCAATACAGTGGAGCCCTTTTGAGTCATGTTGTCTTTCGTTTTATAAAAAAGTGCAATTGTTATTCTTCTGGAATTTGATCGCGATAAAGAAAATAATTGCACTGATATCGTTCCATGATGTGACGATTTAAATGATCTAATTAAAGTTTGCGACATTGAATGCGTAATAGCATGCCCGCCAGTATTTCACAGAACACAATGGCTCTCCCACGCAACGTCTGGCGTGAAACTTGCACATCCTCTTGCAATTTGAAACAATTTGCATATCTACACACGTCATTCGTGTCTAAAAATAACGTAAATTCAATTTATGTGTTTACAAAAAGTTAACAAACCAGACCGACTTAACACTTTCGCTATTATCCTTCTTTTTTTCAAAGGCAACACTGTCTTATTTAGCCAAACATTCGGGAGGCAATCTGGTAAGTCAATATTTGGATGAGTGGAATTGTGTCTTATTTAGTAGAAATACGATGCAAGTTTGTTTGACAGATTGGGTGAGTTATAGCATTTTGTTTAGGAGCACGTGCGGCCATAGGACCACACACGGACGCAAGTCAACATCGGTCCCTAGAACAACACTATAGCACTTAGTATACTTTACAGGTAAACTAGTAGCTTTTTGAGGCACACGTCACACAAATTGATACGCGATTACGTGGATCATTCCCACCAGTTCTACTGCACAGTCCTACGATAGAACTAGTGGGAAATGATGAGTGTATCCTAAGTGAAAGTAATTATGTACTTGCGTGGGTCTTAGCAAATATTTTCTAATTTGAAACATAAAAGAAGATATTTGCGAATCATGGATTGTAATACAATATTCCCATTATGTGGAATTTTTGATAAATTATTAAAAAAATATAATTTTGGATAAGATGAAATGTTTGTCCTAAACAAGACCAAGAGATGTAATCTCTTTCTAATAAAAATCGGTAAAGCTTTTGGACATCGAACAGGCACGTGCAAAGAATTCGGAACTACTAGCAGTAGATATATCCACTCGAAAACCTGTCTTAATAGGTGCTTGGAGATAAGTAATCTATCATAGCTAGCCATCATTTAGTAAGTAGTACGATACTGGTAATGGTCTTAGCTACCTTTCAGAAACCACTCAAAAATTAAAACCTCTGCATTGTACAGCAAACAAGCCTTCCAGATAAGGAAAACGGGTTTTCAGATGATTTAATTACACAGTAACGAAAACAATACAATTAATGTACGAGGTGGTGAATAAGTAGTGAAGGTCGTGTGGGCGAAGCTGCGCCCGTGCCGGTAGCCAGACGAGCCGACGACACCCGATGACACCCGACAACGAGACGCATAAGTCACGAACACTGACGTTTTAAGTGCAACTGCACGTTGCAGAAGCAATGCAGCTGTATCGCGCTATTAAATTGAGCAATCAGGTGTAACCTAAGGAAAATGGCTAATGACACATCAGAAACTAGATCTGAATGCTGTTATATTGGGAATCAGGCCCATCGATGTATGAATATAGCTACCTAAAGTGGACTACGTTTCTTGATCTACATAGGATCCATTCTTCCAACCAAAAATGTTAAACCCTGCAGCCGAAATAAATATATAGTACAACAAGAACATAAAACATGATCTTTACAGAAGATGACTGTTTCACGAAAGACAATTACTAACGTAGAAATCTAATGCTACAAATGACAGAACAGTCCAATTCTAGATCAGAAATAATACGGTAACTTATCAGAACATAACGATCAAAATAAAATCAGATAATAAAGTCTGATTGATAACATTAATCAATGACTTCATGCCGATTACTCATTGTAAAACTTGGAGCCTTCGTATCACAAACCTGAATGGCGAGAAATGGACTACTGTGCATTTATAGAACTATTTGTCATACTATACGATATTGAAGAATATATGGAACTAGATATTGATACTATTTCGGTTAATTGGAGTTGGAATAAACACAAGTAATAAGATTTTGGGACCGTTTAATAGTAGGTACTGAGATTTTCTATTTAATTAGTGTGTTCCATCGGCATATATCAAGTGATTTCAATAGATAAGTCGTATCTTGAGGATCTTAACTAGTGGCAACTTCTTTCAAAGTCTAAAATGATTTTCAACATGATTGTTATTGGCTTGGTTTAGCGCTGGTGGATGACCCCCTAATTGATTAATTCACACCATCATTAGTCATCTTCTAACCATTTTTACATTTGAAAGCACATAAAAATCTTCGCAGTACCAAAATGAACGAATCATAAACTACATAGATGCAGTCCTGAAAGCTAAGTGATTATATTTATCCTGAACCTTCAGCTGCGCAGTGTCATCGGCGCATGCGCGTCGTGTCCGGGGGTGAGCCGGGAGAGGCGACAGGAAGGGGCGTGGTCGCCGCACATTAGCGACTGTTCGGGGAACACACTGGCAACACTGGGCCCACTCCCAATATCATAAGGACATTAATAACTGGCGTCATATTTAACGAAGGAAAAATGCTATAATTGCCACTTAAATATGTAGCAGGAGCCCGTCATTATCTAAAGTGGGAATTACAAGATTTAGGTGAATTTATCGTAGGTTTTATATGCATTTCTTAAATCTTTATGAATTCAAATCAATAGTAAAAGTTTTAGTAGATCAACACTAGAGTTTAGGTTAGCTTAAGCCAAAAACATTTAAACGAAAAGAAAGTTAATTACAAATCCATTTGAAGAACTTAAAACGTCCATTAATTTCCACTAAAACCACTAGGCAGTTCATACAGCAAACAAGTGGACGAGCTTCCACAGTTACGGACCACACGTGGCCAATTATGTGACAACGTGGACCAAGAGCTTGAGAGGGTAAACAGTGTGGGGGCGATCCGTAACACGGTAGTGATGACCCTCAGATGAGAGCCGTCCTGGGAGGCCCGAGCTGGGAGGGATCCGGTGACGACAATGTTTTGGGTATTGAAAATGGAGTAAGGACAATAGAAGAGGACCTGTAATTGGAGGAGGAAAGACTAATGGTTTTCGGAGATTAGGACTAAACACTGTGAAGGAGAAATTGTGTGGATGTTCAAACTGACACTGACCAGGAAAACAACTAATGGGATGTAATGTTTTAGGGTTACAAAAAGAAAACAAGTTCAGTATAATCAAAGTTTATGTGACATTATGCAACTAGGCAGCTGTGTAACAATTTGGGCGGCTATAAAGTTTATACCTACGCTTGTAATCCCTATATAGTCTCAGGAAAAAGTATTTATCTAAAAGTACACCCACATTTCGCCAGTTATCTTTAAGTGCCCAGTAAAAGAGAGCAAGCCAATGGCCATCAACCAGGCACACATTCTGACTCGAACCCAGGACCTTATGCAAACCGCTCTTGCGACTACTGGACCAACGAGGCAGTCTATCTATACCTGAATCCGTAAACAAAAACGAAGCAGAAAACAAGTACCTATTATGATTGTCACGAAACTGAAAGTCAAGATCAAGGTAAACTGTAAACGGATAAAAACCTAAATGTTTAACATAACAATAGCTATTGAATAATTAATTACAATCAAATTCAGTTGATAAAAACGGAAAGTTATATCTTACGATAATATTACCATAATGATATGCATACATAACCCTCGAATGTTCACTAGTGGGTGCTTATTAACAAATAGAAGAGGTCGGAGAGACCCCGGGTCCCGTAGGACCACCGGTGTTAGCATCAGCAAGTCAAATGGAGCAAGAAATACGCGAGTCATTTTAGGGTTGAACCTACTTAATGCGGTAAGACTGAATGTAGCTTCGGTTTTCGGTTTGATTTTGAAATTACCGGTTTTTTTGTGTTGTCATTTTTTTAAAAATATTTGTGGTGTATTGTTCTTATATACTTTTGTTGAAGCTTTTCCTTTTGTTTATGTGTGTAAATAAAAGCTCTAAGTGAAACCGAATATCGTAAAATATGATAGATACCTAATATTAAAAAATGGCGTTAATTATCATCTTCGAAAGCGATATCTTTAAAGCTGCATGTAGTCTTACGATTGTAGTGGAACATAAGCCTTACGGAGGCGCTTGAAGTGTAGCTACTGAATTTATACAATGAGCCGAGATACGGCTCATTTGTATAGCTGACCGAACTCATTTCATTTTATAAGAAAAAATACTGACGCTTCCTTAGTACACGCAGTAGTAAACCAATATTTAAAATCAAGTAATACATTGCTTTACAAGTAATATCTTTCACTAAAAGTTCATTAATCCATTTGTATGCAAATTAACGCATAAGTAAGGCCTTCATTGTTCGACGGTAGGTATAGAATAAAGTTCAACATGCAAGCTTTGACGAACAAATGCCTAATTCAATTCAACGCAAAAAGGTACCCCAAAACAAAGCAACGAGCGCTAAACGACTGTTTTATGTGCCATTTGCAAGCTGCGCGCGCGCAGGTCTCGCGCCGAGAGCCGAGAGCCGAGAGCCGAGCGGCCGGGCGCTGCCCCACGACGCGATCGATACATTTGCATACGCGATAAAAGAGACCAGTCAACATGCATGATATATTAAAATCACGTCTCCGGAACAATTAACAGAAACGAGCGAGCGATCAAATAATAAAAAGTGCCTTTGTCATTACAAACAGTCGAGGCGACGGACATTCTTAGAAACACCATAACGCCAAGAATAATAATAACTCCCTATAGACGATGAATCGGTTTTCAGACGTTAACCAATCGGACGGCGCGCGCGCAAATCGCCAATATGGCGGATATAATAATTACTTACTATATTGTGTATTATAGTTTCATACGACGTATGACTGTGTCTGAAACTATTGAGGACGGAACATTATTTGTAATGAAGTCCGGACACGTACATTTTATAACGGATCACTCACACAGTTTCTAAAGATGTCTCAATCTTTATCTGCAGATGAGTCATTTTCAAATAAGTTTTTCTTAATATTTTCCTTAAATGATCATCCTTTGTTACAATCTTCGATTTTCCAGTTAATGTCACATAACTTCTTCGATTCAGTGTTTTATTAATTGTTAACATTGTAGAGTAAATAGGTAAACATAATACATACCATACAAACATAAATAGATTTAGTAATAAATAATCCCAAGTGCAAAGTTATTTCTAGAATTCAAACTCAGTAAAATTATGATTTGTATAAATTTTCCAGTCGTCAGTCACAAATCACAAACTACAACACAATAAAATTAGATACGTTCGAGAAATCAATGCGGAATGACGCAGATATAGTAAATCACAATAATATCACGAGTAGGTATCTATTCAAACCCTGTTGAGTATTCGAAAACAATTTTCCGTCGCTTAGAACGAGCACAACTCAACCTCAAAACATCAGAGAGGACAAAAAGCCGAGACGAGACACATCACCTCCAACCTCCGATTGAGAAACCCAATTTGAATAACAATCAATAAATTAATGTACAACCGTAATTTATTCATACGCGGAGTCTGTGACACACCGGCGCGACGAGAACTGAATCCAAATGAAATTTTATAAGAAACGCTCCTTTTCAACAGCCCATTATGGACAGAATGTAATACTTTTCTTAACGTATCATCATTATCGGTCCGCATCACAATGCTCCTTTGAGTGCGAGTGTCGTTTAAGTGGACTAATCTCTTTACACGTAAAAACTGACGGCACCGAATGAGTTTCTCGTGTTGGAATAATTAGTCTGCAATTGAAAGCGTGCTTTATTTCAAGAGACCGGACAAAACGGACATGACACGGTTGGCCAACGGTAAAACACTTTCACGAATACAATGATAATTATTACAAAAGAGTATGATTCCGAAACGGCCAGGCCCGGTACACAACGCCGTTTTTAGAATATGAAAAGAAAATATTTAAATAATGTCGCGTAGGGCAGCCCATAAATAGCGGCTCGTTAATTACCGACTGTAATCACATTTCGCCAAACGCGTTACAACACACATGTCCCATCCCTTCGCTGTTCTAAATTTAAATATTATTAAAGGCGGGAGCTGGGCACGCTCCCTCTATTTCGATAGAATTGAAAATAATTTATGTAACTTTGTGTCCCATCCAAAGTGTTACCCAATACATAATCATGTGTCTCGTGTCTACTAACACAAATACAATATTGTAATTAACCAACTACAGCGCATAATATAATGTCAATGCAAATATTCGCAATAACAAGTATGCACACTTTGTACATGTATCTCGAAAATATGCACCATAATACTTGACAGACAGCTCCTTTTCAAAGATTTCTTCAGCATTATTACGTGGTTATAAATGGCCAAGATTTTCCCGATGGCAAAATATTTTTTGCCCGCATATTTGTAGCTTATAATGGGCAACGAAATGCATTTATCTTGTTTGACCCTACACAAAATCTCAAAAGTAACTTCTGTTAGATTGCCTCTACATAAAAACCAACACAATTTTCACATTCCAGCGATGAAAAAGTATAATGATTAGAGAGAATGAATTAGTTTCAAATTAAAACTAAATAGAGTTGCGCAGGGGCATCGAGTTAGATTCGCGTGTCGTCACGAGCGCCGGCGGCGACAGCCGAGCTCATTGTCGATGGATCCACATTTTAGTAGTCATTTGAACATAATCATCTCAATTTAACAACAAAATAGTTTTGCAGAGATGTGCGAAAACCGATTCCTATCAAATTAGCATAAAAAAATGTTGGTACTCGTCTTACTTTGCTTTAGGAATTTGAATGCAATTTGTGATAATAATATTATATTCTAGCGCCTCGTTGATCTAGGTCGCAAGCACGACTGCTTTGCATGAGGACCTAAGTTTGATTCTCAGGTCGGGCAGTGTAATTGAGTTTTCCATCAGGAATTTTTCAGTAGTAGCCACCAAGTCTTGATTGGCGCCTGTTTGATGGCAATAGGTTCGCCCCCTGTTAAGTGAGACTTTGATACAATGGTGAAATATGGGTAAGGGGTACAAATCTGCCCTATCCTTCGGAGATTAGAGGCGTGATGTTATGTTATTATATTCTCCTCTCGGTCAATATTATGATGATATCATTAAAATCATTATCTAACTGATAGTTTTAAACAGACACGTGTTTTGCTTCCTAAACGACCCAATTAGCCAACCAATTTTTTATTTGGTCCATTTATGATGACACACAACAAATCGCAGGACCAGAAACCGCAATAATAACTAACATTTCAATTTTGGATCCTTTGAGGGTTTTTGCAACTGTCGGTTTTTAAACTTTTGAAAAGTTTTATCGTCTACGAAGTCAATCTTGACAATAAAATAATCTCAATAGTATCATAACGTTTGTTTTGTTTTTCATGGCAGAGCGTAACATCAAAGAAAGTGTTCTAAACAAAATCTATCATTGTCATTTATTCAAAGTGTTTTTTTTCTCCATGTCGGCTGGAGTTTGCGTGTCCAAATCATTGCTTCAGGGGAACAGTAGCAGTGATCGTGGCTCCAAATTGCGGCCTGTCAAAGCCAAAGTCATGACGAGACGATCAACCGATCCCACAGCCGATCAAACCCACTGCTAAATTGTGGGAATCGATTACTCCATAGTTCTTTGTCTGATATGACAAAAAATGCATCAATGCGATTCCTTTCTTGAAGAGCTCGATATAATTTTCATTAAATTGGTATCTAAGTGGTGGGTAGTTTTTTTTTATTTCTCAAGCTAGCTGTCTAAGTCACCCGTGGGAGTTTGAATTGGATATATAACGGTGTTCCGGAACACGGGGATAACTAGCCCAATTTCATTTAAGCTTTTAGCCAATGAAGAGTTTCGTTTAAATTATTGACAATTGTGATGGCTGTAAAGACTTTTCTAGTCACAACATTCGTGGAGATGTGCGGCAAAGCTCGATATGCCGTGATCTAGCGGTGTGCGGTTATGGCTAATTGCAAGCTTTCCCGCCATCGCTGCTTCATTTCCAAGATGGCGGTCGGCGTCGGAGTGCGATTTCACGTCATTAAGACTAGTTATCGCGCGACCTGCCTGCTATCCTCTAATTATCCGCTACCGGTGCCTCCCAACGCAATAGAAATAATATTGGATATTATAAACTGGAAATATAATTCACTTGATCGACGCGGTGTTACATGTGGCGTAAAATGGGCGTAAACCCGTCGAATAATTGCTTTCTAATGTATGAGAAGCGTTTGGAGTTAGCTGATTGCCGTCTATTTTCATCACTGGACGCATAATCGACGGTTTGCATTTATTCGATTTTCAAGCCATTAGCTCAGAAACGGTTCCGTAAATCCGTAGATGGCTTCAGTGCGGCAGAATTCATAAATTTAAATAATTGGCTGAACATGTTGACCATGATTTGTGCTTTCTAATTTAACTTCGTAAGTGTTTCAAGTCAATTTGATTTTAATTTCTAACATACAAAAATATGGTTTCAATTTGAGCTATGTTATATAGTGACGGCTACGCTAGCGTGTGCGTTTGCTCCGCCCTCCGCCGCGCGTGTCTCGTGAGGGATCCAGATACATAATTACTGTAATCTGTAATCAAAACGCCCGCTATTAAACAGTAGCAACACAACACTATATGGACATAAGATCTATGGAGATACAAACTTGCTTAGTCATTGGTTGTTGCCATGAAAGTTTTGTCTTCACAGCATTTTTTCTTCATATCTTCCACTATTTCAAACTTTCGATGACGAAATTTTCGTTGATTCCACATCAAAACGGTAAAGAGAAACATCGTGAGGAAGCCGGCATGTCCTAGAATAAAAAAATCGAAGTCACATGTGACATCTACCGACCCGCACTACGCCCTCGTGGTGGATTCTCATTAATTCTCATAGTGAGGAGGCCTGCGACCCAGCAGTAGAATTACAAGAATTACACTGATTATGATTTTTTTTTGGGGGGGATGAGAAATCATCAAATAACCCCTCCCGCCCTTGGGCAACGCGGAAGGGAGTGTCAGACTTCTACTGACTAAAAACCACCCATGTTCCTTCCTAGCCCTTGTGCCGAGGTCGCGGTATCTGTTTCGAACAACCTGCAGCCCCGACGAGACACTGGTTTTGCTTATGACATTTTATGGCGCCTAATTTTCTCAAATAACGTGTCATTAATTAATTGGGTGATATGCTTACTTCGAAGCTTTAATTAAAAGTTAGTTAAAGTGCTTAATTTCTAAATGATTATCTCAAATATATTTTATTAGATGCGGAAATAGATATAAGAACTTGAATGTCAATGAATGATAAAGTTTTAATTAAATGTTGACTCTAGTGAATTACTGTTCCGATAAATGATTACCGAGTATTCGTAACATGTTACATTTTCTACGAACTCGTATATTTGCTATAGCGTCGATAGGAAGATAAATGATAAGCTTCTATGATTATTCCAAGGAGTTAATGAACTATCTTATTTTGTTCATCGCAGAATTATCTACTTAGACAGGCTTTACACACAGGCTTTATACATTCAGTACTTTATGCCATAAAAGTTTTCTGGGAGAGTTTTTGACATAACATAACATCTTAGAAGACCACGAAGGGTCAGGCAGAGGTGTACCTAATAGTACACCCACATTTCACCAGTTATGTTTACGTCCCATGTAACATGGACAAGCCTATTGCCGTTCACCGGGCACAAATTCCGACTACGTAGGTAAATGCTACTGAAAATTTCCGTATGTAGATTTTTTTAGAGTGTTACATTTCTAAAGTGATTCAAAAATACTACTCATAACATAACCAAACACCGAGTTGTTTTTTGTCCTCATTAAAAACAAACACCAAATAGTCTATAGTACGTAACAGGACCCGTTTAGATTTTGATTGTTACATCTTCAAGTATAGGAAACATATCATTAGGGCTGCGATACACATCATTATTCTAAGAATCGGGATCGTCTGCATGGTCCCGCAGCCCGCTAACTACAGTCCGATGGCGTGAGCGGCCCGTGAGAATCTGTGCGATATCTCGTACCTGCTGGATTGACGGCGGATCAATGTCATGCTGGTCTTGTTTTGTTTGGTTATAGAAGCTACTTCGGCTACTGATGTTTTGTATAGCCACCAGAAGACATGGTGCGTAGATTAGGACCAGTTTTGGAAAACGTTTTGAGAAACGAAGGATCAAGTTTGGATGAGAAATGGTTAGCAATTTAAGTACTAATGAATTAAATTCTAAGTGCATCCTTGAATCATGTGACACGTTATTATAAATGACTTCAATGAGTTCATTAACGATTGCATTTTTGATCAAGTTTGTCAAAATAAGTAATCCAATTCATAAATAAGACAAGGACGTCATACAAAATGACTATTAATGTAGTAAAAATCCGCAATAGTGTCCGCACATGATTATCATTTCAATCTTTCTGTCGCCATCCCTACGTTACCTTCGAAGAGATTTTTTATAGCGGCCCGTGATTGGACAATTAATCACGTCGATTACGCATGCGCCACATCACTAGCACCGCGCGTTTATAGAGACAGCTACTTGAAAAGAAACATTCGTCCATTGAATAGCGTTTGTGAAGATCGCTTAATGCTCTTTTATGTGGCATTAATTAATTATATTTAATGCGGTCGCTCGTTTTTGTCGCGTCTGTTTGTTACTAAGTCGTATTAATACTTTTTTTGTTCGTTGCTGATGAATTTGTTATTCATGATGAATAAAAGTTGAACACTTTGTCGGGTAGATGAAATGACATTTCGCAATGGTTGACATTTTGTTTGAGGGTTAGAGGATGTTCATTTATTATGTTGATGTGTCACAAAGACAACTCTTTGAATTACAAATATGTAATACAATTTATTTCCACGATTTCGCTTATTAAAAGATTGTATGTATCAAAGTTCTTTACAAGTGTTATTTCTGAGGACCTGTTTGTATACAGGATGTTAATCAACCCATCGCACAGCCGTCAACCAAGCATTCTGTACATCAAACTAAGTACCCCTACGCAAAAATTTTTGCTGGGAAATGACTTTTTTTTTTTGGGTCAAAAATCACATTTTACGTTAAAACTCAAAATAGCACTCTTAAAACATTGTGCTAGTGGATGCTTTGAATAGTAAACGGGTCTTGGAGGAAATTTAAGTAAAGTTATAACCTGAAAAACAAGTATTTACAAAAACAGCTGTGAAAAATTTGGAACTTTGACCCCCAATATCTCCGTAACTAGGGGATTCCCAGGTATGGTCTAGAACAAAAAAATGATCGCAGTGGTGGGGAGAACAAGTGCCTTTCCTTTGCGTTAAGGGTACTTTTAAACCCTATATTTAAACCAAAAAAAATACTCATCAGACTTATGTTAAAGCCACTATGACCATTAAAACAATAAATGTAACCCTTTCTAATAAAAGCTCAGTAACAAATTAACAAACAAGAGAACGAATTAATCGTCTCCATGGGTGTGAGAGGGGAGATCAAAGTGAGCACGCGTCGTTACTGAACCTGACTGTTTATAAACAACTTGATAGCTGTGATCCTGACGCGTTGGGAGGGACTTTTAATTGATTGGATTAATATACGAAGACATTTTGTTTTGTTTTTTTTTTCTATCAGATCTTAGCGCCAACCCTGTAGTACACGAAGAGATAGGCAGAGGTCACTTTCGCCAGTTTGGGTTTTCAGTTTTACTCAATCAAATTGTGATTTAATTTGGCACTAAGAAATGTTTTCTACAATGTTAAACTGAAACTTACACTACTAACTTGGGAACGCGAAATTAAATCAGTTTTTCGTATAACTCGTGAATATGTAGGGAACAGTTCTTTTTTTTTATCTTACGTTTTTATTTGTTCATGCTAAAGTGTAAATGTCCCTTTCAAAGGTTTTCAGTTAAAACTAGTGATGGGTCCTAACTTTATCGATGTTCATATACTTGGGTATTTCTGAAGTTCCTACCTACTTGACAATGTATACCACTTAGAAAGACTACTCTAAAAGAAACATCAAACACAAGTCTTGTCACGTAACAGTAATTCAGTTCGAATCACATTTGGCCATCGTTCAATAAACTTTATGTAAAGTACGCGTGAAATAGTTTGAGCAAACATCTTATATTCGGCCGCTAACGGTACTCGAGAGATCACACTTTAAACCCTCGCAAAAACTCTGCGCTAACCTACTTGATACTAGCTAATGTTCCGTCAATCGAATAAGTAATGACATCAACAAATAATAGGATAGTTGACTGACTAAACAAAATATGATTCTGTTTAGTCCGTATCGAAAAATATTGGAAATGTGTTTTTGTTATATCAAATTGATAAAAATTTACGAAAATAAAACGTATCTAAGATTTAATTAATGGTAAAATATGTACCAATCTGAGACGTCGCGCGACTTTTCGAAGCACTGTATCGTCTTAATTTACTGTTTACGTGAAAAAAGAAAATATACGTGTACAATTTTGTGGAAATCAATCTGACAGACTATTTTTTTTTTGTCAACTACCCTATATTATTTAGGTTTGAAGTGTAATACATAGTATGTTAATCATTAAAACTATTACTGATTTTTAATACTCACCCGTCATCACGTTTTATAATGAGGATAGAACAGTGTCCATTTTCTATGGTTTCTAATCTTAGATTTAAGCCGATAAGCCATGGTTTACACGCCCATACTGGTAATCTTAAACTACGGTTATTCGGATTTCTAATATTTTCACAATAAGTTATAACAAACTGTAAGTACAAATATATTACTAATGTTATGTATCTACGCACAAGAGTAAATATTTTTCAAAACTTCATCTTATAAGTATCTCGCTCGTGCATAGGTGTATTATGATGAGTTAGAGATCGGATTACAGTATGCAATAGCTTGTTTGTATATGCACATTTTGGGTACAATTGACTTATTTTACATGTTTTCTTAGATTAACTTTATCGATAAGTGGAAAAAATGCTAGAATATGCCAGAAGTGAGACACCAATATTCAAATAGTGCCCAAAAATGAAGGCTCAATTACACTAATTCATGATAATTTTAAACCGTCTCGCGTTTCCAAGATAAAAATGATAATATCTCGAAATTGTAGTAAATACCTAAATAAAACACTCTTGTTTAGTTCTTATTAAATTTGCGTCTTGCAAAATTTGGGTAGTTTTATTAAATATTATTTTGAGCAGTTTATGTTATGCCTATATACTTTTTTTTCATTCAAAATAGATATATGCATGTACATTTCGACGATCTTAAGTTGCATACAGAGTGTAAAAGTACCCTTAACGCAAACGAAGGGCACTTGTAATCCCCACTACTGCGAACATTTTTTTGTTCTAGACCATACCTGGGAACAGTTACGGAGATATTGGGGGTCAAAGTTCCAAATTTTTCACAGCTGTTTTTGTAAATACTAGTTTTTCAGGTTATAACTTCACTTAAATAATCTCCATGACCCGTTTACTATTCAAAGCATCCACATGCACAATGTTTTAACAGTGCTACATTGAGTTTTACCGTAAAATGTGATTATTGACCCAAAAAAAAGTCGTTTCCCAGCAAACATTTTTGCGTAGGGGTACTTTGTTTGATGTACAGAATGCTTGGTTGACGGCTGTGTGATGGGTTGATTTATACCCTGTATTCTCCGGTCTCTAATGTTGAGTTTTAAGTGTTACATGCATGACCACGAGAGTCTCTCAGAGCACTTCATGCATTTGATCTAACAAAAGAATATTACCATTTACTACGTAGCTATAAATTACGATAAACATAATTATCATAAGCAATCATCATATAAATGTGTCAAAGATCAAGATTGATTGAGCGATGTAAACAGGACATCTGAGTGACGTAGGGGAAATACCCCACAACCTTCGGAGAACTATCTGAGATAGATTTAACAATGGAGGTTGAGACAAAAAGGTTTTTTTGTCTATTGTATTAACTGCTTATCATTCAACGTTTCTAATGAGGAAAAATTCAGTGAAATTGTATACTAGTGACTTTTCGGAAGCTGAATTTAAGAATGCATGATTAAATAGGTATAATATGATATAATAGGTATAATATATATATGATTATATAGGTATGGTACTAATATGTTTATTTATTGGTTATGTTCTGTTCCTCTGAAAGCACGTTAAGCTGTTGGTCGCGGCTGCCATTTGTAGATCCTTGGCAGTCGTTACATTTAGTCAGTGCCCTAAAAGTCTGATAACCTGTCTTACCAAGTGTAGTATCGTATTATCCACTACTTACGGTTGTGGAAGTCAGATAAGCAGTCGCTCCATATAAAATACTGGTATTCAGCTGCATCCGGTTAGACTGGAAACCGACCTCAACATAGTCGAGAAAAAGCTGGGCTGATGATGATGTATTGGTTATTTTACTTATTATTCATTTCGTGTATTATGTTATACAGGCGGAACTTTTTTGCACCTCAACTTCAAATATAAATAAGACAAATAAGGTAAACTTAAAAATCGAACTGTTAAGACTTTTGTTTTGTAATTTTCCGATCTTTAGCAATTTTTCATATTCCATGCGACACTGAGTTCTAATTTTTGTTATTCAGTTTTATTTTTAGGATGACAGTATTATCACTTAAACTAAAATCGGGCGCAAGTTAGTATGGAAATGTACCTACTAAGTAGTGTCTAATTTTCTCATCTTCTCTGCAAAACTACAAAAACAACAACAAACTATTCTGAAAAAAATGTGGACTACGATATTATGTGCTACGGATTACTGTGCGTTCGTAGCTCTAGCTCTCGTAGCAACCTAAAAAAATGGCCAAGTGAGAATTGAACTCGTGCACTAAGAGTTCCTTACATTTCTTTATCAAAGTACAGTCAGCATCAGAAGTAGATTAACACTACCCAAAGTATCAAAACAGGTTTTAAAACTAAATCTTGTTAGATATTACTCGTTACTAACAAGTTATTGAAGAGTAAGGAATGTGTATTTTAAAGAATACGCCTCCGGAACATTAAAAATAACAGCTGGAGTCCTGTGCTTTTAAAAAACTAGTTGATGCCCACGGCTTCGCCCGCTTGGATGTCGATTATTTTGACAAATTATATAGGTAGGTACTAAAACCTTCCTCGAAAAACACTCTATCCATTGGTGAAAACAGCATGAAAATCGGTGCAAAGGTTTTTAAGTTTATCGCGAACAGACCGACAGACGCGGCGAAGGACTTTGTTTTATAATTGTATAGTGATAATACAAATTCCGAAATGTAATACTACTTCTTTTGCTGACCGTACATTTGTAGTAAATATTTTTGCCTGAGTTAAAGAGTTATGCAATAATACTGTTATGGATTTCCGCAAAGTAACGCCTGAATCCGTAACTCGCATTTTTAGACATAAACTGTAAGGATTTGGACTAGGATTCGCGATTTGTTTTCATTTTGTTTTTTTTTTTGTAATAAAATAATAGAGCTTCTCTGTTCATTCCCTCTTCTATGTTCTCTTTACATTTCGGTGTAGGGCGGCACCTTTGTGGTGTTTGTGTAAACAGCATGCCACGATACTGGAGTGTGCCAACATGGCCATACTTGTGCACCGATGTCGACAAACACGGTCACACAATTCTATTAGTTATTTATTTGATGGATCTAAGGAATGTGATAATGGATTATATTGTATCTTTTAGTAGTTGTGTACATTCATAAAAACATTAAATGTGAAAGTCTCTATTTACTATTGTGTTTACCCTGAATTATTCAACTTCTCTTCAAATCTAAAATGCACAAACAGTTGAATCAAGCTTACTATGGATAAAATACAATCTCATCAACTTCAATTGCCTATCTCAGAAATTCCTACAATAGAGAACAAACGTTTTCAAAATTAGAATTAGGAACTCTAAAAAGTTTGCATTTCAAATGTCCACCTACACAGCTTACAATATTTTGCACGAGTTTATTTATCTATGCATTTAACGTAAGTAGGTACATAGTGAATGTGTTTACAAATAAATTTTCTTGTAGCGCAACAAAAATGTTAGTACATTTTCCCAATAAAACTAACTCGGCGTACGCGCAATAAATGATCATTTTATTGAGCGTAACCGGCAGTTATAAGTGGACGCCATTGGTGAATCGCCGCGCTCGTAAAATTGTCCAACATGAATTGCTGTTAGTCACAGCTGAATAGAACACATAAAACCTACGGCTTTTCAGCTTAAGGTCAACCTACCAAGATGGCGTTGGCATATCTAAGGCATTCGATAATATCAATACTAAATCCAAACATGTTCCTCAACGACTTGTTAAATTCTTTTGTTTAATGTATAAAGTTGCGCACTCCAATGTTATGTTGTAAAGTCGCACACGCAGCGTAAATAATGAATGACGCAAATCTTGATGCGTAGGATATGTGCGAGATTAACTCAAATCATAATTATTATAATGACAAGCGCTCTAAAGATGGTATGTGCGATTGACACAAGAGCCTCACTCGCCTGCGACATTCAGATGGTCGTAACAAATAAATAATGGACTTGTATCTCTAAAAGCTTTACTAATGAAATGGAAAACTTCCATTTTAGGTAATTCGATATTAATGCTCAAACTAATTATCTTGCACTACCAACAATTACTGTTCGTCGTATGTTCAACTCAAACTCAAATATATGAAGACGTAAGACCCGTGTAGGCACTTATACAAAATTAAAGAAAGAATTATTTATCCCCAAAGGAAAAATACACCTGCCTGAGCGGTCTGTTCCTCACATCACTTTTATTTCCTCCAACGTTTTAGTGTCCGAAAAGACTACCCTAATTTGATCCTTGAAGAGCCTTTTATTTTCCCCTCCGCCTCTTTGCCCCGGTAGTAAAAAGAGGGTAAGGGTAGGTCAAGTTATATTTTGTAACTGTTAACAGTACGTTTTAGTGCTAGTAAATAATTAAAGCGCCTAATTTGATGCGAAGGAAGCTTCTTTAGTGAGTAGTTTATGTGGGCAACGTCGATTGAATGACGCCACACGCGCGCCTAATCATGGCGGGGAAATAAGAATTAATTAAACAATGGAATACGATATAGTTGGGAATTTAGATAGGTACTTCTTATCACTACATTACAACTGGACACATTAAAAAAAACAAAGGATGAGCTGACATTAAAAAAAATAAGATTAAATGATTTTATTTCTTTCTGTTTTGAATGGCAACTTGATGGTTTTCTGGAGGTACAGGCCAGTGTTCTGTTGTATTAAGAGTTAATTATTTTTACAAATACATTTATAAAATATCTTTAAAAATAAATCACCCTTCCTTGGCAATAAAAGACTATTGATACAAACTCTCTAGAAACTTATTAAAATGAGGTTAATGCTAAGTTCTAAATGCTAACCTCCTCGCATATCGCATCACTACTGGCCACATTTCATAAAAAAAATCGTCAGATGACATTAGAGCAATTAAGAATTAATATTTTTGTTTTCTTTTGGCGTTTAATGTCACCGAAATGGTTTTTTAGATATTGCCAGTTATTTCGTAATGTTTTTTTTTTAATTATTACACATAAAAAACAATCTACTGTTAAAAAAAATGCACAGTAGGTATTTATTATTGAAATTAATGGATACAATAGAAACAACATAATATGGAAATCATAATACTTTGACATAAAAACAAACAGTAACTAAATGATTGTGTTGTTTTGTAATCTGTCCAAAGACTAGAATGATGATGATGATGAAAAAAGTTTACAATTTGCCATTTTATAGATGAACTCTTTTCGAACGCGTAAAATAGTTCAATTTAATTATTCACTACTTAGTGGTAAATGTTGGCTAATGTATAAAACTTGTCTCAAAAATATTTACTTAACGCCTAAAACCTTGGTTGGTACCTAACATAAATACATCATAAACCTCTACAGTTCCGTGTTTTGTGGCAATATATTAATTATATTATTGATTACAATCCGAGCCTATCGTGTTTCAAGCAAGAAGTCTTGTGAAGCCCTACGCAGGGTAATGCGATCTAATCTGCAAGGTATGGTATCAAAACCTTCCACAATTGTATTATAAATAGGGGTTTTAATACTATTATGAATATTTATGACGTTTTGTTTAATTTTTAAGCTCTTGCTGACTAGGTATATTCATTAGAGTCCTGTCACATTATTTTGACTATGTTTTGCGTCAGTGGCCTAATAAGCTGGACTTTTATCCTCGCTGCTATAAGTTTTCCGCTGTCAGTTGCTGCTGTCAAAACGATGTCAGAAGTAAAAATAACTGTGAAAGGACTGTACACTTCAGCCAACTTATCTGTGCAGGCGGGAAAACACACCCGAAACTGTAAAAAAAATCGATCAACCTTGAACCTAATGGTTTAGCGTTAAAGTTGAAAACGTATTAAAACCACACAATTAATAAGACTTAAGCTTGATGTGCCACGTCTGCAGGTACAAAGTTTGACATATCGATGCATTTTTTCTTGCCAAGTCATGCCACCTTCAACTGCACAATACACACAGTGGTCATACTGTAGTTCATATTAGTTAATGTTGCTTTTCTGCCACTTCATCAAATACCATTCTCATCGCTTACACATTTAAACGTCGACCGAAACATTACCATATTATGTATATGCGTGACCACTTAAACCGTTTATAGCAAAGAACATTTCCTAAATCAGGGTTAGGAGACTGACGGTGGCGTACCGAGGAATATTGATTACTCGTATCACTACTATCAAATTGCACCAATCGATGAAGACGACCTACCTCGTAAGAAGCATCGAGTTACTTGATAAACTCGACACGTAAAGGGAAGTGATTCAATAAATCTGATTAAGAAAATCAATGTCTTCTACCTTTGTGGAATTACTCACTTACATTCAGACAAACATAGGTAAATACTGGTATTCAGGTGAATCCGGTAAGACTAGAAGCCGAATAGGCAAATGATGATGATAATGACACAGATAGATATTTTTAGGGAATTCAATATGGTATAGTAGTGAAGTATGATAAATGGTTTTAACGTTACACATTATCTACAACATCGTTCTGGCTAGGTCGTCTTGAATGGATTGAAAGAAATAACGATAATGTTTAAAATACGTTTAGCAATGAACTTAATTAGAGTTTGGTCCTTTAGGACAGAGCTTCCAATGACATATCACTAAATTAATCTCTGCACCTCTGCCAATCCCTTAGGGAAGAAAAGACATGATTTATTATATCAGAATCCTATTAATCTGTTTCATATCCTATTAACTTGTTTTTTTTTCTTTAACTTAAAATAGTCCTACATGTCCTACGTTTTACAATTGTGAAAATTAAAATCTCGGCGTGGGGGGCCAGGATTCCATAGCACAGGGTATCCTAGTTTGGATTCCTGACTCTCGCAAACCTTGGTACCTCCAATATTTATAACACCTTTATATTGTAAAAAAAAATAATTTATATTATAAAAATAAATTATTAATATTATTATTATTATATCACGCTAAATCATTAAGACACCCCCCAAATCACCACAATCTCGCCAAAGCTGCGAAACTCATTGTAAATTCCGAACCAGAAGAAAATTATGAAAATATTTAAAAGCAACGATTACTTGCGCGTCGTGACCGCTTGAGCAGCGCGCGCGCATGCGGCTGTATCAATCATCCCCACCCCGCCCCCTACACGATCGTGCATCTTCGCCATTACTTTTTACCTTAATATTGGCTATCAGCCATGTAAAACGTCATTAGTGACTTAGTAACGTTTCTTGTTTAGTTCATAGTGTTAGTTCAGTTTAAAGTACGTTAATTACTTCTAGTTTTTTACTGTTATTGTTTATCATAATGGTATTTGTGGATGTGTGGTCTGAAACTGACAAATGGTCAATAGCATGCATCTGCACTCCGACAATAATATGGAAGGAAGCTTATGCTCCCACTAAATTTGGATATTTATCTGTCAGAGCACGTAAAGCAAGAAACTTCATTGCAATATCTGGCTTAAGTAAAAGACCCAAAGGTTGACTTGGGAAAATCCAATCAAATTCAAAAATTGACCAATTTACAAAGACTAAAACAAACCGGAATAGGAAAATCTTCATCTACAACCAAAGACAATTCCATCGCACTAGACGAGTAAAGTCGGACATGCACGCGCGACTTTTTAATTAAGGACAGGCGTGCACTGATCGCAATATCGGAACGCGATTATAATGTTCGTATGACTTCGCGAAGACCCACCGGTGCAGTGAAACGCGCGGTGTCGACTTACATAACGCTATGTTTGTTATTACTAACAAACATCATCAACTAGCCTTTTACCAGAGGCTTGGCTTCGAGTATAAACTAAACTATTTTACACTAGCTTTTGCTTGCGGTTTCGCTCCTGTTATGAAAATTAAACCACGGGAACGTTTAAACCTGTGAGAGTCGGAGACAATGTTGCAACACGTTAGTGAAAGAATTTTCGAAATCGCATTAGTAGTTCCAGAGATGTTACGCTACATACAAACTTAGAAACTTTTACCTCTTCATAATATTAGTATAGATGAAGTGACTATACCCTGGCAAGAGTGGTTGTCAAAATTTCAGGCCACTGACTACCCGTAACTACTATCAAAGATCTAAAATTGACAGCTATGACCAACGGTTTAACGTGCTTCCTGAGCCACGAAGGAGTCTCGATATGTGACGAATGGTTACCCATCTATGAACAGACCTGGGCAAGTATTGCTTAACTCTCGATCCACCACTAATGAATATCTTCTATTAAAATAACATCAGCTCCGGTTAGAGAAAGGCCTTTAATAAGCAAAGTTAATGCATCGGCATTCGTGTAGTATGTGCGTTTATCGACCTTTGTTTGCACTCCCAACGCATTAGGTCTTGTAAAATAAACAGCGTTAAGCTTTGAATCATCAATATTCTTGTGTGCACTGCAATTTGTGCTTCAGTCAAAATTAATGCCGGTTTCCATATCTCTTACTTTGTTATCTCCCAGGTCAGGTGTTTCGTCATAGATTCTGAGATTTATGGTGGAAATTTGCTAGGATTCCTGATGATCCCTTAGGAATATTGATGTGGCAAACTCTGATCATCACCATCGTCTTTTTCAGTCTACCTGACACATCCACGAGTCCTCCTCCCTTGTGAATTTCAAAAGGTTTACCTAATTTATCAATCGGAATAGTATTCTAGGAAGTCGGAAGTATTATTTAACTGACCAAAAAACTAGTGAAATCTGGAAACTCGATGCATTTGACGGTGTAGACAAATCATCGCTAACTGAAGCTTTTGAACTTTTGGTATTGACCCCTTTAGCGAATGTAAGCGTGACGGTATTTATCTCGTGTTGATTTAACACAATTGTGTGAAAAATATTACTTCCTTAACAGTTAAATTGAATGAGTCAAGGCGTTTATTTCTTTAGCTGGCGACATTTATGATGCGTTACGGTGCAAATGTTTGCAATCTTTTATTTGCATATCAGACACAATTTTGTATGAGTAACTATAAGATGTATCATAGAAATATGAAATACAATCATCGATTTCGCAGAAATATCGATGAGATGTTATACTTAATTACATTACAACAATTTGTTACAACGTATAGCTTGCATTATAGTGTGTGTGTGTGTGTGTGTTTTATAGTTATTACACTTTAATAACATGCTAACAAACGGTATAAATATCCAAACATAAAATAACGATTGGGCAACATGTTCATTAGTCGACGTCAAGATAGATAAAACAATTGAATAATCGCTATTTAGTCCTTCAAGCGGGAATTTTGCGCTTAAGAATAAATTAAAACCGTTGATGTCTAGTAAACATGATATAAAATTAGCAATAATTTTAAATGAAAAGCAATTCCTGATTTCGATTGGAATACAGTATTAATGAATCAAGATTCAATATTACTAGTTAGTTTAAAGAAAGCTTGTGGGAATGTCGTGGTAAATAAATCTTCGCAATTTCTCCTCGGCTAGATTTGAATAAAATGTCGCCAGTGTGTCGCCGCCCTATCATCTAACGCACTTATGTGCATACAAATGAGACGCTATGTAATGACAGACAAACATACACGATCAATGAAATGTGATTAAACGGCGGAGAAGCCGACTTCATTAGATGAGGCGAAAATGTTGGTGTGGCATGTACCGTTCGTTAGAAATAACATCGAACTATATAACTATGTTACAGAAAAGACTAGATACAGTTATTTGAAAGAAAATTGGCAGAAAAGAGGTTTCATGGAGTTTCCTGTCCGTTCTTCTCCAGAGAGAGAGAGAGAGAGAGATCTACGCTTTCTACGCCTTGTGACTGGGACTGTATGAGTTGTATGACATTTCATTGTTGTATTTATTTCAACAATTTAAAAGTGCCTGTAACTGTATCGATCTACTTGAACTAAATGCTTTGATTTTGACCATACAGAAACTAAATAATTTGATCACTTGGCAAACAATAAAGTTTTGGCCAACCAATAAAATCGTTATAAAACACAAAACCGTTAACCAACATGAATTGTTAATCAACGATATTAATAGGAATGTTACATTAACCAATAGGGAAGGTATTATGGAATAAATTGTTTCTGTTAAGTACGAATATGCGGGCGCCCGCGCAGTTGCCGGCGTCACGGAACTGACCTAGCAAAACACCATAAACACCACACAAACAACATTCCAAAATCAACTTTATAGTCAGAACAATACATGTCATTTCAGCAATGTAAAGAATTTATAAATTATAAATAATAGTGAGTTGTAATAGTACCTATAATTTAATAGTTGATAGAAAAATATTATAGTAACCGATAAGGTTTTGCTAAGAATTGCTACGGGTTTTGTTGGCTACGCATGTTGGAATTTACTAAGTAAATTATATTGGCATGACAACATGTAGGTAGGTAAATAAATAAAAAAAGCAAGAACATACATTGAGTGTGAATCCATTCCTTTCTTTTACTGCCAGACCAGCAATCTGGAGCAAAGAAAAACAAAGAATGAATCAAATACTTTAAATAACTACACTACACAATGTACGCATATAAAACATTAAAGAGTTAATTAACCTACAAAATATTCGTATCTGATTCGAGCACCAAGGTCCAAGACCATGAAAAAGTCAAAGTTGATTTCATAAACTTCACAAGTAACAGACAATGCAGAAACATCAACTCACAAGAGCGGGTTCATTTAATTTTACAACAAAGTAATAAACATAGAAATACATAGTTTAAGTATAGAAAAGTAACGTACACTAACAAGCACCAATACGTATACACAAAACAACTTTTACAAGTGAATTTCCGTAACTATGTTCATTAACGTTAAATGTTTAAAGGAACATAGTATTTTGGAAGATAATGTTTTACAAAATAGGTCTTATATCAAAGCACAGACCGGTTTCACAAGAAAATAACTTTTGAATTTGACTAATAGTATACATACTTTTGCTCGAAACTAATTGATTACACAGAAGTAAAAAACTATACTATTTATCGTAAGTCAATAATGATAAACAACCGTTAGTATAGTCCGTGATCGTTATAAATACCATTCAAATGCATTTCCCACAGTCCCATTACAAATACAAAATATTGTCAATCACTTTACCCCTTTAATTGATTGACATTGCCATCAATCATTTTCAATAAAAACAATTTAGAAAAATCCAGCAAAAACTATAAGCCATTCAATAAATTATTGTGGATTATGGATTGCACACGTATTAAAAGCACACATAAGACTTGTTATTTTACAAATTCAAACAGAAAATTTCAATATTTGTACACGCTATACGGATAAAAACATAGAAAAGTAATTTCCTTTCATTCTACGGTTCATAGACATTTTGACGTGATTAATATGCAAACACGTAATAGAACTACATAGTGCTGTAAACAAACCATAGTGCACACTTGTGTTATTTTACAACTAATCCACGGTTTTACAGCACTGAGCAAATGTCAATATGGAGTGAATTAAAAATAATAATTGAGAACATCTGGAATGTCAAACCAAAATATTTATCAATGGAATTTACTCTTCAGTTCTTTCTTTGACTAAACTTTCGTGTGAAGTTCCAAGTTCACATACCTACATAGTGTAATTTTCTATCTAATGGTATGTTTAAAAAAAAATATTTTAAAACTTTGTATTGGTAGGCTTGTATGATCTACCTCTATGTACATCTATGTAAGAATGATGGCTAGAGTATTTATTAATACTCTAGCCATCTAGTGTTGGTCAAAACAACCAACACAACACAACACAATGTATTACGGTATTCCGTAATACATTTATTTGAAACAAATGAAACGTAACATAACATCACGCCGGAAATCCCCGAAAGGTTAGGCAAAGGCGTACCTAATAGTACACACCCACATTCCGTCAGTTATACATATTTTAAGTCTCATGTTATTGGAGGCAAGCCTATTTCCATTAACCTGACACAAATCCAGACTCCGTAGCTGTTACTGAGAAATTCCTGATGGAAAAACCAAATAACACTTTCTCCGACCCCGGAATCGAATCCAGGACCTCATCAGCAGTCACGATTGCGATGACTAGACCAAGGAGGCAGTCAATGGTACAAATAAAATGTATTACGGTATTAATTTATAAATCAATGACAAATACAGGAAGCTGCGCCTTTTATCATTAGTATCAAGTGACACAAATATTGTAATTCTCCGATATTCCTAGTAAACACCGTGAGATGCGAATACTGATCCTGCATCTGATAAACAGGGATATTATTGGAATAATGCATATCTATTGTGACTACTTACACATGAGGTCGCCACCTCACACTAAGTTGCGTTTAAATACATACTTGGGAAGAGGGTCACATCGTTTTCTTTAATAGGACATCCTCAGATTGTATTGTTGGACAGAGAATGTTACACAATTGCTCTATTTATAATATCTTAATGTGGTTCATAGATTTCAAACAGGAACGAAGCAGATTTTTCTGTTACCAATGTAAGTCAAAAAGCTGCTGAGTTATCAAGAGTCAAACAAACCCACATACACACTGACATTTAACGAATTAGCTAGGATTAACGGAGTAAAATACGGACTTAAATCTATCCGTGATACTGATCACAGATAGAAGCAATAATAGAATCGCTTCAAGGCGTTACGCGTCGGTGTGAGGGGCAGCCGACGCGAACCCACGCAACCTTTCCTTTATAAATATTGAATGTCAATACGATTATTTACGACAGATACGTTGAATATAAATGAGAGATAAAGGATCAAGTTCGATTTCTGTATAAAGAACAGTGACAATGGTTCTTTTGTCGAGTCAGCCATTTTATTTGTATGCAAATTAAAATGTTCAACAAAAGGCCGTTCGTGTCGGATAATCAAAATATCTGAACATATGACAAGTATCAATTTGATATGCAGGTAAATGCCTACATAATATAAGTTAACAGTAAAGTTATAGCTATTAGGAACCATGTAAGTACAGGGTCACATAAATAAACATGTGCCTATAAAACAATAGAGATATCGGAATTTCTAGCTAGTTTCAAATTCAAACATATGCATATGGATTGCAGATGAATTTATCGTATTTATCACATTAAGCTAGTGTCCGACCGAAGGCAGATTACTGACCGAAGAAAGGCTATTTGGTTAAGCCACAATCTAGAAATAAAACTAAAATGATTTTTGTTCAACTATCAAAATGAAAAGTTTACGATAAACTTAATTGACACTTGATTAAAAGGACTTTGTAACTTGACAAACCGTTTAAAACCGTGTCCCCCGCCCCCGCCTGTGGCATCTCCCGCATCTCCCATCGCGCTCTGAGGTGCATTCGTAACAGTTTGTTTGATTTTGGCTTCGGCCCTTTTTCGCCGAAGGTGGCTGAAGCAAAAGCTTCGGAAACTTATCGTTTTGTTTAACTTGCTAATCAGATAAACTTAGTCTACTAAAAGTTATAGTAAATGCCGCAAAATTGCCTGATTGGTCAATGACTTAACTTAACGTTATCATTATTTTGAACAAATACAGTCACAATAAAATAATCCTTATTATAGGCCACTAACAAAGCGTGTTAAAAACGTGTGAATATTTTTTTTACGTAATACGACTAGAGCAATAGATGAGATAGGGTGGATGCCCACATACCCACCTACTATTGTGGCTAGCACGCGACCAGGTAGCGTGGTGCGTTCCACCTGCCGACAACTGTGTGTTACACCTCTTTGTGCTACAAGTGGGTTACGTCAGCAAAAAACTAACGTCAAAATATTGAGTGTAATGAAATGATATTAACCGTTAGGTTGGATATATGTGGCTTTACTTCAACTCATTGGTAAATAAAGACCATAACCGAATTTTCTTATAAAACTATTTTGTTTAATCGATGAATTCTAGAACTGACTTTCGATTCGACAGGTCCAATAAAATAACTACATAATTTGTAATGTATGATTACAAAAACTAAGTAAAAATAATATTACAGTATTTCAGTTTAATATTAATAATCCAAATTGATACGTGATTTAAAAACATCTGCTCTATTGATGTACCGAAAGAACTAAATTATATTGACTTTTTCATGTAAACTAAAGTTCGTTCCTCTACAGAATACATCTGCATTTGAAATGAAGCCAAATAAATATTCTAACTCGCTATGTTATGCAATAAACTGATTCACGCGTTCAAATATTACCTACATAGTAGATAACTAGGGTTTCCATTTTCTGATAAGAAATGTTATTATAAAGGAAAAATATGAAAACAAATTGTACATTTTCCTTGTATAAACAACAAAGCAAACATGTTTTTAGTCCGAAATCTCAAATAACTCGACTTTAACGTTGATAAATAAATATGTCATATTCAACCACGACAACTAAAGTCAACACCTTTTCAAAAATAACTTTCATAAGTTCATAACTGAATAACGTAATTTTTCATCGAAATACCAAGAAATGGCGTAAAAATAAGTGCCACACAAGCATAGTTAATTAAAATTAATGCAAACCGCCAAGCGGTGTTGTCAACGCGAAAAAATAAAATCTCCAAGCCCGCCAATTATTTCAATTAATGGTACGTCGCGGTGTCGACAGGAAAAGGAAGCGTGCGTTCGGGATATAAGCTAAGTATAGTCCGCGATTGTGCACTGAGTGACAGCTAGGTTTGATTAATTAATTCGTGGCCCTCTATTCGCCGAGTGGGGATAATAAATCGTGCGTCCTGGCCTCCCGTGAGATGTCGCCAAAGCCCGACACACGGCTGAATAAATGATTGAGTCAAACGCAAACATTATATGTGTCGGGACAGAAATAAACGCCTAATGATGTGTTATACAGGTAAGCGATAATAAAGTCTTCAGATCTCCTTACTTTACATCATTAGGATTCCCGGATTGTTCATCAATTCTGACGCACTCAAAATGTTTCACATTATATTTGTTTCGGGTACATTTGATGCAGCTTCAGTTATTTTAGTTTCGAATCTAGATTATTCTATTATTATATTTATGTTGGTAACCGTAAATCATGTGACGGTGCGTGTATTATTGCCGAATGTATGAATTTCATGAATCACAGGTGCTGTATTTAGCACTAGGGTATCTGTTACGATAACAACAATTATTACAAGACTAATAACTTAAGTAACCTAACCATGTATCTTATCAATGACAGCGTCACTATTAGCATAGAAACCATAAACTGATGCCTTTGCGGGGAGCACAAAAAACAGACGCCAAAAATTGATGCCGTTCCTTTGACGAATTAGGAACATGGACAAAAACAGTTCCGCTAAATAAACAATGTGCAGTCAAATTTCGTAGAGCCGCCGCAGATGGGAACCACAGCCGAATTCGTTATTAATAATCATATCGGCGCCATTTTGTTGAAGCCGCCACATTGACGGCGACACATGTGTTGCATAGATGTCGCCAAACATGCATTTTTGTTGCGTGTTGTTAAAGCTGCGAATTCTGTTTATTAATTTCTTTTGAAAGCTTTCGTAGTTTACGTTTTTGTACTGGATTATAATGAGCGGCAGTGTCTTTCTCCACTGTTAATATTATCTTCAGAAACTTTATGAAATCAATCATACTTAATTACTTGTCATGCCAAGGCTACTTGCAGCAATCTTTTTTATCAACCACTTCTATGCTTTCTATTACACACACTAGTTATACTCACTATAGGACTTTAAGCGTCGCATCATCGCATGTGACTTCCAACAAATGGATTTTCAGGAGTTACTCATTGTTATGGACTTGGTTTTGGTTTGAAGGTTCCACAAGCTTATCAAATTAGGAATATCGTATACCAAGACAAGAAACTTTGCCCTGTGCAAACACGCATCAGCTAAAAAGTAGCGGTCCGCCGTTTATTACTTTCGAAGTAAATGACCACAGGGTATGGTCATCGAAACGATGGATACGAAAACATAATAAAACTGCCTCTATCTCTATGTACCTACAATAACTTTTAGTACCTGACTATGACAATAGGAGGATTGAAACCCAGATGTGGCTCAGACGCAGTTATCGGTCCAAAACAATTGTTGATAAGTTTTTTGCAATGGAACAAAACACCACGAGGGATTGATATAGCCATGTTTGAATGGCCTCATTTTTATTGCCCAAATAAATAAATGGTAGAAGAGAATATTAACAAAAAATGTTGCTTATTAAATTTCAAAACTGTAATGGCGTCCAAGAAACAAATTTTCTTTTTATTCTTTCAGGAATTTTAAATATGAATTAAGTTACACACATAAATAAATGATTTAAACATGTCTCAATTAACTGAGGCACACTGGTGAACAATGCCAGACAATTCCAATGCACGCAACAATATTCGGTACTCCCCCTTATAGCAAAGTCATCGTTTATACATATGAAATATCCGTCTTTTCTTTTCTCTCCAACTTGAAAGAAAACTATTCCTTAAATATTTTCAGAAACATAACTGAAATTATAAAATTTAGTACTTGTAATAAACCCCTTAAGTGGCATAAATAATTAATTATCTACACCATAGACATAAATTCATCTGATTTAAAAAATAATGCAGTCATAAAATGCTTGAAAAGATGAAAAGCGAAACTAATCAGAAGAGTCTCCTTCAAAATTCTATTAATAGAGTAAATGATACTAGAAAATCTGGATATAATATAAATACGACTGAATAAGCACTGTCTTTGGGGGAGTCAATAATAAGTTAATGTACCTAATACCATAAAATGTGAGGCAAGATTAAAATAACGACTATCTGTAAGATTATTTCTAATTAAATCTCTAACGTCAGAATGTTTATAGCTATAGCCTCTAGTATATATTCTGTGGGCTCAGATGTCAAAGAAATCAATCATACATATTATAATAATAATATTAATTGTAATTATAATAATTATCTACATAGGCTTCTCTCTCATCAAAGGATTAAACAAATTCTATTTATAAGTAAGTCTCTTTTAAAATATCCCCTTTCCAATGAAATGAACATTTTGCTGAACAAATTCGATAAAATGGCATTCATGTGTATGTTATGTTTAGGTGTAATTTACATACTTGAGCCGTACTCATATTTAGGACATACATATTAACATAGCGTGTACGAGTATGCATATTTTATAGGAGTGTACAAATAAATAGGTTTATGTTGTGTTGGGCCTAGCATCGGCCGAAGGTTTGTTGACAACACATGGGTTTTGATTTGGGTACTTCATAAAAACTGTAAATAATTTAACTAAGTTAAGCTTGTTTTTCATTCATACTTTATTTATTTGTTATTTTTGTAATTGTTTTTAAACCATCATCTTATCATTACTTTTCTTAACATCTAAACTGTTCATACAGTTATCTTCATCAATTAATTTCGACCTACCCTCAAATCAAAATACGAGTATATCTTCTAAAAACCGATCAACATAAAACAATTATTTAACTTCTATCAAAAATACATAAGTACCTAAGTTGGTAGTTTATCAGGTTACGGTTGTCATAACAACCGGTTGCAGTCGGCAACCAACGCGTTGTTATGTTGCCGACTGCAACCGGCTCAACAATACGCTTGCTAACAACACTTCAAACACACCTTCCGCGGCCGACAGGGATGCCGACAGATTGACAATACGACTAAAAACAACCGCATGGAAACACAAACAAGAACGAATAAGAAACGGAGGCAGAAAATACTCGTTTACCCACATAAAGTTGCAACCAAACTTCAGCACAGTTTCATCGTCACCTGCGTTGTTTGGGGTCAATTATTCGTTAAACAAAGGACAACTCACCACTGGACTGTCGTCGCCAAGGTCCGAATCACGGTCGGCGTCGGCCATGGCGTACGCCGGCACCGGCTCACGGTTCTTCACCCGAATCTTGGCGGCTTTTACAAAGCACGGTGCAACGAATACGCCACGGAAGGCACGTGCTTCGCTCACACACTCGCGTCGGACATACAACGGGATCACGGGCCGTAGAGGCGAGATCGCGAGAAACGAGCGTTGCGTGTGCTCGCACGGAATGGTATGGCGTGCCAGCGAGCCGCTCGCCCCTCTCTGCGAGGCCCCGCCTAGAGGCGGCCGCGTCACGGCGAATCAAACCGCGCGATATCAAACTGATATTTCAGCCTCACGCTCCGCCCGCTACACTTATATTGTTTTTATTCAAGCTATAAAATAATCGCGTGGCATTGATCGTTCTTTGTGATTAATAGCGATAGTGAAACGCGATATTAATGCGCCTTAATCGGGGTTTCGTTTGCGCATTTAATGAGCCTGTTAGTGTTAGTTTTGTTACTTACGTATAGCTGCGTTTGATTAATGGATCGGATGAATGAGGTCGACTGTTAAATGAACAATCCATTCATTCACCAATCTGTTTCATTTTAATTGGTTCTTAGGAAATTTAATATGATTGGTATAGCCTTTCTAAAACAGTTTTTAAATGAATAAATTCTGGAAACATTGTTTTGGCTTGTATTGTGTTGTGACTACTTAAACATAACGCGTTGAAGTCTTTACTTAGCTTATAATTACATGTTAATCCTATTGGCAATTCATTACACCGAGCATTATTGATGTTGAATCAAACCAAGACTACATTTTAACTTAAGAAATAAAAAGAATAATAACTTATTCGCAATGTGAGAATTATAACAGCTAAAGGTACTTAATCTAGAATACTTATTATAACCTTAAAACATTTAAAGAACAATATTTGGGTCAAAATTAATTAGATTTGATTTAAACTGACAAACAAATAATTTCTTTAAATAATCATGGTTAAAAATTAAATAAAAACACTTTTTTTAATTTTGAATCCTCAAAATTGCACTAAAAGTTCAGTACCATGCATTATTAGGAAGGATTGTAGAAGAAATAATAAAAAGGAAACCTATACCTACATACATGTATAAAATCTATCCAAGACTTAATTAACAAAACAAGCTATTTGAAGTGAACACCTTCTCATGGATATGAGCTTTCCATAGGCCCTTTACGTCGCAATTTTCAATAGGTAGGTAGGTGTGACCCTTTTCATTTAGAGGCCTGACTTCCACCACCGCCGTCATCCACAGCCAAAGTTCACCAACCACTGGTTATAGGCCTCTCTTTTCTCGTCTTTCTCCACGTTTCTATGCCAGCCTCACCCAGGTTTCTCCCCCGTGGACTGTATCGATTAATTAAATGTAATATCTTAGTCAACTAAAATTATGTCTTCTATTCTACATGCATTCATTTTTGTTAATCTTACAGCGGAAGTTGGACGTTAGTTGAAATAAAGCCAAAACTTTACCTAAGTACCTACCGCATAGTTAACTTACAGCAAACCCATAAAAAGTTTTCAGTCCATAATATACCTAGAGTGAATTTTTCAAGTGGGCTTAGATGGTAATATCCGGAACTATGAGGAATAAGTAGCTAAAAATAATCAAAAGAGTGACGGGACTCACAAGACGGATTTTGATGAAAACTAAAACTCATTCTGCTTCTGCATTGAATCAAAAAAACTGTTTTACAATGCAGGAAATCCAAAAAAAACACAAGTTAGCACTATTATTACACCATTCAATAGTTCCACTACAAAGCATCAAATTGTGGGAATTAATGATATACCTACTGCAAATCAAAGGATAGGCTAGTTAGTAAATAATATATACTGGCTAGGAATATTGACTTTTCAAAATATCAATGATGCAGTTTTCGTTGTCATTTATATCGGAATTATCGGAACCGACTTTGAGCATCTTTCGCATTCCTCATAGTTCCGGATTAGGCCATCCACGCCCACTTAAAAATACACCCTGTAAACTTTATAGCGTAAGCTAGCATTATCAACTTATACTAGTCCCACTGCTAGGACACTCCTTCTTTCATCCGTGACATTCGTCCATTCATTCGTTCCATTCGTGGAGTGCCATTCTACTCCACGGAACCCCAGAGAGGCTTGGCAGATGTCACATGTTTTCCGATTTTGGTTCAAGGAATGTATTCCTTCGCCGTTTTAAAAGCAATGGTGAAGATGTAAATTACATAAAGTGCCTGTCTGAGTTAGAAAGCACAAATACTCAACTGGCATCCACTGCCGTAAGAGACCCAGAGAACCTTAATGATACCATGTACCGCAAACCAAAAACTGCATCTTTCTTTTTTATTAAGTTCATGTTTTTTTCTTTCAAAATTAAAATCATCCTTATCTGCAATCAGCATAACCTATATGCAGGGATGTTGTAATTTAATGACAGTGGCAGTGTGTCCTCGATCCAGTGAGGCCATCTCCTCATCAGTAGACCATAGTAGTCGATAAGACAGCCACCAATTAATTGAGATTCTATAGTGGTCGTGCCAGAAAGGTTCTACATATACCTAGCACGGCCACCGTCGATATGTTACAGCAGCGAAAATATGTGAGTGTGCCTGTCTGAGTTAGAAAGCACGACTCGTAAGTCTGCGCCAATACTCAACTGGCATCCACTGCCATAAGAGACCCAGAGAACCTTAATGATACCATGTACAGCAAACCAAAATCTGCATCTTTCTTTTTTATTAAGTTCATGTTTTTTTCTTTCAAAATCAAAATCATCCTTATCTGCAATCAGCATATCCTAAATGCAGGTATGTTGTAATTTAATGACAGTGGCAGTGTGTCCTCCAGTGAGGCCATCTCCTCATCAGTAGACCATAGTAGTGGATAAGACAGCTACCAATTAAATGAGATTTCTTTCCAGCTTCCCTTTGTAGTTAGATTTCTCTATACCATCACCAAAATTTCTCAATTGGTCCGTTAGCTTACGTATCCTTATACGTAAGCTAACGGACCAATTGAGAAATTTTTATTTTTATTTTTTTTTAGTATTAACTGGGTTGTGGAGGTCAGATAGGCAGTCGCTCCATGTAAAATACTGGTATTCAGCTGCATCCGGTTAGACTGGAAGCCGACCCTAACATTGTTGGGAATAGGCTAGGCAGATGATGATGGTCCGTTAGCTTATATATCAAATTTTGTTGCGCATGATGTGGTCTCCCGTAAGTGAAGGAGTACACTTACGTGCATTGATATAAAAACTATATAAGTACGCAGTAAGAAACTAAATAAGAAAACTATATAAGTCAATGCTTACGTGACACTTTTGTCGTCCACTAAATATTTAACATGATCTGTGTATATTCTTTGTTGGAGATCCTAAATAAGTAAATCACCAACGCAGTAATACACCATTTCTTCGTGGTGATGTACAAACTACAAAGGGACATTGCATAAGTTTCTGAATATTATGTTCAGCATTCACTGAAAATTAGTGAGAACGTATGAATGTCTTTTCTTTTTGTCTGGATGTTTAGTTACTCTTGCACAAAAAGGGGTGGGCAATCATCAAATAACCCCTTCCGCTCTGGGCAGAGCGAAAGGGAGTGTCAGACTTCTACTGACTAAAAACCACCCATGTTCCTTCGTAGCCCTTGCGCCGAAGCCGCGGTATCTCTTTCGAACAACCCGCATCTACCTGAATTACCAATTAAGCACATAGAATCCATTTTTATACAGGTTGTTCCCTTAAGACAATTACTGAGATCCATATTGGTTAAGCCGTGAGCATAATCTAGTTGAATCTTGTAGTCGCAAGCGCTGCCCGAGAGCCTTATCCCATCCATCCAGACTGGTTTAAGGAACCCGTATATCGTTGGTTGTCTAGACAAGAACTCAAAGAAACGGCAAACTAAGTGCTTTTTTTAAGGGTGGGAAATCGTCAAATGACTCCTCCCGCTCTGGGCGGAGTGGAAGGGAGTGTCAGACTTCTACAGACTAAAAACAACCCATGTTCCTTCTTAGCCCTTGCGCCGAGGCCGCGGTATCTCTTTCGAACAACCCGCAGATCCGGCAAGCTAAGTGCTTGCTGTTTCTTTGAGTTCTTGACTCTTAGCTTTGATATGGTGACTCCATTTAAGGTGTCGGTCTAGGTGTAGTCTAAGATCTATGGTACACTGTCTTGATGAGGGAGTGTAGTATCTTAAAACTCACTATCGATTATTATAACTGTTGTTTTTTTTTTACCGGTAGGTTTTACGGATAATTACTTAAAACACTGGCCAAGTGCAAGTCGGACTTGTACATAAAGGGTTCCGTACCATTGTAGAAGATATCGAGAGATTTTCCATGTTATTTTAACACCATAGACTTCTTATAGGTTTTCCTGTAATCTATAAGGGTTGAACTAATTTCTGTATTTTTTCAAAATTTTAGGCTCAGTAGTTTCGGAGATAAAGGGGGGGAGAATGGTCGGACAGACAGACACACGAGTGATCCTAAAAGGGTTCCGTTTTTTCCTTTTCAGATACAGAACCCTCAAAAAACTTGAAACTGTGTGTTTTATTCATTCATCTGGATAGGATGAGGAATCCAATTTTCCTAACGACTTTTCTATTTATTTTATTATGCAGTAAAAATCCTACCTGGGTCTAGATAAGATATTGACAAATATAGTAAATTTATCGTATAATACCGATAATTTTACAACTCCCCATAGAAGCAGATGACTTGGAATATGATGTTATGTTTTCATCATCATAGTCTTGCCCTTATCCCAATTCTTATAGGTACTAGGTATTTATTCTTCACGAAAACTGAAGAAAAAATTGCGGTACTAAAATTGTCAAAAAATGCACTTGGACTCACTTTGTTGATATTGATCCAAATTCTACTGGTTCTTACAACTTCTCAGACAGATGTTTTGCTGGGGAATTGGCTCAACCACTTCTTCTTCCCTGCTAAACGCACCATAAACATACCATATACTCAGAAATAAATAATATTCTATTCTATTCTATTCTTCTATTCTATTCTAAACTCCTAGGAAATGGCGAGGGTCTTGTGTAATTGACGTAGTTTTAATAAATGACATAACATAACATAACATCACGCCTATAATCCCCGAAGGGTTAGGCAGAGGTGTACCCACATTTCGCCAGTTATGTTTAAGTCCCATGTAATAGGGGGCGAGCCTATTGCCATCAACCGGGCACAAATCCAGACTCCGTGGCTGTTACTGATAATTTCCTGGTGGAAAAAGCCAATATCAGTGTTAATAAATGACATTTGTTTTTATTTAACTGCTGCTTCAACGACGTTATCAGTGGCTTTGGACAGATCCTTCGGAGCTGTACAAAGAGCAGGAAAATAAATAGGACATCGTTTGTGACGAATCAGCTATTGAAGGACTTGAAAAAAACTTTCAAAATAGTAAAGGCAAACATATTGCCATTGTAATATAAACTGGAATTCTGACTACATCACTGGTCTAGTGGTTGAAAGCGTGACTGCTGGCATGGCATTCAGAGCAGTATTCATCGCAGTAGCAGCCACGGAGTCTCTGGATTTGTGCCCGGTTTATGGCTTTAGTCTCACCCCCTATTACATGCGATTCAAACATCACTGGCGAAATGTGGATGCACTTAGGTGCACTTCTGCCTAACCCTTCGGGGATTAAGTTACTAACTGGAAACAAAAAATCGAACTGATTTGAAAGTAATTAATCGATAATTCCGAAACTCAATTAGAATGAGCTTTCGTTTTCACGATGTAGACGGGAGCAGACAATACAAACAAGAGTACCTCCTGTACTACATACTTGTATATGTACTGAGTAGTATAGTACAGACAGCAACAATTAATACGGCCGGCAGATCAATCGCTTGTCGAACACTGCAAGCGGTTTTGTATGGTATAAGATATGGGAGAAAGCTCCAGTGATAAATATAATTCAATCAAACCAATAATTCTATTTTCATAATTTTATGTACAGAGCAGCTGGCCAGCTGTGATTGAGTTGTATAGTATTTTAGTTGATCGAGGAGTTGGAAGACAAATACATTTGATCAACACAATATGGCACCAAAAATATTTATGTAACCAAGTGACACTCACGCACGCCACTAAGACAAAACTAGCGACGTATATTTTATCCAAATCGGTTCACCCCTTTAGGATTTATGAGGGAACAAAAACGGGCTAACAGACATGTACCTAGGACTTCGCCCCAGTCGGGTAAAAACGCAGACTTAAAAATGATTCATGACTAAGTTAAGTTTTAAACATCTTTATAAGCAAATAGCTAATTCCTTATAAACTTTTCACTTTGTCCGGTGACAAAGTGACAAGTTTATCCAGGAAAATCATAAATCTAACACAATATAAGTACGGTAAATGCGCGGGCGCTGCGTGGCACTGCGTAGGAGCTGCATCGGCGCGGCTTAGCTATGCGTCGAAACTGCGTAGACACGGCGTAGCACTACGTTGCAACTGCGTAGACACTGTGTAGCCAGGCGTAGCACTGTGTAGCAAGGCGTAGCACTGTGTAGGAACCGTATAGGTATAGCATAGCTTCGCGTAGGCACGGCGTAGCACTGCGTTACAACTAGATACAGTGTAGCAAGGCGTAGCACTGTGTAGGAACGACACAGGCACAGCGTAGCTTTGCGTAAACACGGCACGTAAGCATAGCTTATAGTTTCTATTATAATTTAATGGATTCGGACCTGGCTCCACTATTACTGCTAGAAATTAATTATTTGAAATAAAAACATGTGCTATAAAAAAAATTAAATGTTATCAAATCGTCCTGACATCCTATGCTTTCAATATGCATTTTTATAGTGGTTCTAGCGTATTTTGGCTTCGACTGCCTCTAAATTCTAAAAACAATTAATCACCTATTTAAATTGCCCGCTCCTACCTTGCACCACCGCCCCTGTAATCGCTCCGGGCTGATTGATGAACACCCCCTCCCACTTCGCCGGTCGGAGTGGACTCCCCCGCCGTTTAGCCCGAGTGATCCATGACTATGAGATCTATTACCCTGGCTACATTACCACAATGCCCTGCAAACTCCGTTTTATTTTACACGGTTCTATCATGCTTAATTGTAGGTCCATTTTAATTTAGCAAATGTCTATATATCGATGTTAAAATAGATTGAAGGTGGATCTTGTTCGTTTTGATATTTCTTATATAGGGTGTAAAAGTACCCTTAACGCAAATGAAAGGCACTTGTTCTCCTGTCGAGGCTGCGGGTTGTTCGCAAGGGATACCGCGGCCTCGACATGAAGGGCTAAGAAGGAACATGGGTGGTTTTTAGTCAGTAGAAGTCTGACACTGCCTTTCGCTCTGCCCAAGGGCGGGAGGGGTTATTTGATGATTTCCCACCCCCCAAAAAAAAAAAAAAAAAGGGCACTTGTTCTCCCCACCACTGCGATCATTTTTTTGTTCTAGAAGTAGAGTTCATAATTTTTCACAGCTGTTTTTGCAAATACTAATTTTTCAGGATATAACTTTACTTAAATTACCTCCATGACCCGTTTACTATTCAAAGCATCCACTAGCCCAATGTTTTGACAGTTTTACCGTAAAATGCGATTTTTAACCCCACAAAAAAAAGTCGTCTCCCAACAAAAATATATGTATAGATTGATGTACAGAATGCTTGGTTGACGGCTGTGTGATGGGTTGATTTACACTCTGTATAGTTTTGAAATTATAGATGAAGAAAGAAGACATGTTTTTAGTTATAGATACTTGGGCTGCGGGTTGTTCGAAAGACATACCGTGGCCTCGGCCACAAAGAGCTAAAAAGGAACATGGGTGGTTTTTAGTCAGTAGAAGTCTGGCACTCCCTTCCGCTCTGCCCAAGAGCGGTAGGGGTTATTTGATGATTTCCCACCCCCCAAAAAGAAAAGAGGTATTTAGGAAATTCACGAAAGTGACTCATGATAACAAGTTTATATAAATGAGGAGTTGATACTGTGTGGTAATCGTTATTCAGCTGTTACCACTCTTTCTTTTTATGCAAAAATACCGCTAGGTAAAGGGTCCTCCACACGATGGGTACCTTGCACCTCCGAGGCCGGCCTAGAAAAAGGTGGCGAGATGATCAGGACGCGCATTACGAAGGTTGGTTCGCCACGTAGGCGAAGTGTACCTGCGAGAATATCGGGTACGCCTTTGCCCAGCAGTGGGACAAACAAGGCAACTTTATTATAAAGCATTTCCCAGTTTTTAATCACCATACAATATTTTTTACTATGCGAAGGCTCTCGTTTGACCAATATCTCACCTAAAAGGAAGTGATGCTAGCGTCAACACTTTTTTCGGAAGTAACGAATACATTATGGACATATGAATACATTGGTAACTATAAAAAAATAAAATCAGGACATGATGGCCTTGTTTTTGTCATTCAATAGAAATTCCTGACGCCTCCTGCTCTCCTGGATATGCACAGACATGCTCTTTATTACTATTTAACGACTCTCAAATGTGAGAAGATTAAAAGATAAACTAGCATTTGCTATTGTATTGAATTTGCATTATCGTTGCATTGCTTTAAACATTATTATTATTCGCTGTAGATAATAAGATAAATGAAATTGTAAGCAAATATTTAAATACACGAGCAAACATCTTGTGAATAAACGTTTCTAATTCTGTTCAACTAAACTGTTTGGTAATAATGATCTATACAAGGATCTATAAACAAAGTTCACATCAAGATTCATAGATGGCGCTGTTTGGTTCTTCAAACGCTACATAGATGGCGTTAGCATATAGATCAGAGCATTTCAGGAACATGGTGCAACTAAAAATAATTAAAAACTTACTATTTACATTTAGTCTTAAATAACTGCCTCATTGGTCTAGTAGTCGCAAGCGCCACTGCTGAGCTGACTGATGAGGTCCTGGGTTCGATTTCCGGGTTGGGCAAGTGTTAATGAGTTTTCCATCAAGAATTTCTCAGCCACGGAGTTTGGATTTGTGACCGATTGATGACAATAGGCTCGCCCCCTATTACATGGGACTTAATCTAATGAGGATGTACTCTTAGGTACACCTCTGTCTCCCGTTGGATATTACAAGCGTGTTGTTATGCTAGTCTAAAAAAAAGACTTGTGTGTCGCAATGACTTTAGGCAATCTTAATATTACCAGATTTTAAGGTTGATAAAAATGTCTTAGCATTCTTTCAACCATCCATCAACAAACATTTTTAACTTGTGGCGTGTCTCCTCAACCCCAGCTCTCGTCGCAATGATAAATTGACAAAACTATTAGACTCAACACTTCACGGGAAAATTAAATTAGTCAAACCCAGTCCTTATTGCCCCAGGACCATTCGCCACGTTGACTTATAGAAAGTTTGTCATTATAGTCGGGACAGCTCACACTTGACACACCGCAGTTTGTGTTTTACATTAACTAGTGCAGGAATTATTGTTCATTATTTGTATTTCAGTATAGTTTTGTTGGTGTTCTTTCTTCTTTGTGGCTAGCCCGTTTGCTAAGCATTAATGTACGCTCGCGGTTTGCTCCGAGCCTCGGTTAAGTGTTTCTCAGTAATGCGTTCTGTCACTTATAAACGTGAGAGTAAATAGTTGCTTGCCGCACCTGCTTGAAGATAGAGTAGCTTATATACCTTACGGAACCGATTATAAAACAGTTGTTTGTTTATTCTGATGAAAAAAGTTAAACAGATTGCACATAATTCAATTGAAATACTTTACGATTAAATGAGTAAGATGTTTATTCAATCATGTTTTGATTCTATTCTAGTTCCCGCTTCCTATTAATGAGCTTATCATAAAACTAGGTTGCACCCGCGGCTTCGCCCGTGGATGCCGGTCAAATTATATAGGTAATTATATATTGGCGAAAACAGCCTGAAAATCAGACAGACAGACGCGGCGGAAGACGTTGTTTTATTATATGTTGGTATTGATCTAGAACCCTAACGGTCTAGACAAGCTTTTAGAACTTTTCTTAATTTCCGTAGGTATTTATTCAACGGTATTGACATTGTTAGCTTTCGAATTAACATTGCTACCGAAAAGTTTTGGTTTTTTTTGTTTAAAAAATAACTTCTCCATACGGTGTACCTACTTAATAGGTATTGCAGTTTTGTAGGGAACAGCTGTTTTTTTTAAATAAGGGTCGAAAAGTTTCTATATCGAGGGTTCAGAATGATGTACTAAATACTTCACCCTGTTAGATTATTGCGATTACATTACCGAAACTAATACCAAACAAGGTATCCAATAAAAGGGCATCAAAAAACTCAACTCTGACAGCTAGTAATACGCCCAAGAGGTTCTCGGAGTAGTTGTGGTATAGCTACGCTTAGCAATGTTAATAAGTTCATAGTAAACTAAAAATATTCATCGAGCGGACCCCTTTTCACGCGAGTTCCACTTGCATTTGGCCTGTTTTTATCATGAATGTCAATTTATCTTTGTCGCTCTTGAAACTTATTAATATGGCATTAGACATACTTACTCACTTTTCACCAATAATGCATCCAGTAAGTCTTCCAAACCAATATGCAGTTTCAATATTAAAATAACCAGTGATGATAGGAATCGTTTATTAAATTTTTGTTATAAACAATGATATTGCATTCCTCTTTTATACAAATTAATATAAAAAACCTAATTCGTTCATTTCGAATCGCTATAAGTCGTTATTGGCCAACAACGGCGCTTAAAATAAATGCTATTTATGATTCGATCGTTTAACATCGATTATTTATGAACATCGATGTCTCGTTTAATGATGGGGCCATATTAAAAATTAAGGGGAAGTAACGATAGGTACTGTTTGTTCGCGGGGTTGTTCTATGTGAATAGGTTCAGGTTGCTTGGCGGGGCCTGTCTTCGTGATGGGCACTATTCTTTCGCCAGCATTGGCAGGGGGTCGTTTGGGGGCTGTGATGGTGAGGACGCCGTCCGAGGACAGTGTGCTGACGAGGTCCTGGACGTCGTAGTTTCCGGGGAGGATGTACCGACGGGTGAACTGACGGGAGATGAAGCCGTGTTCATCCTGCTTCTCTTCGTGCCTTCCCTCGACCAGTACGCTGTTGTTAGAGGCCTTTACTGTGATTTCTTCAGGCGTGAATTGCTGGACATCGAGGATGACCTGGAATAGAGTAGATTAGCAAATAAGACTTTATTACCTACAAGACACGGTTTAATTCCTAAATCAAGTTAATAGTAGTACCTAAAGGTAGTGTTGATGGAATAATTTAACTGTTAGCCAAACAGGTACCTACAGTCTGTATCCAGCATTACCTGACCCCCTGAATATAGACGAAAGAGCCGAAAGAGGGCAAGTGGTATGAGAAGAGGGGTCAGATAATGCTGGATACAGACTGTACCATAACTAATGTAATAACAAGCCACGTCAAGAGTCCTAACTCGCTCTATTGACTGTGCCAAATTTAATCAGACCGGCACTGACAGAGACTTCGTAGGTACAACGCTAAATATGTAGTTGAGTAGAGAAAATTTGAGGGATTCTAAATATATTTGGCTTAAAAATAATTTAAGACCATAACGCTAACTGGTAAATAAAATCAAAGATTTCAAATTTGGATAGAGTGTTTTCCCTGAAAACATTTTTTTTGTTTAAGTCGGGTAACTATCTTACCTCAAACTTGTCCTTAGTCAGGTTAATAGTAGAAGCAGACTCCTGCCTCGTCAGACTCGTTCTCCAGGGTCTGAAGTACGAGTTTCTGAACAGCGAGGAGGTTGGCAGTGTGGAGAGGGAAGACAGGAGCTCGTCCCTCTTCAGCCCCATGCCGAAGTGCTGGTCCAGCAGACGGGAGGGCCTGTCCCACTCGTCCCACCAGTCACGGAACATCAGTGGTACTATCGACATCTGGAAATGGAGGGTATAGAATATTAGTTTATGGCCATAGGCTCGCCCCCTTTTACAAGGGATTTAAACAAAGCTATATAGTTACTGTTATTTGTCAACTGCTGGTTTCAGGTAACCATGTCAAGTTGAACTAATCATTGAATGACGAATAATATTACTACGGTATCTATCAGTAGGCTTCCAGAAACAAAAGTTTATCCTTTCAGAAACCGAAAACTTCGCTATTTTCAGACAACCCTATCTCCAATCTCATTCCTCGACAATTTTCTTATTATCCCGAATTATATTTTCAAAGTGTAACCCCAGTCAGCTTCGGAAAATTCCATGAAACTACATACTTATATAACTAAAACTCATAATATAAAACATCCTCATGACTGTCCTCTAACATTACACGGTGCCAAGTCGTAAACAACAATCAAATCAGTCATGGAAACCATAGACTCCACAACTCTCGCGAATACTCGTAAAACTTATCTTTGGACTGAAATAAATCAACAACATTGTCTAATTCATCGCGTAGATATAAACGGCGGATATTTTCATGGCGCGTTTATTTTCAGCAGCTACGTACTTAGCTACCCTATGCACTTGTAATGGATGACGTGCCAATGTTATTTCAATGCGCATTAGCTATGTATAATTATTTTATTTTTAAAACTTTTTGTTTACGAAAATTCAGGGCGTCCGACTGCCAACATAGAGTGCGTGAGTTCAAAACCTGTTAGTTTTTTTTTTTATTTCTTCTATCAGAAACAACAGCTTATCTATGAAATGATGGTCAGCCAAAAATACTGAAGAAATTAATAGAAATAAGCAAAACCTGAAACAACACGAAATTATCCGTTTCAGGTTCTAATAATCCTCTTTTGTAAACCTAATCTGATTCAGAAAACCTAAATCGTTATTGAATCCTTTTCAACATTACAAATCCCACAAGAAAATTGGGGAAGCGTATCAGATATCGTAGTTAACATCCACACGAAACACTATCAATAGAGCTATTTAACCAAATTCAATTACAAGTTTAGCAGTTATTTTATTGCAAAACCGAAAAGCTTGTTGAAGTTCACCGGGTTTGTTTACATTTACAAGCAATAATACGTGCACATAATAATCGACGAAATTCTGGAACGAATCCACCGTGCATGAGTCACCTGGGAACGTTTTTAGAACTGATGCAACCCGCTGAACCGAATGTTTTCGCGCTATGCTATGATGAAAGTTATGCGACATTATTAGTTTTGTAATAGGATATATTTAGATCGAGTGTTGATGTAAACATTGTGAGGTGGAATATCTTCGGGATGAGATGTTTCAGTTGTTTAGTTTTAGAGATACCCGAAGGTACATACATGTGCCTATATTTTTACAGGTAGGATACATAATCGTTAGAAAGTTTCTGAAACTGGTCATCATTATTATGTGTTGTTTTATGTTTTAAGTTGTTTACAATCTAAACTGCTTAAGTAGGTAACTATTTAATATAAGTACTAAGTAGTAACTACGGTACTCAGGGATATTTAATGATTACTTAGCCGTCGCTTAGTAAAGATTTGACATACTTTTGTATGACAAAACTGTCAAAACCATTACTTAGTGATGGCCTAAGTAATCATTAGAGCTCTCTGAGTGCGGCAGTAAGTAGTGTAAGTTAGTAGATCTTATTAAAGAAATATTTAACCTGTTCAAACACAACTATTATTTTAAATGCTGCATAGAACAATAATTCGAAATCTCAACAACAAACCACATAATGTCTCAATACACAAATTGAAATACCAAAAACAAAACCTACATTACCTTTAAAATCACAAAAGAAACACCGAAATAATACGATACGATAACACTATTTAAAAAAAAAACAATTCACCTTTGTGGTTGTTAGTTCGTTGCAAGCGCGCGCCGCTCTGGACTCGAGACTAGAGACGAACGCCATATAATGTGATTTAAATAGAATTTTCAGCGGCCCACACGAGCTGATTCATGAGGATACACCTTGAACTTGAAGCAATAGGTACGGTATCATTCATTACCGTACAGCGGACTATTTCGGCGGGAAATTGCCGTTTATGGTCCATGGAACTTTCTGGCAGAGATAGCACCTGAAGGGGTAACCACGATCCATGTGGGGTTTCCTTGGTTTTAAAATAAATCTCAAGAAACTGTATACGCCTAACCATTACAGTGTCGGTTATTTATAAGGTTAGTTACCTTATAAATATCTATCTCGGACTTTACGTAAAGTGAATACCGACCTACCTAACTACCTACTCAGTACCTACTGTTCCCAGCGTCTCATTATTCTTCATCTATAGTCAATATTTTAAAGCAATTTTACTGCTGAATTATAGCTGCTACGACTACGAGGCCCACAAGTATACAGCAGTACGGTATCTTTATTCTCCTTTCCAGGCACTCCTTTTCGATCATTTGAAGAATTACATGACTTTGGCTACTACTTATAAAGGGTGTAAAAGTACCCTTAACGCAAACGAAGGGTACTTGTTCTCCCCACCACTGCGATATTTTTTTTTGTTCTAGGCCATACCTGGGAACTCCCTAGTTACGGAGATATTGTGGGTCAAAGTTTCAAAATGTTCACAGCTGTTGTCGTAAATACTAGTTTTTCAGGTTATAACTTTACTTAAATTACCTCCACGACCCGTTTACTATTCAAATCACCAATGTTGAAAGTGTGCTACATTGAGTTTTACCGTCAAATGTGATTTTTGACCCCAAAAAAAATCGTTGCCCTGCAAAAATTTTTTCGTACTTAGTTTGATGTACAGAATGCATGGTTAACGACTGTGTGATGGGTTAATTTACACCCTGTATATTTCGGACAGAGCACTGTCAGGGCTAGAAAACCAAAAGACATGTTACCCATTTCATAATCTCGAAACCTAATATAGAGCATACAAAAATCATGGTCACCACAATTATATTTTCCCATGGAAAATCAGTAGGTGTCATACGAGAACAAATCCACTTTCCTGAAAAACGTGGGTGGATGATGATGCTAACTACGATATCACCCACATACTGCATATCATAGTAAAATGAGAATCATTGTCATCTCAAGTACACTGACGTCGCGAGTGATCAAAATAAACCCCCTATTTTTAGTCCGTGACAATTTTATCCCAATACAAGAGCAGATGATTGTATAAGATTATAAATAGACGTGAACAATACTTCAGCCAACGCTTTCTGAATAACATTGTGGTGTAAATACGATGTTAATCATGTATTCCGAATGCTCACGATCTTTTCTAGAGAGATGCCAAGGATTTGTATATTCAGAGTTTGATTAAATGCTTTCGTGCTTGCTGTTAATTCTATAAAAGTGGTGAAAACCCAACAATAGTTCGCCCGAAGTTATTCAGTGAACTGTGAGGTCGTCTAATCCTACCTACATTTATTTTGGAGTTTTAATCTAAAACGGACGTGTTGCGTAGTAATTAGTGAAAGCGATGTATGACATCACATGGAACTGCAATGGACAGATATTCTAATGGAAATATAGGAGAACCGAAACAACTAAAGCTGCTGCTCGTTCTAACACTTGTTTTTGCCCTATATTTTGTTCGCTCTGGAGATGTGGTGCTGAAGGCGAATACTGGGAGGCTCTTGGATCGAATTTCACACCAACGTCTCAATACAACTTATCGTTATCTTCATTTTGAAACCTTTGAAAGCGATCAACGTATCCGAGGCGTAATGGTAAAACTTTCTCGCTCGCTACGCTCACTTATATGTAGGTACAACCTTTTCTATAGTTTTTCAAAAGTTGACAGAGTGCCTTCTATTCTCGTTCCAGTATGAATGAACGAAAACAATGTAATTTATGAAAAAAAGGGGAAAAAAAAAAAAAAAATTCGAGCTCGCTGCGCTCCTTCTTGCTTTTCTTGGCCAACAAGATTACTTCTGACATGAATCGACACATAAAGGCTCTTTTCGTGGTATTTAAGATGCACACGACGCCTCCCCCCTCCCCCCCCCCCATGTAATAAATCTGTCGGCGCCCATGCACGTTTTGTATATATACAGGGTGGTGCCGACGATACGACAATAACCTACCTAAATGTCTTAGCCAAATTCGTTCGTTATACTTTATTTCCACACGTTAATCGGTGGAAATTATTCCTAAGGTTAGTAAACCACCTGTCGGAGGCGAGGAAGGTAATCCATGCGATGGAACAACCAAATTAAGTCTGCTGTGTAATCACATCTGCTACAGAAGTCGCTACGTGACCACCACGACCGCTCTTCCAAAAGCATCACGAAGAAAAAGAAATACATAACTTTTAACGCATTACCCCAGTTGTTTAACCTATCACAACACCACACTACGCTCCAAAACACAAATTACAGACGTTGCTCAAAAGTCGCTAAGCTGAAGAAGTGGGACTAGGCTGGCCATATCTGACGTATGCCAGACCAGCTGTGGGCCAAAATAACCACTTTCTGAAGCCCTGACACAGAAGGCGACGCGGTAAAACTCGCACAAGATGGCGGGACGAGCTGGACAGAACAACGACCTGTGATCCACATTGGCCCTGGATCGAAAGATTTGGAGGTCCAGGGGGAAGGCCTTTGCCCAGTTGTGGGATAAATCAGGTTAACAGTAACATGGCAGATATGTACACGTACGGTGCAACCGCACATTCTACAATTCAGCAGTTTACGCCACGTTTATTTCAACTCATTATACTTAGTTCAGTTCGAGTTGAGCTTTCAAGTCAGCCATTCGTTCTCGTTACAGCCAACAAGGGTCGTGTCACTCACTTCATTTCCATATCATCAGTCCATTAAGCTCATTTTACTTTAAAATACCTTTCGGACAATACAGTAGTTTTTTAGTACTTTACTTTCTTTCATTCAATTCACCCATCATCTAAAAGTAATATAATTATGGTCTAGCAAGGGCTCATCATTCTTTTTGGTCTTTCGAGCTTAGGATGCAGCATCTGTTTTTGATACATTTTTACACTTGTGTAAAGACCGAAGTTAAATCGGCATAATTTTGTATGACACCAAAGAAACTCAATTCTTTCCTTATTTTTAATTGACTAGGTTAGTTGTATTACCCAGTGGGTGGTGAAGGTAAGATAAGCAGTCGCTTCATGCAAAATTCTGGCATTAAGCTGCATCTTGTTAGACTGGAAGCTACTCTCACACATTTCCCCAGATAAGTTTAAGTCCCGCGTAATAGGTGGCGAGCATATCCCCATGAACCGGGCCCAATCCAGCCTCCACGTCCGGGCTGCTGCTAAGAAGTTCCTCATTCCTGAGAGACTTGCATAACATAACATCACGCCTGTAATACCTGAAGGGTTAGGCAGAAGTACGTACAGTCACGGGCGCCAATATGTTGTATGTGTTACTTCCAATGTTTTAATTGTTTTTTTTTACAAGACATTTAAACTCAGCACAACCAGACCTGGATCAACTATGTGTAGGCTATACAAATAGTTGTTCCGTGCGGGGATCGAACCTGCGACACGCAGCTCAGCAATCAATCGCTCAGTCAAGTCAGCCAACCATGCGGTTGGCGCATTGAAAGAAAATGATTTTGACGTTAGCTAAATGTGTACATTTTATGTGCTTGTGACTGTATTTAATAGTTAGTCCCATAAAATACTGGATACCCACGAAACAGAAAAAACAGGTACCAGCCCTAAGGTGAATGCGACAGTATTAACCACAGATAATATCTGTGGGAAATACTGTCATGGTCTCATATATGCCACTGTCAATATCAGTGACAGCAAAACAAACACGACAAAACGTCACCCACCAGTTAGTGATGTGATGATTATATTATTTTACTAGTGATGTGCACAACAAGTGAGAGATATTGCACACGTTATCGAAGAATGAAAATAATGAATGCTATTCTTGTTTCTGGCACTGTTACTTGATCAATTTCACAAATAAATACACATTTTTATAAATCACTAGCGAAATTACGTTGGTCAGTAATGATAACGATAACTATGTCATACATAAATATCTCACATATATAAGTACCTAGTATGATACGATTGTATTAATTTGCCCTGTACCTTTTCTATATGAATGATGCGGCTTGTACAGACGCGAGACGCCAGTACATCAAGCTAATACAGTCTGTCAGAAGAGATTTTCAACTTTATAACTGCAAGAGTTAGGTTCAAAGATTAGGAAAAAATTACAGTTTCGGGTAGCTTGATCACAACTTAATTATATCTTTTTTATCAATAGTATTAACAAGAAACTGTTTAAGCTACTGAAAATAATAATAAGTAGCAAATCACTCAACCAAAGTCATATCATTATCCCTCAATTTGAACTTAACATCGATATAAAAAGGCGATGTTTATTTTATTCCATCGATGTTTTTCAAACATCCCTAGTTGATTTTACATCTTCAATTGTTTTCCTTTTTGAACATAATTATTCCGAAAAGTTCAGCTTTTCCAAGACTAAAGTACTTCGGCTTTTGTCCTATGCTCATGTCCTAGTATTTTGCAGAAGTAATGCTCTCCCTCAGTGCTCTTCATTATACTATATTTTATTTATTTAGGTTACCTCAACGCGTTGAAGTACATTCGTGATAAAAACTACCGATCTTATCGTCGTATTGTCGTATAATTCGTGACTAGTGCTGATAATAGGTGTACAGATACACGTCGTTATGTGTTGAATGGAGTGAGCCTCATCCTCATTGCACAATGCGGTTTCCTATAACGGGAAGACATGTACTGATATGAAATATTGCAGAAGCGAAAGTGTGTGTACGTAGCGTAAAATTGGTCGAGTGCCGGTAATTCAGAATTAGTCTTAGTGTATGATTCAAGTGATTAGAACGCGGCAAAGGTCGATCATCATGCTGCCTTGGATACAGCACCGATGGACCGGCCTATGTCTCCTTGTGACGGGCCTCCTAGCCTTCATGATGTTCCTGTATGGGTTTTTCCCAATGAAATTCGATTCAGGAAAGCTATCAGATAAAGATGATCTACCAAATTTCATAGATGGTGTCAGGTTAGTTTGATTGTTTATTTTCTACATTGTTATTTTCACAAATCGTGTATACAAAACAAATACTTAGGTAGATGCTTTATTATTTTTCTATGGCCTATGAATTCATCAAAGATAAGGTAATAAAATATCTTAACTTGGCTTGCGAGGACATGTAGGATGTAAATTTAATGATCATTTTACTGATAGTCATGCCAGCCAATGGCTTAATTGCCGAGAGCCTCAACCAACACCTGAGAAGGCTTGCAATATTACACAGTGTGCATTGTTAAGAGGCTCCTCTCTCTGGAGCCCTGACTGCCAGTAGCTCGGAACCTGTTCCTATACGTAGGCTAGTATTCTAAATGTAATTTAATGTGTAATCTTGAAGAATAAAGCAAATTCAAATTAAATTCTAGTAGGTAACATTTTTTAATTTTCTTTTTCAATTTTTTAGTATTGATGGCCAGCAAGTGTACAGTTCCGGTGAGAACAGTGTAGTTCTCATGGTGATAGATGGGATCCGTTATGACTTCGTAACAGAAGAGTACATGCCATACACTGGACAGATGATTAAGAATAAGACTGCGTGCATTTATGTAGCCATGGCTGAACCACCTACTGTCACCATGCCTAGGATTAAGGTAAGATAAGTTTAATAAGAACTTTTTTGGGTGTACTTTAATGCTTCAATAACTGATGACCACTAGAAAAACAGCTAAATAACTTAAAAATTAAATATGCTTAATATGTTTCCAATCACAAAACCAAAGAAAAAAAGTTTAAAATTCAATTGTAATTTCACAATCTTATTTCTGAATTATTGTGTAAAATTCTCAATTATTTTGTTGTGTACAGTCACCTGAGAGAAAGAAGGAAAAGGCACAGTGGAGGCGCACAATAAACTTCTGGCGGGATACATTTGCAAGTGTCACCTTTACTTTAATAGTTCTATTTATTCAGCTTTTCATACACGTCATGATCATAGAGACAAAGAAAAAACAAAGAACTGTGCTGAAATTAATACTTTACATTTACAATATTATTAAACAATTTGTCCATAAAATCTTTCTCCAAGTACATGTTTTTTCTTTGGTCTTGTGTCTGAATAATTATTTTATTTGTGCTTTTCCCATTAATTTAATTACTGCATAGCTAACTGTGGTACTCAGAGATATTTAATGATTACTTAAGCCATCACTAAGTAAAGATTTGACATACTTTTGTATGATAAAACTGTCAAAACCTTTACTAAGTGATGGCCTAAGTAATTATTAAAGCTCTCTGAGTGCGGCAGTATGTGTCTAATTTCTGCCAGCTTTTTGAAATATTGTCAATAAAAACATAAGCCAATAATAAATGACTTCAAGCTTCTGAGAAAAACAATTATTTATCTAATTGATGAACTGTTAAACATTATAATAAGTCTTGGTGGGAATGAACACTTATCCCATTGCCTACTTGTCCAGTAGAATCAAAAACTATTTATGTATTTTCAAGTTTCAAAACTAAGCTACATTTTAACATCAAGGTTTGGTACAGCTCGCTTGGCGTGTTTTAGTATGGCTAGCGTGTCTAAAAGCATATAGCATGATGATATTCTAGTAGTTAGTACATTTTCTTTATTCATTTATAGAAAGTTACATCATCAGCTGGTATTTTGCTAATTATTTTTGGATGAAAGATGCATTATTTAAAAAAAATGTGTAGAATATTTCATTAAGAATATTTTTATGCAACCAATGTGCATCATGTTTAAACCTTTTTGTAGCGTTTGTGAACCCATTTTGGGCATGGGTGCTAGCCAGAATTGCAGTTACACTGTCCTCTGCTGGCAAGTCTGATGTATACAAAATTGGCCCCAGCACTGATCCTTGGCAGACGCTTCCATTTATTTCCAGGAGCTGCGCCGTTGCCTCGGCTTCTTTGACTTCAAACAGTCAATCAGATTGACAACTTTTCATTAGCCTATAGAAGTTGTGAGGAAAACAAATGTTTATGTTATAAAGTAAACCCTTGTGCCAAATGTGGTCGAAAGTCGGTTGTAGGTATATCTAGGAAGACTGAACAAAACGATTACCAAGTGACAACAAGTGGGAACATATGGTGTCGCTGATTTTATTTTTTGGGCGACAGTAAACAGCCGACACATTCAGACACCCATTTTGTTGGTATGGGATCTCACAAATGAAGGCTACAAAATTCATTAAAACGGCTATTCATCGATTAAATTAATGGATATTACTCAATTAATTACCAATATTACATTTCTTCCTGTGGTTCCGAGTCATTGCACACCGTAAATATACCTGCAGTCATGCGCATCACCTTAGGAACAGCATGCATTACTTTGAAATCTGTTGCACTTTCCCTTCCTTATTGCTCCCTTTCTCTATATTACTAATATTCTCGATAAAACTTTGTCGTTGCATTGTGTTGAAACGTTAACGAGACGAAGTTTTATCCATCTCGCTTCATCGCGAGAAAATGCTTCAACGTTTTGTCGCTATGCATGTTGGCTTGGTTGTGGCTTATAGGCTTTTCGTAGAAGAGTGCAGAACTGTCGTGTTTCTTACATTTCCGTCTTCGATTATGCGTGTTTGGTGTCATTGTTTTAAACGGACAATAATTTTAATGCAATGTGTAGCTTCAATATTGAATTTGGCCGGCCATCGCAACACATTTTGATGCCAGTGGTGTCTGAAAAATAAATATCCCGGCAATGTGTTTGAATTTGATGGCTCCTAAAATGTTTATCTTGTATACGCACGGCCTACATAATGCGACACCAACGGCTGTCGAAATCATCTGCGTCGTAGCGACACTACAGAATGTAGTTGCAAATACATAATTTCGTAAATAGATAAATTTGCATAAATGAGCGCTAAAATATGTATAGTAAAGCAGACGTCATAACATCATTACCTTTTACTAATTTAATTTTAATAACATTTATTGTCTTCTTTCTGTCCATTTTATGTTGCCTGCTGAATGTGCATCATTTAAAATACTATGTACCTACTACCCGACCAAATGAATTAGAAAACTGTCTGGTGTATGGTGAAGTATGGTCAATAATGACGACGTGTAGTTTAATATAGGTAGTAAACACGCAGCTTGTCAAATGAGTCCGCAATCCACCCAGTTGTCTAATTCTCTTGATCAGGTCACTACGGATACATTATATAAAACTATTTTGTCTTTAAAATAACCAATATTAATTCTACCAGGCCATGATGACAGGCAGTGTGTCAACATTTGCGGACGTAGCGCTGAACTTCGGCGCGCCGGCCGTGCGTGGCGACAGCGTGTTGCGCGTGGCTCACGCTAGAGGGCGTCGTACAGTGATGTACGGCGATGACACTTGGCTCAGACTGTTCCCTGGGCTCTGGACGGAGTCCGATGGCACCACCTCCTTCTATGTTTCGGATTATACAGAGGTACTTACTCGAGGCGGACCTTTCATTGGTGAGGGTTCCTAGTTACCCCGATATTTGGGGTAACTTTGATGGCAGCGTCCATCTCATTTGTTATAAAAAGAAGCACAGTCCTTGCATCCAATGGGTTGACGACAACATTACTTCGCTCACAATTTCGCGGCGTATAACACACCCAATTTTATGGCATGTTTAGTCATGTAAATGCCAAGATTGCCAAACTTTCAGAGATTCAATTGTATAAGGACAGATTGTGACATTGTTGTTCATCATTCTACAAAATAAATCCGTTTTTCAGGTAGACAATAACGTAACAAGACATCTAGACAAAACATTAACACCTGACGAGAATAAGAAGCCGAATTTTGACTTCCTAGTATTACATTACCTGGGATTAGACCATATCGGACATTTGGAGGGCGCGCGGAGTTCTAAGATTAAACCAAAGCTGTTAGAGATGGACGACATTGTTAAGAAGATATACACTGCTATGCAGAAATGGGTTAGTACCTATGTACATTATTTAATTTACCCGCGTGAAATACATTCTACGACACTCGGAAGTAGTGTTGCTTCCCATCACTAAAAGAATTTCGGAAATCGAATCAGTAATTTTAGAGATTGTCTTTCGTCCGTGCCCCAGAAAGCACGTTAAGCTGTCGTTACTGGAACGGAAGTTAGACAACCAGTCTCACTGGAGGTCAGAGAGACATTCCGCTCCATGTAAAATACTGGTATTCAGCTGCATCCGACTAGACTGAAAGCCGACCCCAACATAGTCGGAAAAAGGCTAAGCCGATGATGAATACGGATTAATCATGGCGATATTGCGTCTATATAAACTATATTTTGCAAACAAGATTTTAAACCAAAAATATTCTATTCTGTTGTTTCCCAATCCGAAGCCACTTTTGCTCAATTTTGATGCAACATGTAGGCTGCCGAGTGACGATCCATTAATTCTAGGACCGCACAGGCGTCCTTATTGTGTGCGGAGATCACGGCATGCTCGACGCGGGCGGCCACGGCGGCTCCACGCCCAGTGAAGTGCTGGTACCGCTCGTTGTCATCAGGAGTACTGACTTCCAGTGTCCTCATAGGTATATATAGCCTCTTGCACTGGTATTATTTTTGATAGTTATATTTATTTGGGAGTTTTGATTATGGTATGAATGTTAACAGAATGATTGAAAAGCGCTGGCAAATGGTAGGTATTATCGAGATAACGTCGGGAGGATACGCTCTGGAAAGACAGACACATTAGTGATGTTCTTCAGGAAAGTCAGGTTTGTTGTACTTGCATATGTGTGTAACCAGATGCATGAAGTGAACGAGGCGGAAGCAGTACGTATATAAAGATCTAAGGAGGTGGCATTCTGAGGTTTCTGCTAATCTTGATGGGAAAACGCGTCAATATTCATGTGAATACTCGTCTTGACTATGCAAATGACTTCAAATGAGTTGGCCAACACTGATTTGTTTTTTACTTTAAAATCCCAAAAATGGTCTACTAAAAGCAATAGTTTCAGAATAGAGTAGTTGACAAAAAAAATCTAATTAGTCCGTCAGATAGATTTCCAAAAAATATTGGACACATTTTTTATTTTTTTCACGTACTTAAACAAAAAAATTAAAAAAATACAGTCAGTTCGAAAACATTGCAGTACATTTTTACCGACGTTTTATCTTCGTCAATTTTTATTAATTTGATAAAACAAAAAACACGTATCCAAAATTTTTGTCGATAATCGAACTGACGGACTAAACAGATTTTTTTTTTTTTCATGAAACATCCCTATTGTCCACCACCTAAATAGATTGCCCTGCGTAATAATAACAACCATTTTCGAAGCAACCTTTTAACTTCCCCAGCACTCCAGGGCCAGGACCGACAGTGGCCCAAGTGGATGTGGCGCCCACTATATCCTGGCTGCTGAACGTTCAGTTCCCGAAGGACAACGCAGGCCGCATCCTGCCTTCCTTAATGCCACAAGACACGCGCCAGTACCTGTATCTACAACATGTACATGCGCTGCAGTTTTCTAAACAACTGCCGACTGATATGGGTATGTAAATCACAAGGCTTAATTGATGACATACATATGTTTAATGACCTTTAATTAGTGGGTCACTGCTTGTCCGGACTGCACCGCTTCAAGTGAGGGAAATATTAGGGCCAAGAATCTTTCAAACTTTACTCTCTTTGCTGTTTTCTCTTTCCGGATTTCAGTAATCTCTTTTTGCTAGTATTGTTTCGCACTAACAAATACAAAACGCAGATTTCTTGAAACAACATGAATAAGCGACAAGCTTTATGCCACTCGTTCCCACGCCAAAACCAAACGCGACTACTATAATTGTAAAAAAAACATCTGTTTGCATGTATAAAGAAAAAACTTAGGCACTGTCTAATATAGCCCAAATACCAATTTTAATCACAGGCTCAAAATTCTCACCATACCAACTCTCATCTGCAGAATACTACAACCAGTTCCGACGCGCTGAGAAGCAGTTCGCACACTACCTTGCAACCGGCCAGCAGAGTGCTGCTAAGATAGCCAAGGACTTCTACGAAGAGTCGCTTAAACAGATGTCGCAGTTGCTCGCCGGGACCGAGACTGAGCAGGACTTGTTCGCTATACACCAAGCTATTGTTCTCCTGTATTTGGTAAGTTATAAGAGTAGAGAAAGTCCAAAGAAACGATGGATGATATTATGGCTGGAAAGGGGGTGATTGCTGAAATGACGAGTAATAGAGAAGTATAGACAAAGACATGCTGCGCCTACCTCAAATAGATTGGGATAAGGGCAGGAGAATGCGATTTGATACTATGCCACCAGCCTATAAGCTCTTTGCTTTTGCGCGTACATTCGCTCGCGTGGAGGCCGCAAACTATCCTACGGGAGCGTCGGATGTCGTGACCATAGTAAGGCTATATTACTTCTCGAGTTAAAAGTAGAAATTGATGTAATTCCATGCTATCTGGAAATGAGTACTATCACATATACCACCAATCCTCAATCAATCTTATCCGCTAACGAAAATATCTTTAATTGTCCATTTATTGATATGAGGCCATATTATGTTTGTTCTTGACTCCTCTTAATTCGGAAAATTTTAACGTTTGTAATATTTTGTTTCAGATCGCCACATGCCTACTACTAGTTACTCTATACTCCTTCCAACCAGACACTAGTCTCAAAGACAGCATCACTAGCCACGCTCTGCGGCGCTCCCACGCGGGATACATCCTCGCTTTCATTGTCGTACTAGTCTTAGTCACGGCGAGCCTTATCACGGCCTGCTACATCTCAGAAACTGAAAGCCAACTATGCGCATTCAAAACTCCTTGGATTTTCGCTCTCTTTGCAACCTCCTGCATATTTACAGCCACCTATTTCTTGATAAAAACTGGCATAGAAAGGATCAAAGATTTATCCCCATTGGCAGAATTAAATTCAACGGACTACTTGCTAATCGGCGCGACGGTCTTCCATTGCTGGTCGTTCTTCGGAACCAGTTTTATTGAAGAAGAGCATATGACGTGGTATTTCTTCTGGAATACGTTGATGTTCTTCATATTAGTGAGGACGGTGGTGGTACTGTTGGTGTATTTGAGTAAGAAATTGAGTGGCGCTACGGAAGTGCAGGAGAAACCGGAGCTGGCGCAGAAGATGAGTGAGATAGGAGCGGGGATACTGCCCAAATGGGTGCTGCTTATAGCTTTGCATAGGTAACTGCTATTTTTATAACTTTTTTCTGCCTTGCTTGGATTTTACATTCACTTCAAATGAAAATCAAAGCATTTATTTAGAGTAGGCCAGTTACAGGCACTTTTGAATTGTCGAATAAAATACAAAATTAAAAAGCTACAGTCCCAGTCACAAGGCATAATAACTGTGAATGTACTGTAGTTGCACACAAAGCGTAGGTCTCAATGGAGAAGACCGGGCAAGAAACTCCATGGAAACTCTTTTCTCAAAACATCGTGTTCTGTTAAAACCACTAGAAAATTTTATGTACGCGTATTTACATCAGCAGGATATTGAGTCTTCTATCTTCGACATAGACTGTTACGATGTCATATAACGTATTTTGATGTTATCAACCTATTGCTCCAGGTATCTAAGAACAATGAACCAGACTGGGGACCGGTGGTTGTTCCTCCCAGATACAGCCGACTGGTTAAATGCACCAGAAAACGCCTTCTATCTTCAAGCCCACCTAGTTATAGGTAAAGTCTGATATAAATCAAGTCCCAAAGAAAATTACACCTTATAATTTGGTTCTAAAATCCTATTTTCATTTTTCAGGCACAGTAGTAACATTAGTAATATGTTTACGCAACCTTCGCTACCTCAACAACGTCGTTTACATCCAATCAGGGCTGACCATAGCCGCGGTGGGATGCATCTTTTGCTATCGAATAGCATCTAAAGCCCTAGACACACCATTCGAAGATATCAAGACTTGGGACCCAGTGTTAATAGTCAACATGTTCTGGGCCATTCTCATAGTCCAGTTCCTTCTTGAAATGTTTTCGTATGTCGGATCGTTGAAGTACTGCGGCTTGAAACCCATAGATTTATCGACCTCAAACGCTACTAAGTTCGTGTATAATAAGCCAAAGGCGAAAACTGAGGATTATTTCTATGATGCTTTGATCGAAGAGCCATGGAATGTTGAAGAAGTGAAATTAAATCTTGTTCGGTCAGCCTGCCACATTATGTTGAACGATCTCATGTTGATTGTTGTGTTATTAATGAGACCACACAATGTGATAATGGTGCCTAGTATTTATATAACGTGTAGGTTGACCTCGGAGTGTATGGACCACAAACTATTACATTCTAAGTCGGTTAGGAAGAGTGAAGTTGTTGATATAATTAGTAAAACGCTAGTGCACATGTGGATTGGGAACCTGTTCTTCTTTTATCAGGTGAGTTTTGCATAATTTGAATATGTGATTCAGTTTTTCAAAAAATAATTTAGCCAAGAGTTTAACTGACGGACGGTTGTCGCAGTGGTTGAGCAATCGACTGCTGCGCTGCAAGTCACGGGTTCGATCCCCGCACGGCACAAATTTGTATTGCCTACAGATAGTTGTTCCGGGTCTGGGCTGTTTGTGTATGTGAATTAAAATGTTTGCAAACGCACCCAAAAAAAAACGTTTCCACACACTAGAATTTTTTCCTGTATCGTATACAGGAAAAAACTAGTGTGTGGAAACGTTTTTTTTTAAGTTGGTGAGAAATTGTAATCACCTACTGATAAAAAGCTGCAGCATCGCAACGCCAAGTGATTCCCCATAAGCTTGTAAAAAGCGCTCATAACTTCCAAAACTAATTATTTCTTCAGACCTCCCCACACACTATAACTTAACTGTCTTCCCAGGGCAACTCCAACAGCCTGTCATCAGTAGACCTGGGCTCAGGCTACGTGGGACTGCGCGAGTACTGTCCCGTGCGCGTGGCCTTACGTATGGGGCTGCACGCGTACGCCGGGCCTGCACTCGCCGGCGCCGCACTCTTCGCCGGTATCGCCGCAAGGGCTGACTCGTGGAAACAGTGAGTATTGAACCTTGTGATTAAAAAATGTAGCTGGCAAAGAAAAACCGGACAAATGTGAGCAAATCTAAGAAGCAGAGAGCGGCGATTGCGGCGACGCCATAAAAGACCTTGCCGATTAACTCGGCATACGAAGTCTTATCCACGATGCGCGCCGATAGATGTTTGACATAAAAATGTAACTGTTCTTCGCCCAGATTGGTAGCAATACTAGGATGTGACATCCCTAAAGTTGGGTGGTAAAGCCTTGTGGCATTAAGTCAATAAGTTGAGTCTATTGGGAATGTTACTATTATAAATGGCGTGACACGAGGATCAGTTCTGTGCCTCGAGTTAAAGCATCGAGAAACGTCAGATCTACCACGGGTTCAATGTTACAAAAGTTGTGTCGGCGTCTCCCCATCGAGTCTATTCATTGGTCCTTCGAGCCGGATTAATGAATAGACTCGACTGGGACTTTATAATAAAAGAAGTAGACTGTATATAAATAGGTGTAAAACCATAATTAACATATCAAAAAGATCGTACAAAGAAATTCCCGGAGTGGCCTGTCTGCAGGTGGGCTAAGTAGTGGAAGCGGTGCCCGCGTTAGGTACGCCGCGCGCGACTCACACCCTCCCCGCGTTTGTCCCTGGCATATTAATATGTGAGTCACCGACAGTTGTCGATTCTGATAAATCTAGGTAAGGAAAGACCTAACTCTTTTATTTATTTTCAGGTACTTACAAACAATATGGCGAGCGACGAACATCCTCGCGTTACATCGAATATACGCCGTACTAGTGTACTGCATCGTAGCGAGAGTCTTCCGAAACCACTTGTTTGTGTGGAGTGTGTTCTCGCCTAAACTGGTGTACGACTTCGTGGCCACATTGTTCAGCATCCAGGCAATAGCCACCATCGCCCAGTTAGAAGTACTAGCGCATGCCATCAACTGGCTAGCCAGGATGTTCACCTTCAAGTCAAGACTGTGATATAGTTAATTCAGTTACCAAAGGTATTCTATGTTGTCGAAACCCTAAAGTGAATTGTGAGACTATACGCGTAAAAGTTGTTAAATATTGCCATTAATTTTATGTGATTACCGCGTATTGTAGCAACGTCCAATATTTCGTGAACTTTAAAGTATAAATATTTATTCATATGTGCTATAGGTACCTCTGCCTAACCCTTAGAGGACATATAGGCGTGATGTTGTTATTTTTATAGTTACACGACAGGTTGTAAGAGGCTTTGTGGAAGTACAAGCTCTTGTTAAATATAAGAGGCAAACTAATAAGTATGGTATGGCATGGTTTTGTCGGCACTTGAATGAAATTTTCAGGATGCTGTTTGTGAAAATTTGTGAGATTTACTAAAAATAAGATTGCGGCGTTTGAACCATGCAATATATTTTGTACTTACAATGATAGTACATTAACATAGCAATAACTACTTAATTTAGAGAAAGTTATTTTCTGTAAAGGGTAGAATGAACACTGACTCACAAAGGGTTACCACGTATTCAATAACATGAACCCCCTAAACAATTATATGCCCTATACAGGGTGGTGCCGACCATACGACAATAAATGAAACCACTGGTAGTTCTAGTTCATAGGAACATTATTAAACTATCAAATAAATCTTAACAGCAAAATAAAAAAAAAATAAAAAAAAAAAACAATAAAACTAAGTAGCATAAAACTGTAAACGAAATTACATTACATTTTATAAACAAATATTGGTTTACTAACCTTAGGAATAATTTGCACCGATATACGTATGGAAATACAATGTAACAAACGAATTTGGCAAAGAGATTTAGGTAGTTTATTGTCGTATCGTCGTCCCCACGACGGTGTTAGCATTTATTTGATAGTTTAAAAATGTTCCTATGAACTAGAACTACCAGTGGTTTCATTTATTGTCGTATTGTCGGCACCACCCTGTATACATAACTGGTGAAATGTGGGTGTACTATTAGGTACACCTCTGCCAAACCCTTCGGGGATTACAGGCGTGATGTTATGTTGTTGTGTGTGTTATGTTATAAATATTGCATTTTTGCAGGAAATAGCATATTTTTGTTTTGGGGGTTGTTATGGACAAAAAATATGGCAGCATTACAGCTGGTTTTTAGGATTCTGTAGTCAACAAGGAACCCTTATTTAGCTGTTCCATACATTTTGGTTTTTGGGATGGGTTATTTGGAGTTCAGAATGATGTACTGAATATGTGGTAACCCTTTATAAATCAGTGTCACTTCTAAGTATAAATACTAGAAGAAAAAAATATGTGACATTCCTTCAACAAAATATTTTTGTATTTTGTTACAAATATTTTTTTATTGCTAACAGCATGCTACTTTATTTATTCATGTTACAGGAACAAAAATAATAAACAAATTATCTTAAAATTGTTTTTATTAGTGTAAGTGTATACTGGAACCACCATTTTTTTATTGATAATGATATTTTATAGGCGTCGCAGCGACCCCTAGCCACACCGATGTCCTAAATAAACCTAATTTTACATTATTTGTGTGCATTTTAATTCAATTGACAAAAATAACTATATATTTCGAAGTATTTTACTTTGTGAAAATAATCACTGGTTAAGTTGTTGATCTGCAGTTTCACCAACTGTAAGCGATATCTAGGAGATAAACGTGAATACTACATAATTTATCTAGTGTATAGCTACCTGGGATTGTTCAGTTGGTAGTGAAACTGCAATGGATACATAAATGCGAGTGAAAAGCACCCTTAAAACCGGAGGAAAGCGCCTCCCAACGTTTCATAAAAAAATATTTGTGTTCTAAATAAAAACAAGCTGGAATGCTTCAATTATTTACCCAAATGCTTCCATTTTCCTTTTCAAATATAGAGTCGAAAAATATGTAATAAGTTAGACTTTTGTTTTTCTTATTAATGTCTTCTGCAGAATGCGATTTCAGACACTATCGTAAATATACCTACACATAATAATATGATACATTTTGGCACTAACTATAAACAGAATTTACACATAAATATATAAGTATATACATAGAAATTTAGACGTAAATGCACGTAGTGGCGAACGGTCGAAATAAGCCAATGATTAAAATAACTGCAAATATCTAATTAACTACACCTATCCCCGTTTTACAGAAGGTTTTACATTTAGTATTGCCTATTAAGAATAACAATTATTATTGAAATCCTAGATTTATTTAGGATTGTAATTCAAAAATACGACGGAAATATGGAAAGTTTTTTTATATTACTGACATCTTTGCCAATCTAAATACGGCGATCCGTCTTATTGCGTGCAATCTTGCCTAGGCACATAAAACGCCTTATCTAGACTTGCATATTTAAATGACTAAAATCAACTGTTACCGTGTCACATCACTTCTCCGAATTTGTTCTAATTAAATACTGTCTGACGTCCACATGTTTAAAGTCTGCTGTATTTGTCTTAGACAAAATAATTCGTAACTTGTATAAATATAAAAAAAATAATGAGATTGCACTCTGGCAATTCTAACGAGAACTTTTTTTTAAAGTAATTATTTACAGCAGTAACAATAACTATACATATATTATTCTCTCGTTATCAATACATAGGGTAAAGACCGATAGATTTACGAAGGCTTATGATTCTTTATCAGCGAAGATATGACGTGGCCTTAAGTATAGTGTGCACCATTACCCTCCAATAACACCATTCGACTCGCCATTACCTGGAAAAAAAACGTGAGGTTTCTATTATAAGCCAAAAAGTCCTTTAAATAATTTCAGATACAGCAAGAGATATAAACTCCTGAAGGCCATACAAATATTTGATCCGTACGGAAATCGAACCCGCGACACGCAGTTCAGCAGCCACTGCGTCGAATTAATTTCTAGTTATAGCTTATTACTAAATAAATAAAAATAAGATTTTTGACCGCCCCTCCCCCCATGTAACGCGCCGTAACGTTTTTCTGTACCCCCCCCCCGTGTAAGATGTTACGTAACCACCAAGTGACCGTTTCTACCTATTTGAAATGTTGCCAAAAAAAACGTTCTAAAAAATCGTGAGATAATCTCTCTACGTGGCTGTTCTGAAGGGTTAAAAAAACAATGTTACATAACGCGTATTTCCTGTAACACATCGTAACGTTGTACAATAACCCCCTCAACCCAAATTCGTTACGTAATACTTGAACGCTCCTCAGCCGGGGGGGGGTTGCCGAGAATCGACCTAAGTGGAGTGCGATTGAAGAGTAGCAGATGATACTGAACAAGCCGACACGTGACTTACTTGAGGTGTTGCGGTGTTGCCGTGCCGTCAGTGCGCCTGCAACTTGTAGCGATACACCAGCACGCTGGCCACGCCCATCAGGATACTCAGCAGGATGGAACCCCACACCAGCATCTGGAAGCAGGATTATTTATGTTACACACATTGTTATGGTTTACAATCATACAATCATTGTGCAGTCGCTATGTCAATTTACTAGGGGCTCGGCGCGGTATATTTTCTTGTTATCCATCCACATTATTTTATAACCCATAAAAACATTTATCAGTGATACATTTTGTGATGTCACATATCGAAATGTACTATAATCTACGAGTCATAAATCTGCTGACGCGTACTAGGGTACGGCGGGTATCTAATATTATTTCACACTTGACAGTTTTCTTGTTCATGCCTTTTATTTCTAAGGTGTCTGCCACGCCACTCTGTTACACCTTTTTTTTGGTGGTTGGGAAATCATCATCATCATGACTCCCGCTCCGCCCAGAGAAAAGAAGTCTGCTTCTACTAAAAACCACCCATGTTCCTTCTTAGCCCTTTGTGTCCGGGGCAGCGGTATCTCTTTCGAACCACCAGTAGCCCTGGACCTTGTTACATCTCAAGTTTTCCTGTCGTTATAACTCATGCTTCATAACATTCTAATCTTTTTGATTCTATCTTTGCATTGGATTTAGTTTACTTTTCACTCATCACGAGCGATACGATTCGATATCGAGGGGTATTGAGCGAACATGCTGTTGAATTTGCAACGTTCGGCTATTCGCTGTCAGTTGAAAATGCAACAGCAAGCTCAAAGCATCACAGTCGATGGTTTAAAAAAAAACTCACTTTAGCTCTACTAGGTTTCTTATCAGGCGAACCGCTCTTCGGCTGTGGGTTTCCGAGCATACGCTTCGCTAGCCTCCTCTCCACCGACCGCTCTCTAGTAGCCCTCTGTTCACAACGTTGCAGTTCCTTGCGGGCCCCCGAGTCTTCCGGGGCCGCAGCTGCAGCAGCCCTCGCGGCCTCCAGGGCCTCCGAGTTGCGTCCCATCGAGGATAGGATGCGAGATTTGCGATATAAGGCCTTTGCGTTCTGTGGCTGGCAGGTTAAGACTCGAGTTACTGCCTGTAACATTAAAAAATATAAATGTTATTGGATCTGGAATTATTTGGACACCTATATTATATTTAGGAGGTCTGGATCTGGACTCAAGATGGAAGATTTCTGTCTCCTCTGGGTGTCAGAGACTCTTCATGGGCGATATAGAAAATGCTTTCTAATATATAATAATGAACATGTAGGTCTGTAGGTATTGCACGTCTACTTGGGTAAAAGCTTTTGTTTGTTATGTAATTGAAGGTGAATATCTCCTTATTCCACCTGAATGTTCCAACATACCTGCAAGGCAGCCTCATACGCTCCCGCCTTCAACTGTGCGGCAGCCATATTATTATGTACCCGGAGTCGTTCATCCAACAGCACCTGCAGATCATCCGAAGTGGCGGGGATCTCTCCAGTCGTCGTCGGCGCAGTGATCCCGCCATCGCTCTCGTCCAAGACGTCTAGAGCGCGTCTGTACAGCTGAACGGCGAGAGTTGGCTCCCCACGGCCATACCACCAATTACCGCGGGCACGGCGACGCACGCTGTAAGAAAATGGACCTTATGAGTATGCAAGGTCAAATTAGGTCCCGTCGAGGCTGCGGGTTGTTCGCAAGAGATACCGCGGCCTCGACATGAAGGGCTAAGAAAGAACATGGGTGGTTTTTAGTCAGTAGAAGTCTGACACTCTCTTTCGCTCTGCCCAAGAGCGGGAGGGGTTATTTGATGATTTTCCACCCGCCAAAAAAAAAAGTCAATGAAATATGCAATTAAATTTACATTGTTTTTTGTATGATATTATACATACAGGGTAAACTTGTGAAGAGAGAAGTGGGTGAAGATGACCAAATCCGAAACTCAATTTCTGTGCCAATCTTTGGGTCTTAAATTTAACGTTCCAGGTTTGACAGTGGTGTTACTAAGATCTGTAGGACATTCCGAGCAAGCCCCGACTAATGTAGGTAGGTATATTATGTACATCGAATAGATACATTTTGTAGTGCGTCACATACTTACACCAAACATAATTAACCAATGTTTTGAATTTTTAGCTAATATTAGGGATATTATACAAATATACTGTTATTTCCTGTCTCTTACTTCCTGGTTACATACTCACAAATTGAACAAAAAAACATAATTATGTATTATGCGAAATCGCTACGCAGCTGTTTCCAATAAGAGACACACCCACTAAACACCAATTTTAAGTAAAAGGTCAACATGTGATGCAAGAGTAAACTAGCTTTTTAATTCAAAATGTGTTGTTTATAAAATAAAATGGTCCTGTTGGCACTTTCATGGCCACCGTGGCCAAAAAATGGTCTTAAGGTCAACTATAAAATGTAGTGTCGGCCAAGCCAGCTAAAGCATTCAGGCGATCTAAAATCTAATCAATTGCATACATGTTAATTCAATGCACGCAACGAATGCGAATATTTCGGTCATCGCTGTTTCGTAAATCGAATATATCTACGTATATTCGATATCCGAAACAATGTCAACAAGTTATAGTTTGATAGTCTATCCAAACACATGATAAAGAAAACTGTACGATACGCGTATACACTGACCCCAATATATATAAGTAATCACAATAAACCAAGCATTTGTCAACGTTTAAATTGAATGTGTCAAGGTTTCGCTATCTACATCAGAGTTTTATGTTAATATATTCAAGGGCGAGACAGCTTTGAAACAATCGACAGAATAATATATGTTTGATTTGACGTCAAAGGAGGGAGGGAACAGGACAATAGCATTGACAACTTTCTAATTTTACAACACCTAGGTACTGCATTGTTTTTGCACAACAAAGTGAACAGTTAAACAATGTACCTACCTTAATAGTTGCCATTATGATTAGCTTAATTTGCACCTGACATGCAAAAACAACATAAGTTCTACTACATTGTATACCATTTTAAAAATAAACCCGAATGACGAAGCCTTAATTAGCATATCTACACACAATTTTTTTTATCTTCAATCTTATTTTGGACATTATAAATTTAATCAAATTACGTGCCAAGATAATGTCTTAAGGCCAATAACCTAAATAACCTGTTACGGACTACGGTGTAAAAAGTGGCACAGCAACCGGCGAATTATATGTTTTAGATAGTACCTACAGGTTCAAGACATTTCTGAGTTTTTGAAGATAAACATTGGGTCTGGCTCAGGTCTCAAATATCGGTTTCGGACCGAACGAAGTGTATTCTAATAGTATATGTATATTAACTAGTTCCTTCACTTAGACAAAAATAATTTTTAAAAAAATTGGTTGGGTTTTTTGACTTACCCAGTTTCCAATTTCTCAACAACAGATAGACTTTCATGTTCAGGTTCTTCCTCCCAATCATGAAGTTCAACGCGGGCATCAAGCCAAGTTTCGCCGCCTATGACAGGGCCCTCATACTTGGGTGCATCAATCACACCTATGAGCCCCAAATTCTCACCAGGCTTCAGGCCATTTTCACCAAAACCAAATCGTGGGGCCAATTGTAAAAGACATTCTTCACCTTTGTACATCATTGTTACTGCTAAGTCCAGGCCTTGTAGGATCTAAAAAATTTACAGTTTCAAATTAGTTCTAAAAATTTAATATGATTGTGGCGATAAAAACTTTCTTAACATTTCACACATGAAATGGTTTCTCAATTAATTTTGTACTATTGAATGTGCTTTCTTTGTTCCAATTTGGCAGAGTTCCACTTTTTAACAACAATACCCTTTGTCTACTATATTCAGCAACAATCTAGCCTCTAGAGTTAAGAATAATAACTTGCCTATATACCATTACTAAGGCCATACATCCTGTATGTTATACCTAATATAACACCTAATCCAGCACAAAACAACATAATAAAATATAATAACAATTGCATGCTGTCATATACCAATATAAACAATAGAATCCTTATATAAAGGCATGATAAGATTATCTTGGAATATTTCACACATCCTCTGATTGCCAACTGGCACAAACTTTTGGAACAATTGCTATCGCAGATAGACAGATGCAAGATTAGATAGTTAGGTCTATTGTTCCAGGAAATTACTAACTGATTATTTGATAATATTAGTGCATTTATACTGATATTATTTAATTATTTATTAAATTGTCTTCTATACAATTAAATTTGTATGGTGTCAACAATGCAGTTTCTTTTCCATATATCTATCAGTTCATGACTAAACTAGAATTTGAGCATCAAAATAATTTGCATTACATTGCTTAACAACAATAACTTCAATACAAAAGTTGCATCTCATCATGACAGGATGAAATTATCCTTTCATAGTGACTTGCAAGTTTTGTGTTTTTTTGGCTAAAGTTTGACTATTATCGCACATATGAAAGTTTTTTATTTAGTTACTCATGTAGGCAGATTTATAAACCAGTATTGTGAACATGCTTAACAAAGCTCTCCATCCCTACCTTACCTTGTGTGTTGGTTTCTTACCTAACTGAAATGGAGCCCTTAATGGTAATGTTTCCTCCGAGTCCCAATACATGTACTTTTTGTATTAATTTGAATACTCATTTTATTTACAAAAGACGTAACATATTCTTGTAACACCATAAACAATAAAAATATGCTTACTTCATTGTCCCCCAAGTAAATCTTGACACGATCTCGCTTTTCCACAACATTGTCAGTGTCTTTAATTTTGACCTCATAACTAATTCTGCAAATATCACTTCTGTGGGGGCGCAAACCATTTGCATCTTCACCTACTTTTATTATCTGTAAAAAAAAAACTAAAAATTTTATTGGTTTATACCTAACACAAAAATGGAAGATGTTGCCAAGACAAAGCTAATATGTTTTGTTTCGTAAATACATCATCATCTGAAAAACTAAATGCATATAATATTTGAATATTAACATCAATGACTTTTAAATCATTTTATATTTTGTCCTATGAATCACTGACTATCAAACAAAAGAAATCATGATTGGTAGGAAAATGATGTTTCTTATTTACATAATTTTACATACAAGCTTTACATCAAAACTAAGTCCAAAGTAGAAAAGCAAAATTACAAAACATATTATATAAATAACCAAAAATGATGAAGTTTTCCCCAGTAAGATGCTAGTGAGTATAAAAATAATCTCTTAGGAAAAATGATTGCATGTTGAATGTTTTATTTCACCAAATGAAATCTGTTACAATCTAGACCAAACAAGAAACAGATGGAAAATATTTGATAATTATAATACTGTGGATCCACTATGTTAATCAAAGTCTCATCTGACCTTTTTAAGTAGTGCGCCTGACCCTAGCAAATCTTGCCACTCATCAGTTTTTGTGTCATCTGACTTCTCCTTTGAAGCGGCTGCTTCAGCCAGCTTCGCCTCCTCGATCTCATGTGACGCCGCAGCTGCGAGGTCCTCGAATGAGCTGCTTTCCGACTTGTCCACCAGTGTTCCTTCGCCCTCGCTCATCTACAAACACGCGCTCGTGATAATGTGTTCATCGTCAACTAATACGTAATAGTGTTTACTTTCCATACACTAAACACATCTTAACACGTCGTATTATATACAAAATTTTATCAAATTACTACAACACTCTTACCTTAGCAGTTCAATTTTTAAATACTTAAAAATATAGATCACTTTCCAAAAAAATAATAATGAAAATATGACAATTCAACTTTTTGGATTTGACTTGAGTTTTTTGTGAATGAAAATTTGATTTGATTGATCATTGCAAACACATAAATGCGTTCCGAAACGTTATATTTTAGGAACAAATAGTTTAACAGTCACTGCATATTTTGATTAACATGTGCCTATGCAGCTATGTAATAATGTATTAAAGCTTATACCTTACTGTAAAATAATACTCTATAATTATATTTTACATTAATATAAGAAAATGTTAAAAAGTGAAAACCTTAACTTGTCTGTTTTAAATGTTCTGAATGTACTTACGTTTAAAAGACAGTGAAGTACTGAAGTTGCACATTTTTGTAAAATTGATTTTGTTCATATCCCAAATCCAAATTTGGTAAATAGAATTTTGTAACTAGCAAAAACATTTTAAAATAATAATTAACACAACTTCTTTATTTAGTAACTTTATAATTAAAACAAGCTTTACATACTTGCTTTGACACTTGTCAATGTCATAAATCCTGGGAAGAGGTACTTGGCGAAGCGGAATAAACAATCGATTTTACATTGCCGATTTACTTTAAAATTAAAAATAATGCAGAAGTACGAGAAATTAGAGAAAATTGGTGAGGGGACATACGGCACAGTGTTCAAAGCGAAAAACAAAGAGACTCATGAAATAGTGGCCCTGAAGAGGGTGAGGTTAGATGACGATGATGAAGGAGTACCATCCTCTGCTTTACGTGAAATATGCCTTCTGAAAGAGTTAAAGCACAAGAATATCGTTCGGCTATACGATGTCTTGCACAGTGAAAAGAAATTAACTCTAGTATTTGAGCATTGCGATCAAGATTTGAAGAAATATTTCGACAGTTTGAATGGTGAGATAGATTTGGATGTCGTCAAATCGTTTATGTATCAGCTACTCCGAGGACTAGCCTTTTGCCACAGCCACAATGTTCTGCACCGGGACTTGAAGCCTCAGAATTTGTTGATTAATAAAAATGGTGAATTGAAATTAGCTGACTTTGGCCTGGCTAGAGCTTTTGGTATTCCTGTGAAGTGTTACTCGGCGGAGGTGGTGACGCTCTGGTACCGGCCCCCGGATGTCCTGTTCGGCGCCAAGCTCTATACGACAAGCATTGATATGTGGTCAGCAGGGTGCATATTTGCAGAGCTAGCCAACTCTGGAAGACCACTATTCCCTGGGTCTGATGTTGATGATCAATTGAAAAGGATTTTCAAACTTCTTGGTAAGTAGTTGTTTGAACTTTATGTTACTCTATCATCAAGCAGCTAAAGCCCATAGTTAAAGACAAATGTGTGCAAAAGGAATCTTTATGTTGTTAGAAGGACTGCTATTGTATGAAGAGAAAACCAGTTTTGGTAATATGTTTGATGTAATGTACTGTGAATTTATTTGTAACTTGGTAGTACACTGAAATGAACTTTAATGTCAAAATCATCAGTAAACCTTTTTAATATAAGTTGCAAATTATACATCTGAACACACACATAGAACATCTGTCACAGAGTTGTTCTTATTAAATTAAATAGATTGTCAGTCTTCCTTCCTAACAAGATGTGTTTCAATAAAAAGTATTAATCTATTTATTTTATTATAATTTCCAGGTACTCCAAATGAAGACACATGGCCTGGAGTGACTCAACTGCCTGACTACAAGCCACTGCCGATATATCAGCCCAGTTTAGGGCTGGCTCAGGTAGTGCCACGCCTGCCAGCCAGAGGACGGGACCTTCTTGCCCGCCTCCTTACCTGCAACCCAGCCCTGAGGATGCCTGCCGATGACGCCATGGCTCATGCCTACTTCCACGACCTCAACCCGTCAGTGAAGAATGACAGATGTTAACAGTCAATACGTCCTTACCGCTGCACCTCAGAACTACTGGTTAGTGATAAAAACATTGATGAGGTGCAAGAGTGTTGTGACGAAGAGACTTAAATAGAATATAAAAATAATGACACTTATACGTAAAGTGGACCCAGTGAATTTATAACTGTAGTCAGTATGATGTTTGCATTTGTCATTAAGATTGTTATTCTGTTATGTTTTTATTTTTTCAGTAATTTTATGTCTAGTGAGCGGCTAGCGTTAGAGATTTTTAGACATTAAATTGCAAAAGAAGCAAGTATTTATTCATATTATTTGTTGCAGTTGTACATACTAATCAATTGTTGTCTTGAAATGACCTCCATTGCATCTTCAAGATAACAATAATTATCAAGAAGTTGTTCAAGCTAGGCTCATACTGTTGATGTATACTTGATATTAGTCTTCAATGATCTCTTTACTGCTTATTTATTGTATTGATATTACTAGCTTCACCAAAGTGAGGGTTTAATTAAAGAGATTATCAGTTTATAGACATTTAAATTAATTAATAATGTTCTTGTTAGTAAGTTTACAAATCAATGACTTATACTTAATATAAATTAAGGTTCGAATTTGTAATAAACAAAATCTTTTATAGTTAAGTAATAAACATTGTAAAAACCAGCAGATATGTTTATATGTTTTCAGCAGCTTCCTTCAGTTCTGCGCTAATGATGTCACTGACATATTCACCAACCTTCCCACTGCTCTTCATGGTTGAAGACATGTATGACGACGACTTACATGATGATGAACTTTCCTCTATTGATGTCTTTGACATGCTAGACATGCCTTTCATTCCACACATGGCTGAAGTAGAAGCTAAAGTTTGATCCAATTGTTCAGTCAGAGCTGACAACCCTAGATTTGATTTTGCAAAAGATTCCTCAATCTTGTTTGGCGTGGCGCCGATATTCATGGCGTTCTTTTTTTCAGAAATATCCACTATTTCTAAGACCTGTTTGGACGACGTCTTCTCTCCATTAGTGCTTGCGACTGCCTCCTTGAGTAGTTCTGGTTTTAGCAGACGACTATGGTCTTCTTTCAGCAATATTTCAATTCTATCTTTGCCACACGCCATATCTTCAGTATCCCTTATATTTTTCTTAGCAGAATTTTGTGTTGATATAATTTCTGAAGACATTTTGCTTTCATTTTGAGTCTTTCTGGAACTCGCGCCGCACATCTTGATTGGTACAATTTTTTCAGTTTCTTTAGATGATCTCTGCTCAGCAATAATAGTGAGGACACCGTCTGAAGACATTGTAGAGGTGACGTTCTCTGCGGAACAATGGCTTGGCAAGGGATAGCGCCTTTTAAACTGCCTCGAAATAAAGCCGTGGGTATCTTGTCTCTCTTCATGTTTCCCTTCAACTATTATTTCAGTACTTGTCACTTTCACGCTGATGTCGTCTGGACGAAAATGTTGAACATCCAATGTAATTTTATAGTTACCTTTCTCGTTTTCTATTGTGGATCCAAATTCTTTAGAAATAGTTTGGCCGTTATCATAACACTTCCAAGAACGAAAATAATTGGAATTCGTATCGTAAAATGGATATAGAAAGTCCTGTGGTGGCATGCACATGCTAAAGTTTTGGTCTGATAGCCACCGACCTGGAATTATTCTAGGAAACGCCATCTTATGATATCGATGAGCGACGTGAACACAAGTAAACAATAGCAACGACTGAGCTGCATGAGACTCTGCCAAATGCTTTTATAGCCAACTATACTTCCCATACTAAATATTTGGCATGGTTGCCTCTTACTAGAAAATTACGAATTTCTTACCTATGTATGCATCTGTATGTTGTAAACTTATAAGTACATAAAACCGAAGGACCAAGTACAGGCCTAAATTGGCAAACAACGTAAAACGTGGCATTCTCATCCCTAGTGATACTTACCCCGTTATGAAGAAGCAAATTAATATCTTTATGATCTTCACGATAAAGATATTCATTTTAGAACTCTGAAACTGCATATGCTAGGGCTCAAATTTCGAAGAATGTAATGGCGATGGCTTTACCAAAACGCCAACAGGACTCTGTTTTGCCTAGATAGAGGTACGTCAGCTTTTGATGACAATGGTTCACTTCCTTTTTTTATGGATAGGAAATCATCCAATGATCTCCTCCCGCTCTGGGGGGACCGGAAGGAAGTGTCAGATTTCTACTGACTAAAACTCACCCATGTTCCTTCTTAGCCCTTTGTGTTCCGGGGCTGCGGTAACTCATTCGAACAGTCCCGCAGCCCCGGCAGGCGACGGCCTCTTCGAATATGCTAACATCTCTTTGAGGCCATCGACACGGCCTGTCGTCACAAGAGGGACAGACGACGAGCTAGCCCATTACTCACCGTCCATAAGCTAGTGATGGTTCACCCCTACGCAAACATCGCCTGCCATGGACGCTCGAACTTTCTCATTTGTATAAATAGCCTAACATTCAAACGCTGATCCTCTGTTCCGATCGGAGTATTTTTAGAATCATGATCGAATTTCTATCAGTCAATTAGGTCTTTCCTGTTTACCTGTCGTGTGCTCTAGTATGTTAGTTTCTAATTTAATTAGTAGGTAGATACGAAGGCTATCGCGCCAGTATTATTAATAGAGTAGGTACCAATAGCTTAGATATTATTTTACATTAAAAAACCTACCAAAGGGCAATGGAGAGAGCTATGTTCGGAGTCTTTTTGCGGGATCGCATCAGAAATTAAGATATCCGCAAGAGAACTAAGGTTATCGACATAGCCCGAAGAATTGCCAAACTTAAATGGCAGTGGGCAGGGCACATTGCTCGCAGAACGGATGGCCGATGGGGCTGAAAAGTACTAGAGTGGCGACTACGAACCGGAAGACGTTGCTTTTTAAGGCCTCCCACTAGGTGGATCGATGACCTGGTGAAGTTGGCGAGGACAAAAAAAAAAGGAAAAAAAGTTTATTTTTATTTTTTTTTGTAATTTTGTTTTTTCACTCCACCCCTGGTTCTTAGCCCTTTGTGTCCGGGGTCGCGGTATCTCTTTCGAACAACCCGCAGCAGTTGAACCTAAGACCTCACGTTCAGTAAAGAACACCAGGTAAACCGACAACTTGCATTTGTGGTATCCCCGGACTAACCTTACGGCTTCCACCTTTAAGGGCTTGTTCAGGTAGTGGGCGGCTCGCTTTCCGAAAGCACGTGCCCACACCAGGGCCCCGTAAACTAACCTCAGGACAGGATTGAAATAACATAAAGAACTATAAGAAATTACTAAAGTGATAACTTAAGGTATTGTTAACTATCTGGAGTATTATTTGGTATTTTGGTAATCATATTATAACAGAAATAACTGTTCAACTCAAACCAATATATTAAAATAATTCCTAAACAATAATTATAGTTAAAGCATTTCCATTTCAGCCCTTTTCCTTTTACGGTGGTTAGCCACCATATTAGCAGTAGTAAGTACACTTTCTCCTCTCTGTAGCCAGGTTGACAGGGATCTCTCAGTGTTTGCAGCTTCAGCGGCCTGGAGGCGTTCACTCACTGACAATGGTTGTATAGCACCCACTGAGTCTGTTGACACGCTGGCGGAGAGCAGCATTCGGAATCTTTGCCTGAATGTCTGAAAAAGGAATAAGACAATCAATCATATTAAGAGGGCAAGAGATATCTCTAAAGATGTGAAAATTAAGCTTTTTGGGTGAACTGCAGGATATTGATATAGTTATTGTCAGCATAACGTGTCCGTCTTTTTTTCTGTAGTTACTTTAGCTCAATGTACCTTACATTCAGCAAAGTCAAAATTAGTTAAACAGTCAGCACACACAACTTATTGGGGTTTATAATACTGGGGTAGTGATTCCAGCTCATCAATAGGACTAAAGTATAATTTTATAAAATCACACCTCTAATCCCTATAGGGCTAGGGTTAGGCATTATAGAGGTTTAATTAATAATTACAGGGACGTTCCTACAGAATTATTTAAGTTGTTTTTATCAGGATTCCTCCTGAAATAGCTTTATATTATCAGATACCTGTGTTTAGTATTATGTTGGCTAGATAGCATCAAGTTTGTAACTTACATTTATAAGTGTAGACGACACTTCACCTTTTATATCATGTTTTGCTATGTAACATCCAAATTCATAAAAATATTGGCTTAACTTATGCATGTCTACAGTACAAGCATCCGCGTTAAGAATTTCTCTGTACGAATCTTTGTAAATTTTGGGTAAGTCCACAGAAACTAAGGGTGGTCTTCTGGAGTATAAGGATTCAGCTAACCACAACGGTATTTCCACATTTGTTCCTGCTTTTAAATCATCTTCTGCAGCGGATGGATCTAAGAAACCTGAAACGGAAAGTAAATTAACATATTAACTTATTAACCACAAACAAATGTAGGTTTTGTTTAATTTTACTAACCCATTTTTGGCAGGTCATGTAAAAATTTGCAAGGAATTTTCTCATTTGTTACCAAGATATCCGATATGGATAGGTAACTGCTACTATCCATAGTAAACTGTTTTCAAACTCAAACAAAGTCACTCATTTTTCCCTTGTTGTTGTAATTTAGCGCGCTACGCGATCAACAACAATGTCAAAAAAACGTAAGTTTTTAGAGTATAGAACTATAGACAAAATGAAAGATTGACATTATTTTAAGAGCAACTTACATTCAAGATTATTACATTATGGTCTCGCACTTGGCCAGATGTTTCTAGACAAAAATAAATGAACTTGTATGTACACTTCTTTTTTGCAAATTGTTTTTAAGCTATTGTATAGCTTCTATCGCGGGCCTTGAGCGTGGGGACCGAATCCAGAAATTCCGTAACGATAACACTCATTTATTTAATAAAAGAAAAAAAATTGTTCTTTTATCGGTCACCACGCTCAAAGTGTAACTTGAATTAATATCAAAGAAAAAAAAACAAAGGAAAGAAAATACTGCATTAATAAAATAAATAAATAATTATAATTGCATAAGTTGTTAAAAAAATATGCTATGCAAATTTTATGCAATAGCTTTACCCAATGACTATGAGTAAGGAAAAACATGGAGGCGCCGCGATATTCTATAGACACATTTGCTTATACAAATATGAGTGAAATAGGATAAGGGATACAGAATGTGAAATATCGTTTAGTTTCGTTCTTTCTAATACAGTAATCGTATTTGATGATAGAGACAACAATATTTCAGTTGTTGCTCATAATGGCAACATTTGGTGTTACGAGTCACACAATAGTAGGTAGGTGCCGTTTCCGCCATGTTATGCGGCGAGTTTCGTGGTAGTTCTGCTGTCAAATAGTTGTTTACTTTTTGATAAATTGAGATTTGTGAGAAAATTACGAGGAGTTTACCTATAAAACTGCATATACTTGTTAAAAAACAGCAATTCAATATGTCTGCGTGCTTTATTGTGAAGTGTGGTGCAAGAAAGGAGAAAAATCAACCTCAATTGTCGGTGCACAGGTTAGAAGCCGGTTTTTTTTTTTTCTGTGGCTTCGCACGATTGAAGCCGGTTTTCATGCAATAGTATCTAGGAGTAATACACTTTCGATGAAAAAAATGCTAAGCGATCATTAATTTATTGATATAGTGTTAATGTTTGGGTTTATTTCCGTCCCAGAGACCTTTTTGTTATTTCTTAATTTTATTCGTTTGTTTACAAACATGAATAGTGTTGTACCGTTGCCGTAATAGTTTCCGATACTAGTTCCTATTTGTCGGTCGGTTATACGTGATCTGAAAATAAGACATCAGCATGCTTGCACCGACTGGACGGGTCCACTAAAATCTGTGGTGTGGTGCTTTCTTCAAATGACCATCTCAGACACTAATCTGCATAGTCTTCATGTGTGTATACCAAGATTATGTCTGGACTTTAAAAGAGACCATGACCTCTGAGTTTGATTCGTAAGTTTCTTCTCAAAGTAGTCAGAAACGAAACACCGACCCCATCTAGTTTTAATAAAAAGTGACTTGTAAAAGTGTATGTAAAAACCTATTTGCAAAATAAACATCATCATCATCTGCCTAGCCTTTTCACAACTATGTTGGGGTCGGCTTCCAGTCTATCCGCATTCCGCTGAATACCAGTATTTTACATGGAGCGACTGCCTATCTGACCTCCCCAACCCAGTTAACACTAGGTAATACGATACCCTTTGGTAAGACTGGATGTCAGGATTTTCAGGTTACTGACTACCTGTAACGACTGTCAAAGATCTATATATGACAGCCGGGATCAACAGCTTAACGTGCTTTCCGAGGCACGGAGGAAACTCGGCATATACTGGGCGGTCACCCATCCACAGACTAACCTAGGCAAGCGCAGCTTAACCTAAAGATCGATCCGAGTGGCAGTTCTTGTTAAGCCACGAGCTCCTCTTGCAAAATAAACATCATTCATCATAATTATCACACCAATAAACAGATTTAATAAAAATCATTCTTATTTTATTTTACTCCACCAGTCAGTATGTTAATCATAATAGAAACATAATCGTCTTCCTATTAGAAGAATTTGTTTTTCACTAAGATCTATCTGCATACCTACCAGAATCTACAGACCTACAGTCCATCGATTAGCTGTCGAATGGTTATGGTTTGGTATACTAAACTAACCATTTGACAGTTAATCGATGGACACAATGATAGCCACTAACATTTAAAAAGATACGCAATAGCCCTGCAGATATAACCGAAAGTGCAAACGTTGCATTCTTTTGTTCAGAAAACCACTTTAAATTCATTTTATTCTCAGGTATCGGAAGTAAAGTAAATTTACTTATGGTTTTCTGTTACAACGAACTGTTAGTTATAATTCAACAGTGATATCTACTAATACTCGTACTACTATTAAGTAGTACCAGTTTCGATACTCGTTACAGTAATACTATGTTCCATGATTGACACAACCCTAGCATTGGCAGCCATTTTGAGTACTGTTCAAGGTTGTAGGTATGCACCTTTTTTTTGTAGGTATTTCTAGTCCATACTTATTTAAGTCTATGGTTTTACCGCGGCAGTCTCCGAGACTCGGAGACTGCCGCGGTAAAAAAGGGATGGCGATTCTTTCCAAAAAAGATCGATTTTTAAATCGATTCGAATCGTAACTTGATGAATCGATTCATAAAAAAATCGAGGTCTAAAAGATCGATTTCTAAAAAATCGATTTTTTTTCAAGTCTGCATTTACAATGTAAATATAAATCCATTTAATTAAAAACACCATATTAGACGATCACTTAGTAGTAAAATTCGGGATTTTTTTAGTTTAGGAAATTTGATAATCACAATTATTTTTATAACCAAAGTACCAAGTAAAAAAGAAGACGTAATTTTACTTTCTAAATGTATTTGTTACATTAAGTAATAATTTTAACAAAAAAAAAAACTGACTTCAAATTTTAACTCTAAAACTACTGAACAGATTTTGGTGGGATGGGGAATTTAAATGATGGATCACATGGGAACGTCAGTCAATCAAGGCCATGACCAAGGCATAAACCACAGATTAGTAATATATAGCAATGAATGACGCAATATCAATAAACAGGTAAAACAGGTACATACAAAAAGTCAGACAAATACAAAAAATCAAAGACTACAAAAGTAACTTTTTTATTTATTTATTAAAGCGAGGCGAAGTCAGGAAACTAAGCACACAGCCATCTCGTGTCGAGAATAGAAAAAATCGAGTGTCGATTCTCTAGGGTGAAATATCGATTCACTGAATCGATTCAGTGTTACATATCGATTTAAATAATCGATTATTTGGCTCGAAAAATCGATTCTTCGATTAATCGATCTCGAATCGCCATCCCTCCGAGTGCCACTCTTTTTTATTTCTGGCAATATCGCTTAGTCGTTGGCTCTTGCTCTTGGTTGGCTTGCCTTGCGTCTGACTGAATCTGAATGTTTATCGGCAAGTTGTTATAGTGTTACTGAGAGAAAACTGAGGTTATTTAGAAGAAAGACAAGAGTCAAACTTCATGGTGCAGTCCCAGAAATATTATATTATAAGAAATAAATGACATTTGTCAAGTTACCGTAATCATATGAAGACTGGAAATTCTTCTATTGTATACCTACATTGACCATCAGTCATTTTAAACCGATTACAATAGAAAATACGTATCAAAATGTCGGGGTAAGACTAATAATCACAATTTTATTAAGGACTTTCAAACTTCCACCGTTTGCTTCATGTATTTTCATATAATTTCCTTATATTTGAACTATAGGTATACAATATATTGGGTTCTACCTGAACTAGGAATAAACCTGTATCTCAGGTAACTCACTCGAGTCTTACCTAAATATTATCTAATATTCCTTAAACAAATTACTATTTAATAACTTAGTTATACATATATTAAGTACATAACAAATTTTAACTATATGCACCTACCTACAATCAAATTGTATAACACTGCTCTTTTTTCATAATTATTTTATTTCATTTTCAGAAAACCGTATAACATTCAAGAGTTCAAGATAATTGTAGACTATTTAGTTGAAAATAAGCTATATGGCGAAATCAAGGCCAGGAAGATGTGGGTGGACTTGGCAAATTCAAAGGTAACAATGCTTTTTGAATCTTGTAAAGAATTATTAAGATACTGGGTTAGGTATGATGTCATGAGTACACAAGCATAATTAGTACCATATTCATTTTAATCAAATGTCATATTTCAGCATACAACAAGGACATGGCAGAGTTTAAAGGAAACATTCTTGAAACGGATTCTACCAGATATTCATAATCCATACTTCCAGCTAACTAATGAACAAATAAGCAGCTTTAGATCTAGGTAAAGTTAATCTCTTTCTTGTAAAAATGGGCATTTATGTCCTACTGCACTGCAACTTATAATCTCGTTAATATTTTCAAAAGAAATGTATTAATTATTCATATTATTTCAGATGTGATCTCTCAAATAAAAATAAAACACAGAAGCTTGAAATCCACAATATAAGTGACGAGTCCAACTCAAATGGTATGGTTTGATACAACTTTTTAAAAGTATTTGTTCATTTTGAAGCGTTGTCGTATTTCATGCCTTTGTAAATGTGTTGATCCATGTTTCTTAAAGAATAAAGTTTTGGAAACAATGCGAAAGGAAAAGTAATTCATGTATTTCATCAGTATAATGTAGACTTAGGTAGGTAGATAAGTCCATAACTAAAGATTTCCATAAAAAAATAAGCTCTGCAACTTTTTCACTCCAAATAATCCTAATTTCAAAACATGTATGCTAAAATAAGGGAATGTTGTGTACACCTGTAATTGGTACCTACATAGGAACCTTAGCCTATATATTTTTATTTTGAGTTGTAAGATGTATGTACTGTAAGTTGGTGTACCTAGTTTAAATTTAAATAAATAAATAAAATGCCATGGCAATGTAGAACTTGGTAAGTAAAGATTACTAAGTGTAAATTGTCTTGGAGCACTGATTCTGCCTCATTTACTTGTACCAAATGAATGTAATTGATTTATATAGTTTCATTAATTGTAGGTCATGTTCCAAAGGATAATGAGCCGTCCAATGAAGGGGAGACCACAGCAGGTGAGAATATACAATGTTCCAAGGTACCTGTAAGAAATAGATCTTCAGCTGACACTGTAATACTGGAAAACTGCTACGAGACTGCTGAACAAATTCAGAAGGAGTTGGAATCCAATGATTCTGATAAAAACACAGCAGAATCAAAATCCAAATCTTTCAGGGATTGCATCACTTATTCTGAACCATTGACACCTATGCTGCAAGAAGTGTGGGATGATTTTGCATCTGAACCTGAAGATTCAGACAGGGAGGGACAAATGGAGATAGTTGAAAATGTACCAAAAGATAATCAGAATGTTCCTGAAAATGTACCAAAAGATAATCAGAATTTTTCAGCACCTGACAATGAAATTTCTATAACAGCAAAAAGCCCAGTTACTGCTGTTGGTAAAAACGCTGAAGAACTGTCTACTGAAGTAGTTGAAGAAGTTTTGGCTCAAGAATTAGATGGCAGTAGCAAACCAGAAAGTACGTCTCCTGAGGAAAAAATTCCAAATGCAACAGACAAAATAAATGAAAAAACTCCTAACATAACTGACAACATAGAAGAATTAGCCAATTTGGTTAATGAAATTTCTTCAATTACTGCAGAGAATGGCCCTGGAAAAACTCATGATGCTGATGGCAACAGTTCCAAAGCAACAAAGATTTCCAGTACTGAGGTTACTCGAGATTCTGCAAATCCTGTACAATCAGGTGGCTTGCCTAACTCCAACAACACAGTAGTAGATGCTTCTCTACCAAACAATCAAGAAGCCTTCGACAAAAAAACACCAGAGAGTCTAAAGAAATTTTGTAGGAAACGATCTTATTCTGAAGGAAGTTCAAGCACTATAGAGTTTAAGAAAAAGAAACTAGATAACAAGTCTCAGGCACCAGCAAAAGCAGAATCAAAGGTTACAGAATCTCAGTTGCATTCGAAGGCAGAAGACAGACAAGAAGGCAATGACGATTTGAAACCAGAGGTTATCAAAAAACCATGGCAGAAAGTTGATATTGATGTTGATAAACCATCAACAAGTTTTGTCCCAGTTCATGTAATAAATGTACTCGAAACTGAAAAGAAGTCCCCAGAGACCAAGAACCCTTGCTTGCAAAACATTAGTCTGTTTGATGAACAGTTTAATAAAACTAGACATAATATGTCAGAGTCTAGTGATACTGAACTAAATAAGAAAGAAACTAAAAAACAGGAGGCTTCTACGTCAAAACATTCAAATGATGTAGTGGTTCTGAAGTCCAACTCGGAGTCTGATACGGAGGAAGTTCATCCCTTGCCAAAGAAGAAGCAGCGCGCTGGAGTTTTGTTGTGTAAAACAGAAAGAGACAAAGCAAGCATGTTTGGATTCTCTACTGGTAAGTTACGACATATGGCATGTGCAATGTTAGGCTTTTTACTGGCTACAGTTGAATGCACAGTGGAGCTTTATAAATAAGGAATTTTTTTGATACGGATTTGATTGGGCTTAACAGCATTTCTTTTGAACCATGATTAATATCAGATTAGGTTCTGTTTTAAAATCACTATAATCATCCTTGCATTGGTTTTCAGACACACCTTGTTTGTATAATTCATTGGTTTCATTACACACACACATAATAATTATGTTGTACACTGCATGAAGTATTCCCAAAAATATTTGTGTTATGTTTTATCGTTTTTACCTGAATCAGGAGTCTCGCTTCAGGATGCTCAAGACTGGCACTGGTCAAGTTTTGTGCTGTTTGCATGTCCTCATTACGTTATAGTTATACCCTCCTTTATTCACTTGTTTCTAGAAATTAGTTGCATTCTTTTGTTTCATAGGTGGAGTTGGTGCAAAGCGTAAACTCCAGTTGAATCGTCGCGGAAGGAAAATATCACACAATAATGCCGTTCCCCAGTAAGTAAAAAGTTTACTACAATTTCATTGGGATTAGCACAAAATTATTTTCTCCTATGCCGAATGTCCCTTATGCATTCATACCATCAATTTTTCTAAGATCTACCCTTCTCTTTATCTAAGCTTAGTTGATTCCACTCTATTATTGCAGCATTTTGAACCTTGTAAACAGTTAAATGGTATTTCAGCCACACTGCTGCGCCCGCGTCAAATACAAGTGACTGGACTTCAGAGAGCGACAGCGATAGCTACGTGTCACCACCGCGCAGCAGGAAAAACAGAGGGACTAAGAAATATATGTAAGTATTTATTTTTAAAGGTTGTTGATATATCTTCCATAATTCTTTATGTAAAATGATGTGATTTGCCCTTGTTATTTCTTATAAATCATAAAGCTCCTTAGAACTTGTCGAACTTTTCTTATGACATTACAAATGTTTTTTTACTTGCAGGAAGCCTCACTCCCACAATATATTGGCACTAGAAGAAAATGGTGGTCTCTTCGTCATGTCTCGAGAGACAATATATCCTTTAATAAAGGATCGCAAAATTATCAAGAATTATACCAAGTATTTACCAGAAAGTATGTCTTTTGTTCAGAAACTGACCTACAATTGCACATAGAGTTTACGAAAGATTCGTTTGTGGAGCTTCCAGTTCCACTCATAACATAACATCACGCCTGTAATTCCCGAAGCGTTGGGTAGACGTATACTCATTAGTACATCCACATTTCGCCAGTTATGTCTCGAGCCTTTTGCCAGCAACCAGACGCAATTACTGTCACTCATACAATGCAAACCACAGCAAAAAGCGAAATAAGTCTTAGGTGGTGATTTAGGTTATAGGTCCAGTTAGGACCTCTTTGTTAATCATCAGGAAAATGGGACGAAAAAAGAAAATGAGCCTTGAATACTAATTGCGTCTGTCAACGCGTCATTTGGTATGGGGAGTCCAATTTTTGATGTTCAACCTAAACGTTGCTGCGGGTCCCGTCGGGGCTGCGGGTTATTCGAAAGAGATACCGCGGCCCCGGCGCAAGGGCTAAGTAGGAACATGGGTGGTTTTTAGTCAGTAGAAGTCTGACACTCCCTTCCGCTCTGCCCAAGAGCGGGAGACCCCTCCCGCTTTTATAAATTTAATTTGATGATTTCCCACCCCCCCCTAAAAAAAAGGGTTGCTGCCATGAAAATGTCTGTCGAAATCAGAGTGACTTTCTCGTTACAATAAGATTGCTAATTGGTTGGTGTTGTCTGAGCTACCATCAACAGTGAAAGAACCGTACCTATCAATCAGTCTCTTTTCAAAGCTTGGTGTGCCATATTACGCTCAGATACAGGATTTCCATTTTATTCATCTAAGATTTGGATATGTCATTCTTATTCATAATTCTTTTCGCTTCAGGTGATTCAGAAGATGGCGAGAAGTACTGGAAACAGAAATATGTGAATGCGAAAAAGAAAGCTGCGGAATTAAAAAAGTAAGTGTTATTCTGCTATGATGCTCTGTGAGCACGAAAACACCAGCTAGGTATCTAGATGTGTGGCTGTAGTGATAAAATTCATGGCTCCGAAAGTTCATTGAGTGCACAACTTCATTCACGGTCGCCATCAAAGGGAGCGTTCAAGTGTTGCGTAACAAATTTGGGGGGAGCCCTTCAGAACGGTCACGTAGAATGATTCTCTCACGCATTTTACAAAACGTTATTTTTCTCAAAAATTCTCTGTCACTTGAACGCTCCCAAAACCAAAGTTTCGATCCACCTCAACTCCCCGAGTAAGGCCAACAGCTCCTTGGTGTTGCTGACGATCTCGCGGAAAGTACCTGGGTTACCGAAATAATTTGCCCTGTATGTGGCAACCTCTGGGCTGCTATGTCGTCTTTTTCCATGCAGACTCGGCACAGTGGACTGTCTGTGACTCTTATGACAAAGTCTTTATAAAAAAGCCGTGTCCAGTGATTGGCGGCTGTTAGGTACTGTGCGTTTGATCAGCCGAAGCACCAGTTGTCCGTCACCGGCCGTCGGTAGTAGGATGTGCTTCCTTGGCCTGCCTGCACTTACAACTTGTGGTGTTGTTTACTGGTGCGTTTCCTAACCAGTGTTCGTAGGTACTCGAGAGAGAGTGGTTCGGGTCCCACTGCTGCCATGCTCGATCCATTTGAAGAACAGCGGACCCAGACGAGTTCTGCTGTGCCAGTCTTTTCCTTACCCTATTTGCTTGTTGGCAGGATTCGATGTTGTCACAGTATTTTCACCAACCAGAAGAGCTCTTGAATCTGATGCATTTTTTTGTAGCTGGATTTGGCCACGTAGTAGACTCTGTTTAGGGTTTTTACAGGGTGGAGCCGACGATACGACAATAACCTACCTAAATGTCTTTGCCAAATTCGTTCGTTACATTTTATTTCCACACGTTTAATCAGTGCAAATTATTCCTAAGGTTAGTAAACCAAGATTTGTTTGTAAATTGTATTGTATTTCGTTTACAGTTTTATGCTACTTATTTTTTTTTTTCAATTTTTTTTTTTCTGTGTTAGGATTTATTTGATAATTTAAAAATGTTCCTATGAACTAGAACTACCAGTGGTTTCATTTATTGTCGTATCGTCGGCACCACCCTGTATGTTTGCAAAAAGAAAGATCACAATGCCGCGTCTAGAACTGGTGCCATATGAGCGATCTATGGATGTGACCGGTTTACTTTGTGCATACAGTTTTAATTATATATTACTATTTTAACGTTAACAGGTTATTAGAGGCATCCAAAGAGCCGCGAGAGATAAACGAAACACGCGCTCCTGCTCCACTTTGGTATGTCTCACGGTTTCCATTTTTTATTCATTATTTTCTTTTTTTATCATGTTTAACATCGACCATTCATTTCATTGTATGTTTTATTCAAACATCATTAATTTTACGCTTTATTTTTTTTTGTATTATGTATTTCATTTAAATCAGGTAGATTACCCTTAATTTGTTAGTATTCCTGAACCTATGTTAGTAAAATTCACGAAAACACAATAAATAACAACGACAAACACATAACACTTAATTCCGCCACCTACTGGCGGTACCTGGCGACAGTACATGCACTACGGACAGGTGCGCCATTAGGTGGCCTTCAGTCTTACTAGCAACAATAGAAAACTGCTGTCGCTACCCCGTAACCGACGCAGCAGCGACGCAGATCTTTTACGAATGATCTCAAAGAAGTCATCTGTGCGCGCTACAGCGAACATCCCAGAAGCACTACACAAACGAGGCAGCGACAGCAATATCTTAAAAGCATTGTTGTACTGGACACGCAAGGCATTAAACGCTTTCTGCGTGTATCTTCTGGTACACAGACTGCAGGTATAAAAAGCCTGGCAATATGCCCTAAGCAAAGTTAACTTGACATTACTGTGCAAAGCTGCGGGCCAGCATGTACGGCCAATGCCCTGCGCTCCCTCTCTATATCACAGTTATCTGTGCCTAGCGGAGGTAATTCTCAGTAATATGAATGACACACCGCTTAACCTCACTCCAAAATTAAATCAAAATATTAATGTTATGTTTCGACATTTTTTTAGGGACCGGGACCCAAGAAAATCTAGTCAGGCAGGGCCTTCAAATAGCGTCGGTATGTAGTCTATTTCATTTCGATTTAATGTAATGTGATGTTCAATATTTATATTCTGTAACTGACTGGTATTCAGCTGCATCCTGGAACTGCATGCAGACTCCAACATAGTTTAGAAAAGGCTAGGCAGATGATTCTGTAACTGACCAAATCATACTTTTTTTTAGCAAAAGAAGTAGCTGCACCGCTCGTTGAAATGAAAGAAGAATCAAAACCGGGATCTCCTGAGAAAATAAAGATAAAATTCACAAAGAACAATGGGGTAGGCCTTCTACATTTTTTTTTAATTTTTGTCATTATGTTTGTTCATATTCCGGGACGTATCGCAACGGATCAACTCAAGATAGATGAAATGGCGACAGGTCACTGGAACAACTTGTGACCCACGGATGCCCCTCAAGTTAAAGGGGAAAATAAGTTCGTAATTAGACCTGTCGAACTGTAGGGATCTGAGTGTTAGGCTTTGAAAAAGATGGATGACAAACGATTGCATGTTGCGGAATGACAAGAATGGATAAAGTAAGGAATGAGTATATTAGAGGAAGTTTGAAAGTGGCACCTGTTACAGAAACATTGAAAGTATAAGTTGTTTATCTTGGTTTGTTCATGTAATGAGGGATGATAAACATAATATGTGACTAAAAAAGTGATGTTTATAAATATTTATGTATGGAAAGGGAGAGGAAGGCCAAAGAAAAGATGGATGGATTGTGTGAGGAATTATATGAATGAGAAAGGAGTAAAGCCATCATGACGTCTAACAGGGAAGAATGGAAAAAGAAAACATGTTGGCCAACCCAACCCAAATTGAATGGGATAAGGGCAGGAAGATGATGATGATGTTTGTTCATATTCAGTAATACTTAAACGTTGTCAGCCCCTTTATTCCCTACCAATAAAGGCAATGTTCTTAGTTTTAGTGACTTATTCATAATATTTCAGGAGGTCTACCTCGAAGGTCACTGGCTGCAGATCCATCCAGTTTTAGAGCAGGTTGTACAAATATTCCACAAGGAGGCAGAGATGCCAGCCATTGGTAACAAGTCCAGGCTGACAGTCGCACACCCTGAGCAATCCCGACCAAAGAATACCAGAAGTCGGTCCTCGTCACCTATCATCATGACATCTGTTGACCCTGGTAAGTTATAATACTGAGGCGGAGACGTGTATTTTCTAGATAATAGACTTATATATTATCTTAGCTCAATATTGACGGCACGGTTAGCGCAGTGGCTGAGCGATTGGACTGCTGCGCTGTGTGTCGCGGGTTCGATCCCCGCACGGAACAAATATTTGTATGACCTACAGATAGTTGTTTCGGGTCTGGGTATTTGTGTATGTGACTTTAAATGTTTGTAAACGCACTCTCGATACAGGAGAAATTCCTAGTGTGGGGTAACGTTTTTTTTTAAAGAAAAAGGAATAATAACAGTAACAGATGATAGATGAAGCAGCTGCCGGCTTCAGGTCTTATTATCGTGGTGACCTCTTGGTCACAGCTGGATAGATTTATTTATTTACCACCACACATATCAACATTACAGACTCGTCCAATACGATGCTATAAGACTCAAAATAGAACAACAAAATAATTAAAATTACACCCAGTTAAAATAATATTAATTAGCAGTACTCCAGGGCGTCTAACATGGCCACTTTAGCAGATCATAATATGAATTGCCATAAAAAGCGTAAAATGGACTTTTCAGAATAGTAACAGGGTCATTTTAGACCCCCGGGACAGGCCACGTATGGTCAGGAGGTTCCTCTCTCAAGAGCCCTGACCACCGGTAGGTCCGACCCTGTTCCCAATGCATGCCTCTTATTATATTTTTATATGGTTGTGCAAAGAAATATTTAAAAATGTAATCAATATGTATGTAGATAAATAAAGGAAATATTATTTAAACTAGATTAGTAGATTGCACAGTACTTACATAAAATAATATTCAAGCGAACATTATGTTTTTTTACAGAAATACACGAAAAAGTCAATGAATTAGAAAAAGAAATATTCAAAGAGATTGAAGAACGCGATAAAGACGAAAACGATCAGCCAATCGGAGAAGCTAGCAATGTTACTAAAAGGTAAAGTCTGCCTGCATAGCCATTGTTTGTCTAGTTCAAAGTATTAGTATTAAACATCTTAAGCAATGTAATTTCAACCATAACTAACTAACTTCCATTATGTACTTGGGGACTCCAAATATCATGGTCACACCATGTTTTCTCGATCCATTTTCACACAGGATGGTCAATTTAGTTTTACCTGCAGTGTATAAGAACAGTGCTTAATAGGGATGTTTCCTGACAAAAAAAAATGATTCTGTTTAGTCCGTCTGTTAGATTATCGAAAAAAGTTGGATACGTGTTTTTTGTTTTATCAAATTAATAAAAGTTTCCTAACATAAAACGTGTCAAAAATCATGAGTGGGGGCTTGTGAGGTCACTCTATTGTAAAAAATGTACCAAACTGTGACGTCACCCGACTTTTCGGAGCACTGTATCATTTGTCTGAATTTTTTGTTTACGTGAAAAAAGAAAAAAATGTGTCCAAAATTTTTTAAATCTATCTGACGGACTAATTAGATATTTTTTTGTCAAGTACCCTATTCCATAGCCCACTATTAAGAAATGCTATTCGATATTCTAGGCAAGTCGGCAGACCACGAAAATCATCATCATCAATTAACAGTCCGGAAACAAAACCGAAAATACCCAAAACGACCAATGTTCAGGAAACAAAAGAATCTGAGGAAAGTAGTCGCACAGGGACACAGAACGCCAAAGAGACTGAAAATAATAATATTCAAGAAAATGTACCAAAGCCTCAGACAGAATCTCCTCGTAAAGTTTTACATGGTAAGCCATGCATTTAGCTATAATTATATTTTCATGAATATCATACCATAGATACTATAAAACTTATTCTTTTTTATTTTTGTGTGTTTTGAGTATAACTGTTGTTGCTAGTAATAATATAATAATTGATGACACGGTTGCCGCAGTGTCTTAGCAATTGACTGCTGGGCTGCGTGTCGCGGGATCGATCCCCGCACGGAACAAATATTTGTATGGCCTACAGGTAGTTGTTCCGGATTTGATTGTTTGTTTATGTGACTTTAAATATTTGTAAACGCACCCACAATACAAGAGAAATTCCTAGTGTTGGGCAGAATTTCATAAAAATAGAAATAAATGTTCTCTGGTCACTCAGTCAAGACGACTAATAGAGAGGAATGGAAGCAGCCATGTGTGCAGCCATTATTGAATTTACTGTTTGATTGTATAAAGGAGTAAACCAACCCTTCACGAAGGCGTCAACCAAGCATTAAGTACATCAAACTAAGTAACCCTACGCAAAACTGTTTGTTGTGAAACGACTTTTTTTTGGGGTGAAAAATCACATTTTGGAGTAAAACTCAATGTAGCACTCTTAAGGTTGAACTAGCCGGTCATTCTTCCATACAAACGTAGTATGGTGATTACTCGTCTGTTTGACGGTGAAGATTCAAAACTAAAAATTGTATCAACTGGTCTTGTCATTATCTAGCCCTGTATGGAAGCAGAATTGGAAAAAAATCATTGGTTTAGAAGTTATGAGCGTCGAAACTTCCATATTTTAACACTTATTTGAACTCATCTTTTAGCGTAAATAAATAACTTATGTAATATGAAAATGGAAAAAGTGAAACCATACAGGGACAGATAATTTATTCAAAAGTCCAAATAAATTGTTTTAAGTGGATACATCCAGTAGTTTTTCCATAATATCGCCCAAAGGTCAATTTATGAAATTTCACGCGCTCATTTTCGTTATAAATCGTCGTATAGTTCACTAAATAAATAAATAAATATGTAAATAAATAGAGAAAAACTAAATAAATGAATATTAAATTAATAAAACTAGATAAATTAAAAACATTACCAAATAACATGCAATTTTAGCCACGCCCGGCAACGAGTTCGAGCCGTCGACTTGTGCAACCTTAAAACATTATGTTATTGTATGCTTTGAATAGCAAACGAGTCATGGAGGTACTTTAAAAAATTTGTAACTTTGACCCCCAATATCTTCCTAGTTCGGAGATATTGGGGGTCAAAGTTCCAAATTTTTCACAGCTTTTTTTTAATACTAGGGTTTCCAGGTTTGGTCTAGAACAAAAAAGTGATTATAGTGATGGGGAGAATAAGTGTCTTTCGGCTGCATTAAGGGTACTTTTACACCCTTTATTTGTGTGTGTATGATAAATTAATCAATTATTAATTTCATCTCAACAGAGACTGTGAACATATACCAATCAAGAACAAGGCTGTCTCGGAAATCAGCACAAAAGTTGGACTCGAGCATACCTAATGTAGAAGAGGGAGAGAGATACATGTTACGGCCCCATAACACCAGGTGGTCAGCAAGCAAAAATACCAATAAAAAGAAAAGGTAAAGCGTTTAGCTGTAACTTAATTATAATGTAGGCAAAGGTTTAAATTGTTAGATATGCCCAAACCATACATAAGTAGCGCAAAAAAAAAAGCCTCAGCTCGCACATACCGCATGAAACAAAATATACAATTTCCAGTATGAGCGTGATAGTACTTTTCATTATTAATTTTACAGAAACGAATTCATTATTTTACGCGGTTTTTTTAGATCTAACTATTTAAATCTATAAACGTAGGTTATTTAAAAATTGTATTGAGAGGTGCATCAAGTCAAATATCGGATAGACACTAACATATTGACGTATTATCTTACTATGTATTAGATATTACTGTGTAGAATTTATTTTATCATAATATTTATAATTATTAATTCCAAGTACTACATTACTATACTACTTGCTACTACCACTAGGCAATATGAATGTATTGATTTCCGAATCACTTATTTATTAAAGGTTTTATGAAAATATATTTAACTTGTCGGAAATCTAGACCTTACCCAAAGGCCCCTTGATTAATTAACCGACTTCTTTGAAATATAAGTTTTTTTAATAATATTTATGTTAATTATCATCTTTCTTTGATCTTATCTACCTATTCTTTAAAAATCTTCAATATTTCTTTTAACATAATAATTATTAAATTGCTGGGGTTCATTTGCAATAGCTTTTAAATTATTTTAAATAATAATGTTGTGTATACATGAGATGTGTTAAGAATATTCGTTTTAGATGTAAGTTAATATATTATAATTGTGGTAACAAGACAAATATAATTTATGACTATGAGTACTCAATGTGAAGTAGGTTTGTGTAGAAATAATATTTTGAGAGTACAAGACAAGTAATGGACACATATTGAGTTGTTTAACAAGTCATATTGCATGCAATCAAGCATTTACATTACTTACATTTGTATTCAATTAGTCTTGATGATGGTCTCTTAAAACTAATATATGTGTGGTAATTATAAGTGTGTAAGCACTAAAAGGTTGGCAAAGCCTCTCAAATTATGCATTTTCTGTAAATAACAAAAGCAGTAGTTAAAGGAGCTCGACCATGTATTTTATATACTAAAATTAATTATGTATCTGTGAATGGGAGCAGGTGGAAATACTTGGATCAATAAACTTTTCAATGTGAACTGTGTATTATTTCTATTTTCTATTATTGATATTTTAGTCAGTAATGAGTATTTTATTTTGGTTAATTGTGTTTTGTATTGTACTCGTAACGCTTAATATGTCGGTGAGTGCATTTTAAACATAATGTTTGTTTGTAAACCTGCTTCCATTATGATTATCATACCATACTGCATGTTGCTTATCACATATTTTTCACTGCATTTGTGCACTTTAGCTTCTGCTGCCTTTTGTGTGTTTGCTTTAATATGCACGTTTTACTTTCCTTCCCACCAGTTCGGAAAACGCCCCCAAGATATCGCCTTCGCCCGATACTGCCGCGCTTCTCTCAATGGACAGTACTCAAGGATATCAAAATACTGACGACAGTCCTGACAATATAGAAACTAAGAAGAAGAAAAGAAATGACATGTCAAGCTTTGCAATCAAAACCAGAAATTCATTACGGCGTAGTTCGAGAAGGAAAGCTCACCCATATGTATTTCACGATGCATACAACGACTCCAGTAATTCGTCGATAGACGCACCTGTACAGGTAGTCACTCGAGAAAATTCTAGCTTGATCTCAGAAGCTTACAGATCCGAATCTTACCAACATCTGAATCCTCAACCAAAGGTTTCATCGAGGCAACTCGAACCAATAGATGAAACAACGCCAATGGACAATGAAACCTACTTTATCAGACATATGGAGTCCATATGTAGAAACGAAATATCGACTCAAATTAACAAGGGTTCGACTAGCCCCTCTTGCCAAATGACTAGCGACGTCGGTAGTTCCAGTAATGTATCTCTACCAATGTCTCCAGAATTATCAATTGTAGAAAACATGTCTATATCCAAGGAGATGCTCAACTCTGTTAAAGATTACCCTACTATCATTGAAATGCAATGTAACGAATCGAAAGAAGCAACAGTAACAATGTGCAGCAAGTACATGCTACCAGATGTCAATATCTCTTTACCGCTGATGAACCGGGACTGTGAATTAAGTAATTGCAACACAGTAACTAAAATATCAACCAAAGCAAAAAGTTTAGTTACAGAATCATTGGTTAAGAAAATTAACAATTTTAATATCAATGATAATGTTACTACAACAGATACTCTGAATAAAAAACTGCACGATTTACTTTTGGAAAGCGCTAAAAAGGCTGAATCAGAAAGTGTGCAAAAAGAAGTAAGCATGATGGATGTGGATGTCTCTACTGCTGAAGTTCAAAAGAAGCCTAGGGCTAGTAAAAAGAGATGTTCCACTCCTCAAAAAAGGAAAAGGACAAAGAAATCAGTCGCCCCCACAGTAGATGCCGTAGTAGAAGAGGAACATGTGGAGTCATGTTCTCACAGTGGGAGGAAGTCTTGTCCACCTTTATTTCAAACAAATCTGCCCGATGACAACGCTGTAACAGAAGAAATAAATATTGTTAACCTTACTATCGCGAATGAAAAACCAAAAGCCAAGAAGAAGAAAGACATCATCCGAGTTAAAATACAAAGACCTAAAACTAGAAAGGCTGCAGAGAGACTTAGTACTCAATCTGCCCAGAATGCAAGCAAAATGTCTGTATTCACTGATAGCGGTATAAATGACTCGGAGTCCGAAGTATTTGTTCCTGCAAACGATAGTGTGGATCTAATACACAATCACTCTGAAACATGTCTGCTTGCCAATGAGTGCGTGGGCGACAGTGTAGAGTTCGTAGAGAATTCGCAGTCTGTGATAACGCTGGGTGATTCGATGCAGTCCGGTGATAACGCGTGGAGCAGTCGTTGTGAGAACAATGACGAAAATAGCACGTCCCCTGATTTGTTCTGCAATAATGCTCAAGATGTCAGCTTTTATAGTAAGTCAAAAACTTATCTTTATCCTAATTCAGATTCATAGGAGGTTATTTTTACTTGAACGCTTTTTCGTCCGTAATTTCGTAAAGTTTAACTACGATCATGGCATGGGCAAAATAAATCTGGACCACGATTTCTGCCCTGTCCGTAATGTCCTACTATCTGTTGATGAAAAATGTAGTCAGTAGGTATGTTAAATCGTGAACTTTTGTAAGACAGACATAATGTATGTTTCTAGGCAACACTCCTAGAATATATTACAATGTTTTAAAGTCAACTTAATTATGCTTTAATAACATCAACATACGATGTTTAAATTTTAAATATTTTTATAGATTTTAAACCCAGAACTACGCCTACTGTTCGCGTCAAATAACTGTGCCCCTCTGAAGTTGGCTACGAGTGGCTGCGCAGCAGTCAAAATTACGAACAAAACTGCAACTGCGCATGCGCGAGTCATGGGGGTGGGCATTATGGCATTATAAAACTATGTTTTCTTTTAAAATATGTATTTATTTTGTTCAAATAATTTTCTACGTGACTGCACTTGTGCGATCTTTGCAAATGGCTAACTTCAGAGGGGCAAAGTTATTTGACGTGAACTATACAACAGTTCTTCCAACTGTATCGCCTACCCAAAAATCCTGTAATCGTAAAACTAATACAAATACGAGTATAAACAACCATTCCTGTTTACAGAGGCTAATTCAGACTTGGCCAGTACAAGCGACACAGTCTACCACAGCCCTCTGGGCACTGAAGTCTCTCACAATAGCCTGATCACCGAGGACTTGTCGGACGGGTCCCCACCGCCCGCGCCTTCCAAGTGGTACCTGCTGAGCGAAGATGATACTAACACCAACCTGGTTGGGGCAGGATCAACTATGTTGAGCAGCGGAAGCTATGGCTCCAATCTAAAACAGCTGTTCCCTATTACGTGCGCCATACCAGACCTGTCAACCATCACTGAAATGTCCAGAGAGAATGACAGCAGCAGAAAACCTACAGTAGAAGATTTAGAGGGTCTTACTGGGGACGATTTCAACTCACTAAGTGTTTTTGATTCTAATTTTAGTCTTTGATCAATTCCAGCCAGGTGCTTTAAAAAAAATCTAGTTCTTAATTTTTGATTGTTTTTTTTTATTTATTATGAATTTTTCAATGCATTAAATGTTCATTTATTTCTTTACAAGTTTTCTTTAATTTTCGGTTATTGAGTTTCGCAAACGTCAGCTCGTCATGCCAATTTATATCTTGTTTCAATGACGCACGCACAAAAAAGCATTTTTTTCTGTAGAAATAATTAATTTTAGGGATCCGTAGCCAAATCGCTAAAACGGAACCCTTATAGATTCACCCTGCCCGCCTGTTCGTCATTGTCTGTCTGTCCGTCCGACCGTATGTGTCAGCCTTTTTACTCCGAGACTGTTGACACCACACAGTTGTAATTTAGAGAGTAGACGTCTTGTATGGATCGCTACACAAAACTGATGAAATTAAAAAATAAATAGGGGCGGCTTTCCATACATGTCATATAACTGTATTCAACTTTAACCTTTGGTAAGACTCGTTACGGACAAGTCTTACTAGTCTTACCTTTGGTACAACTGGTTGCGGATCAGTCTTACTATTTTATTTTTATGAAGAGGAACAACAAACAGTTACATTATGAGAACTTATTGCTAGTTTAACAATGTTTTCATTTTGATAATAATGCAACCCACAACGCTGTCCACGGGTTAGCATAGTAATATAAAAAAAAAAAACAATAATCACCAGGGGCGAGAGAAAAAAAATATTAGAAAAAAAAAAAACAAATAATAAAAAGTACACAATTAGGCCAGATATAAGACAATAATGTGAAGATTGCATAGATTAATAGTAACTATATCTATTAATTTTGAAGACAAGATCTTTGAATTTTCCTATTGTGTTGTTGAAGATGTCAATATTTACAAAAGTTTTATTGTACAAGTCAACCATGCGGTGGACGGGTGAGCGCAGGCCGGAGTTAGTTCGGCAGGAAGGAATTGCGAATAGCGTACCTGCGCGCACCTTACGCTTGTGGAAAGTTCTAGGTATTGCGTAGCAAATCATATTATTAAGGTTTATGCCGTTGTTACGTTTTTTCGGGGTCACGTAGTTCGGTGTGACGACTTTCGTTGTAACGTGCATTCGTTGTTCCGTCCGTGATTCGGAGTCGCGTGCATTCGTTGTTCCGTGATTCGGAGTCTCGTGCATTCGTTGTTACGGTATGCGTCGCTACGTGTTTTCGTACTCACAGTATTCGTTGTTGCAAACATTCGGTGCCGTGTAATTCGACGTAGTAACTTTCGGAATGACGTATTGCACTCAATATAACGAAAGTTATAACAAAAACCAGAATGAATTAGCAATTCTCTAATAAGCCGACCAAATAAAAGGTCACGTAAAAGCGGCTGCACCATACCTAAGTGCAACTTCACAACTTAGCAGCTTAGTATACGATATTTTGTACCGATTTTTTAATATGTTTAAGTGCAGGTACCGTCGCATCAACCTTAATTACCGAGAGCATAGACCAACACCTGAGGAGGCTCTCGTTAGGCAGCTGGATCAAAGGATTGATACAGAAAGCGGTATACTCCTCGACACGGCTCGTATATTGTTAGGAGGTTCCTTTCTCTAGAGCTCTGACCGCGGGCCGCCCGGTAGCTTGGACCTGTTCCTGATACCGGTGGGCAACAAATTGAGGAGCTCGTGGCTTAATAAGAACTGCCACTCGGTTTGATCTTTAGGTAAAGCTCTGTTTGCCTAGGTCGGTCTGTGGATGGGTGACCGTCCGACATACCGAGTTTCCTCTGTGCCTCGGCAAGCTCGTTAAGCTGTTGGTCCCGGCTGCCATTTAAAGATCTTTGGCAGTCGTTACAGGTAGTCAGTGACCTGAAATTCTGACATCCAGTCTTACCAAAGAGTATCGTATTAACTGGGTTGTGGAGGTCAGATAGGCAGTCGCTCCATGTAAAATACTGATATTCAGGTGCATCCGGTTAGACTGGAAGCCGACCCTTTTTTTTTTTTTTTTTTTTTGACGCTGGGAAAAAATGCGTTACGCATACCCTTCCGTCGGGGGACGGGAGGGGTATGTGGGACTCCCCGGGCGAACCCGGTATACCCACTAAAACGACCCAGCGGCATTCCCGCTTCGTCATAGTGGAGGGGAACTGGGAAACTGGCATAGCCTTTGCTACCAGTCCCCCGCCGACGAATGCAAGGCGGACCCCTCCCACCCTCACGGCACGGGTGTGGAGGGGGGCCAGGAACGGCAGGCGGAGGTGACAGAGTGCAATACAGGCGCAGGCACCCCCGTGCCTGTCGCCCGCCCGTCACCACCTAGAAGAGGGAGGGCACGACGCCTTCTCCCCCCTCTCCGGCTGCGGAGCGGCGCAGCGAGAGGTCGTCCTCCCGCGCCCGCCCCGCCTCCCCCCTCTGCGAGAGCACGCACCCGCAGAAGGAGGCTACCGCTGACCAGGCCTCCTCGCCACCCAGCATGGCGCAAATACGCCGGGAAGCGGGAGGTCCGGTCCGACCACCGCGGCGAGACCGCGGCCAGTATTTCGCCGTGTGCCGCGCGACGGCCCGCGGAGAGGACCCACCGGACGGTACGCGATTAGTGATTCACTCCTCGAAGCCCTCGGGGAGCGAATCAGGGCCGGGGCCCTCCCCCATCCCGGACCACGGCCATTCGTCACGCTCACAGTCACGTCTGATGGCCAGACGCGTAGCAGAGCGCAACGAACGCCGCGATCCAAGATGAAGGAGGAACCCCAACCCCGATCCACTCCCCGAGAACTTCGAGGAGCGAACCACCAACCACGCACCCCCCGATGAGCCCGCCCCGCGAGCCATGGCACCGCACACGACGAAATAACCCCGCCCAGAATATTAGCCACGACAGTACCATTCCCCGAGGAATAAGAATTTCTTCTCATTCCTCGAGGAAGGATACTGCCGCGCCCAGGGTGCACCGGCCCAGCAGCTGCTCTTCCCTCCAGACGTATCGAGAGGGACCAGCAACCATTGGACACACGTGGAGGAATTCTGACGCACCCCAGACTGGAAGTCGACCCTAACATAGTTAGGAAAAGGCTAGGTTAAATAATAGTTTCTGTCGCGAAAGATGAAATCGCGATGTTCCAAACTTAAAATGTAAATATATAATTGCACAGAACTAATGTAATAAACACTACTAATGCAACACTAAATCAGTATTGACAACTTGACGCACCAAACGACGCCTCTGTTTGAATGGTCATTATAGCATATTCAGTCTGACTAATTAATGAAGTTTATTGTAAAGTAAATTCAGTGCAAGAAGATCAAAAGTAGATTCTTGTCACCCGTGATACGCGCCACCTGGAAAGCTAAGTATTATTTATCTGTTGTTCTAGTAATTAAATATACGGAGGTACTTTTACCTACTCGGAATTGTTTGAGTCACCTAAACTTAAATGTGTTGGTCGTGCCTTCAGCGTTGGGCTGGGGGCATAACAGCGACCGCACGCGAGCTACTTGTCCGGACATAAAAGCTCTTGGGAGTTTATAGGAAGGGTCGTGGGCCAACCTCTCTTATAAATCTTCTTGGTCCCCCATGGCCTTAGTGAATGTGCCGACGGGCACAAACGTTGACGAACGTATGGAAAATTACACTATATCATATATATATAGGTAATATAAAGGGGGAGCATTCTAGACGGAGGCGATGGGCCGAAGTTGAACAGGAATGCGTGCTTCTGCAGACGTGGAAAGAATCCTAGTATCAGATTAGCACATAGGTGTCACAAAGACTGTTGATGAGAACTTGAAGTAAATTTCATCATACATATTGCAATTGAATAACTGTTTTAGATAGCTTTATTGATGGAAACAGATAGGTAGTACTTAACCCAAAGATTCATGGGTAATTAAACTTACAGATATCCTAGTTACACCTGAGAAGTTGGATGGATTGATGGTCGGCATAGTGTTAACACTTCGGTGCCCTTGCGGACCGAAGATAAGAGACTGGATTGGGAGACGCTTGCAAGTCGGAGGGGGATCCGTATCGGTGAGTGTCTCAAACATATCGTGAGGCGGGGATTTCTCTTCACATCAAAGCGAAGCAGTACAATCCTATATTATTATTATAAAACAAATCACACTGGAAACCTAGAGATAACCAGAATATAATATGAAGAGAGAATCCACGCGCCCTCGCGACATGGTGGAGATGCTGGGATCGCAAAGAAGCTAGCATTTAAAGCATTCCAAAAACGAATCCCAAGACATAAAACCAATCCAGACTCTTATTGTTAAAATTGGAGATATTGTGTAAAAATCAGGTTGTCAGCGACATCTATATAATCCGATTGGAACTAACGTTCAATAAACGGATGTACATAAAAATTCACTTATAGGCGCCAAAATTCGAACGTCAAGGTGATGATGAGTAAACGTTCATTTATCTAAGTATAATGAGATGAACGGCAGGCCGAGATGAAAGATTCTCGAAGTTACTGCAAATTGAATGGGTATGTAGCGTGTGTACGTATAATTAATGTGCAACGTTATGAGCCAAGTAAACATTCTAATTTGAATTTGGCGCGGATTTGATAATATTGAAAACTTGCTACAAGTTTGGCAGAATGACTGATGCTCTCTTTGACCGGAAGCAGGAAGTAATATGCGTTGAGCTCAAATAAACATACGATTATCCTACTTTTAACGAGTTAGAACTTATGAATCTTATATACAGTTCAAGTAAAATTCAAAAGTAATTTACTGAATAATATATTAAGCATTTTACACTAAACAATTGACAAAATTCCAATATTCACGAATTACGAAATTCGACTGTGAAAATTTTCTCTGCTTTCAAAATGGCGATGCCGCGAATGGTCGCGATGATAAACCAAAAGGCGGCAAAAGCGTTAGCGTCTCGTGTGTCAGACTGAATATCGAAAAAACTTAGTTCGTTACATTCTTTTACAGGAATAAAATTATTACGTATTGTGTTGTTATTACATGTTACGTATTGTGTGAATAGTACCTACACGTAATTCGTTCAACTGTGAAAAAGTGCTCCGATCATAACCAGGAAGCTCACAATTTGTTTGGGCGAAATAATTCCAAGAAAGTTATACCTACTTCTAAAAGTGAATGAAAGAAAGCTTAACATAACTTAGGAATAATTAAGAAGATTATCAGGTAAACTATTTTATGATTTACAAGCTATAACATACACTTAAAGAGGAAATTACATAGTGTATGCCTTGTCAAAACTACCTCCCTAAGCGCTCAAGTACACCCGTGCCAAATTCGACACGGATGTCATTGTTTACTATTGTGTCTGCTAATTATGTAGCTGAAGAGTAACTTTTGTAAGCTGTAATGTGTTAAAATTTACCTAAAGACAGCATTGTTAAGTATGAGTTTGCATAAAACTGTTTATTTATACCTAATACTCTCCATACAGATGGGCAAATGAAGGCAGATGTATGACACTGATTCTACACACCTCCCATCTCAGGTATAGATGCTACTATATAAATAAAGAAAAGTACATCAACACTCATTGTAAGTTTATTTTACCAGTTACTTTGAAGAACTAAGCATAAAATAGATATGTTCTCATAAAACTAATAACATATGCTGGCGGAGGAAACTGGATTGTATATTATAACTTGTGTCTGAACTTCTGTCATGTTATACACATCATCCCTGACTGACTGCATCGTTTCATGTTGGCTACTGAAGTGTACCAAGTAACTAGATACTAAGTTGATGTAGGTAAACTCTAATATCATTTATGGATGCATACATAAATGATGTTGGTACCTAATGTGTTTATGAATAAGTAATGAAACAACTTATAGAACATCAACCATATAAATGTTGATGGATGAAGAGTGAGATGAAAACCAAAGAAACGATGAATGGATTGTGGGAGAAATGGTATGAAGGAAAAAGTGTAAATAATTGTGTGGTGGTTAACAGGGGAGAATGGAAGAAAAGGTCAGGAGGGGATAATTGGATGACATAGAAATTTTAAATAAATTCAGGAAAATTTAAAATAATGAAACTAACCAGTTTTACCCGTCGAACAGCATGAATATATTCTGAGTTAATACTGAAACTTCATAGGTACAAGGGAATTTTCCTTACACATATAATTCAATGGCTGAGTTTATTACGGAAAATGTAGTATCCTATAGATAGTGAAATATTCCTTGCTTTTAACTTGGAAAACTGTTCTGTTTTACACAAGATGTCAATAGAAACTTTTCTGTTTTATACAGGGTGTCAATAAAAACTTTTCTGTTCTGTACAGGATGTCAATTAAAACTTTCTGTTATATATACAGGGCATTAATAAAATATCATTCCATTATATGTCAGGTGTTGGTATGATTCTTTGTTCATAAGAAGTTTTAGATAAACTTTTGGTCATACAGAGTGTTAACCAAATTTTTATTTTTTTTCGTTTTTATTATATTGCGAACACCACGCAATTTGGAAATTTAACGATATACATGATGTAAATCCTTAACTTAGGATACAGGGTATCAAATTGTAAAATATTATTTCAGAATTTCAAAATGGAACAAATTCTTATAAGACGACTGGAGTCTATTTCAAATGCTATCTCTAAACTAACTGAAGAAGCTCTCACCTATAAAGATAACGTTAATAAAGAAAATTCTGAAAATTTAGAAATAGTGCTAGGTAAGCTTGAGGTAACGGTGAAAAGGTTCGGAACTGAGTTAAACAGTAGTCTATCAATAAACGAAATGCAATCTTCTGTGGAAGAGATCACTTCCTTTAGTGAAGTACAGCTAAACGGTGAGGAGGTTCTAGCGGAAATGAATATCAAACTGAAAAGGATAAAAGAAAACTCTGCATCAACTATATTACCGGGTAGGAATACTGCACTAATGGGAAAATTACCCAAGTTAAGTTTGCCAGAATTTTCCGGAGACATTCTGGAATGGCATCAATTTTGGGACCAATTCTGCTCCAATGTAGGAAATAGAGACCTATCAGAGGTAGACAAACTTTTATACCTTAAAGGTTCTTTGAAAGGCGAAGCAAAGAAGGTTATCGAAGGGATCGAGACCACTAATAAGAACTATGAAATTGCTGTTTCTACACTGAAAAATAGATACGGTAAACAAAATCACGTCATAGACGCACACTACGCTGCGTTATACAAAGTACCGAAAGCCTCCAAAGGCAACGTAACAGAGGCAAGAAACACATTTGGTCAAATAGAAAGACATTTAAGAATCCTAAAATCGCTGAATCAAAACGTCGATCACGATCATCTCAGATTCATGATCCTAGAAAAAATGCCCTCGGACATAGTGTATGAACTAAAAATAAAAGCAAAAACCGAGTCAATAGAAGAAATCCGTCAACATTTGGAAACCATAATAGCTGCTAGGGAAGACGCAAATAGGATCACTTCCGAAAATCTGGAAGAATATACCACTCAGACGTTACACACAAGTTCATACAACAGGAGGAGAAAATTCGTAAAACCTAACAGAAATTACAAGAATTCTGAAAACCACGATTCAAGTCAAACCCGCCCAGGAAATAAAAGGGAAGAAAAGTTCAGTGAGAAAAAACCATTCCATAAAAATACTAACTACAATAGTCAGTCCACAAGAAGAAGACCTCAAGACCAAGGAAGTAAAAGAGACAGGCCCATGAAAAAGAAAAGGAAACTGCAATGTATTTTTTGCCAAGGATCGCACTTCAATGATCAATGCGAGGTTGTTAAAACTGTGGAAGATAGGAAAGAGAAAATAAAGGATCGCTGCTTTGCCTGCCTAAGCAAAGAGCATCAAGTAAAAGATTGTAAAAGGTTAATTAAATGTGTACACTGTAACAAATCTGGCCATCATAACAGAGCACTTTGTTATAAGAATTGCATAAATAAAACCGAGGAGGTCAAGACTCACCAAAATTGACTAGGGACGAGGAAGTAATCAACCAATTCAATGATACCATAGAACTAGTAAATGATAGGTACACTGTTAGTTGGCCATGGATAGATTACCCACCTAATTTAGAGACTAATTTTGGCCTAGCCATAGGCAGACTAGTCAACCTACTCAAACGATTAGATTCCGATTCACTAACAGCGTACGATACTACATTAAAGGAACAATTAGCAAAAGAAATAATTGAAAAAGTACCAGACAATGAAAGAAGAGTCGAAGATGTAGATCATCCTATACACTACCTGCCGCATCACGGTGTTAGTCATCCGGGTAAGCCAACTCGCATAGTCTACGACGCTTCGGCAAAGACCAAGCATAGCAAAAGTTTAAATGAATGTTTACATTGCGGACCACTTATGCTAGAAGACTTGACCGGAATGTTGTTAAGGTTTAGGTCGCATCGAATAGGAATAACAGCAGACGTAGAAAAGGCTTTTCTACAGATAGCATTACACGAAAAGGACAAAGACGTAACTCGATTCTTATGGTTGAAAGACATAAAAAAGGCGGCCACGGAGGATAACATCCTACACTTACGATTTTGTCGCGTACCATTTGGAGTGATATCAAGTCCATTTCTTCTAAATGCTACTTTGAAACATCATCTACTGCGTTCCAATAAGGAAAGTCTAAAACGCATAGTGAATGACATCTACGTCGATAACCTTGTCACAGGAGTAGAATCTGTACAAGAAGCAACAGAGATGTATGAGTCGTGTAAGATCACATTTGAAGAAATTTCAATGAATCTTCGAGAATGGAGTTCAAATTCCAAACGATTCTCAGAAAGCATTTCTTCATCAGATGCCTGCAGAGACGTAGAAGTTAAAGTATTAGGACTGAATTGGAACACAGGAGAAGATACGATCGGATTGAGACCAAGAAAGACTACAGAAGCCACTACCAAGAGAGAAATACTAAAAAACATAGCGTCAATTTACGATCCATGCGGATATGCTGCACCCGATTTGTTACCAGCAAAACTTTTACTACAAAATCTGTGGATACATAAATTCAAATGGGATGCCCCATTACCAGAAGAATTGACCAATGAATGGCAAATTATTAGAGAACAACTGGAAGACACAAAAAATATTGTTTTACCAAGGAAATACTTCAAACAAGCTGGCGATGACAATATTCGACTGCACGTTTTCACGGATGCATCAACCAAAGCTTATGCTGCAGTTGTATATATTTCTAATGGAAAAGAATTAAATTTTGTAATAGGAAAATCACGAGTGGTGCCCATCAAGGATCAGGACAATTTGAAAATCCCAAGACTTGAACTATTAGGTGTTCTAATAGGTAGCCGGTTGCTGAAGTACGTAACCAAGTTCCTGGACTTGGAATTTACAGAAAACACTATATGGACAGATAGTCAAATAGTGATTGATTGGTACTACGGCAAAAAACTACTACCACCATTCGTTGCAAGGAGGATAGAAGAGATAAAGGGAAATACACCAGTAACAGTAAGATATGTTCCAACAGGATTGAATCCAGCAGACGTGGCTACTAGACCCACGAGTTCTATGGAAGATAAGCAGAAATGGCTATCCGGACCAAGTTTTCTACTGAAACACTCCAGAACTTGGCCGAAAGGTTGTAGAGCCGAAATTTCTTTACTTAATGAAACCGAAGTCGCAGTAAATCCCACATGTTCTTCTGTGGAACATGACTTTTCGTTTCCTGTTGGGGAGGATCTCACGAGTGGAGAAAATATCTCAAAAGAGCAGGAACGGAGAAATCAATTAGATGAGGAATCACGAAACAACACCACAGAACACTGTGAAGACGATACACTATCACATACACAAAAGATCAAAAGGATCCAAAAGGAACATTTCCCTGAGGAAGTAGAGGGTAAAGATACTAACTTACAACGAAACTTAGGAGTATTTACCGACATAGACGGTATCCTACGTTGCAAAGGAAGATTACAAAACGCTGATTGGTCTTACGATAAAAGATATCCAATATTAATCCCAAAGGATTGTGATTTCACTAACAAATTGATCCTAAAAACACATAAGGAAAACTATCATGTAGGGGTCAACCACACCTTAAGTTTGATCAGATTAACGTACTGGATTCCCCAAGGAAGAAGCCAAGTAAAGAAAATATTAGGAAAATGCACAAATTGTGTCAAACATGGAGGAGGTCCATTCAAATTACCAACTACTCCAGCGCTTCCGAAGGAAAGAGTAAACTATAGTTCACCTTTTACATATACCGGAATAGATTATCTGGGTCCTCTTCAAGTAAAGACGAGTAATAAATCAGAAAAAAGATGGATATGTCTGTATACATGTCTAGCAGTACGTGCTATACACTTGGAAGTCGTTAAGGATCTTACGGCTGAGGAATGTCTATTAGCACTACGAAGATTTATATCTTGCAGAGGAATACCAACACGAATAGTTTCAGATAACGCACTACAATTTAAATTAACTGCAGAAATACTGTCAAGCAACTATTGCATCACTAATAACATAGAATGGAAATTCATTCCACAATTAGCACCGTGGCATGGAGGATTCTATGAGAGACTTGTTGGACTAGTTAAACACTGTCTCAAGAGAACTCTGACGAAAAGTTTACTGTCAGATAATCAACTAAGTACAATCATAAAAGAGATAGAGGCAATATTAAACACACGCCCATTGACGTGTGTAGGTTCTGATCTAGAGGATATTCTCAAACCCTCAGACTTTCTAACCTTGAATAAATGCATCGTCACAACACCTTCAGATGCAGAATTTCCACAAGAAGGCACAGTAACAAAACAGAATCTAGTGGAAGGTTGGAAACGTGGACAGAACATGCTGAAAGAGTTTAAGAGAATGTTCGTCGACCAGTACCTACCAAGTCTAAGGGAGAGATCCGACACTCTCTTAAAGAACCAAGGATAACAAAATTAGAAATTCCAAAACTAGGAGATATCGTCCAGATTAAAGGAGATACGAAGAACCGAGAGAACTGGAAGGTTGGAAAAATTATATCTTTGTTGAAAGGAGCCGACGGTCAATGCAGAGTGGCACGAGTAAAGGTGAATGATACGGAATTCACTCGTTCCATCGCACATCTTTATCCGTTGGAAGTTGAAGAAGATATATCTGGAAAAGAAAGGGTTATATTTGAGTTTGAAAGAGAAGATGTTACACCAACATTGGATGACTCACCTCTGCTAGAAGAACTCGACTCAACTATTCTTACCGAAGAAATATCCACAACTCCACAAACCGCAGAACCCGTTGACAAACCTGAAACAGAAAAACACATAAATAGAGAAGAAATAATAAAGAAAATAACTCAGAGAACACTTACCTCAGGAAATGATGAACCAACAATTCTTGATGAAAAACACCTTAATGATAGCATACCTAAAAGCACTGATACAATTGAGATAACACAAACTCCTGAAGTGAGAGATGTGAGAGATGCGTCCTTGAAGGCTCGAGAGAAGATCCGAGAGGGGACGCGAGACTTGATGGAACACATGTAACTTCTGTCGTCGTCGGGAGTGTCGCGAAAGATGAAATCGCGATGTTCCAAACTTAAAATGTAAATATATAATTGCACAGAACTAATGTAATAGCAACACTAAATCAGTATTGACAACTTGACGCACCAAACGACGCCTCTGTTTGAATGGTCATTATAGCATATTCAGTCTGACTAATTAATGAAGTTTATTGTAAAGTAAATTCAGTGCAAGAAGATCAAAAGTAGATTCTTGTCACCCGTGATACGCGCCACCTGGAAAGCTAAGTATTATTTATCTGTTGTTCTAGTAATTAAATATACGGAGGTACTTTTACCTACTCGGAATTGTTTGAGTCACCTAAACTTAAATGTGTTGGTCGTGCCTTCAGCGTTGGGCTGGGGGCATAACAGCGACCGCACGCGAGCTACTTGTCCGGACATAAAAGCTCTTGGGAGTTTATAGGAAGGGTCGTGGGCCAACCTCTCTTATAAATCTTCTTGGTCCCCCATGGCCTTAGTGAATGTGCCGACGGGCACAAACGTTGACGAACGTATGGAAAATTACACTATATCATAATATATATATAGGTAATATAAAGGGGGAGCATTCTAGACGGAGGCGATGGGCCGAAGTTGAACAGGAATGCGTGCTTCTGCAGACGTGGAAAGAATCCTAGTATCTGATTAGCACATAGGTGTCACAAAGACTGTTGATGAGAACTTGAAGTAAATTTCATCATACATATTGCAATTGAATAACTGTTTTAGATAGCTTTATTGATGGAAACAGATAGGTAGTACTTAACCCAAAGATTCATGGGTAATTAAACTTACAGATATCCTAGTTACACCTGAGAAGTTGGATGGATTGATGGTCGGCATAGTGTTAACACTTCGGTGCCCTTGCGGACCGAAGATAAGAGACTGGATTGGGAGACGCTTGCAAGTCGGAGGGGGATCCGTATCGGTGAGTGTCTCAAACATATCGTGAGGCGGGGATTTCTCTTCACATCAAAGCGAAGCAGTACAATCCTATATTATTATTATAAAACAAATCACACTGGAAACCTAGAGATAACCAGAATATAATATGAAGAGAGAATCCACGCGCCCTCGCGACAGTTTCTATTAAAATAAATAAAACAATGAATAGGTACCAGAATTATTCTTCTGCTATAAAAATAAATAAAGCAAACTCAAAAGCTGTTTGCCTTCAGTTTTTTTTTTTTATTTATTGATGTATGGCGTTTCAGAAGTAGTAAACTAAAAAATATCTTGAGCATACATTTTGTAGATCTGTCTGTGTCGCACTCATGAAACCCAATCTCTGGACGTAAGACTAGGCAATATGGTCGAAAGACTTTAGCCTTCCCTTTGGGGTAAATAAAAAAAAAAAAAAAAAAAATCATGAAACCCAATCACGCCATCCTGCTGTCAATCTTTCTGTCATTACTGTCATGTCAAGTTTGACAGTTAAACATTATATTATTGTTGTTTTCACTTCGAGCCTGAGCATATTTTGCTCGTATTTATTGAATAACTTGTAAAATGGTATAAATATCATGATGCCGAGAACTTTGCCACTAAGAATAAATATAAGAGACTGTTTAGTTTTAGTTCTGTTAGTTATATTTAATACTATTCACATTACTGATATGGGTAAGTTGATCTGAAACAATGATGAAGTAAATTATCAATTTACGTAATAATTCTGTTGTTTTAATATAGTTTTGTGTCGTAGCTAACAACAACATGGATATACAAAGCAAAGAAAACAAAATAAAGGACGATTCGAGTGACAAAGGAGTAAATTTCAGCGAGAATGAAGAATACTTGAAGAGTTGTCCTTCTGTTGACCAGGACATTTCTGAGTGTTTTTCATTGCAGTATCCCTGTATAAGTTGTGACAGAAGCATAGATTGTCGATACGGAGGCTTTTACAATTATTCCTGCAGTGTCAAACCAAAAATAGTTTGTAATGTAAGTACCTGCTGTAAACACCACTTCAGCACATCATCGTCATTCTCATGCCCTTATCCCAATATATTGACCACTTCAGTATATTGAGGAGTTTAATTTTTCAACAGTAATATGTCTCTTTATATTCCAGGGTACCAAAACATTTAACAGGACTGCAATGTGCAGGTTTTGTTACCAGACTGAGAAATGGGAACATCGCTGTGACCAGAAAGCTAACTGCAATTCTTTGGCGTCACCACTGAAATATTACTTGTAAGCAAAAATACAATACTGTTCATCAGTCATAGATTTAAATAAACACTTGTATTTTGTGACTAAACAAACATTTTCCTTATACATAAAGTTAAGTAACTTCTAATTACATTTTCAGGACAAACTGCACAGTATCTGACGATGTTGTGTGCCTAGGGAAGCGAAGGTTCCTGAAGAAGATCAAATGTTCATGGACGGCAGGCACTCGCTGGGGTACGGCAGTCATCCTTGCCCTAACACTTGGAGGATTTGGTGCTGATCGTTTCTACCTTGGCCACTGGCAAGAGGGGATAGGAAAACTGTTCAGTTTTGGGGGACTAGGTGTCTGGACTCTTGTGGATGCCTTACTTATTGGGATCCACCACTTGGGGCCTGCTGATGGCTCCCTCTACATTTAAATTAATTGTCTCAGTGAATTTTGATGTTGTCAGTGTACTTGAATTATTATTTAATAGAATTAAAAGACTTGTTTAACTTTATTGAAATGTTTTATTGCAATTTATGTTTTCATTACGATTACAAATTATAATGATAGTAATAGTACACTACTATACACAGTAACCACTTTAATCAATAAGGAACTGGCTTGAGCCATGAAGCTCACAATCACGAGTCTCAACATTTGTCGCATTTAGTTTGTGTCGTTCGTTCAACATTCGCCTCATTATGTTTCGTTCTTGATGCGCAAAACAAATCCAGGCGAATTAATCTTTGACGCATGAACATAAAGCTCCTTCCGACCAGGTGAAGCTGATTCTACGTCTGTAAGTGTGGTCACTTCTCTAGCTATTCCAGTCACAGTTCACTGACTGACTGCACAAGACAGTTTGAGGGGTGACACGAGAAGGCACGCCACGACAGTGGCGATAAGTCCACTCTTGTAGGAGTGGCTGGAGAGTCGCCACGGCACCCTCGCCTTTCCGTCTGAAGCAGGTCCTCACCGGATAGTTGTTTCGGGAGGTACCTGCCCCGAATCAGGCGAAAGGAAACGCCTGGATGCTTCCACTGCGAGGATCAGCCGGAGAACACGGTGCAGCACACCGTGGAAGTCTGCTCCGCTTGGGCGGACCCCGCCGCGTTCTCGTAGCAGCGATTGGCGGCGGCGACCTGTCGCGTCCGGCCCTGGTTCAAGCCATGGTCCGGGGCGAGAGGGAATGGGACGCCGTCGCCTACTCCTTCTGCGAAACAGTGATAGGTACTAGCAAAGGAGGTGGCGGAACGTGAGAGGGAGAGAACCTCTTGCCCCAGCTGTCGCGGCAGACGCTCCGGGCATCGGGGGCCACGTGATGTGATGGGTTCCGGCCACCATAGGCGCGGGTCTGTGGACGTTGAGTCCACCCGTCCAGTCCGTCCGTTCTGTAACGATGACGGCGCGTTTGTGTTCCACGCGCTGTCAGCAACATTGCAGGGGTCCGCAAGGGCCGACGCCTGTCGGGGTTGCGGGTTGTTCGAAAGAGATACCCCGACCCCTGACACAAAGGGCTAAGAAGGAACATGGGTGGTTTTTAGTCAGCAGAAGTCTGACACTCCATTACGCTCCGCCGAGAGCGGGAGAAGACGGAAACGGATGTCACGAGAACCCTACGTAAGTACAATATAAAACTGGTTTAATCAACTTATACGATTTCAATCGGGACTAACATTCCTGCGGAAATCGAACACGCGGAAAAGTTATTTTTTCTGAAATAGGAGGGTAGTTTTGATTTATTCTTTTAAATCGCTGTTTTTTTTTAAGTGATCCTCAATGTTGATCAAACATATTAAAAACTTTTGTTTAACTGAACTGTCGAAATGTGGGTAGGTATATACTATTTAGGTACACCTGTGTCTTACCCTTCGGGGATTGCAGGTGTGATGTTATGTAAGTATGTTTATTAGTTAGTACATATTGGTTAAATCTTGAAACTGAATTTCGCACCAGTTTCATCCAACCGATTAAGCTGAGATTTTTTATTGCAGACACCTTTAGTTCATCATCATCATCTGCTTAGCCTTTTCCCAACTATGTTAGGGTTGGCTTCCAGTCTAAGTGGATGCAGATGGATACCAGTATTTGCATATGTGACCTCCACGACCCAGTTAATACTGGGTAATACGACACCCTTTGGTAAGACTGGTTGTCTGCAGACTTTCAGGTCACTGACTACCTGTAACGACTGCCAAAGATCTATATATGGCAGCCGGGACCAACAGCTTAACTTTAGTGATTTCCGAGGCACGGAGGAAACTCGGTATATAACGGGTGGTCACCCATCCACAGACCAACCGGCACGCGCAGCTTAACCTAAAGATCGACCTGAGTGGCAGTTATTATTAAACCACGAGCTCCTCACCTTTAGTTCTTTTGACAAAAATTTTATGGCAGTCATGACTTGATCCTGCACCCAGGTAGCATCGTTTCTTCGCGAGAGAGTTCAGTAACGGGTAACTGAAACTGAATTCAACTTCAATGTTGATAGTCAAGCCTAATAATTTTAGTTTTATTATATAAGGCTTGGCTAAAAGAAAGGTGATTGATTTATTATTAGTTCTAGAAAGTAAGTAACTCATAGCACTATTGTTGTCATGGACTCATGGATGGATATGCAAACAAAGTTTAGGTACAGGTTACAGGTCAACTTTCACAAAACGAATTCGTCAACAATTAATTCTAAATAAGCAGCTATTACGCAGTTTTATTAGCTCATTGATGACCTATAAAGGTACTTTTGCAAGCCCCTATAATATGTGTCAGGCATATTGATAGACTAATAATGAAATAACTAGATCAGGTGACTATTTACATCACAACTTGCCGACTTCATCAGTTTATGCGCAACATTTTCCAGAAATCACTGACTAGTCGTTGAGTTAGTAGAGGTAATTATCAAGATATATAATTTTATGACTGCGATTTTCTACACGCGATTGTGTCTATTAATTTCACATCCTTTGTTTAGAATTAGAACGAGAAAGAGCAAAAGCAATCACGCGCATAACACCGCACCGCGCGCCCCGTGCTAAGCCCCGTACGCGCATAATGTCGGGCTAATTAGACGATTTAAAAACACTGCCAGGGATGCAGTGGCTACACTTACAGTCAACAATGACTTGACTAGCGCCTGTGGAAAAATAACAGTACCTATGCTAAACAACGAGAGGTCGTACTATCTACTTCTACTATAGTGATACACAACATTATGGAGACATACCTACATTGACTTATACAGGGTGGTGTCGACCATACGACAATAAATGAAACCACTGGTAGTTCTAGTTCATAGGAACATTATTAAACTATCAAATAAATCTTAACAGCAAAATGAAAAAAAAATCAATAAAACTAAGTAGCATAAAACTGTAAACGAAATATATTACAATTTATAAACAAATATTGGTTTACTAACCTTAGGAATAATTTGCACCGATATATGTATGAAAATACAATGTAACAAACGAATTTGGCAAAGACATTTATGTAGGTCCTAGTTTATTGTCGTGTCGTAATTATTTGATAGTTTAAAAATGTTCCTATGAACTAGAACTACCAACCAGTGGTTTCATTTTATCGAAAATGATCTAAAGGAGAAAACCTGAAAATTGTATTAAATGTGTTTTCCTGAACTGTGTAAGTGTCCGTTCATTTTTGTGTCATTGTGTAGGCGCCGCGTAGGTTTGACGTAGGGTGTAGTGGGTAAATGAGGGAGGAGGAGCCGGGCGGGCAGCGTGCGACCGGCGGCCGGCGCGCGGCCGCGGCCGAGCCTGCGCAGTAGGCGCGCCGCTCCAGGCCTGCGCAATCCGTCATTCGTTCGCGGGTTAACGCCGCGTCACCACCTCGACCGCCACTAGTGCTCCGCTCGCCCCCCGAGCTCCTTCACGCTCAGCTCGCGTGCGTCAGGCCGGATCGTCGCCGGTCTCGTGGTGGTGCGTGTCTCCCTGGTCCCCGAGGCACGCGTGCGCTCGCTCGCGCGTGCGCGGCGCCACGTGCGCGCGACGACGGGCCGCGAGCATGCTAGGGGCACGGCGCTGCCGCGCGTAGCGAGCCAGGCCGTGCGCGCCATCGCCATGGGCTGTGCCTCGTCCGCCGAGGAGCGAGCCGCCATTGCGCGCAGCAAGCTGATCGAGAAGAACCTGAAGGAGGATGGCATCCAGGCCGCCAAGGATATCAAGCTGCTGCTCCTTGGTAATGGAGCTTTCTTCTATCTCTGTCTAGGGTAGCAGGTGCGCGCGCAGGCCGCCGGCTCGAGCTCTATTGACTCAGACTACGAAGCCGGCACTTCTCCGTTTTGGGAATGTAGATAAATGCATCGACTTCGTGGATTGACATTGCGAGGACATTATATATAACAACTCACTGATATGATGTCTACAAAACACTATGAGTAGGTGTCCATTTAGGTTTCCAAATCAATGTTTTCTTCCATGATAAGTAGGATAATTATCATTATTATAATAGGAAATCACTGCTCTTCTGGATATATAAAATGAGAAACTAGATAATAACACAATTAACACATTAGCATTCAATAATAGTATTGACATTCATGATCTTGAACTTCAACACAACATTCCACCCTAGTAAGTATGACTGACCTGACAAGCTTTAGAAGTTTAGATCAAGGAATAGGAGGAATATTCTATGCTACTAGCATAAGGAGAGGTCCATTCGCATCCGGCCGTTTTGCTTTAGAAAGTTAGAAACACACAATCAAGACAGGACCTACTAGTCCTATTACTAAAGCTAATGCATGTAGGTATCTGAAAACCCAGTATACGTGGCAGATAGGTGCCTTATATTATTATATCTCACTCAGATAATATTTCAACAACAGGCCCTGTTGCTTGTCGCGTAGTGTCTTCTCCGCCCTGACCAACTACATACCTAGTGGATGTCCTAAAAAGTGATTTGGGAAAATGATAAGAAGAACGGTAAGTTGAATCATGATTGGTAATTATGGCAGAAAGATCAGTGACCTCCGGAACTTTGCTTATGGGCCATATTTGGGGACTAGGTGCCTATTATGATGCTGCTCACTAGTTGATTGCGTAAACACATACGGGCGCTCCCAAACTGTATAAAACAGCGAATCTTGATCAGTTTAGCTTGAGATAAACAATTTTCGCTTTAACACTGTCATGCTTTTGTAAACATTAACCATGTAGAAAAACAAACAGATGTGCTCCTGCCTCCTTGGTACCTACCCTTATTGGCCTTATGCAACGGGTCCTTATGCTAAAACTTAAGAATTTTCTTTTTTTCAGCATAACCTTTAGTTAGACCCTTCAGAGCGCTCCAAGGTAACGTTAATTCAGGGAAGTAATCTGCTCATAAGACGTAGCTACAATTGACGACAGCCAACTAATGTTGATTAGAATAGACGAAAAGGAAAACTGTGATTGTTGATTCCTAAATACATTCTGTCTGATAATTGATTGTTATGTTTACTTACTTACCTTTCGAAGTACCTAGGTATATGCACCTGAACAAGGAGGTCCTGGAATAAGTCTACAGTCATCAACGATATCAAAGTGTAAAATACATAGCCACAGACCGCAGATGAACATGATATCTACCAAGGTCCTTGGATAATGGAATTTATCCACCGACTGCATGATTTGCAAATGAAGATTAATGTAAACAAATAAGCAATCAATATAATGATCAAAAATGTTTGACACATTATTTAAGTGCGCGAACTCCACTTACTGATGCAGTCATAAGTTCAAGGTGTCAGGGCAAAATTTTAGGTCATTTTTATTATTTTCAAATTCATTTATATTATTTGTTGGTTTTTTCTTCTCGATCTCATACCTAGTGATGCATAAAATCCCATGACAAAGATTTTGACATTGTTTTCGGTTCGATTTCCAACTTGAAAGAGTATAAAAAGGAAAAAAAACGGTTAACTTAATTTAAATGAGCGTTTATTTGATTATCCTATTCGTTTGACCTAGCTACACACAAAAGTAAAATTCCGAGCTTTGGGCAGCTGCAAGAAGTAGAAAGTGGAAGCCGTGTTGCCTATACTACAGGGTGTAAATCAACCCATCACACAGCCGTCAACCAAGCATTCTGTACATCAAAGTAAGTACCCCTACGCAAAAATTTTTTGCTGGGAAACGACTTTTTTTTTGGGTCAAAAATCACATTTTACTTTAAAACTCAATGTGGCACTGTGAAAACATTGTGCTAGTGGATGCTTTGAATAGTAAACGGATCATGGAGGTAATTTAGGTAAAAATAAAACCTAAAAAACTAGTGTTTACAAAAACAGCTGTGAAAAATTTGAAACTTTGACCCCCAATATCTCCGTAACTAGGTTCCCAGGTATGGTCTAGAACAAAAAAATTACCACAGTGGTGGGGAGAACAAGTGCCCTTCGTTTGCGTTATGGGTACTTTTACATCCTATATGTGGGACTCTAGGACGTAGGTAACATAAAAAAAAATATTGTCAAATTGATTAGTGTTGCTGCTGCGAATTCAGAAATAACAAAATATGAATTGTTAGATGTGTGATATTTTTGAATCTTTATTTATTACACTCAGATTCGCTTGGATATTACGTAAAATATGTTTGTGAAATATACTCGAATAAATAAATAATTATAAAGCTACAACGACTTTTATTTAACCCTTTATTTGTCAACCAGACAACTTCAGAGTTACGATAATGAACCTTATGAGCTTCCTCTACACATAACATTCATATCAGTATCGGCAAACGAAAGAATGCTCGATAACTTTTTATTTTTTTATTTATACTTATTCAAATTTTAACAAAATATTTTTTGCACCATTTTTGTCTCTATGAATAGTATAAATACCTTTACGACATACACTACAGTATACGTAACGGTGTGGAGATTTCGAAACGTGCAACGTTTGTTGTATTTTCTTCTCATAACATTTGCTACAATGTTTAGTTGTAAAAGCTTCATTTATTATATGTCATCTCGTCTTCATCCAAAATGTCCTTGTGTTTAAATTTACGATGGCTTTTGAAAGTTCCCTTATTCATAAAATCAAAACCTGCTCCGTAAACAACTAGCGTATCTGGTTCTTTTCCAAAATATTCATCCACAATTTTGTGATTTGTTTTTTTTAACATTTATATATTTATCAAACTTTTATCTTTGTAATGTTCTCTTCTCGTAAACTTTCTGTTTTTCATCGAACCATTTTAGTTGAAATTTAATAAATAATCTTATATGTATGAATTCTTACAACTAATTTTCAAACCTGATTCTTTTTCCAAAGATTCTCTTCCATTAATCGCTTCTTTTCCCTCTGATGTTCCTTTGTTTCACAAACAACTTTTCCCTTTTTCAAAGTTTTATTTTCAAAAGTATCATCAGATGATTTTCTATTGCATGTTACAATTGGTGTTTTAGCTCCCGGATCAACTGCAATTATCTTTTTATACTTTTTATACAATTGATGTTCATTTTCATTTGAAGCTTCCTAAAAGAAAAATTTTATCAAAAAGGCTTTTTTATAAAAGGATAAATTTTATCCTTTTTTGCAATCAATCTATTCATAGAAAATGAAACAGAAACACCGTCTGTATTGAAACTCCAACCAAATGATTTAGGTATGGAAAAATAACGTCTCCAGTATTGTTTCGGGTCATCTTCTGAAAATTTAACCCAAGAAGATGGTGTGTTTTTTGTATCAACTCTACGTAAAAGATCTAGAATCATAGGAAAACGTTGAAAGATTTTTTTATCATTTTCTTAAAGTTCATGTTGAATTTTTACAAATAGAGGAATAAACTTCCAAAAGTTTTGTTTCATTTCCTTTTCTGAAATTTTATTTATTTCAAACCATTTTCCAATTTCATTATTTACATAATTCTACATTTAATGCTTTTTATAAAAATGTTGTGATTTTGCCAGTTTTTCAGAAAACTTGTGATACCTACATGTACTTCTTTAGACGTTTGAATGCGTGAAGATTTACATTTGTCTCTAAAATTATCTTGCAATGATTTGCAATTAATATTAAGTTAAAACTTCTCAAAGTTCCATTGTATGTTGTATTTTTATTTAAATTTTTTGTACTTTTCAATAATGTTGAGAGGATCTTGCAATTTGTGATTTTTTCCTTTCAGAAACTGAACTGAACTGAACTGTAGTGGATTAAACTTGGGAAACAATATTGTTGAAAATCTTTATGATTATAATAATTTTTAAAGAAATGATTAACCAAGTACGATAATTCTATACTCAATCTAGACAAGTCTTTTACATGTAATCTTATAGTTTTCAATAATTCCTCTCTTTTTTTCAGACAGAGTACATATAAAAGAAGACAGTCCCTTTTTGATACAATATACTGATACTTCTTGATCTTCTTCAAGTTCTGTTTCTCTTACGTCTCTTCTTTTACGTTTCACACATTTAGAACTAGAAGAGCGAGAATGATCATCTTTTCCGCATGTCTTACATGGCATTTTTACATTTTAATCCTATTTGATAGCAAACTAATGTTTCACTAACAGTTTTGAAATAGAAAAATAACACTATAGACTAAAATAAAAAAAAACATGTTAAAAAAATAGACTTTTATTTAAAATTCGCGCCATTAGATTATTTAGCTGAAAAAAGTAGATATTGTCTTTGACAAATCTTTGATTTTAGCGCAGTGCTCGTGTTCTCTTTCGCGTGTGAATGTGCCTTCACGCATGTGTGAGCGAGTCCGAACGAAGATTTCCGAACGCACCCGAACGTCAGTCGAGCGGGGCGCGGTCGCTGTCACGGAGCGGAGTTGGTGCTTGTCATCCGGCCGCCATTATCTCGTATTTAAACGGATTTGTAAAATCAATTAAAGTTTGCATTGTCGTTGCGTGTTTTTAGTGTTCGGTGCAGTAAAAAACCCTGGAAAATATCGAGTCGCGGTCGTTTATCAAAAGATTGTGTGTTTCGGAGTCGTATGAACAGTGTTAAGTGGTACTGTTAGGTTACTGTGTGTTGGGTGCTAACGTTGTGTAGGGTGGCTCCGGTCTCGCCGGAGCGGCAGGTCGCGTGCGGAGCGCATGCAGAGGGAGCGGTGAGAGCGCGCCCGGCTCAGGGGTCGGGGCGACCGGCGGCCAAGGAACAGGCACAGCTGCCGACATGGGGTGCGCCCAGTCGGCCGAGGAGCGCGCGGCTGCGGCCCGCAGCCGACAGATCGAGAGGAACCTTAAAGAGGACGGAATCCAGGCTTCCAAAGATATCAAGTTGCTCTTATTAGGTACAGTGTAGCTTTATTATTTGGTCGCGATCCGTGGCCGCACCCATGTTTCGTGATTGTTGCAGAAATTTGGGCGTCCCGTTCAACGATTTCGACTTTCATGAAGTCCCAGTGGGTAGCGTCCTATGCTCTTCATGCATCCTATTACCTTGTTGCAAATTTCGAAGGAGGAGTAGAAATGGTTAGTTGCTTTCACTTGGAACTAATCATTATGCCGGTATGTACGGTAGTTCCGTGCGCAAATGAAAGTTCCTATTTGCTTCACATTTAGGAAACATGTGTATGAACTCATTGTCTAGTCATTTCTATGCTAATCATGGTTGATTTCAGTTCCAATGTCATGAATCTCAATTCAGGAGGGGTTTTCCTTATCGTATTTCGAAACATAGGTACCACGCGACGATTGACACTATTTATTTTAACAAAGTAATGAGATTGATAACATTTATTTGAACCCACCATGTCAAATCTCGTAAGATATGCCAAAATAACTACTAATTTTGGCATAGCCTTATCTCTGCTAAATAAACAGTTCTAGAGTACAATAATCATCATCATTGGCTCCTATTACTCATTCCTGCACTAATAATACTGATAACTATAGCCACTCAAACCTCTAATGCCGAGAGAGGCATCACTGCATGTTGAAGGAATGACTATCTCTGCTTCACTGAATGATAAATCCCAAGCACTCTTCTAATAATAACATACTCACCCACTAATGATGTCAATATTTCATGAGAAATATGTAACAGTCATCCAGCACAATAAGTGAAGATCTTATCGGCTGGGACTTCGTTGGCAAGGAGACCGCTCTATTGTGCTTACTGGTAGTTTTCCTGCTTTACATAGATGACCTTGATGAGATAACATTTTCAGGCTGATAAAATATAAAAGAAAATCAGACTCACAATGGAAACTAAACATCCAGCCTACACTTACACACTTGAGTCAAAATAAAACATATTTATTGCTTTTCATGATAAGCAATGGGTGATTCCCTTTAGAAACACATAAATTGTATACAAGTTGTTTTAGTTATTAGAAAACCCCATGTAATGTTGTCAGTAAACAATCAACTAGTATTTAAAGAATTTTAATCACTGTAAACATTACCTGTTGGCAGTGTTTTGAACGTTTGCCAATATTTCACCAGAACAATGTCATTCATGTCCAACGATAAATGGCACAAAACTTATTTACATTTAAATACAATCACTAGAGGAAACTGAACAAAAACTCAATTGATACAATTTTGTATTTATGTAGGTAATATTCACTGTTAAAGATTTTTTCTTTTGCATTACAATGTACCGACAATGCAAAAAAGCTGTTTAGGATGATCTCAGTAACCATTTCAGGAAACTTCAATACCTATTGGCATGGTATTCAGTCAACTCTATATCAGCATTTTGTTCCAATTGAGTCATAACTTAATATGAACTGTTCAATGCTAAACTTTCTCATAACTTAAGTGGAACCATCCATAATCAAAATGGAGGTCGAATTTCTAATATTTTTTTAATGAAATAATAATATGTAATGTCTTGTAAAAGCGGGTTGCCTTGATCTTGACACTGATAATGATGAGAGTGCATTGACACGAGCTGTGCTATTTGTGATGTGTCACACACACAGATGGTGAGCACCTGTCTTCTCTCAATGGCCATAGTGAGTTATTTAAATGTTTGTAATCAATTTAATTTTGAGACTTATGTCCTCAAATAGCTGCTTAAATATGGGCCATACACACCTCTGTTTTGTGAGAAACATGTGACTGGACAATTTTGTTCAGTTTAATCATTTTGCTGGATCATTTCAATTGGCATTAGCACTATCCAGTCTTTACCTACACTACAGAATTATGCACACCATTCAGAGTCAATTACTTAGTCATTTTACACCCAGAATGAGTCACCATTGTGTTTTTCTAATGTCTACAATGAAGTAGGCAGTTGGTATGATCAACCATTTTTAAGGTTTATATAAACCCTATAGTCATTACTCATTAGTTCTGTTGATATACATTTTGTACACTTACTACAACAGGTACAACTATATCTGGATGATATGACACAATTGGCAATTTTTTGCACTTGACATTTTGATAATGATTTGCACTAATGACTATATTAACATGCAACACCATTACTGGTTTACAAAATGCAGATAAAGAATCATCTTGCTTATTATGAATTTCACTTCCTCTCACAAGGGACTCTAATGCCTAGTCAACATTTTTTAGCTGATGATGATAATTTATGTCATAATTTTAGTTTCTACCATTTTGTTAAAGTACAACAACTCATTGTACTCATTTCATGGTGTATTCATGCTATTGTTACATTCTGTTTGCCTTGTGACAAGCAATGCCATGCAAAACCACAATATTCAATTGGTTTACATTGATCTAAGATGTAGCAAAACCGTAACGAGGCAAAAGTTAAAGGGAAATATAATAATTTTTTGGGAAACAACTACTGGTATTAAACAATTTAGATGCTCTTTCATGTTTTCAGTGTCCATTGACATTCATTGCCCAATGCTAAACTAGGATAAAATCAGATTTTTCCTTTTAAACTTTTCTAATGTAGCTATTTCAAGGAAAATGAAACCAAAACAAAAAAATGTTTCGCAATCACATAATGTGCATGAGGTGACCAATCACATGTGACAAGTGTGTCAACTAGGTATCTTGTGCTAGAAATTAATTGAGGTGTCACGGCACGCCGCCGTGGCTGCCAGTGCGTGCATATCTGACCATGAATGGCGTTTTGCTTTAATGAGCCACTCCTGACATGTCTCACTTCGGAAAAATCCATGAAAATGATAGTCTCTTACATCGTTATTGATAAGTGATTACTCAGCCATACATACTTTTCGCAAATAATGCTCGTCATCATCATTCTCCTGCCCTTATCCCAATTTATTTGGGGTCGGCGCAACATGTCTTCTTCAAATAATGCTGTTGCTAACTAAATCTAGATTAAATAGTATTTGAAGCTTGGGTTCTTGGTCGACGTCATTTGCCAAAAAATCTTTAAAAAAACACCATTACGCATACACCAAATACCATTTGTTACGTGCGTAGCGTCGTTTAACGCTACTTATTGCCCTGTCCAGGCTATCCACCTACCTTTTTTACCGAAATAATTCCAAACGTAACAATTTCACATCGGGCGTAAAGACCGTGTAGATTTTGGCACTTCAAAATAATTCTTATACGATCGTTACAGAAACCCGTACGGCAATTAATTATTATCTATTGCACTAATCGGTCAATATTGAAGTTATTAAAAAGATAAAAAAAAATATAATCCTATAAGTATTGTCATTTGGGATTAGATAGGCGGCATGACTCGATATTTCAAGTTGCTTCCACGTACAACTTCTTGAATCGTAAGTTGCTCGTGAATAGGCAAATGTTGTCAGGTTAACGTTGAAGAGGCGATCGAACGGACATTACAGACAGGTATTTTATCAGACAAGCAGCATTCGAGCACGCGACGATGTTATCGTGATGATAGCGCAAAAAGGCACAGAGGCGACGTCTACTCATCCTGTCACCCCAGCGATACAGAAGTTCGATTCGATACATTATGTTTATCGAGGTTTACTCCACGATAAAACATTCTGCTAGGTCCATGCGAAAAAGTACTCTAAACGTTAACGATATTAAACGTAACTGAAGACAATAAAATCATGGCTTATGGCATCGTTCACAGGTACGGAACACTATTAGGATCTAAAACCACGATAGTGAAGTAATGTGCCATTTATTCCTTGCTCCGATCGTTTGATCTGCGTGAGATAACTTCTAAACTGTTCGAATTCTTAAGCATTCACTATTTAACTAAATAATCTGACATGACATTCACTGTTTTAAAAGTTATTATATTGGGTGTTCGTGGGAATACTTTCTTGGCACGCGATTACCATCCACTTTATTGTGAAAGTTGTTCCACTGTGAATATAAAATATGTGATGATACCTTTTATTTTGACATATGAATGCATTGTCTTGTACGAGGCGTCACTTCACATCCTTTAATGTTACAATACGTATTATTATATTTACTTAAACCTAGACATTACAATCGAAGGTATGAATGACTGTACAAGTTGCAATGCAGAAATCAGGAGTGCACTTGTGTAGTGATAATGTGTATATCGGGGGTCAGAGATCGGCCATTCGCGCTGGCGAGCCAATTAGAGCCAACAGGGGTCATGATACTAAGAACCTGTATTTGACAGGGTTCGTTTTACTACACCCACGTAATTTCGTCACTTTATTAGCCAATTAATATCTACGTACCCAGGACATGGTATAACAGTAAATAAATATTGTCTGTAGTAATTACGCTTACATAACCGTTTTATAGGTCTCGTTTGATTAGAGTACATGTAGATAATATTTAAGAGACAATTATTCCTATTCTCCAGCAACCTACGGTTGATTACATTTTGTCATCGAGTCATCACCATTGTTCCGAGTTAACAGATAATTCTGTAATTACAATCAATTTAAACAAGGTTCAAAACGTAGACTAGCTGCGTAGTGTTGCCGTAGGAAATCGATTGTATTCTAGGAATGGAGTGGAAAACCCAAAGTATGGGCAGTGTGCGCAGAACTGCAAACACTGTATCGATCAGCGTGGTAGACCCTTCCTACGTCCGCGCACAGTTAACAGTAAACGTTGTTCATTTATTTTTCCATGCTATTTTCACTCAACGAGACGTGCATAATGTGGAATGAAACAGTTTACATTTAGGCGGTAATTAAATGTTTTTTATATCATCGCGTGTTTTATTACGCGGTTTGGCGAAATATATGCTTTGAAAAAAAGCAGCTTTTGTGTTATGTGGGTCGCCTAACTCCACTTGTTTAATTATTGTTATGTAATTAATTAATTATTCAATGATGTTATACAAATCGCAACGTATTATGTAGTAAATAGAGCACGAATAGTATTTTCATTTATGTTTTTGTTTACAGGTGCTGGTGAATCCGGCAAAAGTACTATAGTCAAACAAATGAAGTAAGTTTTACCACCTATTTGTTTTATTATTAAAATAAGAGAATTTTCTATTGAATTAGGAATGTAAAATACTTGGAAGGTAGATTGAGTACAAAGATAGATTCGGTATCTAAAACTAGAGACACTCAATAATGTGACAATGTCTAGATATACTACAGACTATATTATACTTGAATGAATAGAAAATCTCCTACCTAATGGTCTAAGTTTAAACGTAAGCCCATCAAAGAGGCGTGGCACAGCTCCGATACTTTTACCAGTGTAAAGGTTATGGTTTTTTCATCTTTTCAATAGAAAAACAGCAATAAAGTGATCAGCATACAGTATACCTAACATCTACTACAGACGTTGCTTGTATATCAAGCATAGATATCTGATTTAATTTTTCTGTGATGGCAGCTTGCATTTGTCAAATACATCGCTAAAATACGAATAGAAAATCTACTTAGGTGAAAATTGTGAATAAGACATGGTTCTCTTAAATATTATTATATTCATAAAGTAAATGTTGCCATAGAATAAACCATTTCCTATGTAACACAAAGAACCAACCCAAACCGGTCAACCTTAGTTGTACAGTTAGTGTCGATCTTTGTCCGTCATTCTCTTCTTGTATGTATCCGGATTCCGGTGATACCCACGTGGATGCCATGAGATAATTATATGAAGCGCAAGTAGTGGTGGTTCTGATTTGTTAAGACCTGTGCAGGATTATTCACACAATTCTAACATTATGCGGACTTTTCCAAGTTTTGAATGTGACTAATTTTAAGGGCGCCTATTTTTATTTTATAGGGTAATTTAGGGTTAGTGCAAAATAAAGTCCCGTCCAAAAGGTGTCAGTGGGTACAAAAATCAAAGTGTCCATCTGTTAAATTTTACCTATTTATACGTTTTAGTAGCTACTACTTATTTTTCCCTGCCTGCCTCGTTGGTCTAGTGGTCGCAAGCGCGACTACTGAGCATGAGATCCTGGGTTCGATTCCCGGGTCGGGCAAAGTGTTATTGGCTTTTTCCATCAGGAATTTATCAGTAACAGCCACGGAGTCTGGATTTGTGCCCGGTTGATGGCAATAGGCTCGCCCCCTATTACATGGGACTTAAACATAACTGGCGAATTGTGGGTGTACTATTAGGTACACCTCTGCCTTACCCTTCGGGGATAATAGGCATGATTTTATGTTATGTTACTTATTTTTATTAGCGTTCTCAGAATGGACAAACGACACTCCTTTTAGGAACTAAAAGCTTTTCCAAATTTTCATATTTGCATCGCAACTCGGGCGTATTGTACTTCGCCACAGTTTGTCGTGCAATGTTATCAATATTGTTCATTCGTATCTATCTTAATCAATATTATTGTTTAGAGATATAAAACATCGGTCGATTGCCTGCTATCTCCCTATCTACGACTTGTCAAGCGTTTTACATTTTGAAGATAAAAGATTAGGTTTTATGAAAAAATTGTTGCAATGTATCAAGGAAATGTCAGTACTAAGCATAATCTAGTCTATTATTACTCGACTGCAAGAAAAGGGTTATGTTTTTCGCGCCATTTTTTTTGTAATAGTCTTTATTATTCCCTCATAGTTATCTTCCACACCACTCCATGGATTTCTTTAATTAAGGTATCGTTAGGTTCATCTCATTAGTCCGAGTGTTCTAGATAGATAGGTGACATAAAAAATATGGGGCTGCTAGATTTCATTGTTTAAGGTGATTTATTTTAAATTTTTATTTTCTTTAATTGTACCAATACAATAATACAATGCTCTACGTAGATTTCCAATAATACATCTTGAAACACGAATATTGTGTATCAGTTTGTTTAAATTCTGTATGCTAAAACAACTTGCATGTTGCATTAATAAATGTCGACTATCACCATTGTCTTGTTATCGCAGAATAGTTATAATTTTGAGAACACACAAGTATCTACGTCAGACGCTAAATGCCTAGGTAACGAATACGTAGATATGTGCCGTTGTTTAGCAGTTTCGTCGTGTTATTTAAATTAGAAGATATGTGTCTTCACGTCACGCCGCAAGCTGTCACCAACGCATACGAATGTAATCATTTGTGTGACGTCACCAAACGACGTCGACGAGGCTATTAGCCCTGCCAAATAGTTGATGGTGGTCAGTGAAAACTGCACATGCCTAATCTGTGTCAAACTGGTTTCTGATTCAGATATTATGACTAATTCGTAACCTACATATTTAAATTAGGGGTTTTCTATTTGAGTATCGTGTAAATAAAAGCTCTGTACATGAAGTAGTTGACTATAGTAACAATTTTGGTCGTTATCTAATCAATGTGTTTACTATTGGTAATGTCAACAAATCTTGATAAGATGTCAATAGAATAGAACATGGCGAAGTCGTAATGAGTACAATCATCGGTATTGCTGTACAGTAGGTACTTACCCTAGGTACGCTAATGTTGGCGAGATGAATCTGTTGTGGGTGTTTGCACCATGCCGTCGATGACGTCATCCGCGGCCCGGATGCTACAGATCTATGGCACGCCAGACGCGCGAAATCAAATTATTTTATCGATACTCAATGTAATGCCTGAAAAAATGTAAATGGGCCAATTTTGTCATCAAGAACCAATTCATTTGATAGAATATAATATTTTGGAAATTTCTGTTCAATTTAAGGTCATTACTGTGTAACATCGTTTTCTTGAATGCCTTCATACTATTAGTTAGTTTATCGAACTTTAACCTCTAAATGAGAAAAATAGAACAGGTCGAAATCTTGTAGAAATGGAGTTAAAATTCCTCGAATTAAAAAAGGAATCGTATGCTCCGGCACGATTGTTTTTATTCGACTGAGTGTATCATCTACACGCGCTGCCCCATTGTTCCAATTCGTAAAATACTAAAATATTTACATACCACGTAGAAACTGACACCAATTCTCATAATTTTGAAAAACAGTTCTAATAAAATGGCATATTCCACATAGTGGCTGCAGAATCTTCACTTCAATCAGGTCGTCACCAGCTAAACTGCACAAGTATCGTTGGTCACTTACAGAGAAATTAAAGCTACTTAGATTTTATTTAGATCGAAAGAAACTCAATGCTACATAAATGCCAGCCAAACTACACAAAATAAATTGACTGTTGAGTTAGCGAGTTAAAACTGAAACAACAAAAAAGGACAGTTTCTCGAAATCCATATTCAGTGGCACATTTTATGTCGCGCTTCGCATGGGCAATATTCCTGTTTGTCATTGAGTCGAGTCTACCGTCCTTACCTACATAACTTATTTATGTACATGCAATTTGAATGTCTGATCGACTAAATAATTATACAGACAGATATGGACAATACAAATCTATCTATACATATAATAAATCTGTAGAGAAATCGTTTTTGTACATCGAAAATATTTAAAAAAAAAATTGTCAGGGTATTAAAGTATAACCAACAGAACACATTTCCAGCATTTTTGGAATTTTTGTCTGTTTGTCTGTTTATCTGTTTGTCTGTTTCGATGACTAAGCATCACGTCAAATTTACGAAACGAATGTAGGTAACTTTTATACATAAATATTGTGCGTAACTTGGGCTATTACTTAGTCTTTGTTTCATCGTAATCGGTGCTCTCTATCAAAAGATATATGAATTTATAGTTTTCAAGAAGAACTTATCGTTATGGTCAAGAATGAGACAAGCAACGACATCTATTGAACGAATATGGTACTTATTACTAAATGCCTTCACAAGATAACTTTAAAAAAGTTATGATAGCAAAAGGTACGTAGATATAAGTCTAAATGACGCTGCTTTCAAAATCTACATAGCCTAAACCTTATAGTGTTTGATCGCTCTTTTTTAGCAGTTTATCTTCGTCTTCGACAGATGGCGTTATTCATTTGATGTCATTTTCTGAACCGCGGTGATAGTAAACATACACACATTATGTTTCGTGAATACACAGTATTAAAATACTATTTTTTTTTTAAACTAAATTAAAATTAGATAAAACCCAAGACATATTTTTTTTTGTACCATGTGGGAATCGAACCTGCGACACGCAGTGCTACTGTTAATCGTCCAGCCATTGCGCCAACCATGTCGTCATATAGATGTGGTGTGTTGTTAGCCCTATGTGTCGAGGCCGCGGTATCTCTTTCGAACAACCCGCAGCCCCAACGGGCGTCGGTCCTTGGGGGCCCATTCAATTTTGCTGACATAATTATCTTTGAGACGCGCGTGGAACACGAACGCGCCTCCATCGTCATAGGACGGACGAACGATTAACTAGCCCGTTACTCACCGTTCACAGGCCCGCGCCTACGGTGGCCGGAAGCAATCACGTGGCCCCCGATGCCCGGAGCGTCTCCCGCGGCGGCTGGGACGAGAGGTTGTCTCCCTCTCACGTTCCGCCACCTCTTTCGCTAGCATTACTGCTTCGCAGAAGGAGGTGGCGGCCATTTCAGATTCGATGTCCCAGATTCGGTACAGGTACCCTCTCGAAACACCCTCTAATCCCGCCTTTTTTTTGTGGTTCGTATCCCGCTCTGGGCGGAGCGGAAGAAAGTGTCAGACTTCTACTGACTAAAAACCACCCACGTTCCTTCTTAGCCCTTTGTGTTTCGGGGCCATGGTATCTCTTGCGGACAACCGTCAGCCCCGGCAGACGTCCCTTTGGGGCCCCTTAATTGTTGCTGACATATCTTTGAGGCGCGCGTGGAACACGAACGCGCCAACGACATGACAGTACCTGTCGACTATAATGTACCTGTTTCAAATTTCTTCAAGATCCGTTCGGCCGTTCTGACGTGGTTGATTAACAAACACCCATCCATCTAAACTTTAGTATGAGACATAGTCAGTACTTTGCATTACTCTCTTCTTATTTTCTACAGCGTCAGTAAGTTAACGCAGGGCAATGATTAAATGTACTTTTATCTAAGCGACGCATTTTAGTTTCCGACAAGCACGCGAACGAAGTCGCGGGCACAGCTAGTGCATCATAAATATGAAATTAAGGGCTAAAGCATCCCGTAGGAGCTACGGGTTGTTCAAAAAAGATACCGTGGTCTCTTCAGAAGGGCTAAGAAGGAACATGGGTGGTTTTTAGTGAGTAGTAGTCTGATACTCCCTTTTGCTCTGCCCAGAGCGGGAGGGGTTATTTGATGATTTCCCAACCACAAAAAAAAATAAAACTAATGCAGGGATAGTGGTGTGATTGTCGGGCTACCAAGTCATATCTCTCAGGTTTGAACCTAAGACGAATTTATGTGTGTATTGTATAATTATCACTTACTTCGGTAAAGCAAAACATCGTGAAGAAACCAGCATACTTGAGAGATACGACATGTTCAACCAAGTCAGAGGTACAGTCAGCATCAGAAGTAGATTAACACTACACAAAGTTTCAAAGCAGGTGTTTTAATAAAATCTTTTTAGAAATTACTCGTCACTAACAAGTTATTAAAGAGTAAGGAATATTCTAAAGAATAATCTTCTGAAACATTAAAAATAATAACTGGAGTCCTGTACATCAAAAATTAAAATTCCGAAATGTGAAGCTACTTCTGCTGCTGACCGTACATGGGCGGCATAAAAACTCTGACACTTGGTCAGGCTCTATCCACACGATAAAGAAGAAGAAACGACCAAAGTTAAATAACAAGAACACGAAAAATTCAGTTCGATAAGTTACAATTTATGAATCGCTTTCCTAAAACAAATGTTAGGTACAGTCGAAAGCTTTTCCGCCTGCCCAGTTAAAATTTTTTTCGCATAAATCATGCGTAGGCGCCAAACCCCGCCCCCTCAAAGTTTAGGCCTATTAGAGAAGCGTCAACGTAATTAGTTGCAATCTGCACTGCGCAGCTTAGTGACATATCCTCTGTACACCTTTTGCGAATTTTACGGACGAACTTTGGCGCGCTTCCCGGACCTTTTGAACATTGACCATTGCTCTGCTTACCTGACCTTTGATTGACTTAACGTTAACCTGTGCAATAATATTGGACTCCTGAGAACCTGTGCTAGAACATTTTGTGCATAATGTCTTCCAGAAATCTCATACAAGAAGAACGAAATGAAATTATAATTTTGCATGGACAAGGATTTAACATCAGTCAAATCGCTGAGCTGAGTCCCAAAATAAAAAAAAACAATATGAATCACATTAAAATGTTTAAATTCTTAAAATGGACTTTATGGTCATAAACATAAATTCCATTTTAAGAATTTTAAATTTTGAATGTCATTCATATTATGTTCTGCAAAAGCGGCCATTTTAGGCCCGCTGGCTAGATCAACGTTTCACCGCCCTAAAGCCCCATTATTTCAAATTTTATCGAAATCGTTAAAGCCGATTTAGAGAACACGCTTACAATTGCCTGTTAAATAACATGGGATTTTATAAGATTCTTATAATAAATTTAAAATTACTCACAGAAATCATTGAGTTTTTAATTTACAATTACCAAACCAACACACACGCACCATTAGTAACGAAAGTCAAATTCAGTTAAAGTTTTTTTTCTAATAATGGCAGTTTAAAAATAACAATAACTCTCGTTCGGCGTGCGTCGGTCTCGTCAGTGCGGTGGAATGGTATTGTATTTCATTCATTATTTCTATACAAAGGCGGGGCGGAGCTAGAGAGCGCTTCATGTTGTAAGTGCAAGCAAATATGAGCTTAGTGGTGGTCAGGCGGGAGTGCCCGCGATAGTACATTGTCACATTAGATAATTTCGATAGGTTCCAATAGATATTACAAATCATTTACTTTGTTTAGTGATTGAAAGGAGCTCTTCTTACAAACTGCACCTGCTGTAGTTCGGGAATACCACAGCTGCATCACATGTATTATACGGAATAGCTTGAAAAATGACCTGTCCCTTTGATGTCATTGCCAATTTGGCAAGTGAATACATGTAAGGATGAATAAGTAAATCGCAAGTTACTACCTGATATATGTATGATGTGTGTAAAAGAATCAAGCTCATATTGAATTTTAAACACTAGTTTAATTTGAATGCGTTATGTAAACTGCACAATTTACAAATTTGCTGCTAATTTCTTGTACATTCCCGTAACATTAATGGCTACGTGATGAAATCACTTTGGTCGAGGCTGGAACTTAACAATCTCGTTAAAATACCGCACTATTGGACCTATGAATCACAAGGCGATCGATGACTAATACACATTTACGCCTTTTATTAACTCGTTCTCTCAATTTGGCCAATTATTTGTTCTGTCATATGTAGTACAAATCATGATAATTGTTCTCCTTACGTGTTCATTTAACAATCTTGTTGTTTGTTATGTATTCTTATTTATTGGTACATGGGAGATATCACTTATGTGGGAGATATCACGCATATTATTATCTTTACAGTACTTATTGTTATATTTGTGTGACCTATCTTTACTTAACATTTCTTCCTCTCCAACAGAATTATCCACGAAAGTGGCTTTACAAATGAAGACTTCAAACAGTACCGGCCGGTGGTGTACAGCAACACGATTCAGTCGCTCGTCGCCATCTTGCGTGCTATGCCCAACCTGGGCATCACCTACGGCAATAAGGACCGAGAGGTAACCTATTCATCTTCTTATTTTTATCAATAGGAAGAAAATCTGTCCGATATACCCGGTTTTTGTGGAACATCATAGTCAACGTTGAATAACATTAAATTCATACCATCGATGGCATCAAAATATTAAAGACACTTGACTAGATTAGACTCCCAAATTGTCTGCTGAATGTGCCAAAGACAAAACTCGACTGAGTTTACAACAGTTAACAGTCACACCAAAACCTTATGACTGAATTGTGAAAGCAGCTAGGGTTCTCCAAATCCCCTAGATTTTTTGTTTTGTCAAGGGATTTGAGGTCATAGAATTTATTTGCAAAATGAGATGGTTCCAATTCTTTTGTCTGTAATACCAACATAATGCAAATCTTGAGATTACTTTTGCTCGGACATCAAACATGAAATAATACTCTCACGAAACCCTCAATATGATCACAGTGTACACTGAACGAATTGAAATATTTATTCGAAGATATCAATCGTACACCACTCATTAGTTTACTAAAAATCAAAAATCAAAGCGGGCATTCGTTTCATGAACGATAAACTGCGTGGATAACGTGTCGGCTGTATTCTATAAATAATGAGCGATCGTCAGTAAAAATAATGTCGATTGCATCGAAGTCTACATCGAGAATAAGTGCTTCGGGGCTTCCGTTGGCCGCTAATGCTGATTACGAAGCAATTTGTGCGAGAGGCTGGAGTGTTATGATACTTATTGCATAGTAACCAGACTCCTTTTCACGCTGGATGTAGTGCCAGCTGTAGCTAAATTTTAAGTCCATATCGTTCAGAATAATCCCAATTAAAAATTTCTCGTTAAAACTACTCTATTGGAAAAGTACCCTCGAAATAATTTACACGCTTCCGTGAATAAACGAAAATTGCATCTGCATTTCCCCGGAATTGTTCGATTCGGCGAAATGTTCTCTCTATGGAGATCAATATTGGGTATTCGTTATTCATGAGAGCGGCTCGCTGCATACCGGCCGTCCCACCCCGCCTGCACTCTATACAGCAGCTTATGGCAGTATTTGTTTGCTATGAATATTGTTCCAAAACAAATATTACCGTTATTGTAAACCTTTCTCCTTTATTAAAGACTTATTTCCAATTTTTATTGACTTGAAAATACAAGGATTCGCTCGCCAAGGTTATCTTTGAGATTAAATTGGTTTCTTCAGTGTATGATTGTAACATACAATACATGACATTGCAGTGCTGTTAGTCTCGTTTGCCCACAAACATTAAACAATTGACCACTTTAGATAAGACCAAGTTGATTCGTGAACTTGGTTATTGTACTAACGCTAACGAGATATTGCAAACTGAATAATTTACAGTAAACCAAACAATGGCATGTTTGCGATAGTGCGCGATTCTATTAGCAACCTGCGAACAACCTGAAAGTGTAATAAAATCTGAAAGGGATACATTGGCCAGTGTTATCATCGAGAGTACCTGCTCGGAATGTCAGACTGATAAGGTATCTCAGTTCCGTTCCGACCTGTTGAAGAGTCGTTCAAGTCAACGTCATCGGTTACACAACGAACGAGAAGCTGCTCTGAAAACTGTAATTAATTTACTCGTCACGAGATGTGACGCACGTACCGTTTGACATAGGTACCTCGTAAACGGATCTTTAAACAGGCGGCAAGCAATAAAAGTATCTGTAATTTCCTTCCCAAGTAGTGATTGTACAAACTAGATTGCAGTATGAATCGTTAGTACTTCACTTTCAACACGCAGGTCAGCGTATTTTCCACATTTCACGCAATGGCCGGAGATCGATCCCCTTCCCTGTATTCCCCTAATGAGACATGCCCTCTACCGTCCCCCATTAGTTTTGCATATTGTCCGCATCGCGAGCTGTGTCGCTGGTGTGCACATGGCACGTCTAATGTAACCTCGTGCACCTATCTCTTTATCACAGACATGAAAGCAGTGGACGTGACAGCCCTATCCGGCGCAAACATGTTGAAACAAAACTTAAGTACACGCACAATGAATCGCATGAGGGTTGTCTCAGCATTGTTCCCTATGTTTAGACGGTGCTCTATGCTTACATAGAGAACGGGTTCAGTATTGTGACCTTCATGTTAGCTTTTAGATGTGCCTCAGTGTTCCCGTACTTACAATAGACCATACTGTAAAGATGTACAGGCACTTAGTAACGGAAGGCATGACCCACCATGGATGGATGGAACATTAATTTGTTTAATTCCATACTTTGTCTCAAACCAAATAACAGTAACTGCAAAAAGAAATATAAGTTTCATTTGAACATCACAATTCAAAACCTTCTAAGTGCTTTGCAAATAAGCAATGCTTTAAGTCAGACTAGGTAACGAGCTAATGGACGTCGATGTATTTAAATGAATATGCAATATGTAAGCAACAAGGGTGGCGGGTTATTCCGAGGAGGGGTTGTGAATGGCGCGGCTTCCCGTCAGCCGAGCCGGGCGGCGCGCATGCGCCCTGCAGCCCGCAACACCCGTCATAATTAGAGCATATTTCACAGAAACCTCTGCAACCAGCAAAAGCACAAGGCTGATGTACGAGTTATTTATTTCATAGCATGGCATTTCATGCCGCAGTGCCGCTAGTATAAACTTTTATAATACCCAGAACAGACTGGACTTGTCTTTGCTATAAGTATTTATGATGCATTGCAGTCGTCAACAAACTCATGATACTTTTAGACGAAGACTAAACACATCAAAATTTTGGAAATTTTCATTACTCATTAGTCAGTCTTTGGTTTGGCGGTTAGCGGGTTGCGTAACGAAAGCGTACGGTTCTCCGAGACGAGTTTGCTAAATGGATTACTAATCGGATTAGCGTATGTCGAAGATGCTGGGTCACTCAACTCCAATTGAGACGATATTGCTCTTCAACACGATTTATTATGACTCACCGTTCTTTATGGCAACGTTTATAGCTTTTAAAGTTAGGCAATGGTTGTTACTGCAGGTTAGAAACATGTAACACTGATCATGAATTAAATCCTGATCTTCAACTGCTATAAAAATGGTGTCATTTTGATCATTTTAGAAGTTCTAATGCTAGTTTGTGATTGAAAGCACACTTATCTCCCTATCATTGCTACAAATAAGACAAGTCTGACAGTATTAAATAGGTCAACACAGCAATAATGAGTTATGCATGCAGTATGGACCATTAAGACGTTAATGCTTAATCACTACCATCAATGCATTTTTGTTCACATTTTCGTAATACTTACTTATGTCAATGCTTCCACGAATTGCTTGTAATTTTACCCTTTAATGATTCATTCAAGATCCAAAAGATGTCTCAAGGGTGTCCTTTAAGACAATACAAACAATTATTTCAGGAGGATATGCACTTTGTGTAACGGTTAGACGCATCACCCAAATAATTGCAGATTGGGATCCCCAATTCGGCATTTAAACATTTAGTATTGATATATTTCCTCCTTATTTGTTCGTGTTGCGGTAATTTACTAAATGTGGAATCATAGAAGTCGAGTTGGGAGAACTATGAACCTACCACTTCAACCATTTCGTTGACCAGGTTTCTGTATTTAGACACATTGACCGAAGTTAGTCTAGAACAAAAGCTTTGAACATCAAGGTTTATATCGGTATCAAGTAATTGCTTCATTCATAAATTAGATGGTTACTAAGCTCCATGATACCTAGCTTATTAATACGAATCGATAGTTAGCTCGGTCGTCGGCACGAGCCCATCAAAGACGTACCTATAATAAAATAAGAATTCTACTTCGGATCTAAGGTGTCATTATTATCCGAATTCTCTTTCAGAAATAGACTTCAATTACTTTGAACTGTCTGGCCTTGAGTGATGTCAGAAATTGGAGTACAAAGATGGGAGGCCCTGGCCTTCTTTTGTATCGCCACGGATTAATGAGAGTAGCTCAAGGTGTGGTAAAAGCCAGTCAACAAGGAAGCGGCTTTGGACATTTTAATGCACCCTGGCAAGACACCAGAAGTCTTCCCCGGTGGCATTGCCCCTTGCCCCGTACCTTGCACTACAATGGTACATTGGCTGGCACCTATGTGTATACGAAACAGAGTTCGTGAATGATAGCTGTCGGCATCGGTGAAAGTGTTGGCTGCGCTGCCAACTTCTTTGCTGAGCCATCGTGTACTGACCTTTCTTTTTAGGATAGGTTTATTAAATATGCTTATTCAGCTATAACTACTTTTGACAGTAACGATAGATAGGTTTCTGTTCTTTTTGCAATTACAGGCAGTTTCATCTGGTTTTTGTTACAGCAAATTCTTAGTAGCAGCAAGGATTCAGGATTTGTAACCAATTAAGGGCAGTATTAGGCCCGTTAATTTTTCAGATGAGGTGTCTTTAGTCACATGACAAATATATATGATGATGGGATTCCATCATCTAAATCTAAATGCTTGATAATTCAGAGAGCATAATGTACTTTTCTGTTGCAGAGCGATGGCAAGATGGTGTTTGACGTGATCCAACGGATGGAGGACACGGAGCCGTTCAGCGAGGAGTTGCTGGCGGCGATGAAGAGGCTCTGGGCGGACGCCGGCGTGCAGGAGTGCTTCGGCCGCTCCAACGAGTACCAGCTCAACGACTCCGCCAAATAGTGAGTACTTGCTTATGATAATAATTATGTCACGGAAGAAGGAAGGAGTGCTTGGAAAACTTACTAGGATTGTCAACGACAACTGCCTGATGATGGCTAAATACTATGTTTGGACAAAAATCAAGGTTAGGCTCGGCTCGTACAGATGTGGCAGGATCGTAGAATAAAACAATAAGATCCAACTAACTAAGGCTTTAATCAAAAAGTCTTATTACTTAGTAAAAACTTACATGACTAAGCTATATTACAAAACCGTACAAAACACAAACGACCTAAATTATATTTGTAAAAAAACCTTTGGCAGTTAACAGTAAAACATTAAATACGTGTTTAACATAGAAGATTACAGGGTGGTGTTGTTACCGTTTCTCTTGCGGAGTCCGAACCGCAACGGTTCGTTTGGCACATACGTCGGCGTAACGCTGTAGGTTAGCTCGCCGTAGCGCCATGATACCTCGTATTTATGGAATGTCTGGGAACAACAAAAAATATGCAAAAGCCAATAACAGATGCTCATTTTAAGACGGACGAACGGGTCATTTCTAAGGTACTAAATAATAATAATTTCTGTGTAAAATAATTAAAACCCTTGAAATTGTGAACAAAATCCGATCAAATCAGCTATTCACTGAAACGGCTGGACCGATTTTGACGGGACTTTACTGGCAGATAGCTGATGTAACAAAGGATACATTTAGCATTAGAATTAGAGATCGCTGCAAAAAAGTCAAAACCCAATCCAAATAGGGAACTAATATTCTTACATTACACGCGGGCGAAGGTCACGGGGCACAGTTAGTACAAAATATTATAGAAACAATGAAAAGCATACCTTTGCAAGTAGAAGTTGCAACTCTGCTTCAGCAAATCTCTTCCCAATACACATTCGTCGACCAAAGCCGAACGGAAGCGATGCGAACGGGTGGATCCCTACTTCCTTTTGCTTGCGACACACCTCCATCGCTCGGCTGTAGGGACATCCCGCCTTTCCACCATGTACTATCGATCCTTCGGGTTTTTCCGTGGACTCCCGAAGTTCGGTGTCTCGCAGCCATCGCTCGGGAACGTACTCCTTCGGTGAAGGGAAGTATCGTTCCTCGTTAGATAGGATGTAATGCGGGAAAACGACGTGCGACTGAAATAGGAAAAAGGAATTTTGTAAATATAAAGTGACTGCTAGTATTCTGGCTTTCCTCAAGTCGGCAGTACAAAATAAGTGCATATTACTCCTCGGATGGCAATTTCCTCATGCAAAGTAGGATATGAACATTTACTATAATGCATCATCAATGATTGGTTTTGCTACTTACCCCTTTGGGGACTTCATATCCAGATATGACAGCATCTGACTGAATGCACCTTCCGTTCCCCAAAATAACTGGTTTGATTCTGTAATAATCACATAACAATAATGAACAATACTGTATACCAAGAAAACTAGAAATACCTCAAACAATGTTTTTAAGGATAATAATGCTTAAAAGATAGGTAGGTACGTATTGAACTGAAGCTCATTGTAAAATGAACTACTTATTATAAATATAAATTACACTTTTCCTCTTCAGGGTACAAGACTACAAGGGTTAATGTGGAGTACATTAACCCTTCTTATTCAACTTAAAATTCATTCTCGATGAAAGTGTATTTGGAATGGCTTTTTACCTTTCTCAAATGTCCTCAATAGTACTGACAAATAGTTATTTACGTAAATAATCATCATTTAAATGTAGTAAAAAGAACACGTATAACGAATTAAAATAAAAACGAACTGAAATTGCCACTTTTTCAGCTGTTTGATTACGTTCATCAAATTCCAGCTCGTATGAGATCATTAACAACATTATAAAACCCGTCACCCACATGTCAATTACGAATTCTTTGTACTTATCGGTGCATGCGAACCTGTACTACATGAATATTATTTATATAACGTGCTATAGACACTAGTATTGTTACACTCTACTTGTGGACTGAGGTCCTAATAGCGACTCAGGTGCAAATGTAACCTGACGCTGACCATCATTGGTCACGTTACAATAAGACGATACATTTGTATCAAGTTTTTATCCTATAGGCTCTTTGGAGGTTACTGTACTGGTGCCACGAGGAAAAATCTCTTGTTACTGATAATGACATTGAAACTCGTTTTATACCAAGTGTTTTAGCACAAAAAGACGTGAAAATACTATCATAAAACAGTAAATCATAATATTTTAAGAGAACGAAACAAACTAATACAATCAGGACGGAAGTTTGTACCCGTGAAAATATCCCCATGAAATATGTAGGCTAGCGAAACCGCAAACTGTCAGGAATTCAGGATGATGACTAATAGGCCAACAGAGGACAAATTATATCACCTTTGAACGGCTCTCACTTGCTTATGTGTGCTTCGGAACTCGGTATATAGTACGGTGATGCTGCCTCGCGTTAACTAAGGGTACACAGTATCGGAATCCTCCAATGTTTGCTGCTCCGCCAATAACATTAGCCTTGTAATGTAAATATTATACTAACTGCCACCGTGCGATACTCTCGCTTACTTATATAGTAGCTCGTTAGACGCCTTTAAGATAACACTAATAAGGTTTAAAATGTCTGAATTAAAAGCAGGCAAGAGTGGATATTTTCTTTTTGAGCAAACTCACCTCAATGATTCTTTTATACAAGCTTTGAGATAAGGCAGCTTGTCCAAATCCTTGCTGGTCAATCCTCTGCTTCTTGGGAGATTATTGTCAAGTTCAATTTGTAGTTTTCTCTGTGTTCTCTCATTATTGGCCAATAAATACATAGTACTAGCCGCAGCAGCCGCCGTGGTATCCACACCGACTAGTAGCAGATCCAATGCCAATATAGTGGCCACCTTTTCACCAGAAGCTTTCGCTATTTGTGAGCATATGCCTTTATCAGTCAATCTTTTCAAACAGAGTGATCTAAAGGCATCTAGAGCTTCGATGTATGTTTTGTAGGCAGGCGTTGAGTAGATTCGCCACAATGGCGCTGAGAGTTCCAGTACAGGGACACTGTGGAAGAATCCGTGGATGCATCTTATTATCTCTTTGGCTTCCGCATCGTTATCTCGGAGACAGCCCAATCTGGTCCCCAGTGCCCAAGCACCCACAGCTAGAACAAAGAGGAGTGTTTTCTTTAGGCGTTAAATTACCACTTGGAACAAGTTTATGCGGAAAAGCACAATAGAGTTCACAGAAGGTGGCGCCGCTCGTCAAGTAGCACTTACACTCAAGGGCCCATTTGTAGAGTTCCGTGAGAAAATCTTTCGGCAGCTCACGATTATCGTCGAGAATGCATTCCATTCTGTAACGAAAATATTTTAAAATGTAGACTAATATTCGTTCGCGTGCTTAATTTAAATTGCTTTACCCCAATTTTCACGTTGCCTAGCTGCTAATCAAAACCTAATTCATTTAAAGCTCACATGTAAATTGTGTTTCTCAATTAAATTCATCTAAGCGTTAAATATTCCGAGTTAAAGTCAGTCAAACGAAACGTAACGTTTCTCATTGAATGAGGTTTGTTGTTCACAATGACTCAGTGTCAGTAGCCGTCGCTCAAAACAAATGCGCAGACGCCGCGCTCCGTTGTTAAAAACGGGATGTGGTCATTAAACTGAGATTCCACACTCAGATCACTAGAGGCAAAACGAAGTACTAGACCACAAAATTGCCGCATGCGTTTACGTCGACCACGAGCCCTTTATGATAATGTGTTCGTAAAGACTTTTTGGTTTTATTGGTCTTAAATGCAGTTGTTGTTGTTTGCAGTTTCGAAACAAATGTGTACTACAAAAGGCAATCTGACAAAACTTAAAATAAATAGTTTTCTAAATCTGTTCTTTAAACACCTACATTGATGGTACACATCGTAATGTAGGCACTATAGTTCCATTATGATGACATTGATTTATCACTATCATGTTTTCTTTCCAAAATAACATTACGAGAATAGCTCAGTAAATTAAACAAATCGCTTTTTTAAGATAAAGAACAAAAGACTTGATACCTACGTACGAGACATACCTGTGCACAAAATCGTTGGTCACATGTTCTAAATCGGGCACCGCAGCCCTTGCTGGCTCCGGCGCAATCAATGCTTTAGATACTTTGGATCTAAACCTAGACCACGGCTCGCCATGTCTGCAGGAAATTTACACAGCTTACAACACTTTAACTTAATAAACTTAAACATCTAACACAAAACTGTTACTCCCTTACACTCCAATCAGTCCAGGCTCATTCCCAAAGAAATCCTTTCTCAAATCTTGCTTGTAATGGCTGAGGCATGGCGCTTTTGCTCTGTGTGGCATTGAGTCTTCCCGTCTGTAAATTCTTGCTGTTTCCTCTGCACAGAACGGAAACACCAAATCGGGATGTCCAAACAGTCTAGCCACTTTCGCCGCTCCCCCGGAACCTGCTAAAGCTCTCAGAAACCAGAGCGAAACGTCCAAAGCGCGGGTCCTCCATGGGTTCTTCCCTATAGCAAATCGCCAACTGTTACCGAGTATAGGCAGAGGCCTGGGGCCCGGCATCACCGTGTAGGACCGCGCGTTACTCATCGCGTACGAATTGCCAATGGCTTGAGCTTCAGCCCCTAAGTTTACCACTTCAGAGGAAGCAGTGGGGGCTGCCATGTTACGTTTTCAGCGTCGCCGATGTCGTAATCTACGCCACCCGGCCGAGTTGACGCAGTACACACGCATGCGTACAAATAAATACAACCTCGATTGATGTTACAAACCTCTCATTCACATCTGGAGGGATGATGTTGTCATAACTTCAAAACTATTTTTGGTTCCTGTCTCCTGGTAAATAGATGATTCTGAGACTTCTGAAAATATCTTATAAAAACTTAAATACTTTTTTCCCCCACAATCTCTTTCTTGCAATTTACGACAGCCGTGGTGATTAAGGTGCTCCTAATTGTTTACACATAATAATCAGTTTGAGAATTTGTAGTTACTTAACTTCGAATATGTAGCGCCCTATTGTCGCAAGTGTGATGACACCACTTAGAGTGTGCCTGTTAATATTAGAAACTGCCTAAAGGAAAATGCAAGTCACCGCTGGAGTTTTCAATTTGACTTGGCAAATCATTTCGTAAATTATTTGTCTACCGTTTTGAACCAATAAGCCTTTGTGAAATAATATAATGTTTTGATGACATCGCTAATTGTACGGTTAATGAAGTGGTTAGTCCACTAACTAGTCGTACAAGTAATTCGCATGATGTTAAGATAAAAAGCATACAGGAGATATAATTAGAATGGCCCGATCAAAACGTTTAAATTAATTTTGCTCACGTATTTAATCTGCAAAACGGGGACGCGATTAATTAAAAGTCTGGTGTGATAACAACCTTGTTGTAACGATTATGAGCGTTGGCAGTCTGTATGTAGGTACACATTAGTACATTCCGATAATTTGCTGTTCAGTGTTGATGTGTATTACGTGTGACGTCACTGCCATCAATTCAATTTGTCAATCCCCGATGGAAGCAGGGAGCGGTGCTCGCGCGCCGATTGACTCGTCCGGTCGCTGCTCACTGTTTAGTGTGTACATTTGTGTTTCTTCCGCAATCCCACCCATCCTGAACATGTTTATAGTGAAATGTTTCTCTTTTATTAATTCCAAATTAAGATCATCAGGCCTTACTTCATTACCATCCTAAACTTTTTTGCTAGTTTATTGTGTTCCTACTAATACATCCTAACTAGAGTTTGACTCGTGGGAGTTGAATAATCATCGATTAATTAAATATCCTTTCTATGGTACTGAACGAAGCGAACATACAACAACAGTACTTCAAGTGATTACAGGTTCTTCTACAGCTATAAGACGCTGGTTGCGCTCAGTTGATTCCAACTTACGCAGAATGATAAATGGCTATTATTTATTTGTTTACTGAATCATCGTGATGAACACGTTCCCATAAACAGGTACGGTTTACATACTTGCTTTATATTATCAAGTTTATAATCCCTGACGAGTTAGCTGTTACGATTAGTGCTTTTTGCTACTCTTCAAACCTCAGTTACCACGTATAAATTGATCTACTCACTCTCATTGAGTACAAACCAATGTCCATTAATCATCGAAAACACGTGATGTTCACGTCTTCGAGGTCTGAGCTAACATCCAAATCTTCCTAAGACAGCTCTCTTCTGCTAATCACAAAAAAAAACTCGCAGAAAGCGACTTTCTATGCCCTTCCCGTAAAAGATCTTTCAATGACCAATTCAACTCTTTCTCTGAAAATCATCTGATCCCTTGGATTCCTGATACATTCCACATTTTCTCTCAGAGCAGCATGAAACTGGTGTACCATTTAGTGTTCCCTCAGTAACACGATAAGGATAGTTGTTTTGTACTGTGTGGCGAGAATCGCGGTCGGCGGATGCTCTTGCAACAGTCACAAGGAACCCTTTGTGCGCGGTTCAACGCTCGTATCTGTGTGTCTCATCAATCATGAGGAAAATCACATACGGAATGTTTGCTGTGGTAAATACTATGTTGTGTATATCAGGACCTTTGAGTTATTCACTTAAACTAACTATATATATTAATAAAAAATTGTTAAATAACCGAACAAGAAACTATAAAAGGGCATCAAAAAACTACTCCTCAACGCTGCCAGCTGGTAATGTGCCCAAGAGACTGGCGGCATTGCCACGTTGTAACTTGTATGGCAACACTTAGCTTCTGGCCAAGGTAAAAGTCACCCCTTGGGTCACAAGAGCGTCAACTAAGCTTTGAAATATCCTTATTAAATTAGATGTTGAGCAGGAGTAGAAATATGGGGCTTGGTTTGGCACAATCACTCCTTAAATCTTACGGACGATGACTTGTGCTTTCATCAAGGATGATTTCGTGTGTCGAAAGTAACTAAGTAGTCCGCAACTGTCACCAGCACATCAGTTACCCGCATATTACACTATTACTTCACCGCTAAGCATTGGCTCCGATGCTCAATTGGCGAAAAATTATGTCTAACTTGGTTGTTGCGTTGCATTACCGATATACCTTGCGGAACTAAGTGATACCCAGTTACTCAATGCAAAAGAAATTGTATGCTTTGATTTATTACTCTTTAAGATCGTTCGTCTTGGAAGTAGATCTACTAATCATATAATTTCTTACTTGGTTTTACGATAAATTGCGCTTTTTGCTGTAGGTGTCCGTTATAATAATATCGATCCCATGCAGTGTTTACCGCAGATATGACTAAGCGTTAGAAAATAGGTGTTCATTGAATAAATAAATTCATAGGTCTGACGTTGGTGGGACAGAGTACCTACACCGAGTTTAGTCTGAAACAGTTAGTTGTCGACGGTGTTCTTAGCTTCAGCTATCATGAAGTAATAGACAATATAAACTCTGTATTAATATTTCCTTCTAATATACTTCAATAGATCTAGGCTTGAGCAAGACACAAAATAAGACACAAATTTAAAATAATGACAAGAATCCACCTTTGAAGGGGTGGGCCCGTCCAAAGGTGGATTCTTCAATTCGCGAATGTTTTCTTCAAAAGATCGCCGCTCAGGCACCATACAATCTAACTGTTCTTCTTCTTCATCGTGTGGTTAAAGCCCAACCTGATGTCAGAGTTTTCATGCCGGCGAGAAATATGTCTAACTGTTCTAAAATACAAATACTAATTGTTGTAAAATATTATGTAGTAAACTGAGGAAAATAATCGCTACATCATCGCCTGTGGCTGTTTGTCAATTACACCTCAGGCCGGCCGCTATAATTCCGAGCGACAACTGCTCCAATGCGATATTCAACGTTTAGCAGGGACGTTACGTCAGCGTTTTCATACCCTACACCTGCTAATGGCGCTTCTCATTTAGATTGGGCGATTCAATCCCCTGAACAAGTTACTCTGACATCGTTTGATATCAATCTGGTGGCGAGAAGCGATCGCATATTACTTGACGATAACTTTTTATTTATAAATGCAGTGTCCTCGTCATACATGTGTTTTAAAGATTGACAGGGGTCGTAAAGCAGTCGAGATAGTATCGGTGAGTTCGCGATTGCAAGCGGCGCGGCGCCGCCCACGTCGTCTGCTCATGGCGCGTGGCGCGCGGAACGCCACCGGCGACAGATTTATGTGCCGATCGCATGACGCCCGCGCTAATTCCGGAAGCACTTCACAGCGCCACCGGCTGCTTAAGCCCTGAACTACCTACACCCTCCATCTAACTCCGTAACACTTCATGAACCCCTATCGCCGTCGCTTTCGGGGGTAATGTGTCATCGCCGACTTTTATTGGTGTAGTCACACCATTGCGTAAACTTTCAACGGAATCCGTTCAACCCCAACTAAACAAAAAGTGTTACCTAGGGTTGGGTAACAATGCTCCTTTTGGTTTCTCAGCGGTCTTTTTATAGATCTCTCTGTTCCCAAGATGAGGCTGACAAGTGTTTCGTGTTATGGACATTATAAACAAACTAGTTAGTTGAACTAGCGCGTTTATCCGAACTGGGAGCAAATTTAGAAAGATTTTAGACGTTGTGTTCCTCGAACAATTATCGTGTCAGGATTAGAGCCTTTGTGCCCTCTAGTTCTTTGTGTAGCTTAGTCCTGCTTGTTCTATGGACAGAGTCAAATTCTGAATGGATGCTAGTGACACCACTTTTCCATCGGTCTGCGAAATTTGTTGGAACTCTCCAACATATGCAACAGCTCGGCTTTCTGTACTTAGCCAAAAATGGAGCAAATTGTTAAAAAATAGCAGACAATTTTAATAGTCAACGCATTGCTGATAGTGAGGCAGCGAAATCGGTCGATGCTGGTCGACATGTATGGACTGTGTGCAAGTCGACTGTGCGTGACGCGATCACGGGTTCGCGTCGCTTCGGGCGCGCGCCGCGGTTCGGCCGGCGCGGCGTAGCGCGTAGTTATCGAAAGGGCTCGGCTCGGCGTGGCGTGCGGCGGCGCGCGGCGTATTGATCGCGCGGCCGGACCTGTTGCCGGGCGGAGGCCGCGCTCCGCCGACAACACCGCCATACATGGATTTTATGCATTACACAGCTTGCAATCAGTGCAAGGATTTCATCTGACCAGTTTTAGCAATCGATCTTCTTTGCGAGATAAAGCCTCTTGAAAAGATAGGCGGCGCGGGCTAAAAACGTGATTTTGGGGCAGTTCAATCAGGATTGTCAGTTTTGCACACCAAATAAGAATATTGGAATGAAAACCCAGATAGATAACGTAAAATTAAATTCAGTTTACTTAATTGCATACTGGGCTGCTAATAACAAGGTACAGGTCAGGAGATAAAATAAAGGGGAATGTTAGGACTGCTAGGAAAATCGATACTCGCAGGACTTTGCAACGTCTCGTCACCGCTAAACGCTGTCATCGATACATCCACGTTCAATAACACCGGCGGCGTTCAATAGTATAATGAAATGATTTCGGCTGCTCCGAATGTAATTCATCCTTGTTTACTGACCCAGTTAATGTTGACAGAGGTTTGACGTCAGCAACGCCCAGGACCGACGCGAAAAAACGCCAGTATGATAAACACTCGGGTTAGAACATTTAACACGTATGTTTGTAATGTTTATGATATGTTTTAATTATAAGAGCGATCTTCGAGAGGGTTATCAGTGCTCCTTCAACTGCCACTCCGACGTCAGGATATTTATTACCCAAAATAAAGTATACAGTTCCATAAATATGATTCGTTCCGACAGATCGCGTTGAAATATTACTAGTAATAACGATTAAATAAATGTCAAAGGCTCAGAAAGCAGACTTCTAATAATAGTAAAGGTGATTCGCGAGGTCAAAGTAACAATTTATTTATTGATTTTCTACGTTTGTAGTCCTGTATCTGCAGTAATTCGCACTGCGACACCTCATATTGCAGGGGATTTACCAGTTGTAAGTAGTCCCTCGCTCGGAACGTGCCTACGACCAGCTTCGATACGAAACACAAAGATATTCCGTATCGGTGAAATATAAGACAGTTTCCCTCTGGTAGTTAAGTAAGGGTCGTAGATGTCCTTTCTGTTGGCACCCGTCCAAAAGTGCCAACAATTCCACTGACATTGGAACAAAATACCCTACTTCTCGCTCCCGTAGTACATTTGGACAACTTACACAGCATGTAATAAGATCAAAACTTTATAAATGTGTCAATACGTATGTTTTATATTTTGACGTAACTCCTTCACTTTTCTATGTTATTACTTACTAACATAATCAACCATTCACGATATGTTCGAAATTCAAATTCAGCAGTGCTTAAGTATTACTTAAAATGAACTTTTATCCCACTTCAAAACACACTGATGTTGGCAATGAGATCGGAATGATAGCTTAGCTCAGTATCAACCCTTGCTTCGTCGCTAACTTGTCTAAGTTCGGCTGTTCTAGGCAATCTGGCATCAAGCCAACGGTGTCAGATCTGCGATCTATACATACTGGCCTTGAATTGCAGTTGTTTCTGACACCAATCATAAATTCCTGACATAAGCCTAAATGTCGTTTTGCATAAATCATATTGGATTCAGTCCACTAAATTTTGACGTTTCAAAGATCGTTTCAGATAGTTCCGATATTAATGACTCGTTCTATTCAGTAAATTATATTTCCGCTAAATCGTTATTGCTTACAATCTCTATGATATATCTGAGTATCTTCCATTCTTGGATGTCTTGGCCTTTCTCTCCTATAATATTTTTCCGCTGAACCGAATACATTCATCGGTTGTTCTTCTACTACAGTATTCTGAGTCTCGAACTGTCTTCATGGCACTGCATAATATAATTGAATTCTTGATTGCATTTAAAAATCCTTTAGTTACGAACTTAGAATTTACAATTTGCAATAGCTTAGATTTTTCTATGCCCTGTAAATCGTCGTTTAAATACAATCGCCATAATTACAAAGGCAAATGGTTAACATAGCAAAGTTTTTCACTATACAAAATGTTGCGTGTTGCCAACGTAGTTTTTCATTTAGATTGGAAGTTACCGGTATCGTGTCAAAGTTAGCCTTTCACACGAAAGGTAACTACGGCGCCAATACATGCCCACTTGCAATTAAGATACTTTGACCTATTTGAATTGTTAATTTTTATAAACCTTCATATGCTGAACAATGGAAATTTATTAGTGTTGCATTGCAGATTTTTGTTAAACTCACGATTTCAGTCCTGTGCTACTATGACTTGTTTTGCACAGATTGCACTGCTAATCACAGAATAAAAACTGTTTAAATTAAGCAACCAGCCCATAATTTGACCCACTGCAATGCAAACACCTTTTTCTCGTATAGAGAAACATCAAGCTGTTGTCAAGTCGAACTTATCAAGGTCTGAAATTGCAAACGAAAATTCATTAGATTTTTATGATTATTAAAGAACATGTTATAATATTTATAAAATAATTCACCAGACGTGATTGTTTGTGTGAGAATGTTATCTTAAGCAATCTGGGCGAACACTGGCGTTGTTTTGTCATTAATCTTAGGCGAGATCGAAGAAGTTCAAAGTCACGTTTCTCGGTACAGTCAACCGCTTGATGGCGTCACAGACTGACTCACTTATGATTTACCATCTCGTGGTCCTGTGACATTGACCACTTCTTATAGCTACCAGTCACCAGCACATTATAGTTAAGTGACTATTTCTATATATTTCTCAGTGTGTGTACCAATTGTGATTTCTGAGCGGACTGTAAAACTCTATGAAGATGGCGGAATTGTACATGGACAGTTCCGCAACGACTTCGTTTTACGCCCTGCTGTATAATTGAACAATATAAAAATGTTCTTGTCTTATTCTCGTAAAATTCGGAACTGCAATGCAGCTGTCATTGTGGTCGGGTGCTTCTACATTAAGTCTCTAAGCTTAACAATTAAATAGAGTAGCCTTCACCCTGAGCAAATAAGATAATTCTGTAACACAAATCCGGCCGACAAGCGATGCCATTATAGAATTTTACTCAATGGAGCGGTCTATGTGACGATTTACGAGAGGAGCCAACGCGGCAACGCTCTGTAGTACACAGTTGCACGTGTGCCAGCCAGCTGCTGCGGAAAATGAATGTTGGCTACTATTACGTCATTGTATACAAGTCCTATCGAATGCTTTACCATTTGACACCTACTTTAGAAGTAAAGAAAATACAAATTGGAAATAAACGTCTATTTGTGTTGTGTACACCTTTCTCTTCAAGGCAAAGACGTGCGATCATGATCTTTTCTCAAGGTTTAGTTTTAAACATGTTCTATAAATATGTTTACTTTTAATTGTTTGTTTTGGGAAGCGTCAGTATGAAGATAAGTTATGAGCTGGCAATGTAGAAGTATAGCGTGTTGTCTACGGTTTGCAGCTCGTTAATATGTATGCGGCGGCGTCGCCTGGCGTCGTTGCGTCGTTTAGCGTGGCGAGGCGACTGCAACTAGTGGCCGGCCGGATGTCTGCTGATATAGCTTGCGGAATAATCAATAAAACTTAGCACTGTTTATTGAACTTAATGCTTCCTATCTCATTATGAACGCGAAACGTATTGTTACTTGGAATCAACATGCGTGCCCATTTCAATTTAATTATAGTTTAATTTACCGTCTAAATCCCCCACACTTAATAGTTTAATAGGAAGTCAGTTACTGATGTAATTAAGTGTTCTTGTTTTGGTCAAATAAGTACAACATAGATTTGACAGCTGATTTACTGAACACAGACTTTCGGAGACTGACTGAGGCCTCGTTTAGATTAAAAAATGTTTCCATCGTACCTACAAGATGGGTTTTTCCAAAAATCTTCAGCTCCATTGATTCATTCCGGTTAGTGACCACTGAACAGCATCCGTTTTCCGGTTCATTTTTGTGCATTCTTGGCAACGCTATACTAATGAGTTGACTCATAATTATTGTCCTGTAATACAAGTGTTGGAAACAGAATTACAGATATATTGACATCATTCAATATGAATTCTAAGCGGGTTGCAATCAGTACTAAAACAATGAATTTAATACTTGCCAAATGTGTATACAAATATTTGATTGTCTTCACAAAAGAGTGCGACAGGCGGACGATGCTAAAGTGGAATGCGTGATGGCCGCCACGTATCACATGAACAGAACTATATTTTAATTTATTACTCGCGAATTAGGATGGTAATGTGACATGCATTGAAAAATTTATGACGAAAACCTTTTATGCATTTTTGATTACATTCAAAATTGTCATTCACTGCAGTGGTTAATTTATTAATATTAAAATACTGTAAATTGTTATATTTTTCATGTAAGTACAGCGATTTCCTCTGATAGTCGTACATAGAACTTGCTTCCCAAATAGTTGTATTGACGGCAACATCACTGCATACTACATACAACCTCTGGGTATGTTTATATCACGAGTGCAATGAACTAAAAATGCGTCTAATGAGCGTTCCACTATGCCAGGAAACTGAACAGACCAAACCTAAGCAATAATCGGGGTCAATGGGGTCACCAAATTGAGTATTTATACATGTTAATACCACGCACTTTTATTTTTTCAACACGCTAGTAAAATTACCACGCCATTGAAATAAAATCAAGGGTAAAAAAAGCAACTCCAAAATTACCTTTCCGTCAAAGCCCCAAACTAGCCGATCTAAATTTGAGAAACTTAACGACATAATTATATCCTTCCCTACTACCGAACGATTTCATTGTTTGTAAATAAGCTGGTTTATATCGAACCCTCTGATTGCAGGTTTTGTTAATCGCTTACACATTAAACTTGATGCGTTCGATTAACATGAAATATGTAGCATAATCGATCAGCTTTATACAGCGTTAAACGATTCTTTTTTTTCGCTGAAAATTGAACAAAAAACCCACCGAAGGCGTTGTACTCTAATTGTTGAATTCAAGCAATCGTAGTTACGTAGTTTTTTAATATTCATGATTTACATTATACAACAAACTAGCTTTTCCGTGGCTTCGCTCCCGTGGACTTGATTTATTGATCCTATAGTGAATGGCATGACGAAAATAGAAATTGTACCTCGGTCTAGTTTTTGACGGCTTCGCAACTTATAGTTGAATAACAATTTTAATGTAAATTAGATGAGTTGTTCAAGATAATGATTTGTGTTGTAAGTTTGTAACGGTTTTATGTTAATTGTAACTTTCTAACGGAACTCTTCTGTTTATTCCAGTTTCCTGGATGACTTGGACCGGTTAGGTGCAAGAGATTACCAGCCCACCGAACAAGATATTTTAAGGACTAGAGTCAAAACCACTGGCATCGTCGAAGTGCACTTCTCCTTCAAAAACCTTAATTTCAAGTGAGTATTTGTTTGATTTTTCAAGTCTGCAAAGACTATTGAAACTCCGGCTTGCTGAGAGGTCATTTGGATTGAAGCTGGGGGAAAAAAACTGCTGCTTAAAATTGTCAGATAGACTAGTACACAAATATCTGATAATTCTGTTACTTGTCAATAAAATAATGTTTAACATGAAGTTAACTTTGACTTAGTAAAAGTCTTACAATTTATTTGGGTTGACTTCCAGTTGACCCGGATGTAGCTGAAAAATCAATAATATTTATGAAATTCCCGCAAATTCACATTTACCATGTACGTTTCCAGATTGTTCGACGTGGGCGGACAGCGGTCCGAGAGAAAGAAATGGATCCACTGCTTCGAGGATGTGACCGCGATCATATTCTGTGTGGCCATGTCGGAGTACGACCAGGTGCTGCACGAGGATGAGACAACGGTAAGCATTACTTGTATTTGCTTATTTACAAGAATTTTTGTAATACATCATCATTCTCTTGCCCTTATGCCAATTCATTTGAGGTCGGCGCAGCATTCTTCTTCCATACTTCTCTATTATTCGTCATCTCTACAGAAACCTTTCTTGCCATATCATTCATAACACAGTCCAGATTTTTGTAACACAAACATAGGATATGTTAACTTCGCCTTTGGGGACCTAGTACGGCTAAACAGATGCTGCTAAAAAGTACCACTGATCTAAAAGAACATTAAGATTTCACCATATATCTGCCTTACACTTTGGAAATACTAGTGTGATGTTGTGTAGGTAAAAGAGTAACCATGGAGCTTCTTGCCGGTTCTTCTCCATAGGAAACGATCAACCCGAACCGTGCACGAAATTTTACGAGTGCATGGGCACTTAGTAGGCCTATATGAAATAAAATGTTTTGAAGGTTTTTGTAGAAAAAACATTAAGTCTTACCTGCGGTTTTTAGTATCCCGCCCCTGGGTGTGGCTTCTTCTCTTGTAATAGCTAGTATAGCCATGTGGTATCGAGCCTGACTGCCCATGATGAGCTAAACGTTGACATCAGTATCGCCACTCTTGATATTTTAATACACCCCAAATGCGTGCATGCTATAAACCACCAATAAGGTCCAGCCCCTGTTTTGGTATGTTATTGCTTGCACACTCTTCCGGGTTTTTATTCGGGCTTGTCCTTTGATCAGCCGCGGACACTTCAAACGATCACCAAAGCGAATGGAATGCATGTATGACGATTATACATGCTAATAGATCAACAATAAGCACTATTTTTCATAAAAAAAATGGAAATGTACTGTGTTTTACAAATGAACAGCTAGATCAGCTACATCAAATGTGTCTGAAGCATCCCAGACTAACACATAATTATAACATTCCAGAACCGTATGCAGGAGAGTCTAAAGCTGTTTGACTCCATCTGCAACAACAAGTGGTTCACCGACACCAGCATCATCCTGTTCCTCAACAAGAAGGATCTGTTCGAGGAGAAGATACGCAAGTCGCCGCTCACCATATGCTTTCCGGAATACACGGGTAAGTTAGCAGAGACTTGGAATTTTCTATTCTTGAAGAAACAGCAGAGATGTATTCTAATGAAGACTTGAGCAGTTGAACTGCCATAAGACATTGTGTACAGTTCCAAAAATCCTTGAAATTGGAATGCAACGCACCATCACACTTGTTTATTTAGTCATATCTCTTTTCTGAGGTTTTAACCTCAATCTAAACACTGTTTCCGTGTCCAGGTGCACAAGAATACGGCGAGGCAGCCGCGTACATCCAGGCCCAGTTCGAGGCGAAGAACAAGTCGACCACCAAGGAGATCTACTGCCACATGACCTGCGCTACCGACACCAACAACATCCAGTTCGTGTTCGACGCCGTCACCGACGTCATCATCGCCAACAACCTGCGCGGCTGCGGCCTCTACTAGAGCCGAGGAACGAGCCAGCCACCCCACTGCGAATACGATCACAAAACGTACGCAACGCTCACACTGTTGCCGACTCACCTCCGCATGACATGTCATCGCTCGGTTCGATCCCACGTCGGACGTCGGGTGCACAGTTTTGTGGTCGTAGTTCGAGACGTTGTTCCTCAGTCCCGCGACGCTCCCTGCCTCGCCGCAGCGCCTCGTGTTGATATCTCCGTGTAACTCTGTGCATATCAATGGGGCCGCGGGGCGCGAGCGTCGCGGGCCGCTCACGCCGCAGCTACGCGTATTATAATTACCTATATATTTTTTATGGAAAGTAAGCTTACTGGATATACCGCCGATGTGCAGATATCATGTGTCACATGGCTTGGGGCATTGTGTATGATTTTCAAGTGCTCCCACCGATAGTGCGCGACTGGAGCCGACAACAGGTAGCGTTTCATTTCCCCCTGTAATATAAAACCGTAGTTTGGTTCTTGTTTCGGCGACGCGGTCCGTCGGGATCGTTTTCGATTAGTGATCTAGTGTTCAATTCTAAATTTTGGTGCTAGGCATTTGGTATAGTGTTTCGTTGGCACAAGTGGATGTTGTCGGCGCAGTGGCGCGCTGTCGGCTCCGTCGGGAGCGGCCGCGTGACGTCATCGGCTGCGCGGCCGTAATGAGCCCCCTAACATAATATGTGCTTATATACTCACTCTCTTACGGACCAACACAGAAAGGAACCAATATTTAGTCTTGAATTAAACACGGTAGTGAGATGCATGAATACGTTCGCAGGCCTACTTAAACTGATTACAAAACATCATTCCATTATTAAGTATTATATCACTTATAATGAGAACTTATTTTTTATAAACTTTTGAATGCACAACTGTAACCGCTCTATGGAATAAGACGACCTCTTCTATGTTACGTATCTACGATCATACTGTAAGCTAAGTCCCGTCATCCAATGTTATTATTTTAAGTTAAGCATCGTATTTCGCACAAATTATTTATTCCAGTAAGAGCATTCATTTGTTACGCCATGTATGTATACAATTCTGATTTGTTTTTGTGTTCATATTTTTCTATATCATTTTACAGTTATCCTTAAGGTGTAGCCATTTAAGATCTATTCTTGTATTCAATTATTGAAATCATGTTAGGTATTTATTTTATCTAGAGTACTTGTATTAAACGTGGTATATGTAAACTTGTCATGTTTAATTTTATATTTAACGGTAATTAACCAATGTTTATGATCATGTTAATCTTCGTCATTTTTCGTGAAGTGGGTGGAGTCTGTAATGGTAAGGAAGTGAGGTGAGGTCATTTGATATAATAAGTACGCAGTTATGTACGTGTATTACAGCTAATACGTTGCCGAGTCGGCTTGAGTAGCGCACACGCCCCTCGCGCGTAGTCCGCGGACGATCGTCCGTGTAAGATATGTGAGTATATAAACTTTGTATACACTCGCGAATTGGCGTAATCAAACACTATATATACTATAACATAATTTATTATTAATAATAAAATAAAAATCTTACTTTTAAGCATTAGTACAGTAACTGTATCAATAAACATTAATTAATAATGCAATTAGACAGTAACCTTTACTATTGTCATAGTTAGGTGATTTATTTTCATTTTACGTTTATGAGTATGTAAAAAGTGATTTAATGAAAATGTACGCCTACACTGTGACCGCGCGGGCCATTCACCACTCCGCCGGCTCCCTGTGCGAGCTTGCTGAAGACCAAAGATATTGTTAATATTCACTGTTCCACACCATCTCAATATCGGAAATGTACCAGTTCTGTGTCCAGAACATGAGTTGTCACCAACTTTAATTGTAGAATAATGCTCGCATTAACTTTCCTTTAAAATTGATACATAGATTGTTAGATGAATAAATCGTGTTGATCTCCGGATCGTGATCGTATGGTAGTGGCCCGCGGCTCGAGCGCTCGTCGCTCGCTTGTTGCTAGGTAGGTTTTTTACTGTTATGTAACAATATGTGTATGTAAAACTAATAAAAAATAATATTAGCGCAGTTCTACATTCAACCTACATTTAAGTAAGCTTCACGTTACATTTAAAAGTTTTTTTAATGAGTGAACGATGTGGATATAATCATTCAATGTCTTCAGTTTGAAGGCCCCATACATAATTACGATGGGTTCGTACATGTGTCGGTGCGGTGCGGCGTGGCGAGAGCTGTGTACGAGTACGAGCGACCGAGCGCCGCCAGCCCGCCGCCCGCCAGTCGCAGACGACGACCGGCTGTCGCACGACATCCAGTCGCGAGTCCACAGTTTTGTATTTTGATGTGTTCCTCCGCCGCAGAACATTTAACTTGTATGCTTATATTTCGAGTGAATGTGATGTAAATTTTGTACACTGCCGCATTGTTTATTCGCTCGAATCACATTTAGTTTATAAGATTTGAGACAGTGAAAGAATCGCACAAGCCACATGTAACATGTTTGTCTGGGACACTAAACGTGCGCACAAAGTATGAGGACGTACGACCGCTCGCACGGCGCGACGCAGCTCAAGCGCCGCGAGTGCATGCATGGCATGGCATGGCATGGGACGGGACGCACGGCACGTGGTATGTGCGTTAGCTTCTTATTTGAAGACTGAATTGTTGCGGCTCAAATATTCTCGCGCTTTATTAGATCCACAACTGGGGAAGTTATTGCAAAGTTTTTTTAAGAGAGTAGCGTTTAGTGATCGGGTTTGAGGCATATGTCTTATTGTAATTGTGATGTGGCATGAGATAATTCGAAGACTACCTGTATCGACATTCTACTGTTGGTATTCGCGAAATGAGCGACGTTCAGTATAATTTTTAATATTAACGCTGAGTATTGTCGAGATGTTGTCCATCTAAAACAATATCACCATGCTTCATTCATATTTGCCAAAGTTAATACTAACCTCACTATTTATACCTACTGTATGTTCTTCGATAACTAAATTATGTCTGGGATTCGCGGTAAGGGCGGAGCCGCGGCGCACGTATCGCCGCCGGCGCGGCCCCAGCGTCGAATATAGTCGTATCGGTACTGATCAGAGTACAATGTTGAAAATATCTTATTTAGAATTGGTGAACATGTAAACATAACATTTATTTCTAGCGCGTGCGAGGGATCGCTCGGGTCGCGTGGCACGGCTGGGCGGGCTAGGCGGGTTGGCCGGTTGGCCGGTCGGTGTGACGAGTGCCCTCAATGCCCTGCCACTGTGCCAATGTGGCGCCGAGCGATCCCTATTATTGAACAAACGTTTAAGAATGTAAAATTTTTAGTCACTAGTGGGTAATTTTTGAATGTGATTCAATCTTATCTTTATTTTTCTATATCGAGTGACATTCAACTTTGATTTTATTGTTTTCCGACTTATTTTTTGTATTGCATTTACTGAAAGCGATGTATTTAACCAACGATGTAATAAACAATATTTTCTCTTATTTGTATCTTGTCTGCACTGGTATTTTTTATTGAATTTACTATAAATGTACTTTAAGTGTATAATTTTAAATAATTACTGAAAATGATTATATTCTAATTTTTATGTTCAAATAAATGTTCGTTTTATTTATTTCCCTTCACATACTCCTTGGTTGCCCTCCCTTCCTAAAGGTAAACGCACACTTATCCGCGCCCAACGAAACGTTATGTATCCTTACCATACGTATAAAACTATTACTATTACTGAAAACGGGGATATTTACCATGTTTACTTATTGGAGTACCCGATATTTCAGCGCTGTTACAAGCAACATGATGACGGATAAACTGAAGTCATTGCGGGTGGATGTTTATGAGCAGACAAATCGGGCTCTACCCTCTTGTTCGTTTTTTTACACGTGTACGTTACCGCAGCAAAATGTTGTGCTTTAGAGTTGAGAGACTATAAAAAACAGACAAAAAAAAAACAAAATTAGTGTGTCATAATCCAAGCGGCACACGCTATAGAGGCCAGGGAGGTTACGGATACCAATATTCGAATACTCTCCGACAGTGCCTCAGTTCTTCAATCCCTAAAGAGCAATCAAATCACGTCGAGACTAACACTAGAATGCCACAAGGCCCTAGGCCTAGAACGAATGACAACACGGTAACGCTACAATGGATTAGAGGTCACAGTGGATTACTTGGAAACGATGCGGCTGACGAACTTGCCAGAAGAGGATCCAGCACAAAACCCTACGGACCCGTACCCACTGTGCCCATTCCTTTTCAAGCAGCTAAGAAGCTGGTTAAAAGATCACACTCTAATACAAGCGGAGAAATGGTGGACCTCGACACCAGGATGTAGGCAATCCAACTTTAATATTTAAAAGAAATTTAAAGTGACAAATCGTATAAAAAAGTTAAATCGTCTGTTGAAATCCTTATAATTTAGATTATATAATCTAAGCATTATAATATCAGTAAGGATTCCAAAAAGCTATACACAAACGTCTTTTATAGAACACGTTATAATTAGAAAAACAAAAAAGCAAGTACCTTCCTACTTAACTAATTTCTAAATCTAAACACAATAGAATCATCATCTGCCTAGCCTTTTTCCCAACTATGGTGGGGTCGGCTTTCAGTCTTACTGGATGCAGCTGAAGACCAGTATTTTACATGGAGCGACTGCCTATCTGACCTCCACAACCCAGTTAATACTAGGTAATACGATACTCTTTGGTAAGACTGGATGTCAGAATTTCAGGTCACTGACTACCTACCTGTAACGACTGCCAAAGATCTATATATTATGGCAGCCGGGACCAACAGCTTAACGTGCTTTTCGAGGCACGGAGGAAACTCGGTATGTCGGGCGGTCACCCATTCACAGACCGACCTAGGCAAGCACAGCTTTACTTAAGGTGAATGCTCCAACTAGCCCGCGAAATTCAATTTTTTTTACGTTTTTTGCAATTTGCAGGTCAGTGTTAGTTTGTATGTTGATTAGAATATTAATTGCGGCTGTAAGACGTATGTAGTTACAGAAATATAATCATCAAAATCATCAATACAAGCCTCCAAGTTCATAAAGGTGCAGGAACTTGAAAAAGTCATTTTTGCACCTTTATGAACTTGGAAGCTTGAATTGATGATTTGATGATTATAATTCTGTAAGTACATACGTCTTACAGCCGCAATTAATATTCTAATCAACATACAAACTAACACTGACCTGCAAATTACAAAAAAACGTAAGAAAATTTGAATTTCGCGGGGTGGTTGGAGCATTCACCTTAAGGTGAATGCTCCAATAAAATAATAATAATAAAATATAAACATAACTTCCAGTAATTGACAAGAGATGGCGCTGCTCATGCTCACTGAATCCATAGACATTTAAAAGATGGATGCACTACTACTCATTCGTATTTTTTTATCGATAGGTATCTGAAAAAATATTAGGTTCCAGTTTTGTTTTAAAAACTATGCCCCACACTAGGAATAATTCCTGTACCGTGGGTAATATACAAACAGCCAGCCCTGAACTACCTTGGAGATCATACAAATATTAATTTGTTCCGTGCGGGAATCGAACCCGCAACACACGGTAGGAATAGTAATAAAAAGTTTGTTCTGTAAATATTAATTCAGTCTCAGGTGGTAGGTATTGTAATCTTTAGACGGATGCACAGAGTACTTTTATGTTGTCCATACATGTCATATTGAAACATTGTTTGTTCGCCGATTAGCTCCTTGCTTTTTCTATAACTTATTCCTTTATGGGCACCGCCCCCGTAGCTCAAACCTTAAAAAAACCTAGGTTACAAGAACGAGCGAAGTGAGCTGTGAGCTCAATAATTCACTGCGGTGGAACGGGTCAAGCAAGAACAGGTGTTAAGGTGAATGCTCCAACCACCCCGCGAAATTTTTTTTTTTTTTTTTTTTTAAAAAAAAAACGTTGCACCACACTAGGAATTTCTCCTGTATCGTGGGTGCGTTCACAGACATTTAAACTCACATACGCAAATACCCAGACCCGAAACAACTATCTGTAGGCCATACAAATAATTGTTCCGTGCGGGAATCGAACCCGCAACACGTAGCGCAGCAGTCAACTACTTGAGCCACTGCGCCAACCGTGTCGTCAAATTTCAAATCAATCGTCAATTCAAATTTTCTTACGTTTTTTGCAATTTGCAGGTCAGTGTTAGTTTGTATGTTGATTAGAATATTAATAACGGCTGTAAGATGTATGTAGTTACAGAAATATAATCATCAAAATCATCAATACAAGCCTCCAAGTTCATAAAGGTGCAGGAACTTGAAAAAGTTATTAATATTCTAATCAACATACAAACTAACACTGACCTGCAAATTGCAAAAAACGTGAGAAAATTTGAATTTCGCGGGGTGGTTGGAGCATTCACTTTAAAGTCCATTTCACGAAAGAAGTCCCGCGGACAATTGTGGAACTAAATTTAACAGATCGATCGGCCATGTTGTCGTTTGTCGATGTTATCAAGGTGCGTTTGTTGTGGTAGATATTTTGTGAGTTTATTATTGGATTAGTGTGTCATAAGGTTTATTTACGATGCCAAAAGTTGTGTACATACAGCGCTGCGTCTGCGGGACTTCTTTCGTGAAATGGACTTTATATTACTGTCTGAACTGTCCTCTATTAACCATAGACCACATAAATAAAAACAAAAGCATCAGTGGTTTTATTACTGATTTCTCAATGCTATGCTAGTACTCTCTTGAATTAACAATGTAATAATTATAAAATGTATGAAATAGAATTTGAATGACCAATTGATTTTCCGCCTTTTAAAAAACTGACATTTAATTACTTCATCATTTAGGAAATAAAATAAATTCTTGTCTATTGTTAACCTCTATTCCGCACTTTTGGCGTCTGGCTGAATATCAAAACAAACAATTAAAACCCGTCAATTCTGTTTTTACATTCTAAGCAATGAAAGACGTAATTGATGTGTTAGCTCTACAGAGCAGTAGACGTGAGAGAAGGTTACCGGACTATCGTAGTGCTCCAAGCCACAGTTTAGCGACAAATTTCATTTTTGAGTGCGGTGTCAAGCTTGGTTTGCAACCAGCGACGGTCGCTACAGCTGCTGTATTTTATCATAAATTCTTCAAGGAAGCTGATAAAAATGATTACGATTGCTATGTGATATGTACTGCCTGTGTATGTGCGGCGGGGAAGTCACGAGATGAACCTCTGAGACTGAGAGATGCCGTGAACGTTGCATACAATTCTATCAATCGTGGTGCGGGACCTTTGGAGTTGGGCGACGAGTACTGGTCGTGGCGGGGCGCGACCGCTCAGGCAGAGTTGCTTGTACTACGTCTGCTTGGTTTCAACTTGGATGCGCCATCTCCACACAGATATTTGCTCCACTATTTGCGCTCTCTTCAGGAATGGTTCCCGCCGTCACAGTGGCGCTCTGCCCCCATAGCCCGCACCGCAATGGGTTTCCTGCAAGATTTCCATCACTCTCCCTCTATATTGGACTATAGAGCTCCACACGTAGCAGTGGCATGCCTGACTTTAGCTCTGCATGTCCTGGGAGTGTCCGTCCCATTAGCATCAACGTTAGATGATGATGCTGCTTGGTATTCGGTGAGTTTACTAAATAATTGACTACAATAAAGATTCCCCTTCACCAATGTCAAAGATAAACTTAGAATGTACACAGAATAAGAATACAAAAATGGGCTAGTGTACATTTTCTTTGTCATTTAGTATAGACTTGAATATAACTTTCCATCTTTCATTTTTTTTGTAAATCTTAACAATATACATAAAATCTGAAGATTGTAGACCTTATTACTTTACCTAGTACCAATATTAACATCAAAATGTATTTCAGGTATTTACTAAAGACTTGCAGAAGGAGAAAAATTGGGAGATAATGGAGAAAATTATGCAAGTTTATAGCAGGGAGCCTGAACCCATATAGAAATTTATAAGATATTGTGTTCTATTCAAGTGCTAGCAATTAAAGATAACAAGTGTGAAAATTTTGTGTATCTTATATTCCTTACTAGCTGGTGCCCGCGGATTAGTCTGTGTGGATGTCGGTTATCACGACCAAAAGTAATCTTTTCACCCCCCCCTATCAACCCCTTATAACCCTTTTTTCGCATTAAAAAGTAGCCTATGTCCTTTCTCAGGGTCTAGACTATCTGGGTACCAAATTTAATTTAAATCGGTTATGTAGTTTTGACGTGAAAGCGGGACAGACAGACATTCACATTTATATTTATAATATTATATTAAGAATTTTTCTACATTTTATTAGACAAAAACTTGTTTTTTTCTAAATTACTTGACACGTTTATGAAAAAACCAACAATACTATTGAGTATGATATTAAATAACCCAGCAAATCTTGAAAAACTAGCAAAATCAGGGCTTCATTCGACCCTATGCATAGATTAATATATACATATAGTTGCAGACCCCTAGGCATGCAGCATAGACAGAATGCTAACGTAGCATTCTCTGTCTACGCTGCCATGGTATTATTATACTATTTGCCCCCAGGAGTCCGCAGACCACAGCAGGACCAGAAACGCTTCTAAACTGTTTAAGGATATAAATAAACACCATGATCATACCATATCAATACATCTATGAAATATTGCGTAGGTCTAGGTTTCAGGCTAGCTAAAGTATACTCGTATTCTTACAAATACCTCAATAAAATACCTCCTCAGTTCCTCAAATACTACAACTGCTTGCGACGATAGGTAGAACTTCTGGGGGAAATGATAAAAACAATTTTGTTTTTCTGTTCTATTAATTATTCTGGCCTTGTTTAACCGACAAAAAACAGGAGGAGGTTTTCCCGAATATATTTTTAACAACCTTTCTTTCTAGCCCGTTTTTCCGCAGTCGTAAAAGTAAAGTGTAGCATCTTCAAAAAGTAAGGTGGCATTTGGCAACACTGGTCTAGTGTCAGTCAGTCAATTACGTCAACAAGTTTCAAAACTTGTCGCCACTTGTTTGTTGTCGATTTATCAAAATCGAAGTTTTTTACTTTTTTAGTGAATTAAAAAAATTAAGAGCCGTGTAATTTATAAAGTGAATACCAAAATTAAACTGATAACGTGCGAGTAATTACTACACAATGAGCTCTGACGAAGAAACTGAAGGATTTTCTTCATGGAAAGGTATTCCCGCCACTTTAATATGCATCAACACCTACGGTCCTGGGAAACTGAACTCAGCTCAAGTAGCTCACACCGCTACTTGTCGAATGATGCGACAGTATTTGCGAACATCAAGTTCTCAACTCATCGGAGTATGTTTATACGGTACCGAAGGATCAAACACATCAGTTTTTGGTATAAAAGGTGTTGAGGAAGTTTTTCCACTTTCATTGCCAACTTTAGATGATTATAAGAAGCTCCAAAACATCGATGTTTCTTCAATAAAGCAAGCAAAAGAGTTAATTCTTTCAGATGTCCTCTGGTACAGCAATAAGACATTTGCAAGTTGCAAAAAACAGCTCTCAACCAGAACCGTCATCATGTTATCTCGTTTTGATATACCTCCACTAAAATCTGACGAAAAACCGGCCCTAAAAAGAGTAGTTGACTTAGTAGATTCTAATATTGAAATAAGGCTGATTAATATTTCTGAAAGTGATTACGAGATAAACTCATTCTATTTAAAGTTCCTAATTGAAGCTAATAAAGGAGATGAAGTTGCTTTACCAAAACCTATTTGGGATCACAAGGAAGTTGAACAATTGATGCATCAGCAGTCACATCGCCATTTGGCTGTTGCCCGATTAAGTTTTGACATTGGTGAGGGTTTGGCAATTGGAGTAGGAGTATACAACTTAATAAAGAGTTCTGGGTACAATCAACAGAAAACTGTTGATTTACATAGTGAAACTAATGCAATTCTTACCAGTGTAAATAAAACAATGAAAGTTAAAGTGGGTAATGTTGAACACATGGATGTTGATGAGCCAGATACTGAACAAGAATCAAAGCCGGTGCCATTACTAAAGTCAGAAGAAATACACTTTGTCAACTATGGTGCTGAAAAAGTAGAGTTTACAGCACAGGAAAGGAAGATGCTTAGTAATCCGTTTGGGCCACCTATGTTAAAACTTCTTGGATTTAAACCTGCCAGTATTCTGTGCAAAGAGAAATGGTACTTCAAAACAGGTTTTTTTTTATTTCCAAATGAAAGTGTAATAGAAGGCTCTATTGTAGCATTCAAGGCATTACATCAGGCTTGTGAAGAGATCAAAAAAGTAGCAATATGTGTGTTATGTACTAGGGTAAATGCTAGGCCCACTATTGTAGCACTTAGTCCCACCTCTAAACCTCTTGGTCTAAATGTAGAAATCGGATTTAACATCATTCATGTTCCTTTTGTGGAAAATGTGAGAAATGTTCCTGTACTTGAAGAAGATGAAGATATGGAAATCCAAGGAGCAAATAAAACTGTTATGAAGGACATCTTGAATAGCTTACGGTTTGATTATAAACCTGATATGTTTGAAAATCCAAAACTTCAAGCGCAATATAATGCTATAGAAGCAATTGCTCTGGAAGATGAGGAGGTTGAAACATTCATTGATACTACAAAACCGGATGCAAAGAGTTTTGAAGGAATACAAGATGACTTATTTCAGGAACTGTTTGGTCCATTTGGAGCAAGTGCTGTAAAGAAACCAGCATCATCAAGAGAAGGTGGCCCTGAGAGCAAGAGGGCTAAAGTTGAAAATATTGATGAAGAATTACTGAAAAGTAGACTTGATAATAGGAAAGTAAAGGACTACACAGTAGCTCAATTAAAAGAAATATTGAAATATAAGGAAAATCCTGGCTTACCTGCTTTGACTGGTTTAAAAAAGGGTGAACTTGTTGATTTAGTTTATAAATACTGCAAATAGTTATATTTAAATTTGAGTTTGTGTGATTCTATCATAAATAAAGTGTTATTTTTGTTGTAAAAATCATTTCTTTTCATTTACAAGGGCCCTTGCTTACACTAAAACTACCTAATAAACTGATCTAAACAGTCTCTTTTTTACACACATAACATCATCATTCGCTTGCCCCTATCCCAATTAATTTGGGGTTGGCGCAGCATTTCTTCTTCCATGCTTCTCTATTACTCGTCATCTTATCAGACACCTCCTTTCTTGCCATAATTATCATCCCTTTACACGGTACATTATACGACACGGCATTTTCCTCTTTCCTTCGCGTCACCTACCCGTACCACTACAACCAATAACCACCACACAACTTTTGTTACTTTTAGACTTTTTCTTAAATTCATTTCTTATTTTATCCATTCGCGTAAAACCACACATCCCCCTTAGCATTCTCATCTCAAACACATTTTATCATTCCGAATTACACCACACATGCTTTGCCTCTGCTCTGCTGCTTTGCTAAATCATTATCATTTTCCTCTGCCCTTATCCCATTCTATTTGGAGTCGGCGCAACACGTTCTCTTTTTCCATTCTTCCCTCTTAGACGTCACGGTGGCATTTACTCCTTTGTCTTTTTCATATCATTCCTCACAATAAATACAATATTTGAATCAATTTTTTTTCCAAGGATATTACTGACTGGCTTGTGGATGTCAGATAGGCAATCGCTCTGTATAAGATACTGGTATTCAGCTGCATTCGCCGACCCCCGAAAAGGATATTAAGTAGATGATCAAATAAAATCAAAGTGAAATGCAATTTGAAGCTCCGATAAACAAAGGTGAGGTGATATAAGAATGTATGATATTATACCTAGTTTTATATCTCTCGACTAGCGACTCGCCCCGGTTTCGGTTTCAACGGGTAGCACGGGTGACGTGAGTGACATGTTAAATTGCGATTTTCAATAAAAAACAATACCCATCCAGATTACTCTATTTTAGTGGATTTTCCAAAAGAAACTGTCCTGATTACTTCAAAACAACAAAACCGTCACAGTAGTGACGGTAGTGAGATCTTAAGATTCTGTTCGCGGGCTACCTAAGAAAATTCTAGCATATTTGGTATTGTGCAAACTACTGGTGTTTATTTCATTAAAATATTTTGTGAACTTAATTACTTACTCAGGAAAAGAGGGTGATATAAAATAAACAACACTTAGATCTACAAACAAATATAATTCAGTTTTCTAACATTTTACGATACATAATTTTTATAAATGTACAGGGTAAGCTCATGACGTGGGAAAAGCGGTACTAGTTCTCAACTGGCTACCGGATGTACACATGTGGTGCATAGTAATCGTAGGTGCGACGCGACCGCCGCGCTGATATGCTTTCACTTTGTATGGAACAGGGATGACGACTTACACCTACTGTGAGTGAAGACATGGAGTATGTTCCATTCCAACGTGCTGTCGGGTTACAAATCTACATTAGACACCAATGACTAGTATAATTTATAAAAAATTACGCTACGGTTAAGCGTATTGAATTTCAATTTTACATCAGTATGCCAGAGAATGCATATTATAGCGCTCCGAAAAATGCGTAGGGATGTTCGAACTTCGAATAGCAGCCTCTGTGCGTCCCATAGAAGACAACAGAATGAAAACCTCCCATCGATCACAATCACGCATTCTAGACATTTGTGCTGCTATGTTAACATTAAGGATGTTGCGTGTCGAATATATTTCAATAAAAAACTGAATATACAAGTGTAATTTGATTAGCATTTCCTACTTTACCGATGCTGAATATTCTTAAACACCAGTATTAAGAGTGATATATATATATATTTCTTATTCTATTTATATTTTTATTAAATTCTATAAATAAATTTCACACAGACAAAATTTAACACATGATAGTGATGTAAACGACATAGATAAATGACAGTTATTAGTTATTGCACGATAATATAAGCTACTGGGTTCATTACACGGGGACACACAGACAACGTGGTGACGATACATGACGCACCTCACCTCAATGTAACAAACACAACGTTATACACAGCTATATCAGACCATGTATACGATCATAGGAAAACCAACCGAACATCATACTCCCCAAAGTTACCAGTGCATGGATCAATAGTGGATCCAACAGCATACAAACAACTATTAAAAATTCATGTTCTTTAATGTAAGTCAAAATATTCACCGCATGTGATTTTACAAGTTTTGTCATTTCATCAGTTTTTTTTACAAGACATCCAGTAAACTGTAAATATTGTGAACATAACTGTGTTATTTTAGTACAAAGAGTGATTTCACATCTTGAACCAGAACTACTGCATGACTGTTTAATGTCCGACGCACTAAATACACATATCTCACAACACGTTTCACAATTTCACATAGAAAAAGGCAGTTTTAGTAAGTTAAAACACGAGATTAATAACATTATAATATTGTTAGTGAGAGAGTGTACTAAGAAAAATTGTTTCCTGATTCAAGTTGTTGTACGAAATAGGCACTTCGAGTGAGAATTTAACTATAAGCAAATCGATACGCGGACAACAATATTCCCAGAAATAAAATAAATAAATACAATGTCAACCAGTAAAGGGAATGTATTAGCTACGTCAAACTCAAACCAGTAGTTAGATACATAACGAATGCTGTTGATAACGACAAGCAGCGAAGCGAAGGCTGACATGTATGAAGTGCTAACACAGAGCCATGTCTGCACTTAGTTAACCAGTGAAATTAGAAAGCGGCACATTTATATTTCTCAATAAAACAACATATTATATTCATTCAATAAAATAAAATCTTCTATGGCATCTGAAATCAATTTGTACACTTTTGTACATGGCGTCAAAAACGATACACCTCACCCCTCAGGATTTGACTATATTCCATTAAAATTTCCTAATCTACTAATATTTAAATTACAATAAGAAATGACGAAAACTAACTACTACATAGTAAATATATACTTAAATATTTAGCGCTACACATGATATTTACGCACTCACCTACTTTGGCTGGATTCACAAATAAAGGTGGTGGGGTGTTCTAATTCAAATAATACTGGAAACTTGTACCTGAGGGTCGCCGAGTGCGCCTGCGCCGGCAGCTCGTCCGCTACCAGTAGGGACTACCTCACACGTGTCCACTGAACCGAACGTTACACTTTGTACACCGATCTCTTACAGGGACATATGAAACAACAACGAAGGGCTTCTATTTGTTCATTGGAGCTTTGTGTTCGCTATAAAAGTATTACAAAGATAAACACCTCAGATCTATTATAATGTAAAATTGTTAAAGAGCAAACAAAACAATAGGAACTCTCTACAACAGAAAAGAAGATTTAAATTAATTAAAAGACAACATAAACAATTCCTTTTGCTTAACAAAATTACTATGAAACAATCGTAATAAAAATACTCTGCGAAACTAAATAAATATTATATATATTTATGTAAGTATAAATATTTAAATAAAAACCGAATTTTCCTTTCGATATCAAGTCTGAATGTTTTTATAATAGACTTTTTACAATCAAAAATGTGCCAAAGACATTAAATTCATAAGTTGTCCTGTTCGAATGACATATACGTAAACTATTATTTATAATTTGGCATAATATAATAAACTGATCTTCGCATTACAATCTCCATATACACATATCGACGAAAAACCACTAACCGAGCTAAAAAATAAATAAAAATAGAAAGTGATAGATTTAATCTAACCACAAAAAAATAAAGAATACAACTAAGTATATAATTTACCTAATAGGTATATAATTTTGTTATCATTCAGAAAAGCCTGTGTCAGTGGAAATATCTTAGTTAATAGAAATGGCGATAGCGATTGAGAATATCCCAAGATAAGACGTGGTCGAGAGCCGAATAGTATTGCATTGTAACCACTCACTACGTTAACATATTTATGTCAAAGTTTAACACTAATGCCTTATACCCTCGAGTCATAAATTCTTTTATTGTTATCGTCAGCTGTTGACATGTTCGTGTGTGGTGACGACTTCCGTAGAAAACAAAATCTCATATGACACGCTTTTCATTAAATTATATTGCACACGAAAAAGCTACAGAATTGTGATAGAAGAATCAATAAGAACGTCAAAGCGATAAGTTCATACTACCGACCAGTGCCGGTGCGTTGTCGATGGTCTCGATATAGTTATGGCACATAAACTGAGCATAATGTCTCGTCAACATTTTGTTTTCTACGCGCTCGCCCTGCCGCCACCTCCTCGGTGTACCTTATATTTACTTAGCTACTAAGGCATTTCTCTATCTAAAATAAGCGTATATTTGTATCAATGCAATATTATTGAGCGCTCGTTATGTAGTCATCGTTTCACCTTCCATTCAACGCGTAATCCCTTTTATATCTACTACAATTAAGTCCAAATTAAATAAACAACATGGCACTACTTCGAATGAAATCATTTTTAACTTGTGTATTTGTACCTTTACAACATTTTAGTTGGTTAAGCACAAAATATGTTACAATAAGCTATTTGGTAAGCGTACGCTTTATGAGCACGAACTGACTTGATTTCTATGAGGTTATGCTGTTCAATAAATACGTAAAAGCTACCGTGTGAGCCTTAATTAAGTTATTTTAATATTAAAAAGATATCATTGTCATGTATTGGCATGTTTAACTCGACTATTTTATATCCCCAATCAAATATTCTTTAAAAGTCATCACATTCATTAGCAGTAGTTTTTAATATGGTAAGAAATTAACTAAAACGTTAACATGACATATTTAAGTTTCAACTATATAATTTAGTGCGAAGACGTGTAACTACAAGTCAGCATAACCCCACATAAAGCTAGGAGAATGAACAGAGGAGTAGATTACGGTGTGTGGAAGGGAAACAAGTACGTGCGCGTGTGCGGGCGCGCGGTCGTTCATCGCACGTCGGTGAGGTTGCTCTTGTCGCCGAACAGCTTCACGAGCTGCTCCTCGTAGTCGTCGATGTTGCGCTTCATGATCTCCATGCACGGGCCCAGCAGGCGCTCGAACGTCTCCACGTCGAGGACTGAAACATTTAAAGTGGAATGTTATGTTTCTATTTATATTTGTATGTTACTATCTGGTTTTGGCTTAACTCAGTGAATAATAAAGAAATTTAGAAACTGCTACATAGCAGCGGTTATTGCAGTTAATAAGCACGATTTAGGATGAATGAAGACTGGCAGAGGAGTCCAGATTGTTTTCCAGCACGCATATTCAGCATGAAAACTTGATGTATTTCTAAAAAATTGAAAGTATGCTGTCCGAAGATCTACCTATGCAGGGTGTAAACGAACCCTTCACGCATCCGTCAACCAAGCATTCTGTACATCAAACTAAGTACCCCTACGCAAAAACTTTTGCTGGGAAATGACTTTTTTTTTTTGGGTCAAAAATCACATTTTACGGTAAAACTCAAAGTAGCACTCTTAAAACATTGTGCTAGTGGATGCTTTGAATAGTAAACGGGTCATGGAGGTAATTTAAGTAAAGTTAAAACCTGAAATACTAGTATTTACAAAAACAGCTGTGAAAAATTTGGAACTTTGACCACTGCGATAATTTTTTTGTTCTAGACCATACCTAGGAACCTCCTAGTTACGGAGATATTGGGGGTCAAAGTTCCAAATTTTTCACAGCTGTTTTTGTAAACACTAGCTTTTCAAGTTATAACTTTACTTAAATTACCTCAATAATCCGTTTACTATTCAAAGCATCTACTAGCACAATGTTTTACCAGAGCTACATTGAGTTTTACTGTAAAATGTGATTTTTGACCCAAAAAAAGTCGTACCCCAGCATTTCATGCTGAATTATGCTTTCTGAAAAACCCTCGGAGTATTAATCCACGCCCATTGGTCTGAATATACAATATCTGATACATTAGTAAAGTTTGGTTAAGTGGTATTTATTTTAATGAATATTTTGTTTTTATACTTTTGGTAAATAAACAAAGGTAGAATTTGAAATTTTATGACATACAAAATGTTATACTTGGGGTACAAAGTACTATTATATAATTGCCGTCTACATTGATTGGATAGGCTTACTAATTAGTACTTATCGTTTCTACGAATTGTAAACATAAGTAATGTAGAATAACTAAACGAAGGTTAAGAAAACGAATCCAAGTATAACTAATAGGCCTTGTTGCTATATCGATCCGTACTTCGTGATAACAAGTTATTAATTGATAGCATTTAATTACAAAATAACGATCGCTTTGTAGATATGATAACAGTGACTTGAACCGTAAGACCGCTAACAAGATTGTAATTATGTCACACTGGAAGAATGTCAAACATTCAATGTATGCACTTTTTTGTGATGACAAAATTGGCACGTAGCCATGTGATGTTTTTATGGAAACATTATATCGCCGGCGGCAGACTTTAATAAAACAAACGATGCTAATAAGTATGATAGTCACGGTTCAGTGACAAAAAACGCTGTGATATAACTGCCAAAACGTGTATTGGATACACCTTCTTAAGACGTGGTTTTATAATTTCACTGATTGAAATGTTCTAGTTATTTGAAGAGTGCGAAATATTATAAAGTGAGCTTGTAGAACATCATCAAAACCCGTAGTCAGTCTATGTGCAGGTAGCTTCATAGTGGTAGGATACAAGTCGAGAGAGAATCAACAAGCATATAAGAAGAACTCAAAACCTCATCTAAATACACAAGACACATGTGGCCAGAAAACTTCGTGATCCCTTTTGCCGAATATCTATAAAATGGTAAATATTTTCGTTCGAATCATTATTACATTAACAGCCGCGAATATTAATAAATTACAGGCCTAATATGTATTAGAGGCATTGTTCCATTAATAAAGGTTTGAACAACAAGAGGAAAACGAAGTTAATGTATGGAGATGAATGCTGCAGCGAGGTTGTCACCGGCGACATGCAAATGAGGCCGGCGCAGGAATAAGATGCTAATACTAACGTTTACTGGCCGCCAATAAACACCTTTACAATGTTCTCATTTTGTTGGGTTGGCTGAATTGATAAATTGTTGCCAGTGGATAAAAAAATATTCCATTTAATTATTCAAACTATATGATATCAAGGCATCAGTACCACAAGGATCAGTACTTGGCCCAGTACTGTATACGTACTAAGTACTCCATATATACGGCAGACTTGCCTGAAACAGCAGATGTTATAACAGCAACCTATGCGGATGACACTGCATGCCTCTCAAGCGATGTGGACCCACGAAAGGCCACTAGACTGCAGGCCCCGCTAGACAAAGTAGACACGTGGTTGCAAGCCTGGAGAATTAAACCGAACGTCACCAAATCAACGCAAGTAACTTTTACTCTCCGGAAAGGAGACTGCGAACCTGTCAGCATGGGTGGCAATATATTACCAACCAGCAAGACCGTAAAATATCTTGGTCTGCATTTGGACAGAAGACTCACCTGGGCAAACCACATCAAGGCTAAAAGAACAGAAGCAAACTTGCAACTCAGAGGTCTCTCCTGGCTACTAGGACAACAGTCCCGTCTCTCACGCAGCAACAAACTGCTGATCTACAAGGCAATCATAAAACCAATCTGGACCTATGGCATAGAGCTCTGAGGGTCAGCTAGCAACTCCAACCTGGAGATCCTCCAAAGATTTCAGAATAATGCTTTGAGAACAGTTTCCAGTGCACATTGGTTAGTAAGAAACTTTGAAATCCACGACTACCTCGAGATGCCAACAGTCAAAGAAGAAGTTAACAACTACTGCACAAAATATAAGGAAAGACTTAACAAGCACACTAACGATTTGGCTAAAAATTTACTAAATAATCAAAGCACAATAAAACGCCTTGAGATGGGATATCCTCTCGCTTGACCAGAGGAACTAAGAAGTTCATCAACAGTAATTAGGGCAACTCAATGGAACTGCTCCTAAATCTCATCCCCCAGAACACATCTGATTATGGCTGACGAGCCGATTGCAGATAGAGAGAAGAAAAAAAAAAGAAAAAATTATTGTTCTAAGTAATACACACGTTTTCCCTGAATAGGCTAACAGAGGTAATGGTACACTTTTTTTTGAAGGTGTGAAATCATCAAATGACTTCCGCTCTAGGCGCAGCGGTAGGCAGTGTCAGACTTCTACTGACTAGAAACCACCCATGTTCCTTATTAGCCCTTTGTGTCCAAGGCCGCGGTATCTCTTTCGAACAACCCGCCGCCAGCAGAATTATGCCTTCGTTTAAGTCCCATATAATGGAGAATGAGCCTAATTCCAACTTCCTGGCACAAGTCATTATACACCAATGCTTTGTATGCTTCGAAATTGTATTTGGTTCATTCAACAGTTATGATTGCGTCCAGTATACCAAAGACCTAGTCACAATATTATTGCAAGAATGGTATTATACTTACATGCCACCCTGGTGGGTCCAACGGCGTAAGCAGAAGCGGCGCGCGGCTTGTGGGTGACGAGAGCCAGCTCACCAAAGTACCCACCAGCGCCTGTTGACCACAAAACACAATTATTGGTACTATATTATACAGATATTCATTAAAAAATATGAGCATAGTATCTAGACCTAGTAAGAAATTTCAGATTTGCATGATTATGATCCATAGACTAATGTAAAGTTAGTACTATCAATTGCCAAATCTTACATTAAAACTATCGATACTATCTGCCGCACTCAGAGAGCTTTAATGATTACTTAGGCCATTACTTAGTAAAGGTTTTGACAGTTTTGTCATACAAAAGTATGTCAAATCTTTACTTAGTGACGGCTTAAGTAATCATTAAATTAAAAAAAATTAAATATCTCTGAGTACCGCAATATAAAGTCGTTATTAACTATAGATTTGAGATACTGTTCGCGTAAAGTCACGGTTCTATCGATATATTGTAAATAAAAAACCGTAAGCCCAGCATCCCTTTGACTAAATCATCGTCACCATCGAGAAGGAGACGGATTGTTTTTGGCGACAAAGTGCCTCGGACATAGTTCCCAATCCACAATCTTATTTGGAAAAGGCAAAGGGTAATCTAATAAGTAGATACCCACAGCAACAACCAACGTGTAGTTTGCGCCCTAAATATTTATAGAAGAATATTACACATGCGGTTCTAAGAAACAATCTATCATTCGCCCGTCACTCTAGCAGCCTGTGTGAGCGAACTAACGCAAACTAATAGGTTATTGATTGCTTAACGCTGTTATAGATGACGTTGTTACATGCTCCGTCTGTCCTGCATCTATTACTCAATAAACACAGTTAAGTGTACAAGTATATGTACAGCGGGGTATACGGTGCACCCTTCTATTATAATTGAATCTCTTCTGATGTAGAATGTGTGTTTAGAACTATAAAAATAATGTGACAGCCTAACATGAAGGCTCTCAGACTTAAAATTGTAATATTATTGCAGTAGTTCGTCAGTATGAACCCATTTGCTTCGATTTTTACAAAAAGTTTAAAAGAACTTTGGTTACTGATTGTATTCCTTTAATACCCCAAGCTTTGTAATCACTTGAGTAGGTTTTAATGAAAATTTGTTGGGTTAGGTTGATAACAACAGATCTATGACAGTTGATAGATATGGAAGTAGACCTCACTGCGTCGACCCTGAAATAGTTGGAATAGGGGCAAACGGTTGATAACGATAAGACCAATACACATGCAATCTACGAGGCATAGGTTTAGTCTGATAGAGTAAGTAAAATCGAACAAGAATTCTAAGAAAAAAACTATGGTTAAACCAGAAAAGGCAAGCGCTTAATTCTCGCCTTTGCGAGTTATCACGGACATCGCATCTCAGAGTAACCCTGGGCACAAAGCTTCTAAGCTGGATTTGCATTTTTGCATAAATCTATCATCTACTATGAAGTCGTTAGTCTATTCTTTCTAATATTTAATAATGGTAAAACAAAATGGGTTAGTAATGTCCTGCAACAAAATCTTTATAAGATCTTATCATATCGTAAGTTCGTCGTATGTGGCGACACCTGGGGAGGCCTATGTGTATGCAGTGGACGTCTTTTGGCTGAAATGATGATGATATCGTAAGTTCGTATTTCTGCACGAAGACAATGATTGCAGAAACACACACTGTTTCTGTAAAGTCTGTAGACGAGTGTTCGTTACTCATTAATTGTGGGGTGGATCGAATAACGTTCCCCCACCTTTTTTGGCAGTTGGAAAGTCATTAAATAACTCCTCTCCCGCTCTGGGCGGAGCGGAAGGGAGTGTCAGACTTCTACTGACGAAAAACCACCCATGTTCCTTCTTAGCTCTTTGAGTTCCGGGCTGCGGTATCTCTTTCGAACAACGCAAGAATTTTTCGCCTCTTACTCAAAATTTAGACGTGGAGTTGCGGACATCAGCCCGTTTTACACTATACTCTTTTTACTTACCAAGACGCTTGACCTCGTGCTCGTTGCCGTCGTCGCGGGCAATGCGGATGCTGATGGCGCCGTCCTCCACGAAGTACATGCCGTCGGCGGTGTCGCCCTGGCGGATGATCAGCTCACCGTCGATGAGCGTGCGCGGCAGCAGCGCGTCGGCGAGGTTGGCGCGCTCGTATGCCTGGGTAATACAAGTAATACATGTTTTATAAATACTGTTGGACACATCACAGTGCATTGCTCATAAAACAGATGGCCGATGGCGCAGAAAAGTTCCGGAATGGCGACCGCGGACCGGGAGACGGTGGAAGGCCTCCCACTAGGTGGAACGATAGCCTGGTGAAGGTTGCGGGGATCTGGTGGATGCGAGGCGCACAGGAGCGGTCAATGTGGCGACACTTGGGGGAGGTTTATGTCCAGCAGTGGACGTCTTTCGTCTGAAATGATGATGATATCAAGTCAAGGGTTTGTTCTAGCAGTCAGGTGCGACGGTAGTAAACAATAAACCTATCTTCTTAGCGTGTCGACGGTAATCTATATTGAATCGACCTTGAACTTTGATACGTTGGAGTTATCACTATCGTCTATAAATGCCTATGGCTTGCATCAGGGCACGTAAACGGGTCTTGTCGAACAGCACTTTTGAGATACCACCCAACCTGTATCCGGAGTTTGCTTAGAGACTTCTAGATTAGCTAAGATGAGATGGGCCTATTGAATAATAAAATATTTCATGTACATACATAAACTCACGCTCTCCACATTCAAAAAGTTGAGAATAAGGTTATTTTTTAAAATATCTATACCAGTGTAAGAGCACAGTTCCTTGAAAAAAAAAAACGTTGATCATAAAGTTGAGAATAAGGTTATTTTAACCCGACTGCGGCGAAGCCCAAAAGGAGGGTTATGTGTTTGCCGTGTATGTATGTGTGTATGTATGTCCGGTTCTTTGTTCCCTTATAACTCCTAAAGGGATGAAGGGATTTGAATAAAATATACGTCGTTAGATTCGTCTTGATGGCGCGAGTGTCACTGGCTACATTAAAATTTAAAAAACAAAGAAAACTTGCGGATTTTGGGGGCCATAATCGTGGAGTTAAAAAAAATATATTTTCCTTTACTATCGAGTAGGGTATCAAAATGAAGGGTTTTAAAAGTAGATTACAAAAATATAAAACACTTATGGGTTTAAAAGAAATTCAAAGTGACAAATCCTATAGACAAACACAAAAGTTAAATCATCTGCGAACAATTTTACGCGACCATCGAAAGAACAAACACAAAAGAACTTAAAGTTGGAAATAAAAAAAAGTTGTTAAAAAACTAAAAAAACTTGGAAGCAGGCGGGGTCCATTCTATTTTCATTTCATAATTTAATATTCAAATGAATGCCTGCTTCCAAGTTTTGTTTAATTTAAAATGTGCTTGTTTTTTGCTTTTCAGTTTTTCAAGTCGGGTTTTTTAGATTTTTACCTACTTTTTTTTTAAGTTATCTATGCCAGTATAAGAGCACAGTTCCTTGAAAAAAAAAAACAGTTTGAGTAAAACCTACCTAAACACCTATACTTGACTGACGTGCACTAATTATACGAACTAACGCAAAAAATACTGGCCGCTACTCCTAAACTTAATTAGCCGTGGGTTTTGCGACATCAATTTATTGAAGAGAGATTAATAACAATTTATTTAAGTCCACTTCACACAAAGCGCTAGAATATTGGGCGGGTTGGATGCCCATTGATTGATTTGTTATGTTCAAAATTCTTATTTGTTAGGCGGTGGCTTGTCTCATTCTTTCTGTTACTTCCAACTACGCGGCATTTTTGAGAACATGCTGCATTTTTTTTAAGTCTGGTTAAAAATATTGGTATGTCCCACGATTGACCGCCATTTTTCATTTTTATAATGAACGTGTGGGTTTGTTTCCCCGTTTAAACCGAATGATAAATTGCGGACATGTGTTTGACAAATGATGGTAAATAAATAATATCCGGGAATTTTTATAAACGAGTTCCCGTTGGTCGGCGAAGTATGACCTATTTGAAAGTTTACAAGAAACTGTTTTCATTTTACGTTTTTAAAGAAAACAGACTCGATACCGAGAAACCCCATTTCGAATGCAAGCGAAAATAAAAGACGCAACAAGTACTACTGCAATGTACCAATTACATTGCATGTTTTTTGCATAGCTGGTACTATACAAAGTTTTGATTGTAAATGTTGATTGCTAAAAAGAGTACTTAATTAGGCCAAAGAAACGATGGATGTAGGTACTGTGAGAAGGATGACAAGATGACTAGTAATAAATACACTGGTATAAGAGCAGGAGCCATTGATAGAAAATGATATACAAAGTATAACAATATCAGGTAGCTTACCAAATAAACTACGAGTTAGAAAAATCTTTTATCTGGAATTTAAAAAAGTATGAAAGATGACCTTATCAATAACATCATGTCTACGTAGAATTACGACTGAAATAACAAAGTGAACGTCATCAAATCGTCGTCCGATTATGTTAAAATGCACTGTCGCCACCCGAGTTTCAGTGTGACGCGTGAGTCTAAGATAAAGCCGTGACGTCATCGTCCGGAAGGTGAATAAATTCGATAGGAACATCGGCGTCCGGTGACTGTTATCTCTCGCCTCGCTTGTCAGACAATATTATCTACACACGACCGGGAACCGCCTTTGACGGCGCAGCGGTAGCATGCGCTTTATCTTTTATTGCCTGATTTACTTGAAAAAACAATTGGATCAGTTTTTATGCTGTTAAACACGGTAAAGGTATATACGAGCAGATTTACATGTGTCTTTTCTATGCAAATGAGATTTATGAGTGTTTTCCTAAAGCGAAATGAACGGAGATGAGTTTCTGCATGTCTCTACAACTCCACTATTAGATTCGAATTGTGATGGGAGCAAATCGTAAACATTTATTGAGGAAAGTACCAATCTCGAGCAATTTCCGGTAAATCGGGAATTATGTTATCAGCACGAAAAATCTAATTTGAGAACTGCCTCAGAAAGGTTACGGTACGCGGAATTCGCTGCCGGCGCGCGTTTAAAGATGCATGAATGTGACAGGAGAAGCAAAAATGAGTGGGAGTTCATACAACATTTAACAGTAAGAAGTTCTAAAATTAAACTGCTAAATCGTGTTTCAACATTTTTGATGTGTAATTTCTCCGAAAATAAACATTATCTCAGTTAATTCATAAAAAAAAATTGCCGAAACTCATAATGGTTTGTAGTCCTGGTATTCAATAAGCATTTACATGGAGTATGGGGCCATCTGTATTTTGCCTGACCCCCATGGAAACAAAATGTACCTTTGTGCCTTTATTTGCCATAGTACCGCAGTAAGCCCGCTATGTGAAGAGGTGCCCTCCGTCACGTTTGAACCCTACAACGGAACTATTGCGGCCGTGTGTCTATGTCGATGTGACGCTTCCTCCCCTTTCCTTAGGGGTAGAGTCGGGCATTAGTGACAGCTTGTTAGCTAATTACCTGCGGGCGGCAAACTGACCCTTTTCCGTTAGTCCCGAGTTTGTAAAGATTGCTTGTCGACTGTTCATACAATCTCTGCGAAATCTCAGGGATCAGTATTAGCTTCTTTGCTCATTGGTTTTTATTTTTTGTAAAATACATAATTATACGATTTATATTATGTAGCTTGACTAACGTGTGACGTTTTATTGTTGGGTAAAAGCCTCCTTTTCAACACGGACCAATCCTGTTTGTAATTAAGTGTCAAACTCATTCCACCTTCATAGCCTAGGTCTGCCCATGTCATCGTTGTTGACGTTTTTTTGCGACCTAGTTTGTGTGGTAACCCACGCTGCAACTGACATGTGGGAAACAGTTTTAGCAAAGCTTGCCGGTCTGTGCAGTCAAACGAAACTCTGATATTGTTACAGCAATCTATTTTAACCACTGTTCATCCACTTGGACCTAATCTTAGTGAAACGCATGGGAACAAATGGGTCTAAGGAAACTATTCACGGCCGGGTATCATACGGCTAATTAAGCAGACTACATTATATACACACAATGCTTTTCAGTAGTTCCTAATTATAACATCACACTTGTTTTCGTTCAAGGGGTAGACAGAGGTTCGCCAGTTATATTTAAGTCTTGCCTTAGCATACATACATAGTATAAAACAAAGTCGAAACTACGCAACGGATTTTGAAGCGGTTTTTTTAATAGATAGCTTTCAAGAGGAAGGTTTTAGTATATAATTTGACCGACATCCACGCGGGTGAAGCCGCGGGCATCAGCTAGTCATCATATATAAGAAACCTCAACATTCCGTACACACACTGGCACAGTCCATATCCGTCTTTTAAATTAATGTTTTTCTGCATCTTGTTTGCGTTAGGTTTTAGTATTTATCATAATTTCAGCAATTACCTCTAGGTTTTACGAGCAGAGGCGACTGGCTGTTATGTATGACGATAATTCAACTTCCAATATGTATTTCTCAAGAACTGCTAGAAGAAAATTTCAATAAATGATCTCGAGCATCGCTCAAAAATGGCGAGTATCAATTGAGAATTGATACTAACAGAAGCCCAATGTTCCCGATATTGGTTAGGATTGCTGTTATATGATAAAGCAATACATAAACAACTGGCGAACCTCTGTCTACAGTGTTAGACTTTAGACTTTCCCTTAGGCGTATACAAGCGTGGTTCATAGACGGCTCAGATCTCAAGTGTGTATGCGGCATATCTCCACAGACAATGGTCCACCTTCCATCCTGCGCGGGATGAACGGAGCTGACTGAAACTGAATTTTGGACAAAATTTGCTATCGATTGGGATGCAGGCAGGGGGATTACGATAAAATTCACAAGTTTGATTTTCTCCAAACAGAATGTGGCTCGCCAAGAGAATAATTTTAGACTGTAAGTACATTCGGTGTTAATGTGCATGTAAACAGACACAGTGGGAGCGTGTCAAAGACCTGTGACGCGCACAATGAGCGAGGATAATCAGGATTTGACAGATTATACCGTGGTGTCGCGCGCCGTGGCTGACATAACTTCTGAAATATTATAAGGTTTTATTTGTTTTTAGGAGGCGACTGCTTGAAATAACGAGCTCTAGTTTTTGCCCGCGGTTTCGCTCGCGTGAAAATGACGATTTTGCATACAAACTTTCATCCCATATAATATTTAATTCTCTTAGGGACAAAATTTCGAAAAATCCATCCTTATTCCTTGTCTACATTATAAAGGGAACCTCTGTGCAAAATTTCAGCTTTCTAGGTCTAAGGGTTTGGGCTCGGCGTTGATGAGTCAGTTAGTCAGGACTTCTCTTTTTAACCGACTTCCAAAAAGGAGGAGGTTCTCAATTCGTCTGTTTTTTTTTGTATGTTTGTTATCGCATATCTCCGTCATTAATGAACCGATTTTCAAAATTATTTTTGTGTTCGAATAGTTATTTATATAGATAGATAATTATAGCGAAGTATGGAAGTACACAGATATGCTGCGTAGACCAGACCTGCGTAGTCAGGAGAATGTTGATGACGACAGACGAAGAAGATTGCAATTTATAGTGTACATTTGTGGGCCTAGCTAGTGCAATGCAGAAGGTATCCATGCTTGTGTCGTTCAAGTGTCAATTATTGTGCAGTGTGTGGGTACTGGTAAACCCATATTCCACACAGACATAAATTAAACTTCTTATCAACCAGTCATCTCGTGCCAATTATAAGTGTCGACGCAGTCTCCGCCCTCGTCATTCACTGTTCACTCTCGTATAGGGACAAATAGTGCGCCTATACTGCCTATAGGTGTTTCATTCTGGTCTAGTTGTTTCTGTATTTGAGTTGCATGTGTGTGCGACGCAAGAATTCGATCTGGCTCTATGAGCGTAAAGCGTCGTCGTGCCCTACACGTTGCCGGTTGGCAACTTGCTACTGCGACAACTTACACACTATTAGAATCTTCAAACCCGACCTAGTTTCTGTACCAGGCTTCGGGCGGTACCACGCTCGCTTAGCATTCACATCACACGGTACTAAAGGACTTTTGTCCGAGTGTGAGTCCAAGAACGTGGTGGACGTTGGGCGCCCCATATCAACACCTAATCTTAGCTTAAATCAGTATTAACTGATAAGTGTTATCGCGTTACGTACGCACGTATCACGCGACGCTAGCCACTATTACAATATCTCCCTATCGCCTTATCATTCGATTGCTTCTTACACTTTTCAATTGGCATTGGTATCATATTTGTTATTATAATCCAGATAATAAAAACGTCACAAGTGTAATAAAATATTCGTGAAATAGTTTCACGATAAATCAATAAAGCTTTGACGTCACCGCTGAGGAAAGACAACGCGGTTTCTTTAATTGTATATGAAACAATAATGATATAATGAAAGGCGCGTGTTAAGTACTTTATAACGACATAACTTCATTGTTATGTTATGATAATATTATAACAATAAATATGATTTACAATCGCGCTGGTGCTAACTCGAGTAATAAATCGTGTCGAGAAATGGGCACATATTCTTTGAAATAGCACGGCACACCATATAAAAATAGGTAAGTACTTTTTAAATCTACATAAAACTATGTGGGAAAACGCAAAAACGTTTTAAAACTAGCGTAAAAAGTTGTTTACGCCGTGGATTGACGCATAAATTGTATAATTTGCATCGAGTTATCCTCCCCTACGCCGCAAGGTTTATTGCGTTTAACTCTATTAAATATGCTTCGAAATTATCTAGGAAAAATATTAATACTCCAGTCTATTTCTGTGCACGACGAGCTTCAAATATGACAAAATTATAAAGTTTTTGGAGCGGAAACACAACGAGTTTCTTTGCATGTAATCGTTCTGATATCTAAACGTTGATATAATGTAGTGAGTAGTAACAACTAACAACTTGTTACGCCACTATCTAGAAGCAATTAATGTGCTTGCCCATCGAAATGGGAAACGGACGAAGTGGAAGATTGAAAAAGATTTCCCATGGAACGCCGTATCGTTTTATTTTTCATGATCGCTAATCCGTTTTCTAAGCGTAGTGTTTGCGGCTTTAGTCCCTTGTGTCCATTCATTGTAGGGGTATTACTGGGAAGTCGGAGGGTTGGCCTTCTCCGTTCAGTAGCCTTCTCCGAAGGATAAATTATGAACATTCTCACAATTAGAAATTCTGAAGAAATGTCTCAATATTTCTTAACAGGAAAGTGGAAAATAGGATGACGGAAAGCGAAACCAGACATAATGTGGAATAGAAAGATATTCTTAGATATTTCGCCCACCACAAATAAGTTAGGATAAAGGCAGAAAGCAACGTGTATTAATGAATATTGCCAGTAACGAAGCATTTATTACGTCATACTAGCTCCATGTCAATTAGCCGAATATCTATCGAACTCATAAGATAGATTAATCGTCGGTAGTATAACTAGCCGTATAGGTAGTTCATATTGACGACAGGAATGGCGCAATGTCGGGGGTTCAGGTCGCCCTTTTATATTCAGGGTCACGTAATCAATTCCCGTATCAAGCATAAAATATTTGTATGACCTACTGCTATTTGTGACATGTTTTTCTGGCTGTGTGTGCCAAAAAGCTCCCTTGTCGCGAACCCCTAGAAGTTGCGATGAAATTGAAAATTCAATATTACATTGATAAAACTAAAACACACACTTTTTCTTTGTTAGTAAAAACAATATAACCGAGCCTGTAGACATGTAAATGGTTGAAAAAAACTCCTATAAAGGAAGGTGTAGACTAGGCAACATATTGATTGTCGAGTCGAGTTCGAGCGTGGTCAGGCAATATTTTCGGGACGCTGGGCAACGGATCCGTTCGCGTGTAAACGTGCTGAGGGGGCGGTGACACTCTCGTTTCAATATTTCTAATGTTTCACTAGAATATTTACGTTGTGTGTAAGTTGTAGTTTGGATTTGTATGCTTTGTAGTTTAAACTTTAAAGTTCTATACTACAGCAACCACGTTTCTGTCATGGTGATAGTCCTAACAAAATTATGTTCGCAGCTGTTTTGCAAATTGATTCTATCTAATCGTTTTACCGTCCAAGCGATCTAAGGAAAGATGCGTTTTACAACACAACTACATTTCCAAGTTGTAAGGTCAGCAAACTAAGAACAAAAAGAGAACTTTGATGAGCTTCCAAAGTTAGCGGTAAAGGCATGACTTTTGCTTTACCGCAAGCAAAAATAGAGTTAGATGTTGCTTAACTCTTGCGGTCATTACTAGTTAGTATTTTCTCACAATTTTTATTCGAACAAATAACGTAGGAATCTAACAAGAGTAGGAAAACTGCAAGTATATTTCAGTCATTTAATATTTTACCGCCTACATCGAAAACAGCTGGTTAGATTTCGATGTGATTAGGTACTATTGGTGATAGTTTTTTTAAGCACATACCACGTAGCATTAATTAGGAGAAAAACTTGCTTGTTCTATCAGCATCTACATGATTGTTTTATAATCTCACAAAAAGCATGAAACAAAAAAATTGTATAGCGTTACTTACATTATTTGATTAGGAATGACATTGTGGGTGCTTTAATTTTTTGTATAGACATTATAATAAGAAAATATCTTCTGAAATCATTACGAGATTGTTTTATTAAGTTAATGTAAGTTTTATAGCATTGTGAGAAAGATTAGTGAACAGATTAATGTTAAAGTGTAGTTCATAAGTGCTTATTTCTCAAGGAATTCCAGTTTGTTCGATGTATGTCAGCTGTGACTGCGCGAAACATGTCTTAATGTCAGACATATTATAAGATAGTTGGACAAAGCGGTAATCGTAATAATAACTTCCCACGCAACAATTTTTGTTTGAGAAAAACTCGGTTTAAAGTCCGATTGTTTACGATATGAATGGCGTTTTTTAGAAACCGATTCTCCAAACAATATTGAATGGATTCTCTTGAAATGTTTGTTTAAAGAATTGAAGTATTTCTGTAAACCCGTTACTGATAAGTGATAAATGCTTCCTATCATATCGGCAGCTAAGTAGACATAATATCTTTGATCTAACAGTAATTTATATGCAATTACACCTATTTGTCCATGAGCAAGTTGTTATGATACAACTGGTTAACTGCACCTACTTTTTCAATATGTGAACTGAATTAATGTTGTATGTATACAGGCTTTAAAGATCTTAAAGTAGCATTACTCTTGCTGACGTCTGTGGTGTTCCACCTATAATATGACATCCTTCAAAACAAGAATAAACTAGGATCTTTGGGGCAGGCTTGTTCCATTGTAGACCTCATTTTAAATATTTTTTTCAGACTTGTTTTATCAAACTTGTTTCTTGTAGAAGATCATGTACAACAAGCAATAAATAATAAGAAGCCTTATTGTCTTAGATTATCATAAACTATTTTCTAAATATTGACTTTGACTTTGAATTATGAAGTTTCAATTTATCGGACACAACTTCTAGTCCAGTATTTGATAAACAGAAAATCGTTATTCCAGCCATTTCCAATCGTTCATAATGTTCACAAATTGAAATGAGCGCAGTTCACAAGTTTAGGAGATTATTTACAAATATCCCTATTTGTGAATTTGCAGCACGAAATATGCAAATTCGTAAATATGAAATGCGCGTACAACGAAACAGGACTGGTCTAATTTTATGGATCAACAGGCTTATGCCCGCGGCTTTGCCTGCGTGGAGTTCGGTAATTCTTACTACCCGGGTAGTAGTACGCTTCCGCGGAAAAAAAAACTTTAATCGTACATTTATTGTTCTTGGTTTTAAACCGTCTGTGTGCATTTATTCAAATCTGACAACATAACCTTTGGGTTCACTCAGTTGGCCGAAGTGCATTTCTGGATAAATAGCTACATCGACAACTACTGTTCTACACACACCTTGTAACGGCCGGTCAATCTAATCGCTTCACTCGCATTCGCTTACACTCTTGACAGAGCGATCGAATTCGTTATGACTTCTTTGGTTATGGAGCGCCATTACTATAACTGCCGCTGAGTGCCGCTCTAGTTATTACCGCTTAAATTAAAAGGTCAAGGACATACCTGCAACGCCTTCAGCATGGGCACCTTCTCGAGCAGATCTTCGTAGAGCTTGCGCTTCTTGAAGGCGCTCTTGAGCAGGATGCGGCGGAAGGTGTGGCGGTCCATAGCCCACAGCTGGCCAGGCGTTTGTGCGCGCACCGACGCCGCACGGGGCATGTTGTACATGAGCGCCAGCTCTCCGAACGAGCCTGAGCCTTCGTATGTGTGCACCACCTGGCGGAAATAGGGATGTTACTGGTTGAACTGGACCTAAATATCTACACGCTAAGACTAAAGTTGCACTGTGTACAGGTTATATTATAACCCTGTAGGCTATACTATATCCAAAGTGCAATAGCATAAAAAGACACATTTTAAAAGATAGAACGTCTTCTTCGAATTAGGTTAATCTCCACTTCAAAACAAATGTCTGCATACCTGTTGAAGTCAGTCTTAGCATAATATTGACTTTGGCAGTCCTAAATCCTGTTTGTTGACTAGCTATACATAAAACCCAAGAAGAGTTTTTTTTCCATTGGAAATTAGTAATGAAGAGTCTAGTTCAAATGGCACAAGCGTATGACAGTGTGCTTAGTCACCAATGGCAATGTTATCATACAACACAGAGAATTGGTGATAAATAACATGTTAGTGGCCCCTAGTCACTTATTCACTCTACACGTATGCCATCTGCCATCACAACTTTAATATAAACTACTCAAAACAAAGAATAAGATTGTCCTGTTGTCAAATATCTAAAACGATTCTGCTAATAGTACATTTTTGTTCAGGAATGTCGAATGATATTTTCATTTAGTAAAAAAATCTTGGCATTTATCTCATTTAACGATTGAAGGCACCCGACAAACAGTTCGGCGTATCTTTTGAAGTGGGTACGAAGATGTAATGATTAATTTCTATTGATGCCAAATTAACATCGATTAGATTTCATTACTAATCTACTTAATGGAGTCAACGGCCAAGCCATTATAATAGCTGTTTTTCGATTTGAACTTGTATAATTTGCAAGTCTGGGGGAATTAGCATGAATTTAAAACATTTAAAAGCTTTCTTTGAAGAAAAATATCGTGATGGAACAGGCACGCGAGAATCAATAATATCGAAGACATGTGACTTCTAACCCGTACTGGGCCCACGTGGTTGATAATAGCACTCTCCGTCTCACAGATAGGCGACCTACACACCAGCTGTGGGATCTTTACAGGTTCATTATGCTGTACTTATGCAGAAGCTTTTATAAAGAGCCGTGGTAAACACAAACACACTAAGTAATTCGGCTCCAAATACCACGTAAATTGGGTAGTACCTAATGAGCTGGCCCGTGAAGTATGCTGGGCTTTTATTTTAAGGTTGACGACGACATTGAGAAATGTGTACGTCGAGGCCAATAACCTATGTTGTAACTACATGGAGTGTGCAACGTTAAACTAAAGGGTGACCTTTCATAACGGGTAAGTAGATTAGTTTCTTTTTTGGAAATTACTATTGGACCCAAAGGCTTTCCTCACGATGTTTCCTCTTACTGTGAGCTGTGCAGGTGGCTATATACTGTTCTGGCATAGTTTCAGTACATCGTAAAGAAGATTATGGGTTTGAATCTATCTACAGCTCGTAAGTTGAGGCCGATATCACAGAGCCTCACTGCTTTCATTTGACGTGAAGTGAAACCACTATATGTATATTCCCACGATTTAGACACAGTATTGCGGCGAAATGTCTACCGTACCTTCTCAATGCGATCTTCGCCGGTGACGAGCACGTCGAACATGCCATTCTCGATGACGTAGAAGTTGTCTCCGTCGTCTCCCTGCCTGATCAGGTACTCTCCGGCCTCCGTGCGCTTCTCGAACATCGCGTCCAGCACCTACGCAAACCACGTCATGTGTCGACAGACTCACTCTGTTTATAATGTGTAACAAGTGGAAATTTTTGTCTAAGATTTATAGTTTCGCAAGCGAGAAAAGTTCCTGAACCGAGTCAAGATTTGTGCTCTTTGGGTGAAATGAGGAATAGTTTTTTCGTAGGAACATCGTGATGACAGAAAAGTTTGAGATATTTGTGGGGGATGACACGTAAGATGTCACCAGTTGTTTATGCATAGGTGAGGAGTCACGAGCACGAAATTACTCTTTATGTAAAGATGTTTGGGAATGTATATATGTAATAGTTACCATGAATATTCTGATGTATATATACATAAGATAAAGTTTTGAATATCTGTAAGCTACAAATACTGGTACAACGCATTGTTTTATGTTCCTTTAATAACTTTCCGTCTTTTTATGGACGTAACTTCTTAAAGCCTTTTACGACGTTTGAAAACAAAACAGGAACCAAGCTATATTATAAAGCGCACAGTTATCCTAGTCTAGAAATAGTGATTCATTTATCTTAGTTTGCGAATGATTTACGATTCTTTCGCATCAAACTGCGTACAGATGAGGCGGAACAGCTAAACCCTATGAGACAGAAAGTTTATCTCCAAGGATAGAGCAGAAAAGCTAGAAAACTCTGGCATTTGATGAAAGTCTGTAATGGAGCCCTAACTTTCTGATGTAGTTACTTCGTACAAGAGGTAGACTGTACTAATTGATATTAGTCTCTCGTGGACAAAGTTATCCGCAAGTTTGTACTGACCTGCTGCATTTGCTGAGTGTCGAGTGAGCGGAACAGCAGGATGCCGCGCACCGCCTCGGCCAGACGCTGGCGTTGCGCGTCCGACTTCGGGAACACGGTCGTGGCTCCCTCGTCCGAGTCATCTTCTTCGGGGTCGTAAGTCTCCGCGAACACCGACTTGCGTCGAGTGTTGAAGCGCGCCACTGGCGGCTCTGTCGTGTACGTTAAAAACACTTTAGTAATGCACTCAAAAGTTATTCGTTGTAAGAATTTTCTTGCTTTACCTTTGGTTATTGATAACTGCATTAATAAAAACGGTATAACTTATTGTTTATATATTATAAATAAAATTGTGCTTTCTTATGCGCTTAGGCGTTTAACAGGCGCTGTGTAATAGCGTAATTCACACCATTAATGATTTTAAACTCAAACAAAACACTCAATTGTTATCTGAAACGTTTCGAGTACCTGAAGGGTCTGTAATTATCATATGATACGTTATTACTGCTTCATAAATAACGTTCTAAAATTTTAGTTTTCGTATCGCGAAGTGGACACTAGTTTTATCGCTCCGTAAATATCTACAAGTTTAGTTCGGACATCATTGTGCTACCAAATATGTAGACGAACATTTGGACATGTGCTGAAGGCCTCACAACGTTCCATATGGATGTGACCTGACGTGTTTTGGTTGCATCTGTTCCCAAACGTTTTGTATCGAAGAGGTTTACTTTAGAAACATATTTGTACTATATGACGCAAACACATTCGTAAGACAGATGATTCGGTCGACACATGTGTAGTTTAGTTGTACGTAATGTTATTTAAAACACAAACATCGTTTACAAGTTGCTTGCCGAATCACGGGCATCTTCCCAAATGGCTCACTACTTGTATATGACGCGACTTCTAAATTCTTAGCACGTAGTTTGTTCCAATAGTTAGTAAGCATGTAAAGGTTTGCAATGTAACCATGTGCCATTTGTAAAATTGTAACTACCGACTTCCGTGTTCTGACGAGCCTGGTCTCGGAAGATCTTCAACCAGCATTAGGGACGCGGATAATTTTATGTGTACGCTATTATTTAGCGACTCGTGCTAGATATCCGAAGGCTAAACGGCTGGCGATAATTATGCTCGTCATTGTTACGGAATGACGGAAAACCGACTTGACAATTACTGAGCTAGGCTACAAACTGCTGCTAATATTTCACTTTTAATTTCTTGCACTTGTGTTGTGTGCACTTAAAAAAGATCCGATCGATTGTAGAAACACGCAAAGGAAAAAGGCACGCCGATACATGTGCCTGATTAAATAATTGTGTGCACCAGTGTGGCTATAGAAAATATGAGTATGGTGCATTCAGAGAAAGTGAAGTTAGTGGAAGTGTTTAGTATGTGTTGCAGGGCCGGCCAAATAGCAAACTGCATTATTAATAACACGCCAAGTACACAGTACACTCGTCTACAATAATTTAAACAGTAGTCTCGAGAGCTAATCGAAACTTAGAAACGTACCTATAATTTTGCTAACCATAATCTAATAAAGTTGTAAATAGTATAACGGCTCCCAAATAGTTTTTGCGAAACAATAGAAATATCTTTTTAGAATGACTTATCTTTCTTCTTCTTCCGTCATTAGTTCATTACTCATTATATTTCGAAGTGTATCTTATTTACTATAAAATGACATACACAATTCCTATACCTAGCACTTAATTGCCTGGATGTATGATTAAAAATGTTAATAACTTTGAACTGTAGAGTAATTATATTTTTTACACACTTTTTTCACAATTAGCCAAGTTAATGAATGTTCTATGACACTATATTCCACCGATAACATTGTGTACCGTTAAACAATCCAGGATGTGAACCATTGTTGTATTGTACATTGATCCAATTCATAATGAATGTGAAAAATGTATCTACCTATCACTAACTTTTGATTTCAATTTTTATGGTAAGAGCTTGAAAAAGGGTGTGAAAATGATCTCATTCACAAGTACTGAGTGAAAATTTACAGATTAATCTAGTAAGCCATGGTAAACACTTTTTAAAACATTTTGGCTAATTATAGAGAGCATGACATCACATCATATTAATCAACAGGTGCTTACTAATTCACCGCTGAAATAAGATAATTGCCCCATTTTGTTTTGTAGCATAGATGCGTCAAAAATGTATTGTTTCAAAAAGAGTCATCGGCTTGATTTAAATCTTAATGTAGTTATTACTATTCAAATAGGTAAATGGTACGTTGTTCAAAATAATGATCCTAACAATTAGAGAAAATCTCTTATACAAACAAAACTCAAGGTCTGGTTAGCACCTGAACAATTTTGTTGTGATACTGTGCTACCTGACATTACATAGGCTCAGCTAATTTTACGTAACACGCGTGTATATCGCCGACATCTGGTTCGGTTCACGACGTTAACTCAGCGGCGGGCATGGAAAAATAAGCCAATCTCATCATCACACAACTTCAAAGCGTTAAAAACAAACACACAAATAGGATGAGCGTATAGTAAACACTGTAAATTTATGCCTCTCCAAACAATTTTCTTGTAAAAACCTGCATTCGTTGTCGAGTTCTCCGAAGCATCAAGTCTCCTCTTTTTGTACTTTTTCACACTGAATGGATTTTATTACTGCAACCGTTTGCATATCATTTGACACTTTTATATCTTGTTGATCTCTAGATCTGTGTTTATGACGCTTTATTTTTTGTTTTATCACCAAATAAGGAAAGTAAATATTGTTAGGTAATACTTTCTGATTATTTAGATAAACATTAGAGATAATTGTACAACTGGACATTATTATGTCTTTCCTTGTAATTTATCACTTGGCAACAGTTAAAAATTATATTCTTCATAAATAAAATTATATACCATTGAAACTGTAATGGCAGTGTGCCAAAAATTGAATCATTACAGATGTTGGCTATAAGAGAGTATTTATAATTCTTTTTTATCAAGTCTATATTCAAAATTGTAAATTTAGATTATAGTATTCATTTTGACACAATGCTAGAGGGTGCTAGCATAAAATTAGCTAAAACTAAACTAAGTACCTACCTAGATCTGTACTCGACAAAAGCTATCAAACAGCAAATCATTATCGATGGACTAAATGAGATTGATAAATAAACATTACGTAGTGATATAATGAGAATGATTAAGTTTTTTTACTAAACACTGATGTGTGTAACACATGAGTGTTAATTAGGTCACTGTAACACCACTAATAGTAGGACAGTCTAATTGAAATTAAATATTTACTAGATAATTTTCATTACATTTTTCAGCAGCTGAATAATGAATAAGTGAGCTCCATATTATTTTTATGTATTATCCTTGTATGCATGGCAAGATATGAATATTATTATGTATCAGTATCTCAATCAATTCATATCAGATGCAATAAAATCAATTTACTTGATCACTGATAATGTGGAGCTCGGCGTGAACTGTAGACCTACTCACATGGATACACTATTACTCACATGGGGAAGTTGGAATCCTGGCAACTACTGGCATAGCCCTACTAAACCCACCTCAAGTCATTGCGGTCAACCGGTAACATTGTTATTGTCTAATGTGTCTAGTAATTATGAGAGGAGTAGTACCTTCTTCGTCTGATATTATGGACTCATCAGGGGTGCCGGCGGCTGCAGTGGGGGCCCTCACTACGGTGGTCGTCCTGTTGTTTTGTAATCTTGAGAAGAACTCGACCGCGTAGTTGATCACGTCTCCCGGTTGCTCCAGCAGATAACTTATGGTGAACTCCAATAAGATCTCTCTAAGGTCATCCGGGACTTGAATGCGTCCGCCTTGAGGCCTGCTCATTTCTAAAGGCGTCGCCTCTCTTTCTCGATATTATCCCGTGAGGAGAACGTCTAAGCGACACGATAGATTAAAACTTCGATATCATAGCCATTGAATTAGCTAAAGCGACACACCAACGAGCAAATTTTACGATGGGGAAGTAGCACTACATACAAACGTTAGTAATAAATAAAACCACACTATTATACTAAGATTCTGTTCAAATAAAGTCTTCGCTACGAGAAATTAAATCTAATGACACACTTTTTACTGAATATTCCTTGTCCTCCAGCCTGACAAATAAAAAATCTCCCTTCACTAAAAGCAAAAATGGCGAATTTTGGATTGCCCTACTTCACTTCACTTCACTCACTCCCTTTGAAATAATTGCTACAAGAAAAAAAAAACGTTCATAGACAAACTAAATAAATGACAATCGATCGCGGTTAGTCTGTGACATAGCAATCAAATCAAAATAAAATTGGTTACACCGGTATCAACGAATTTGACAACTATAAATTCTTGGTGAAATGTTTATTACATTGTTGGAATACGGTTAAATGGAATTAATTTTAAACAATGTTTATTCTACTACTTCTAAAGCCAAGAATACACTTATCACACGTCTGTGCGAGACAGTCAACCATAGAAAAATAAGCTCGTTTACTTGAGATTGCATGCCAACAGACATTGGCCTAAGTGGGCTTTTACAGTATTATGTGATGGGTCTGCGACCTGTGGTTCGACTAACTATATAAGTGCGCTAGTGTTAGGCTTAAGCATCTTTATTGCTGTTACTCTGTTACTAATTACTCTGTATTGAAAATAATTCCATGATCAGTCTAATAACGCAGGTCAAAATATTGAAATGTGACTAGTGGTGCCATCTGGCCGGTACTATTACTTTCACTCGTCCATTTAGTTGTTTTTTCCAGCCGTGGTGCAACACTATGGTATATTGGTATTGAAAGATTTGAAAGTTATCAACGTTATTTATCAATGAAAGAGACTTCAAGGGATTAACCACCGCGAATTTCGAACTTACCTTCACATAGTATATCTTCTTGATCGTCGCAGAGTGTGACGTGTTGGGTTTGATTTTCAATGATGGGTTGTTTTGCATTTCTTGCCGTGCCAGTAATCACGAAACAGCTTGTCAATAAGAATCTTGCAGCCAAAGTTATTTTCATGGTTTGTTTATTGTATATTCAGCCGGGCAGTTGAATCGGCGACTGATCACTATCGCTATATTAGCAACTCTCAAGGTCGAATCGCTTAGGTAACACGCGACTCGTTACCGTAGGATAAAAGGAAACTTGTTTTATTCCATACCAGTTTAGTAGTTTATTACGACACAATAATAGCTACAACTTAGAAGCTTGGAGATCTAAAATCGATTTGTGCTACTTATTTAATTTATAACGACAAAAATTACATGCAATTGCAATAGTATATCATCACGCCTGTATAGTGTATATATTGAAGAGTTAGACAGAGATGTTCGTGTAATCCCAATTTATTGTATGTTTAAAGAAAAGTTTTAGTTGTTCGACTAGAACCGGAACCAGAGTCTTGATTTGTTTAAATCGACTCCGGTCCACTTCTCATAATGAAATGGCATGTGGAAACATTGAACACTACGCCACCGGAGCACTGAACACGGTATCCCACGCTCAGCAGTAGTGCTTGCGTGCACTAAACCATCAAAGCAAAATTATGTTTCAATTCAAAGACAGCGCAGCGCGTTTCAAGACAGGCAGGGTCCACTTCTAATGAGATTGAGGGTCAGAACGATCTGGACAGAAACAAAAAAAATATTGCCACAATGGTTAAATGCAAGTTATAGATAAAAAAAAAACATTTGTCTTTTAATTAAGGTTCTATATTTTTAAAGGCAATAATACTTTTACAACTCTTAAAACTAAATTAACATTTGAAAATCTTATCCATTAATGCATTATTTGTCTGTGAATTATGTGTATCTAATATATTTTTCCTTATATAACAGTATTTTGTCAAAGAATTTTTTATAGGATATGCTACTATGTTTTCTGGATTTTCATAAGGATTGAATTCGGTAATTAGTGGTTCAGCATCTTCGTCTGAAAATAAATCTATTAGAACGCTTTTTACAATCTTGAGCTTAATGCATTCATACTTTTCCAAAAACATGCAAAGATCTTGCACCGATCTGTAGGTTAAATATTCACTTTTATCTGCTAAATATGCTACTGAAGAACCAGGCTTTTCGAATACTAGATTCATGACGACACCACACCATTTGAAGAATATATCTAGTCTTACTTTCCCAGTTAAAGAGAGCCATGGCGTGGTTACTATGTATTTGTCGCCTATCTTTACAGACCAAGGTTGTATGTATTTAGTAAGTACGATAATGTTTTCGTAGAAGCCAACCCGTTTAGCAGTTTTCTTGGATTCAAGTTGTTGTAGTTTTTCTATCAGTTGTTTTTCGTCTAATCCGGTAAGTTCCTGCGGAAAAAAAAAGCAAAGTTATAGTTTTCATAATAATTATAGCAGTACAGAGGCCCTCGTAGACAGCGTCTGATTCTGAGGTGATGATGTTCTGTCAGCGCGTGAATGATTGAGCTAAACCACAGAACAGATAAAAGAGGTTAGAAAAGAAATAGTTCCTGATTTGTATCAGAACGCGTGTCGCCGCTTGTCTCCCACTCCCTATATCCGAATCGGTTTCGAATACCATTCCAGTTAAGCAGTGAACCTAGGAATCTGAGGTCAATAAACTAACTATTCATTTGAGGTTTTTAGGTTTTAAGACATTATAATGAGCTACATACCTGTAGCTCCTGGAATTTTGCTCCTTTTTCGCCTTTTTTGTCCAAATGCGATAGTATCGGATCTTCTAAATCCGGGTTCGTCTTAATTTCTTTAACTTCTACCGAAGTATAACTGTAACGAAGAGACTTATTATACAGGGTGTAAACGAACCCTTCACGCATCCGACAACCAAGCATTCTGTACATCAAACCAAGTACCCCTACGCAAAATTTTTTGCTGGGAAATGACTTTTTTTTTGGGGTCAAAAATCACATTTTACGGTAAAACTCAAAGTAGCACTCTTAAAACATTGTGCTAGTGGATGCTTTGAATAGTAAACGGGTCATGGAGGTAATTTAAGTAAAATTAAAAGCTGAAATACTAGTATTTACAAAAACAGCTGTGAAAAATTTGTAACTTTGACCCCCAATATCTCCGCAACTAGGAGGTTCCCAGGTATGGTCTAGAACAAAAAAATGATCGCAGTGGTGGGGAGAACAAATGCCCTTCGTTTGCGTTAAGGGTACTTTTACACCCTTTATAGTAGGTAGCATTTTGCAATAACGTGTCGTTTGACTTTGACACAAGGTTTAAATTTAGGTGAAATAAAGGTATTTCTTGTAGTAAAAATTTGCTTTTAAGGTCACTAGGTGTGAAAGCTTAAGTAAATAAAAGTACTAATTACCTTGATAAATACTTTTCACTATGGCTGATGTCCAAATGCTGGTACAATTCAGAAAGTTTGGTAAATCCAGATTTATTTTTCCACTTCAATGTTCCCGTTTTCAATTTGTATTTAGTGTCTATGACTAGAACATTGATCTCTTCGGGCAAGATGGGGGCGCCCGATGGGTCTGTAATGATGGGTGCGGTGGTGCATACCACGTCCATGACGTCATACGCACGCATCTCGCAGTACAAACAGTTGATTTCTGCAGAGCCCTTCACGTCAGTTTCAGTCTGTTCAGTATCCATTATACTGTTTAAATTCTCAGTAAAGTCAGAGTTCAGCCGATTCACCCACTTCCGTTGATAGAACGCAGATATTTTATACGACGACTGACAGATATCTTCTAGATGAAGTTTGCGCATTTGATTATTAAATATTTTCTCTTTAGCTGCAATGGCGCCGCATTTACGTAGTTGTTCAACAGCGATCCGCAAAGAGGCCTCAGGGTACTCTTTGAAAGTCTTGTATATTTTCTTGCCCATTTCAGTACTAATCTCTGAATCTATTGTTTGCATTATCGTGAGTACTATCGCCTCCTTCAAAGTGGCATGTTCAGGGGTCTTGAACATGTTGCATAGCTTGTTAGCAGTTGATGTGATTATTGTAAAATGTTCGTGGAAGTCTGCCAGGCTCACGGCGACACATGGAACCTTCTGGATATACGATTTAGATTTCATAACTTCAGATATAGTCCAAACTAGTTCCATCATAGGTACACGAGACTTGTTGATAAACTTCGACATATTTGTTGAGTATCGAAGTCTAAGCTTTTTCAAGAGTCCTTCATACTTTTGAATCAGGTTCCGCCTTCTTCTCAGTTCGTTTATAATACACTGCTTTTCGTGTATCAGTGTCAAGTTGGTTTCAAGAGTCGAGGCTCTACTATGGCACACACCTTTTGTCTTTTTCGGATCATTTATGGAAAGTATATCTTTGGCGACAATGTTTCTGACTATGAGACTGCCGGGTTGCGAGCTGGGACTCAAGATCGTAATAGCAGCTTTACACATAGTTATTACCATGTCTTCCGCCTTTGACCATCTTATTGAAGAATCATTTCTCCTTCGTGTTAACTTTTCGTTTGAAACTCTTTCTGGTACAATTTTTGGAGGAAGTTTTTTAGTTTCCGGCTTAATTTTCTTACTTTTCAATTTGGGAATTTTAATAGATATCTTTTTCTTTGTCATCGTGTGACTTTTGGCTGGTCTCATGTAGTACGTTTGCCAAAGCCGTGGTATTTCCATAAAGAAGCACGAGTCGAACCCACAGGGTCCATTGCCGTCGCCGTACCGAGTTCCGTTGTCATGTTGGTACACCTCTTCCTCGGTGCGCTGCGGCGGATTGAGTTGCTTCCTGTCGCGCTTCTCTAAGTCGATGACAGTGTTAGTGCTGATCGTAAACACTTCACTCCAGTAGTTAGTGACGTCTTCAAAGGTTTCAAAGTAATAAGATCTTTCTAGAGGTTTCTCGGCAGTTTTCTTGGGCCACACGCCTGACGTGTCTAGTATTTTGGCGCGGCGATTTACATAGAATAAGAAACTAGTATAGGTGACCAGTGTGCTGGTATTGCACGACTGCGTCTGACGAACTAGCTGTATGAGACCCAGCATCCCTAACACCTTCAGATTCAATCTGATCGCATTCTGTAGCGTGTTTGATCTCATCAGAGTTTTATAAATGTGAGGCGGTGCGTCTTTTAGTTTTATTTGGAGCTGGCTTTCGTTTATAAGCTGGTTGACTTCAGTAATGCCCATACTGCCCATGTTGTTGATAACAAACTCTATGGTGACCTCTTGGATAAAATCGACTATGCTGACAAACCCTGTAGGTAGGGAATGTGATTCAGCTGGCACATGTTCGAAGTAAGCGAACCGCATGAGAAATTCGTGAAGTTTTTGGATTTTCATATATCGAGGACTCGAAAATTGTGAGAGAGATGGGCAAGGACTTTCCACGTTATCTTTTTTGATGGTCACCCTCGCTTTATTTGTGACTGCTCTCATGCAAATCTCTTTATATTTGGCTTTTATTAAAGGATCTGTTGCTTTGACGTGAGGAGCGCATATTAGGACGGAGTACTTTTGAATGCCAGGCCATTTGACTTTGTAAATTTTAATATGGCCATCAGTGACTAGCTTTTGTATGAACGACTTCAGTGCTTTAGTATCCATGGGAGGTTCGTTAATTTCTTTAGAAGCTAGATTGCTGAGTGTGATGTATCCACAAACACATTGTTTATCTTTGAGTACTTTAAAGATACCATTAGCGAATGTCAACTGTCTCAGTGTCGGGTTTTTCTTAAAGCTTACGAGTGTTTTACCACTTTCAAAACCTTCGAGAACCTTGACTTCTGTTATAACGCTTTCGTTTTCTGCCATTTCTACATCAGTATTTGAGCTTGTCCCAGGAGTATTATATTCAGTATCAAGTTTAATTTTTTTCCATGGTGGTTCATCACTAAGGGGTGGTGTACTGTCATTAGCTGGTGTACTGTCCAGAGTTGCTGTACTGACAGAAGCTGTTGTACTGTCAGCTGCTGGTTTACTGTCAGGACCTGGTGTGCCGTCAGTGGCTGAAGTACTAGCTGGACTTGTTATACCGTCAGGCGCTGCTGTACTGCCTATCTCTTCCGCTACTGGTTCTTCAGGAATTTGGTACTGTTTTAAGTATTCTAAGAATTTTTTCTTTTCCTCTGCGTATCTGACATCCATCTCTCCTGTGGCAGCTATGGCGATAAATCTAGAATATGACAATTACAAATTTTTAATTTAAATTTCATGTACAATAGTGGCACATACGTGGACTTAATGCCACAAGGTATTCTCTATCAGTCAATCTTAGGCTTCAATAAGACAATACTGTGATAGGATACAAAATATCTAAAAAATAACATCATGCTTTAGAAAAAGTATAATTATACTTAATTATGTACATTTAATGTAACTCGTTTAGCTTTCTTAACAGAACCATTTAAATTAATTACCTTGCAGTCCTCTGTTTTCCTTTATCTTCAAGATACTCTCTAACAATATTCCTCAATTTGAAAATCTTGCAGATTCCGCGACTCGTATAGAACTCTATACCAAGTAACTGTGCCAGCTGCACTTGAGTGAGGCCTACAAGACCTGCATCCAGGAACCGTTCATAAGCCTGTCTCATGAGGCTCACTCCAACCTTGTATTGGCACTCAAGAGTTGGTTCTTGTACCTCTTCTTCAGACTCAGACGGTTCGTCAGCTTTGGACGACAGGTAGATGAATTTTCTTTTGAGGGTAGTCTTTGTTTTTTTGTTTTTGTCTTCAGCTATTACAGTTCGTCCTTCCTGTAAAATTGATACATTCTTCAGTTAAGATATGAACAGGAACAGTAGCCACCTATTTCATGGGATGGGTCATAAACATAACAAGTGAAATGTGGATGCCCTATAGCTACAACTCTATTTTATAGTCCTTGAAAATACATTTACAATATACAGTAAGCAAACATGAAAAATTATAAAAATGTTTTGCATTCCGTACCAAATACACAGAATTTTTCGAATTTTCCTAATCCATTATGTACCTATTACAATTAACTTACTTCATCCCACTGTTGGGGAAAAGCTGCATGACTTCCGAAAGAATTTATTTAATTGCTAGCTGTACCCCCCCCTGTATGCATTATAATGCCCTTTTTCCTACCTGCTACCTACCTACCTGATTCCCCGCGCAACGCTTCCAATTTTTTCTTTCATAAGAACCTTCTCCTGACAGTTACAAACACAAGAAAAAAATAATTAAATCGGCCCAGCCGTTCACGCGTGATGCCGTGACCCAGGAAATAGGGGTCATTTTAGAAAAATAAAATTATATTGATATGATACATCAGTCTAGCTTTTATTCCCAGATTCTGAGAAAAAAGCTAGCCCGGCAGACATCTGAAAACCATATTTTACATATGATATTTAATTTAAAAAATTAAACAATACTTACAAAATTAAAAATGTTCACAGTCTTCTGCAATCTCCTGTTCTGCTTCTGCGAAATCAACCCTTTCTTCACAATAACTTCGGTTTTCTCACTATAGTCCGGTTGCTTCAGCAAATACTCTATGACGTCCCGTAGTACGCCTGATTTAGGCATAGACATCACACTGGGGGTATAGAACCTTTTTAACCTGACCAACAGTGCCTTGACCCCTTTGCCAGCAATCACTTCAGTCATGTTGCAGGTCCTAATGAGGTCAAGGCTGCGTAGGTACTTTCTGTTGTAGAATAATGTCTTGGGGTCCTTTATTACTTTGGTTAGATTTGTTAAGCCAATTGTTGTTTGTCCCTGAAATTGGTATTAGATATTGTGATAAGGATATTGTAATAAATACGTTTTTATTCCCCAAAGTAACAGATTTATCAGCTCAATACAAAACAAATGTTTTGCAAAATCTGTAAAATAATGCGCCTATAACCATCTTACTACCCAGACAGGGCTTCTTCACACGCACCAGTTAACTTCCGAGCTACTATAGAGTTTGAATAGAACTATACTTACTTATTGCATATAAGATAAATTTAATTTTAATTAAAAAAAAAATTGATTAACATATAACAACACAATGGGTTTTTTATCAATATTATTCCTTTACAATGTATATATTGCCATGAAACTCTTGTTATTTTTTAAATAACAAATACAGTCAAAGTCTTGTAAGTCCAAAGAACTATTATAAAAAAGATATGAATGAAAAAAATACCTACATTACCCCTGGATCTGCCAATCAACTCCAAAGAACAATAATGTATAGTGAGCATCTGTGCCAAATAGTTTATAGGCATATGTGGAGCCAAGGCATGCCATCTTTCTTCCTTGTCAGCTACCAGAGCTAAGGTGTCCCCATATTCAGTCATTACAATATCGTATGGTTTTCCCTTAAGTTCAGCTATGGGTATTAGTTGCCTTGTATGATAATATTTGGAGGAACCTTGTTCACCTTCCACTGGCCAGTATTCGTATGGGCCATCTAGGTAGTCGTCCTGGAAGAATAAATGAGTTTTACAAATACTAGCGTAGATACAATGCTTAAGGGCCTATAAATTAAAAAAAGAAATTGGTTGTGATTGTGGTGAATACTAAAATGAGTAGGTATAGACATTACAATTCATGTCAATCATTAAACTATCTTATATCAATAAAAAAAGTTGTATTTAAGTGCAGAGTAACGTATTTTTCAGACAGATATCTGTTGTGCTTCTACTGCTTTATTGCTTGCAGAATTTGTATAAAAATAATTAGTTTTGTAGTTTGTATAAGTAATCGTAGTGTCTATTTACAGTAAATACAGAAAACAGGAGACTACTAGCATTAACTGGTAGTCGTTTAAATACAGAAAAAAACATAAATTCAAACTTACAGGCTCTTTCAGGTGGCCGGTTGCTTCGTCGACGATTTCGAATCTGTCAAGTATTTTTACGTAGGGTAGGGGTTCTGGCAGTTGATAAATAGATATTCTGCCACAATACACTACAAATCCCCAGAATCGGGCTTTCATTTTCTCTGTTACCTCTGCAGATAAACGATGTTGTACTTGCCGCCATAAGTGATCAACTCCTATGCCTTCTAGCCCTTCCAAAGCGACTTCATCTATAATTATTTTTTTATAATCAACAGCAAAGTGTTTTAATACATTAGTTTCCATTTTTTCGAATTTATTTGGAACCTAAATAAACATTTCACATGTGCACAACTGCGAAGCACTTGCAACTTACGAATGTCAGTGTCAATGTCAAACTCATGCTAAATGTAGTAACTGTGGTATGTATGGAACGCGGTTTGTCTATGATAGTTGTTTTGTTTTTGGAACGAAGTTCCTTAACGCGCGTTGTGAAACGCTGGACGGAAAAATTCTTACGAAAAGTTGTCACGACACTTTTTGCTATAGTAAGCTATTGTAAGCTGTGCGGCGTCGCATGTTTCTCAAGCCACAAATCCGGGAAGAGAGAGGTAACTACGTTATGGAAGCGAAAAATGCTAATACAACGATCCAGGATTTTTATAAATTGGACATCTTATCCTGTCAGGGACTCTACGTTAGTTGCGAGGTGTTACAAATGCCAGCAGTATGGGCCAGTATGCAGCCAAATCTTGCAGGGAAGTGAATTTTACATGTGGTCACTGCGGTGAAGCAGACCATATGATGTCCGAGTGCACGAAGAAAGCAGACACTCCAAAATGCGCGACTTGCTCCCGTTTCAAAAAGCCCACAGTGACCACAAAATGGGAGAGGCTGAATGCCCTGCTAGAAAAATAGCGGAACACAGATATATTAACTCGATTATGAGGGCACGTAGTGCGTCATACTCATGGCCCTGAATTCCGTTGATTTTCGCTGTCTAAGCAAATTGTCGCTCGCAACAACAATGTCTTGGCGATATTATTTCCGAAATACTTATTAACTTGTTTATTAACTACTGCTGAAAATCATAATATTTGTATTTTAAAGTATGTGCTACAAATTGTTTTTCCTTTTATTTACATGTTCAGACTTTAATTATTTTTGTTCTTACCTTACATTAGCGTTTGGTATATCATAACATTTTAACTTATACAAACTTATTCCATTTTTGCTATATTGTTGTTAAGAAATCTATTGTCCAAATAGTAATTAGTAGAAACATGCCGCCTGTGATACAGGTCTAACCTAGTACAGGCATCGAATTTGGTTATACCTAGATTATTTGTAGGATTTATATAATAATATATTTATTTTTATTTTTTTGAATAAATATATTATTATTTCCATTATTCATTTTCTTTCCTTATACTAAATACATTTTTAAATATTTCTTAAAAAAAAGATATAAAAAACATTTAAAAATATAAAAAATAGTAGCCCACCGGCATTGGGAACAGGGTCCGAGCTACCGGTGGTCAGGGCTCTTGAGAGAGGAACCTCCTGACAATGCGCGCCGTGTCCAGAAGTACTGCCTTCTGGATCAAGCCCTTGATCCAGCCACCAAGCGAGAGCCTCCTTAGATGTTCGTCGAGGCTCTTGGCTATTAAGCCATTGACAGACACGACTATCGGCACAATGATTGCTGTATTCACGTGCCACATGTCGACAACCTCGCGAGCCAGATCTAGATACTTGAATTGCTTATCTTTCTCTGCTTTCACGAGGTTCTCGTCATGCGGGACCGTTATATCAACAATCATTGCGCGACGCTCCGATCGATCTATCACCACAATGTCAGGCTTATTGGCAACAATAGTCCTGTCAGTGACGATAGGTCGATCCCAATACAATGAAATATTACCATTTTCGAGAACTGGGTCGGGCGCATACTTATAGTATGGCACTTCTGTTTCCACAAGGTTGTATTTCAAAGCAAGTTGCTGGTGGATAATCCTGGCAACAAGATTGTGTCTATGCAAGTATTCTCCGTTAGCCAGACGAGAACATCCAGAAATAATGTGTCGGATCGATTCTCCAGGACGGTGGCATGCCCGACATATGTCAACCGTGCCATCCTTCACAATGTATTTCCGGTAGTTGTTCGTCATCATAACTTCGTCCATTATTGCACAGACAAAACCTTCGGTTTCCCCGAAAGGGTTACCGAAACGCAGCCAGGATACGGACGCTAAGAAATCTACATCGGTTCCATGTAAGGCCCGGTAAAAGCGTCCGTGCAGCTCCTTGCTCTGCCATACCTCCCTGCGGTCATTAGTGTCTAATACTTTAGGTTTGCGCCAGTTCTCGTTAGCCAAGGAGAGCGGGGTAAGGCCCTTGTCCACTGAGACCAGATCTCGGTGCATCCCCACGTTGGCTTCTAGGAAGTATTCCCTGAGACTGCATACCTCACGGTTGTGTAGGGTCTTACTATTTAAGAAACCACGACCCCCACACTTCCGCGGGATATACAGTCTCATCACCGACGACCGTGGGTGATGCATCCGATTTGCGGTCAATAGTGAGCGGACCCTCCTATCCAGGGCATCAAGTTCTGTCTGAGTCCATTTGAGTATGCCGAAAGAATACATCAAAACCGGCATGACCCAACTGTTGAAGGCGCGCACCTTGTTTCCGCCTGACAAAAGACTGCTCAGGACCTTGTTCAGGCGGCCAAAGAAGCGCTCCCTCAACGATTGTTTCATGACGGCAATATTGATACCTAATGCTTCCGACATACCCAAATACTTGTAGGTTTCTGTTGACGAGAGGGATCTAAGTAGTATGGAATCCGAGAGTTGAGTTCTCACGGATTCCATAATCTCCCCACGCTTCACATGCAAGACTGCACATTTGTCCACACCAAATTCCATTCTGATGCCACTACTGAAAATTTCTGTTACCTTCAGTAGCTTCATCAGTTGCAAATTGTTGGGGGCAAATAATTATTTCCTTTATTCATTTCCTTACATACTAAATACATGTTTAAATATTTTTTTAAAAAAGATATAAAAATAATAATTAATGTTTTGTTTAATTTGTCTTCACCTATTGTGACAACCCTACCAAAATAGGTAATCATTTTGCACGTTCATAAGAAGCTTATACTCTGTTCCATATTTCTACTCTTGTGCTTGTGTGCCCGACTCTTGGAGTGCAGGTAATTTAAGCTGGTCGAAAGGGCAAGGCGGCCCGCGAACTAAAAGGAGCAAGTGAGCCGGCCACCAAGCAGAAGTTGCAGTAGTGAACGTTAAACATCTGCGACGATAAGCTCGCGTGGGCCTAGGACCGCAGCAGCCCCGGGGCGCCAGAGCCGTGACAGAAACTATGCTAACTTGCATGCTTGCTGTAGGTATGAATGATGTATGCTTGTTTGCGTGTATGCATTCGGCATGTTTGCGGAAATAAAAATCACATTAAGTTCACAATCAACTGTTTTATAGAATTATTATTTTATTACATGCAGAAAGATAAATAAAGAATGAGTTACACAAAATACATAGACAATTTACGTTAATTAAACTAATCTTAGATTAGCTTCTATTGTCTTCAAACACCAGTTACTATAATTTAACTGAATAATATATTTTCGGTATAATTTGACTGAATAATATATTTTCTATGCGACAATTTTTAACCAAAACTTTTTTCCTGTTTGCTGGTATTGGGATGCCCGAGTTTATTTTTTTATATAGGTATTATAGAATATCATGTGATTTGCGCTCACTACGATATTTATTCTGTTCTAGGGATTTCCTAGTCGTTTAAATATTTTGTGTTTCAGTGGCTAGGCTGGTTGGTATTCGGGTGACGAACTTGTTTCACAGATGTAATTTTCGCTAAACCATTGTGCAACAGTTTCCACCTCAGAGGATATATTTTTGCGCCATTCGTCAAAATAGTTTGGTACTATATCACTAGGCGATATGTAAGAAAGAGCAAGTAAACATTTTATTTTCGTGGGAAAGGACCATGAGCAAAAGTGTCCTCACCCTCCAACAGGTCTGAAACCAGTGCCATTCGATGCGCCTAGTAAGTAACTTATTTTTTTACTATGACGAGTTTTTTCAGAAACGTGGGGTTTACCTGGAATACTTGAATATATCCACCAAACCTAACTTTTCCAAAGGCAACATTTTTTCAAGTCTGGGAGGTCAAACAGGTTTGGGACTAGTGTCATTCGAAGCGCCTATATACTAAGGTTTTTTTTACTAAGGCGACATTCTTGAATTATGTGGGGTTTACCTGGGATACATTAAAACATCAACCTAACCTAACCATTGAAGACGCTTTTTTTCAAATCTGGGAGGTCCGACAGATTTGGGACTAGTGTCATTCGAAGCGCCTATACAATAAGGTGTTTTTTTACTAAGGCGACATTCTTGAATTATGTGCGGTTTACCTGGCATTCATCAAAACATCAACCAAACCTAACCTAACGTAACGTAACCATTGAAGACGCTTTTTTCAAATCTGGGAGGTCCAACAGATTTGGGACTAGTGTCGTTCGCAGCGCCTATACAATAACGTTTTTTTTTACTAAGGCGACATTCTTGAATTCTGTGGGCTTTACCTGGCATACATCAAAACATCAACCAAAAAAAAAAGGGGGGTTTATTTGAAGCATGCTAAGTCATGCATGTTTATTTTTTTATGCTTTAGAAACCCCACTTATTTAAAGAATGTCGCCATAGTAAAAAAAACCTTATTACGCAAGTGCATCAAATGGCGCTAGTTTAAAATCAGTTGATCCTCCCAGATTAGAGAAAACGAGTCGTCAATGGTTAGGTTAGGTTGATGTTTTGTTGTATCCCAGGTAAACCCCACATAATTCAAGAATGTTGACTTAGTGACGAAAAAACCTTATTGTATAGGCGCTTCGAACGACACTGGTCCCAAATCTGTTGGACCTCCCAGATTTGAAAAATAGCGTCTTCAATGGTTAGGTTAGGTTTGGTTGATGCTTTGATGTATCCCAGGTAAACCCCAAATAATTCAAGAATGCCGCCTTAGTAAAAACAAAACCTGATTGTATAGGCGCTGCGAACGACACTGGTCCCAAATCTGTTGGACCTCCCAGATTTGAAAAAAGCGTCTTCAATGGTTAGGTTAGGCTAGATTTGGTTGATGTTTTGTTGTATCCCAGGTAAACCCCACATAATTCAAGAATGTTGACTTAGTAAAAAAAACCTTATTGTATAGGCGCTTCGAACGACACTGGTCCCAAATCTGTTGGACCTCCCAGATTTGAAAAAAGCGTCTTCAATGGTTAGGTTAGGTTTGGTTGATGCTTTGATGTATCCCAGGTAAACCCCAAATAATTCAAGAATGCCGTCTTAGTAAAAAAAAACCTGATTGTATAGGCGCTGCGAACGACACTGGTCCCAAATCTGTTGGACCTCCCAGATTTGAAAAAAGCGTCTTCAATGGTTAGGTTAGGTTTGGTTGATGTTTTGATGAATGCCAGGTAAACCCCACAGAATTCAAGAATGTCGCCTTAGTAAAAAAAAACCTTATTGTATAGGCGCTTCGAATGACACTAGCCTCAAATCTGTTGGACCTCCCAGATTTGAAAAAAGCGTCTTCAATGGTTAGGTTAGGTTTGGTTGATGTTTTGATGAATGCCAGGTAAACCCCACAGAATTCAAGAATGTCGCCTTAGTAAAAAAAAACCTTATTATAAAGGCGCTTCGAATGACACTAGTCCCAAATCTGTTGGACCTCCCAGATTTGAAAAAAAATTGCCATTGGAAAAGTTACGTGTGGTGGATATATTTAAGTATTCCAGGTAAACCCCACGTTTCTGTAAAAACTCGTCATAATAAAAAAAAAATTTACTTACCAGGCGCATCGAATGGCACTGGTTTCAAACCTGTTGAGGGTGGGGACGCGGTTCATACAAAATCCCCCATGGTCCTTTGCTGCATGCAGGGTGTTTGCTTGTTGCATGATTCCTAAAGGAAAATAAAAATCACATTTGTTCACAATCAACTGTTTTATTGATATACTAGCATGCGTTGCTATGCCCTTTTTCCTACATACTACCCGCCTACGTACCAACTATCCACCTACCACCAACCTACCTACCTACCTCCTACCCTACCTACCTACTACCTTACCTACCTACTACCCTACCTACCTACTACCCTACCTACCTACCACCCTATCTACTACTCTACCGACTACCCTACCTACCAATCACACCTACTCTACTATCCTACTTACCTACTACCCTACCTACTACTCTACCTACTACCCTGCCTACCTACCTACCACTTTCTTACCTTTTAAACCTTCCCTGGACTTCCACTAATATTTCAACTTTAAAATTAATAACTCAAAGAGTATATAACCACTACGTATGAATAGCTTATCAAGAAAAATCATAGACAACTTATAAAAAGACATTTACACTTTTGTTAACCTGTAGAATAAATCTTAGGTATTATTTTCGGAAATTAAAAATTAAATAATTTACACAAATTAATGTCTAAAACAAACAAATATAACATTACCTGAACTTTCGAGACAACTTACAAAAAATAAATTTCTGAACGCACACATTATTTGACAGGATTGGACAACAAATGTTTGACATGTAATAAACAAATCAGCATTTATTGAAATGATTAAGTATTCATTACACATATCGAGTTTTCATTGTTTTTAAGATGTATTATGCTATTCGGGGCGGAGACAAATCCAACGAATCAATAACCATGAAAATTGGTTCAGCAGATCTCAAGTTATAAGTGTTGTAACAAACCCGTCTTTGTTTTATATATATATAAGATAAGATAATATAATACATGCAGAAAGATAAATAAAGAATGAATTAAACAAAATACATAGACAATTTAGATTAGCTTCTATTGCCTTCAAACACCAGTTTCAGTATAATTTGACTGATTATTTATTATCATTTCCAAGCGACAATTTTTGACCAAAACTTTTTCCTTTTTGCTGGTATTGGGATGCCCGGACCTAGTTTATTTTGTGTGCGTTACGATGGCGCGGCCAAGGCGTTTTTTTTTTAAAACCATGCCAAGATTATGTAAAAGTTTGTAAAAGTTGATTCCCAAAACCATATATTACTTAAATAGATTTTAGGTAAGTACATCTATTTTAAAAACTACTGAATACTTCTAGTCAAAGTTATGGTTATAAAGTTGTAAGGGTTTGAACGTGGCCGCGCCATCTAAAAGCGGAGAACCGCGTGGCCACAAAGATCTTTAAAACTAAGTGTTACAGAGACCTGAAATTTAGGTAAATAACAGATTAAATATGTAAAAAAAATTAAACATACAGGGTGGTGCCGACAATACGACAATAAATGAAACCACTGGTAGTTCTAGTCCTTATGAACAAATTTAACACCAAAATAAAAAATTTGAAAAAAAAAACAATAAAACTAAGTAGCATAAAACTGTTAACGAAATACATTACAATTTACAAACAAATATTGGTTTACTAACCTAAGGAATAATTTGCACCGATTAACGAGTGGAAATAAAATGTAACAAAAGAATTTGGCAAAGACATTTACAGACAACAACCTACCTAGTTGTTGTCGTATCGTCGGCACCACGAAGGTGTTAGGATTTGTTTGATAGTTTAAAAATGTTCCTATGAACTAGAACTACCAGTGGTTTCATTTATTGGCGTATTGTCGGAACCAACCTGTAGCTGATAGGTAGTGGTTGATAGTGAGAAAGAAGAAAAACGAACTTTTAGTAAGATTAGAGACCATTAGAACGGAATGCGCGGGAGTTTGGTTTTAGGCCTGGTGTCTTCGCGCTGGTTTTTACCAGAGTGCTCAATCTTAGTACAAAAAACTGGGGACAGAATGGGGTACAATGATACAAAATCACGAAGTATGTGTAGTCCCTGTACTGAATGAGTTTAATTGTGTTTTTTTAATTTTGTCGGATTATAATCGCTCAATTTATACCAAATACAAATAAGAGATGGCAGCTCTATAGCTCCGGTAGCTCATTACAAATATTTTAAACTGACTTATTGTTTATTTTAACCAAAGAGTAGCATCATTATCATAAATTTGAATTGCATTAAACTCACAGAATTATTTTCACTAACGTACATTGGGGTGTTGGTAGAGTATTCTTGATGGTTTTAATTAATAATAAACTGGTAACCCTAATACAAATGTCTCCAAAATTCTGACGCGTGCGTTGTTTACTTTTTTATTCTTTCTGTGTTATTTTGTGTATTTGTTGTTGTTGAGTGAAAACTCCTCCGGCAAATCCCTATCTTGGACTAGAAAGGATTTGTGAGTGATTGTGTCACAACCGTCACAACTGAGATAGGACTCCAGTGTTGTGATAACTGCAACAAAATTGTAATTTTCGAATTAAGTATCCACTCCTCCAGCCATACAAAAAATACCATACAATGTTAAAACTTTAATTTGATAATAAAAACATGATTTCCTAAATTGTATTTCATTTATCAATCCTTGAAATCAACACTATAAAGTACTAATAAAAATAAGTATATCTGCATAGCTATATGTAGGTATCCATCCACCCTTACCAAAGGTGTAGTTCTAAATAGAAATATCAGATGGCGCTAGTTTCTTCACGAACGCAAGTGACCCTGTTTCACAGCACAAGATTGGTCTCTATTTCAATATAGTCTAATGTACTCTGTGGTTTTTACCGACTGATCCTTCGATCAATTGCAATGGCGGCCGCAGCGGTAGGCGGGGTGAGGGGGTCGCGCATTGACCAATGAGAGCGCCCGTGTGCAGTCCGTTCTTGTTGGCCTTAAGGTTTAATTTAAAAGTATAAATATTTTTTGTAATAAAAAACAAACTTAAAAATAAAATATACATTGAAGGTACTTAAACATTAATAAATTTAGAAAGACGGGCGGACCGCGGCTTCATCGGCAACATCCTGCCCCTTAGTGTCGTCATTGCGACACTCAAAACTCAAGAGTAAAGCAACCCGTGTAGCGGGACGTTTCAAAATACTTGTACTAGTTTTAATGTCTACGGTTCTTACCCGTCCATCAGCTCCTGGATACACCCGATGAACAATTCCCTTTGGCCAGACATTCCGAGGGGAAGCGGGGTCTACAACAACAACCAGATCACCTACCTTTAGCTGTGCACCCTCGCGGTCCCATTTCTTGCGGGGCGCTAGTGTAGGCAACACTTCTCTGAGCCATCTGGACCAAAATAAGTCAGCTAAGCGTTGTACAATACGCCATTGCTTTCTAAGATATAAGTCACTGTCATCAAAGATACCTATTTGGGGCAGATTGGATGAAGAACCTAGCAAAAAATGATTAGGTGTTAGCGACTCTGGGTCGCGTGGGTCGACCGAAACATGAGTTAAGGGTCGCCCATTTATTATGTTCTCTACTTCACACAAGAAAGTAAGCAAAGTTTCTTCTCTCGGAGCCCTTTACTTTATTACAACTCTTAGAGCTGTTTTAACGCTCCTAACAAGACGCTCCCATGCACCACCCATATGTGGACTGGCGGGAGGAATGAATTTCCACTCGACTCCCTTATTTAAAGCTTCAGTTGTTAATGCTTGTTGATTATCGAGTAGTTCTTTATAAGCCCTTTTCATTTCCGTGTTAGCCCCTCTCAAATTAGTACCGTTATCCGAAAACATGGTCTGTGGCCAACCCCTACGGGCGGCCATTCGACGAAGTGACATTATCATGGAATCAGTAGTAAGAGTCGGAACTACTTCAATATGGACGGCGCGTACCGTGAGGCAAGTGAATAGTACGCCGTACCTGCGCGCCCTCTGCCGACCGACCGTGACTTCCACAGGCCCGAATAAGTCTACTCCACACATGGTGAATGGTCTATGGTGATGTGTTAGACGACATTCGGGTAGGTCACCTAGGCGTGGCGGCAAAGGCATGGCTCTTTTAAAACGGCAAATTAAACATTGTTTAGATATAGTACGAACTGTAGGTCTTAATCGAATGAGCCAATATTTTTGACGCAACTCATTAACTACCATCTCGTTACTAGAGTGCGCGGCCCTTATATGGTATTGAGTAACGATAAGTCGTGCGATATAGTCATTGCCATCCAAAATTATTGGGTATTTAGTGAGCTGATCTACACCCTTTACGTTACCGATTCGACTACCCATACGTAACAAATTATTTTCGTCCAATTTCGGGGTGAGTGATCTCAAACGGCTATCTTTATTTACTTCTTTGTTTAATTTTAGCAAACTTATTTCAGTTTGAAAGGAACGTTCTTGTGAGTAACGAAGTAACAATAGTTCCGCTTTATTTATAAGTTTTGCGTTAATTACTTTAATTTCACTCTTCTTACATTTTTCAATAAACAATAGAACAGTTGCAGTACTACGTAATAATCGTAGCCAACTAGAGAATCGACTTGGTTCGGGAACAGGTAAGTCATTTATCATATTATTATCTTGAACAACGTGTACTTTTTCTAATATATCATCACTAATTGTTTTTATTTCAGGTTGTTGCGGCCAGCAAGAACGCGGCTGGTGTAAGAACGACGGGCCCGAGAACCACTCCGAATCACTTGTCAATACGTAATCACTATTTTTTGTCGCCAGGTCTGCGACGTTTACGTCAGTGGGCACATATCGCCACTCGTCGGGCTTACTCAACTCGTCAATTTCTCCTAGCCTGTTCGCGATGAATACTTTATAAGTTCTACAATTATTTTTAATCCAGTGTAAAACTGTGGTCGAATCTGTCCAGTAGAAAACTAAATTAGGTTGTAAACGATGTTCCTTTTTAACACTATTAGCTAACTTACATGCTAACACGGCTCCTTGTAACTCAAGTCTAGGCACGGAAACCGGTTTTAACGGAGTAACTTTACATTTACTCGCGATAAACGATACGGTTACTTGTCCGTCGCTGCTTTCGCGACGCCAATATGCCGCAGCGGCGTACGCGCTGGGCGATGCATCACAAAATAAATGAAGTTCTAAACTAGCTAAACTATCACCCGTCTGATCACAGGAAAAATAACAACGCGGAATTCTAATATTATTTATCTCCTTAGCTTGATTAATCCACTTACAGAATAAATCATTTAAATTATCATTCAATTTTTCATCCCATTTGATATTAAGTTTCCATGTTTCGCGCATCAATATTTTTCCCTTGATTGTAAACGGTCCCAAATAGCCGTGAATATCAAAAATAGACATAATAATACTCAACATTTCGCGTTTAGTAGGTATTCGTTTCAAAAGTATAATATCTTGCGGAATACGTTTAAAAGATAAATCTAAAGCTAACATATCGCTGCGCGGGAACCACAATATGCCCAATGCACGCTCCGCCTGTTTATCAAAATTGAACTTTATTGCTATGTCGTTAAGACTGTCTTTTGGAATGTCACTTAGCACAGTAGATACATTACTGAGATAGTTACACATTTTAAATCCACCTTCATTATGGATAAATGAAATTTCTTTTATTATTTTTCTAGCTACCTCCTCATCAGAAAAGCTATCAATATAATCATCCATGTACTGATTGTTTGTTATGGCCTTCACAGCGTCTGGCATTTGTTGACTAAATCGAGAAGCATTTTTATTTTGATTAATAAATTGGGCAACAAACGGGGAACAATTTGCGCCGAAAATAAGTGACGTCATTACATACTTATTTACAACGTCGCTGCCTTTCTCCTTCCACAAAAACCTAAACGCATTTTGATCGTTATTATGTATTTTAATACGTAAAAACATATCTTTTATGTCTCCTATTATTCCTATAGGGTTCTCCCTAAACCTAAACATTATACCATATAAAGATTGTAATAAGTCAGGCCCTTGGAGTAGATAATCATTAAGTGACATATTGTCACTTTTGGCGGCGGCATCAAAGACCAATCGTAACTTTTTTTTGTTTGGGTTGTCCACACCAAAATGCGGTAAATACCAAACGTGGTCCGACTCGGAATCGAACCTGCACTCTGCTTTAGTCAGTTTTCGTGCGTAATTGTTTTTTAGTAAATGTTCAATACGTTCGCGGTATCTAATTTCATATTCTGGATTAGAAGACATTTTTCTTTCTACTGAGTTTAATCTTTTTAATGCTACGGGATAAGAGTCCGGCATTACAAATTTATCGTGCTTCCATGGAAGCTTGACCGACCATTGACCGTTAACTAACTCAGCTGACTCATTAAGAATATTTACGGCTCGTAATTCTTCAATATTTTGACGTGGTTTGTTACTGATACCAATTGAATCGAGTGAAAATGAACAGCGAATTAAATCGTGTAGTTGGCTTAAATTAACGTCTGTACTACATTCGAAGGTATCTTTGACGACAGCTGTCTGACACAATGGTTTATTAGCACATGAATTAAAATCAAAACATGAAGTCCCGCTCGCGCCCGCGCTGCCGTTCCTCGGGGACGAGTCGCGGAGCGCGTGCGCGGCAGGCTTACCTGGCTGACTGAGTGTGAACGATGTCGCCGCTCCGTGCGCTTCGGCTGACTTGCAGCCGGCGCCACCAATGCTGCCGATGTTGTTGACGTGCTCGGCGCGCTTACCAGTAATATCAGCTTGCCAAGCTCCGTGCACACACCATCCTAATAAAGTTTGCGTGATGTATGGTCCGCCCGGCTTAAACCTTTTACATAAAATAGGTGCAATTAAATCATAATTGTCCTGACCAATTAACATTTTAGGTTTTACATTGCTGTCACATATTATTGGGTTATTATTACTAGACATGTTTTCACAATAGTTTACATTAGAGGTGAATAACTGTAAGGGCAAATTAAGTTCTTTGAGTTTACGAGCACGCAAGTCGAATTTGTTACCGTCACTGTTACTTATTTTACATTTAATTATCTCAGTCTCACACAATAACTCTGAGTCCCATGCACCTGAAGCGCGCATTGTGACCCTTTCCCCGTGCAGCCCGACCTTATCGGCAAGGTCGGCCGCGATGAGAGTCACTGTTGCGCCGTCGTCAAGAAGCGCATGCGTGGCCACACTTGACCTGGGTCCATGAATGGTGACCGGCACTATTTTAAGCACTACATTTGTCTTTGGTTTTATCACTGACACTTCGTGACACTGCGCGGCGCGGGTGCTGGCGTGTGAGACGAGCTCACTAGCGGCGGCGCTAGCGGAGTCAGCCGTCGCGGTGTCGTTGGGTGGCGCGGAAGTTTCACGCGCCACTGCTGGCTTCGTCCAGTGCAGTATCTGGTGATGGGCCCCACCACAGGCCTCGACGTTGCAGTTTTCCGCAGTACACTCGTTCTTATCCGGGTGCCGAGCACCGAGACATTTGAAGCATAACTTGTTTGCTCGTACAAATCGCCACCTATCCTTTCTCATGGCTCGCTTGAATTGACTGCAGTCTGGCAACGCATGCTTGTTCCTTCTGCAAAACTTGCACTTGCCGGCAGTGTCGGGGTCACTGTCCTTAACAGATGTTAGCACGGAATGATGATCGCTATGCTTTTTCTGGTGTTGTTTATTTTTGTAAAATTCATTCTGATATTGTATGTGGCTAACTCCCGACTCTGCAACCTTTTGCGCTTCTTCATAAAGGAATTTGGACAGTAGTTCCAGTTTAGGCGTTTCAGTGTGACGTACTCGGTTTTCGTGTAGGTATTCTACCCATTTGTTGACGAGTCCTGTAGGCAATTTGGATACGACGATTGTTAACAACTCTGGACTTTTCAAGTAATCTATTTGTTTCAACGTAGTTACGGCGGTGACGTGATTTTTTATTTTGATGGAGAATTTCACAATTTCGGCGTGATATGACTGTGGTAGTGGTGATAACTTTTTCAGTTGTGACACAACTTGCCGCATGACGTTCTCTGGTCTGCCGAACCTCAGTTCGAGCGTTTCTATGATATCGTGGGGCGAGCTCGCTCCCATCAGCAATGCAGCGGCTGCATCTTTTGCGTCGCCGCGCAAACACTTCCGTAGACGCCACACATTTTCTGTATCACTGTACTTACATACCCGTGACGATTCATAAAACGCTTCACGAAATTGTACCCATTCCAACGGATCTCCAAAGTACAAGGGCAGATCCTTCGAGGTGGCCAGCCTGGACAACAGCACCTTATTGCCCGTGTTCGAATTAGATGAGTCGACAGCCTTCTTAATCGCGTTGGTCAGCTCCTCGATGGCGCGATGAGTACTGGTCGTGGTAGTAGGCAGCATAGCCATCTCGTCGCCGTCAATGTTGCGGTGGCACTCACCGCCCCCGACAGTCGCTTTATTGCGATCGTGCGACGTACCGGGTTCAGCAACAGATTTTTCCAGCCAATTCTCCACTTTGCTTTTGTAGGAAGCTGATGAAGATTGCTTTGAGCAGCGCGATTTCGATTCCAACTCGGCTAAGTCCATGGCCAATTTCTTGTCGACTAAATCCATTTCGATTTTGGCTTTAACACGTTCGCGTTAACAACGTCTTACAACGTCGTGTTGATATAATTATGAAATGGCGCAACGTCATATGACGTCCTCTAGATTGACACATTTATTTTAACGGAACGTCTTTGGACGTCTATTTTATGGGCAAATTCCTATGGCGCATCTACTTAGCGCCGCAACACGTTCGATTTTTCAAGCCTCAACCGCCGCATGACCAAAAAAAAAAAATCTTTCTAGTTTTGTACGCACACATGCAAAGGTAGCGCGCACAAACTCGCAACGTCTTATGACGTCCTCCCTTGTACCGCTATCCCCACTGCCACTTGAACTGCGCGCAGTGAGACGACCTAACGTGTGTGTCTGGAACTTATCTGGAATAGGTAATATTTTATCATAAAAGGTTAGTAAATATTATAAATTTCTTTATTACGCTTACTTGGTATAAGTACCCGCATGTTTTTGAGGAGCAAACAATGTCATAACTGACATGAATTTGATTTAATTTCGAAAGAGAAGTTCGTAACGGTTTTTCTGTTTTTTTTTGCATTTGCTTATTTTGAACAGTGCGAATATGGTTATACTCATAAAATAAATGGTGTTATGGTTTTTAAAATAACATAACATATAGTTACATTGCTATTTGCTTTAGTAAAGGTGTAATATTGCATTGTTATAGATGGATAAGGAAGAAGAACGTATCATGAAAGTTTTCGAAGAACCGTCATCGACGGGAAGTAAGAAACGAATCTGTATCATCCTCGAATAAAGAAACATCTTTTCCGACTGGTCACTGGCCTGAAAAGATACCTAAGAAAATCTCTTCTAATAAGAATACATTTTTGAAATGCAATGATCTTGTTTGTTAATTATTAAGGCTGATTAAACAGTAAAATAAAGATTTTGGAACCGTACAAATAAGAATGTTATGAGTGTTTGATTAAACTTACCTATATATCCATTTGTATCATTTCAATTTCCTTAATTTAAGTATATAGACGTCAGACGTGATATAACGTTGCGCCACATAACACAGTTCTAAGACGTACGTATTACGGCAGGACGTCTTTAGACGTTGCTTAAATTTGTATGGGAAAAAGGTGCGCCTCAGTACCAATATTCAGAAATGAGGTTGCTCACGCGAACGTGTTAACTTGAGCGGCTTCGTATTCCAGTTGCTGCCGTCGTATTGCTGACGACGGCGCGCGTGAGTTGCGAGAACTTTTGCACTCGCTGCCATCTTGTCGCTTCAAGCTCGAGTTAGCACGTGGGCGCACACCGATATCTGAGTGCACTTTCACGACATCTTTCACTGCATCCTTGCTGCCAAGCAGCAGTTCCGACTTGACTTCAAGTTGGTTTCCTTCGTCGTTAGTCAGTTGCTCCTTTTTCTTTTGTGCACGTGTCAACACACGCGGCGTTTGAAACAACGACATCCCTGCTTCACAGGTTTTGTTTCTCACTGATGATCAATCCGGCTCGAATGGACCAACTTTGTAGCTGATAGGTAGTGGTTGATAGTGAGAAAGAAGAAAAACGAACTTTTAGTAAGATTAGAGACCATTAGAACGGAATGCGCGGGAGTTTGGTTTTAGGCCTGGTGTCTTCGCGCTGGTTTTTACCGACTGATCCTTCGATCAATTGCAATGGCGGCCGCAGCGGTAGGCGGGGTGAGGGGGTCGCGCATTGACCAATGAGAGCGCCCGTGTGCAGTCCGTTCTTGTTGGCCTTAAGGTTTAATTTAAAAGTATAAATATTTTTTGTAATAAAAAACAAACTTAAAAATAAAATATACATTGAAGGTACTTAAACATTAATAAATTTAGAAAGACGGGCGGACCGCGGCTTCATCGGCAACACAACCTGTATAGAAAAAAATCCTAGGTTTATATTTTAGGAGCTGTAAGACTAAAACCCCATCATGGCCGCGCCATTGAAATGGTGAAAACCACGTTATCGCCGATATCTCGCTGAAAAAGCATCGTAGAGGTCTGGAGTTTCTTGTAAAACCTAGATTTTATAAAGTAAAATTTTTTAAAAATACACAAAAAACTCCTAGGTTTATATTTTAGGAGCTGTAAGACTAAAACCCCATGGCCGCGCCATTGAAACGGTGAAAATCACGTTATCGCCGATATTTTGCTAAAAAAGCATCGCACAGGTCTGATTTTTGTAAAACTTAGATTTAAATTCGTCAAAAATTGTAAAAATACACTAGTGAATCCTTTTTTTTTGTTTTTTTTGGAAGTGGGAAATCATCAAATAACCCCTCCCGCTCTTGGGCAGAGCGAAAGGGAGTGTCAGACTTCTACTGACTAAAAACCACCCATGTTCCTTCTTAGCCCTTTATGTCGAGGCCGCGGTATCTCTTGCAAACAACCTGCAGCCCCGACGGGCGTCGGCCCTTGCGGGCCCCTTCCACGTTGCTGACATCTCTTTGAGGCGCGCGTGGAACACGAACACGCCGTCGACACGGCCTGTCGTCGTCATAAGACGGACGGACGGCGAGCTAGCCCATTACTCACCGTCCGCAGGCCCGTGTCTATGGTGGCCGGAAGCCGTCACGTGGCCCCCGACGCCCGGAGCGTTTCCCGCGAACAATAGTAAATCCTAGTTTTATATTTCAGGAGCTGTATTACGATATCGCTTAAAACCTTTAATTAATAAGTTTTGAATGTTTCGATAGAGTGACCATTTTCCACCTATTGCATTACCTGGACATTATTTCTCAAGTAGTTTGTGTAGCTTTTATTGTTGATACCTTCAGTGCAATTCAATGTGTTCTATAGTTAATAATTTTTAGAATGCTGCCGCAAAAAGTAACAGCTTCAAATTTGAAAGCCCGAATAACTGTGAATGACATAACATGATGTTAATTGTTAACTAAAACACAGTCTAAGGGTGGCAAAGAAGCCCGTCGGGGCTGCGGGTTGTTCGCAGATACCGCCGCCTCGGCACAAGGGCTAAGAAGGAACATGGGTGGTTTTTAGTCAGTAGAAGTCTGACACTCCCTTTCGCTCTACCCAGAGCGGGGGGGTTACTGAACTAGCCGCATCACTAAAATAATTATGTGCATATTGCTATACTATAACAATGTGCACATAAAAAATCTTTTGACTTTATCAGGGTAAATTGATGTTGGAATCGGTGAGTTAATTACAGGGGTTATTTCTGGCATAACACATAGACATATTTCAAATCCTTTAGACAAATTCAAAACAATGACTTTTTTAATTTTAGTGCTTTTTCAGCTACTAAGTAATGGACCCCTCCATTGCTTGATAGCTGAAAAAGTACCTACCTAACTAAACAAAATCGGTGATTTATGTGTTTTTTATAATTAAAAATATACTAAAATAAAATTGTGAGATACAAAAACATAATTATGTTTTTTTAGAAATAAATATACCACTTTTCATTTAAATTAACTTAGAATCATCATTCATCATCATTACAGCCATAAGACGTCCACTGCTGGATATAGGCCTCCCCCAGATGGGCAGGATTTGCCATAATCACCACGCTTGGCAGGCGGGTTGGCGATCGCAGTATGGTTGTTACGAAGGCACAGAGAACGCTGCTGCCATTATTTACGTCCGACACCATACGGAACAACATAGAACTTTGAATATTTAAGAAACAATATGTGGAAAGTTTTCTGCAAACAATAAATGAATAAATCATGGTCACCCACCCTATCGAAACATTCAAAACGTGTTGAAGGTCTTAATTATGGAAAAAATGTATAATTTTGCGTATTAACGGCAACCTCACATATTAATCGGTGCTTTATACAAAAAAAGATCTAGTTAATTCCTACTTAATTCGAAAAACAATCACGACTTATTTCTAAGCAATACCGTACTACAGCTCCTGAAATATAAAACTAGGTTTTTTTTTGTATATTTTTTCAAACTTGGACAAATTCAAATCTAGGTTTTACAAAAAACTTCAGAACTCTGCGATGCTTTTTCAGCGAGATATCAACGATAACGTGCTTTTCACCGTTTCAATGGCGCGGCCATGGGGTTTTAGTCTTACAGCTCATAAAAATATAAACCTAGGATTTTTTATATATTTTTAAAATTTTTGACATATTCAAATCTAGGTTTTACAAGAAACTCCAGACCTCTACGATGTTTTTTCAGCGATATATCGGCGATAACATGGTTTTTACCGTTTCAATGGCGCGGCCATGGGGTTTTAGTCCTACAGCTCCTAAAATATAAACCTAGGATTTTTTTCTATATTTTTACAAATTTTTTACCTATTCAATCTGTTATTTACCTAAATTTCAGGTCTCTGCAACGCTTAGTTTTAAAGATCTCCGTGGCCGCGCGGTTCTCCGCGTTTCGATGGCGCGGCCATGTTCAAACCTTTACAACCTTACAATGATAACTTTGACTTACTTACTTAACTTTTTAACTTTGGTTTTGAGAATCAACTTTTACAAACTTCTACATAAACTTGGCATGGTTTTTTTTTAAAAAAAAAACGCCGTGGCCGTTCCATCGAAACGTAGACGTTTATTTTTCCGATAATAATTTGATATTTATAGAATCCCACATGATTTGTTCTCAGAACGATATTTATCTTGTTCTAGGGATATCCTAGTCGATTAAATCTTTTGTGGTCCAGTGGCTAGGCTGGTAGGTATTTAGCTGGGGACGAACTTGTTTCTCAGATGTAATTTTCGCTAAACCGTTAAGCAACAGTTTCCGCCTCAGAGGGTATACCTATTTTTGCGCCATACATCAAAATAGTTTGATACCTATCAGTGGCGAGGCGTGAAGTTTAAGAAAGGGAAACACGCTGTCAAACTAATACGTACAGTTTTTAGGGTTCCGTAGTCAACTAGGAACCCTTATAGTTTCGCCATGTCTGTCTGTCTGTCTGTCTGTCCGTCCTCGCTTAATCTCTGTGACCGTTAGCACTAGAAAGCTGAAATTTGGGACCAATATGTGTATCAATCACGCCGACAAAGTGCTAAAATAAAAATTGGAAAAAAATGTTTTATTAGGGTAGCCCCCCTATATGTAAAGTGGGAAGTGTTTTTTTTTTAATTTTAACCCTAATGTGTGATATATTGTTGGAAAGATATTTAAAAATGAATAGGGGTTTACTAAAATCATTTTTTGATAATGTCAATAATTTCGGAAATAATCGCTCCAAAAGTAAAAAACAAAGCGTCCCCCCCCCTCTAACTTTTGAACCATAAGTTTAGAAAATACGAAAAAAATCTGAAAAGTAGAACTTTATAAGGACTTTCTAGGAAAATTATTTTGAACTTGGATGGAAACAACAGATGGAAACTGCAGTTAACCAATATAATTTGGTCCCTGAATCGTATGAGCGCCTATACAATCCAGAGGTCAAGTTTCATTTGCCCGTATTTTTTTTTTAACTTCGTTTACATAATATTTTATTATCTACGGAACCCTACACTGAGCGTGGCCCGACACGCTCTTGGCCGGTTTTATTACATGTAAATCGGTGCATAAACTACAGAGATATCCCATTTTGAAATTTCGATGCCCACGAAAGTTACCAAAGACGCCACGAAAGTTACAGACATATCGTTCGTTTGGATGAATAGAGTATTAACTCAAAATTTACGATTATTAACCAATTATTTATAGAAATGGAAATATAGGGTGTAAAAGTACCCTTAACGCAAATGAAGGGCATTTGTTCTCCCCACCACTGCGATCATTTTTTTGTTCTAGACCATACCTGGGAACGTCCTAGTTACGGAGATATTGGGGGTCAAAGTTCCAAATTTTTCACAGCTGTTTTTGTAAATACTAGTATTTCAGGTTTTAATTTTACTTAAATTACCTCCATGACCCGTTTATTATTCAAAGCATCCACTAGCACAATGTTTTAAGAGTGCTTCTTTGACTTTTACCGTAAAATGTGATTTTTGACCCCAAAAAAAAAAGTCATTTCCCAGCAAAAATTTTTGCGTAGGGGTACTTAGTTTGATGTACAGAATGCCTGGTTGACGGATGCGTGAAGGGTTCGTTTACACCCTGTATATTGATTTGAAAACTTCAAATCGCTCTCCTGAAAAATAGGTTTTTTTTTGAGTTAATACCCTGTTCATCTGGACCAACGATATTTTCTCGAAGCAAAATGTGGTTTCAAATCCTTATTTTTTCACAAATTTCCTTTTGATTGATAAAATAAAAAAAAACAATATACAGTATATATTAATCAACTTGTATTTGAGATCTTGTATATGGTATGACTTCAAATGGATGTCAATGGGTGTCGTGGATGTCGGTCAAATTATATACTAAAACCTTCCTCGAGAACCACTCTATCCATTGGTGAAAACAACAAGAAAATCGGTGCAGTAGTTTTTGGGTTAATCGCAAACAGACAGACAGACAGACGCGGTGAAGGACTTTATTTTAATCTGTTCCTAAACTGTAATAGTAGTTTACTGTAATGACCCCTCTCATCATCGTATTCTTGATGTGATGTACTCTGACATTGTGTCCGCCCTTCGTGGTGCGTCCTTGGCGGGCCGGGAGGGTGTGGGGAGGAGTGGGAGTGGGCCGCGCATAGTAGGTTGGAATAAACACGTCAGCGAGGCTTACCGGAAGGCTAGAATAAAGTTTACAGAGTGGGTATGGTGCGGTAAACCGAACGCTGGCGCTGTGTACGATGACATGTGTGCCAGCAGAAGGGTTTTTAAAACACATTTAAAATGGTGTCAAGATCATCAGACCCAGATAGAAATGGACAGGCTTGCGGAAAAGCACGCCAAAGGTGATTTTCGGGGCTTTTGGAAAAACACCAACAAAGTTAACGCCAAACCTGGACTTCCGGTGAGTGTCGAGGGAGTGAATGATTGTAAAGGCATTGCTGAAATCTTTAAGAGCCAATTCTCGGTACAGTCGCCGTTGGGTCCGGCGTGTGAGGTTATCAATGGTGAGTTACCTGAAGGGATAGTAGGGGTGAGGTTTAGTGCCAAGGATGTGGCTGTAACCCTTAAGAATATGAACAAAGGCAAGAGTCCTGGTCACGATTCTCTATCCATTGAACACCTGGTTCACGCTGGCCCTCATGTGAACCGTGTATTGGCAATGTTCTACTCGCTGTGCGTGAGCCACTCTTATCTTCCGCTGGATCTCATGAGAACTGTGGTTGTGCCTGTAGTTAAAGATAAAACTGGTGACTTAGCAGATAAAAGTAACTATAGGCCCATTTCTCTAGCTACAGTGATAGCGAAAGTGTTTGACGGTTTGCTTAATACGCAGTTAAGTAAATATATACCTCTGCACGATAATCAGTTTGGATTTAGACCCAAATTATCAACGGAAAGTGCCATACTGTGTCTTAAGCATACCGTCAAATACTATAATGATCGTAAAACCCCCGTATATGCATGTTTTCTCGACTTGTCCAGGGCCTTTGATTTGGTGGCGTACGATCTCTTGTGGGAAAAACTTGAAAGTATCAACCTACCACCTGAACTTGTTTCCATCTTCAAGTATTGGTATACGCACCAAGTCAACAGCGACAGATGGTCGGGGGCAGTGTCGGAGCCATATCGATTGCAGTGCGGTGTTAGGCAGGGCGGACTGACCTCACCTACGTTATTCAATCTCTACATGGACGCGCTGATTGTCGCGCTGAGCAGACAGCACGTCGGCTGTCATGTAGACGACGTGTGTGTCAATAATTTAAGCTATGCTGATGACATGGTTCTGCTGAGCGCGTCGATCTGTGGCCTAAGGAGGTTGTTAGCGACTTGTGGGGATTACGCTGTTAAACACGGACTTGTGTATAACATTAAGAAAAGCCAGTTCATGGTCTTTGAGGCCGGCGGTGCTAAATGCCCGGACTATGTACCGCCTGTACGTCTGAATAGTGTATCCTTAGACAGGGTATACCAGTTTAAATACCTAGGGCATATAGTCACGGCAGACCTCAGGGATCATGCTGACTTGGAACGGGAGCGGAGGGCTTTGTCAAAAAGAGCTAATATGTTGGCCCGCAGGTTCGCGCGTTGTTCGGATGACGTGAAAATAGCTCTTTTTCGAGCATTTTGCACGTCCATGTACACGTGCAGCCTGTGGGCTAGTTACACGCAGAAAAGCTACAACGCCCTTCGCGTTCAGTTTAACAACGCGTTCAGGGCGGTGTTGGGTCTGCCTCGTTACTGCAGCGCTTCAGGTATGTTCGCATGGGCGCGCACGGACTGCTTCCATGCGACCATGCGGAAGCGCTGCGCGTCTCTTGTGCGCAGAGTGCGGGTCAGCTCCAATACTGTTCTGAATATGATTGCAAATAGGTTGGACTGTCCTTATGTGCGACACTGCTGTGACAAACAAGTTACATATAGTGTCGCACGTAAGAGAACTATATAAATTGTATTATGATTATGAATTATTTTGATTATTATTTATTATTGTATTGTGTATTTGAATTCTATTTGTTTTCTATGATTATAATGGTTTGTCTAATATGGGTTTTGATACCTGAAATAAATGAATTTAATTTTAATTTAAATTTTTAATTTAATAGTAATTGCTCGATAAGAACATTTATTTTCTGATATTCAAAATGTCAATCTTCTTAAAACTCTTTTTTTATTTGAGATTCTGTAGGTATTCTGACTTATCTACTATGCATTTACATTGACATTGTTTATTTGAACTCTAATGTTACTTCCCATTCCCAACAACAGCACCTCAAATCCTGAACAAATGCATCTTAACGGCATGTACCAATATTGCTAATCTGTTTGCTTCACACTTTTCCTGAGTGATTCTTTATCTAGTAATATACAGTTCACCACATATAAAGTATTTGTTAAGTTAAATCAGCTTGATACTAACAAAGGTGCAGGTCCTGATTAAATACATCCTTTTTTTTTTTTTTTTTGGGGGGTGGGAAATCATCAAATAACCGCTCCCGCTCTTGGGCAGAGCGAAAGGGAGTGTCAGACTTCTACTGACTAAAAACCACCCATGTTCCTTCTTCGCCCTTCATGTCGAGGCCTCGGTATCCCTTGCGGACAACCCGCAGCCTCGACAGGCGTCGGCCCTTGCGGGCCCCTTCCATGTTGCTGACATCTCTTTGAGGCGCGCGTGGAACACGAACGCGCCGTCGACACGGCCTGTTGTCGTCATAAGACGGACGGACGGCGAGCTTACCCATCACTCACCGTCCACAGGCCCGCGTCTACGGTGGCCGGAAGCCATCACGTGGCCCCCGACGCCCGGAGCGCCTCCCGCGGCGGATTAAATACATCCTTAGTTTTAAATCGGTGTGCCAATTTACTGAAGCACTGTTAGCCAAAATCTACAACCGCTCCCTTGCGGAAGGAATTTTTCCAGAAGAATGAAAAGAATCTCGAATTGTTCCTGTTTATAAAGAAAGCGATCAAGACAATATTAAAAACTATGGACTCATTACTATTCTTTCAACCTTGGCTAAAATATTTGAATCCCCAAATTATCCTATTTTTAAGCGGCTTCAATTCAGCGGAACCTTTTTTATGTATGTTCCCCGATTACTCGAAGATGGCTAGACCGAATTGGGTATTTTTTATTTTTCATTTCTACATGTTAGTAAATTCATCTCAACTCATCAACACGGTTTTAGAAGTGGTCGTTCTATTCAGACTAATCTGACTTGTTTTATCTCTGATCTAACAAAAGAAATATGAATTTCTTCAGGAGGACACTTTTCCAGTGCCTTTGATAAGGTTAACCATTAACTTTTACTACAGAAACTCGAATCACATGGTATACATTGGTCCCTTCTTGCCTGGTTTTAATCATATTTGAGTGAAAGGAAACAAGTAGTTTCAGTGAGAGGTCATTAGACTAGTTTGTATTATGCTAAGTCTGGAGTACCACAGAGTTCGCACGTGGGTCCTCTTCTTTTCATTATTCTTGCCAACGATCTCGCTTCTCGAATTAGTTGCGATTTTTCTTTTATGCTGATGATCTCAAAATTTATAAAAGAGTAGAGTCACCAGCAGATCCAGTCTATCTTGATCAAATCAGTCTTTGGTGTGAATCTAATGGTATGACCTTGAATGCAGAAATAGTTATTTGTGCAACAAGAGAGCAAAGTGGGTTTTTGCTGCGAGTGTTGATTTTGAATCCCGAGTAAGCGAAGGATTCTATAGTTGAATCACGAGCGTAGCGAGTGATTCTAAAGTTGAATCCTGAGTGTGGCGAGGGATTCAAAGGCACGAGATGCAAAAAAACTTTGCTCTCGTGTAACACACATTACTTTTCACTTCAGCAGCGAGAACACTTTAGGAGATAAAATAATAAACAGGAATAGATTGAAATAACTATTTATTGTGAATCAAAATAATTAACATTGTAGGTAGAGGTACCAATTCAATAAAATTAGCCTTAAGCCCAACTGACATTATTTTTAGAAAAGATACGAGTTTTGCGTATGTTTCAATATGCACGTTATGTTTTGTTTTTAAAGTAGCTTTCAACATTGAGTAAATACTCCACATTGTAGATGATCGCCTCGTCTCGTCTGTGATATAACTAAAAAATATGATAGCAACACCGTCTCCGAAAAACTGCTTGCGCCCTTTGTAAGTCTCCATTCATTGAAGACATGGTATGCTTTCAGATATTTTTCGCGAGATTTTTCAGGCAGGAAACTTAATTCTGCATTTTTTACATTATTCTTGAATTCTTCGGGTGTTAAATACCAGACTTCGTCACTGGACTCACTCATATTTATTTATTATTATTAATTTATTATCCAAATATTGTACATACTTTGTAGCTAGCATCAGAGACTAAAACAATAAAAAAATTGAATCCCGCTGTTTTTTTTTTAATTCGTTCTGAATCTACACTCGCGATTCTGTCTCAATATTAAAAATTGTTAAAACTATAAATAAATTAAGTAGATACCTACATGATAAACTTCGTATTTTTTTCTTCAACATTCTTCATCTTGATTTAAATATAAAAAACATAATTCGATTATTCGAAATATAACAATTTTTCATTTCATCGCGTGATTTACAATATTACGGTTATCGATTTACAATATCGGTATCCAAAAGTTTTATTGTTTGTTTCTTTTTTAGGCCTATTAAATATGGAATTTGAAATCTTTAGAAGTTTGTGAGTAGACCTGCACAGTTCTTGGTTTTAAAAAAAAAAATTAAAAAGTTACTTTGTCTCACGCTCGCAGCAAAATCGAATTTTGCTCACTGTCTGTAAACAGCAAAACCTGCTTGTTTGAGGTGCTGAGGTGAAAAATGTTTTTGTATACGTTACAGTCGGAAATTACGGTAGTTAATTTCCCCTTATAAAATTAACAACATTATCTTGCAAGAGGTTTCAAAAATCCGTGACCTGGGAGTAACATTGGACCAAAAACTAATGTTTACCACTCACTGTAACGAAATCAACTCAAATGTTAGGTTCTATCTAGAGAAACACAAAAGTATCTTTTTTATTTTGTTGTCAGCAAGAGTATGGAATAAAATTGGAATCCAATGTCCAGCTTTACTTAAGAGAATGTTGTGTACACCTGTAATTGGTACCTACATAGGAACCCTAACCTATAATTTTTAATTGTAAGATGTATTTACTGTTGGTGTTCCTAGTTTATAAGTACGTGCTTATCATCATTGATGCATTCACTAAGTATTGCCTCCTCTACCCGCTCTATAAACAAGAAAGCGCTGAGTTAAAACGTGTGTTTACTAACGCTATCTCTCTATTCGGGTCCCCTCGTTATAAATAAATAAATACAATTATTTGAAATTGATCTCTATGTTTTGTTGATATAACATTCAATATTTCATTATATCACTCATTCCATAAACCTCGGTCTAGCCAACTGAACTCAGCTGCTCTTTAACCATTAAATCACTGGGAGTCGGTTGATGTTATTATTCAAACGGTGGGAATCGAACTGACGTTCTCTTGCTCTGCACTTTAACCGTTGAACCATTACCGTTAAAGGCATTTAGAGAAAAGGGTAGTAGAAAAAGAAAAGCAAAAAGATCGAGTTTCAATATTTTATTTACTAAAGAAAAGGAATACATTTTATCCTTTGCTAAAATATTTAGCATAATATTAATAATATTTTAATGAGAAAATGATCATAACATTTCAAACAATGAAGAGTAAAATATAAAACCTTGCATCCTTCGAGCTCTATTTCATATTTTGCAAATCAATGTTTTACAATCTATTTGTCTCTAGTTATAAAAAAATTGCACTCTATAAATACGGGCAGCGAATAAGGTGTAACAGTTCTATCACTGCAATTGCGTTTGCATTATTATTTATAAAACCCCTACTTAAACCTATGCCTTAAAAGAAACTAAAACAAGACTCTGCCTTAAGCATAAGACATGTTCTCCCCTTGTAACAATGGTTTAGAGGCTCAAACATAGATTACACTTAAAACAGAGCCTACATCTTTAATGTCGCTGGAGGAAAGAGCAAATCATAAGATAGTACAAAACATGAGTTTATGAGAATGAAAAAGGTAATTTATAATCAAAGGGTTATCATAGATTACCAAACTATCATCAGGTATAGAATAAGTGAATTGGAATAACAGGTAATGTAATTAGTGAATTTATCTGTAAATGATGACGTATACGTTATACTACTAGTAAAATTGTACGAAGTAATGAATGAGGTTCAAAAATAAATCGATAGACCTATTCCAATATTCTTTTTTAGAGTTTCTAAAGGGCGGTAACTATGCGATACTAAAGGCACACTATTAGAAACTCACTATCACTTAGCTTGGAAGGTTAGTGTTTAATTCTAAGCTATGTCCTGTATCCGGTAACATTTGCATAGTGACCAGGACACAGCCTAAATTTCAAGTAAAGCTTATAAATCTGGTAATGAGATAATGGTCGGTTCATGGGAATAAACGGGTCCGTAAACTACAGGTGCAAATAGGTAATATAGTTAGGCACTTCCCATTAGTTACTTCATGATATACCGTCTCGCTTCTCTTTATCACAAAATGCTCAATGTGGATTTTGTTTTGGAGCGAACGGTTTTATGTCAAAATATAATAGTAAACGGCTCTAAATGCTGTATCAATATTAGCGACATTTTCAATTTTCTTAATTCTAAACCTACCTAATATTTTTTTTTACATTTTGTGATAAAGAAACTCTTTACGTAGAGAACACAAAATGCGTTGCTGCCAACAATTCTAATTTTAAAATTCTAACGAACAATTTTGAAATTAGAATTCCGAGATAACATTCCAAGTAGAAAAATATTGCACACGCAGCGCAACCAAACGTACTTTCTTATCTGTAGAGGCCTGCAGTTCACTGAGTATCGTGGCAAATATCTAATTTTGCACTGAGGCAATAGTCATTAAAAGTGAATATAATTTATTAGGGTATACTTTAACGTTCTGTAAATTCTTAACGAATAGCGTGTCGCGTAAACTCTATACCGCGTCTCAGTGAACGAGGGCGCTTCTCCGCTTTGCTTTAGAACTCAATCCTCGTATTTACATGCTATAACATAGATTAGTTATGTGATGGATAGTTTGAGAGTAACGTGACGTAACGAGCTATACCTTAACATTATATTTTTTTAATAAAAGTTTGTGGATCATCTTTGTTCAATCCAATCTGTTACTTAGTTCTTTATTTCAATAAAAGTCTTCAATTTCTAACACTAAGGCTTCGAGTTTCAAACAAAATTAAGCTGTCTATTATAATCTACATTACCATACGATCTATATAATTCTCAATATATTATAAATCAATATTTTACGCTTAGTACAAACAAACTTCTAGGCATGTTTATGATTACAATTAACTTTACGAGTATAAAAAGGTGGTTCAGTAATTTAAACGTAGAAATGGTTATTGTACATTTCATCAATATTATTTTTAATACAAAAAACAATTCTTAACAATTCACTTTCAAAAATGTCTTGCGCTTATACTCTAACGCTTAATTTATTTACTCGACAAGACTAATTACATTACAGAACTTGCTATTTACAAGTACTAGCCTCACTTACGTATGTACGTGTTAATTAATTTCCGCATTACAAACTGTGAAAATGGCAATACCGAGTTAATGGGTTAGGTTGAGTGGGGACCCCAGGTATGACTCGACGACTTCGTACAAACCGCGTCGCTAGAGGGTCAAATTTATAACGGACTATAAATACAATCAACTCTTAAGACGCCATAACATTAAATCTGTAACATGATAAATATTCTTTAGATACTACATGACTAAGGACTGCAAGCTTAACGTTTAAATATTATAATTTGTTTGCCATTTTCGCGGTCTGTAAATATACAATTTCCAAACATTTCTGCCATGTTAAAGCATCTACATATCGTATGGATTAATTAATTTAAAAAATAATAAACTGTGCGTTGCTTTGGTTAATTATAAAATAAGTATACAAATTGGCAGTTATATTTATATAAAATAACAACTTGATTAAGTAATAAATGTTATTAGCAATCACTAGTATAAATAAATAATTTACATTAAAATCATGGCATCTTTGGTATTATATAAAAATGAAATTAAATATGAGTATTATGAAGGCAATGTCGAGAATGCCTTTTTTTATTATTATGGCGTATAAAAATTATGTTCTGTTTACTGCCAAATAACTCTGACAAGTGCTAAATCTCCAGTTCAGGGCATCAAAGGTTTTTTGTGGATTGAAAGTTATATTACAGTTGTTTATTGTTTGTTCCGCAGTTTGGGAGACCTCGTCAGAGTTCTGAGGTAGTCTCTATCGTGTTTCATTACGTCTTGTCTACTGTAATCACTACTCTAAAGGCGCGCTAATGTCCGCACTAACATCAGTCCAACAGAAAAACTGAATCATTGTAATGTTCAAATTACAATCCTGCCACACACACTTAGGCACTAAGTCATTACAAATAGAATTGACATTTTCTTTACACACTTTCAATTGTCAACAATGAGCGAAGATGAGTCTGAACACTATACAATCTCGGGGTCAAAAGTAACTGCTAGCTATTTTACAAAATAATTCAAAAAGCGATATTATTCAACGAGAAAATTCTAGTCCCTCGGTTATTACAAAATTAGCAACAGGAACGTCTTTCGAAAAAGGATTTTTACAAACGTTTTGGCCCACATTTCTGAAAAGTTTAATTTATAGAAACGACAGTAGACAAAAGGAGACGTCGTTTTGTGTCACAGAATGTATGTACACAATGATCACAGTTACGGGTTGTAACTATACAATGGCGCACCAACAATCTAAATTGGCAATGTGGCATCACAGTGCCGCCTTAACTATTATAATATGTATCTATGTATACATAATAGCTAAATCTATAACATTATCCAATAATTATCAAAACGATCTCCTAGTAATCTAAATACACCCATAAGAAGCACTTTTTAATGAATGAATAAGTATCAGAACTTTACATATCATTTTTTTATACATGGTAAATATAATTTATATCATATTTTGTGGTTCATAATGTCATTGTTCAACTATAATGTTATAATCATCGTTTAAACTAGGTACAGCTCGGCAACATTACACAACACCAAGGTTTTTCTAATTGGACAAAAAAGAGTTTGACGTCTTTACCATCAGATGATCATCGTAGTGTTGACATAAATGTTGTCGAGTTATAGTAACGCTAAACTTTAGAATAAGAGAACCCTCTCTATATTTAATGACGTTATGCTTAAAATAGTAGTTTATGTAAAAAAGCGATTGTGACTCCATTGCAACTCTTCAATTTTGTTGACAACAATGCTGATAGAACAGTGTTGAAAAAACTGCAATGACAATCACAGTTTTAAATTAACTATTCGTTAACATGTTACCAACAAAAACTTATATTTTCTCCTACATTATTTGTAAACTATGTATATCTAAACAATCTACAATTTGTTACATTATTCATCTTACATACATCAATCGATAATATTGTTCCGTCTTTTAAAAAAAATACATATTTTTTGTCTCACATCCTCTGACCATAGATCACTTTAGATTGTGGATAATCACCAGTACGTATATATTTATTTTCATGGAAGAATGTTTTGTGTTCGCATTTGTTTTAACAATCCACATTTAAACATATTACATAATCTATTCTATCAAGTTACAAATTATTTAGAATTCAGCCATTCCGAAAGTGCGTTTCCGTAACGCGTAACAGTTCCAACGTATAATACAGGCAATATACGACGTCGTATCCACAGTAACTCACTACAGGGTCATAATCGTCGGCAATAACAAAACGCGTTCGATCGAACGTCACTCGGTCGAAAACGATTCGAATAACAATGTCGTTTAATTATGGAATGTCTCGATCACGTTCGCGGGTGACGTCACGAGCGCGTGGGTATAGGGTGGTGTCTTTATCACGTATAGTTCACGTCTGTGCGGTAGCGGGGCGGCGCGCTAGTTGCGGTAGATGTACGCGCAGGGCTGCGGCGCGGGCGGCGGCGGCGTTGGGGGCCGCTCGCCCGACGGGGACGGCGACGACGACGGCGGCGACGGCGACGAGGAGGACCCGCCACCGCTCGCCGACAGCGACGCCGAGCCACTGCTGCGCTGCGACACTGCAACATACCCAATGTCTCAGTTATGGTTCAAACGTCTCTTTTGTCGGGCGGGTAATCATCAAAAATGACTCCTCCTGCTCTTGGCATAGCGGAAAGGAGTGTCAAACTTGTACTGACTAATTCTACCCATTTTCTATCTTAGCCCTTTGTGTTCGAGGGCCGCGGTACCTCTTTCGAACAGTCCCGCAGCCCATGGTTCAAAGGTCTTGATGCTAGCTAAATGACACTTCCATAAACAATAGATTTACAATAAATAATCTCTTTAAATTATTTTGTCATCTAATTAATGTAAAGCTATAGAAACTAATCTTTTCATCAGCTGCTTAGCCTTTCCTTTAACTATGTTGAGTGGGCTTCCAGTCTAAGTGGATGCAGCTAGATACCAGTATTTTACATGGAGCGACTACCTGTCTAACCCCAGTTAGTACTGGGTAATACGATACCCGTGGTAAGACGGATTGTCAGACTTTCGGGGCATTGTCTTCCTGTAACGACAGTCAAATATCTACAAATGACAGCTGGGATCAACAGCTTAACATGCTTTCCGAGGCACAAAGGAATCTCAGTATGTCACCCATCCACAGACCAACTTAGGACCGCGGATTAGCCTGAAGATTGGCGAATTGCCGTTATTATTTAGCCACGACCTCATCAATAGAGACAAATCTTCTAATAGAAATAAATACAAGGTTCTAATAGACACTAAACATAGAACTCACCCAATGTATGGTGATGGTGCGTATTATGTTTATGATGATGCATTTGGTCGCGCGCGTCCGCCCCGCTTGTTTCTCAGAGGTACACCTTCTTCACTGAGCGCGTGGTCGAGAAGCCATTGTCGTTGCCGCGCCGGTACCCATCGCCCTGCGGTCCGAATATTCCTGTGTTAACTGACATGCCTAGGTGAATAAGCGTGCGTGAGTTAGTGGAACGAATGATTGGTTAATATCAGGTTGAATTGGACGTGAGATTTTCTTAAAAAATAAATTTGAAACGGGAGATTGGTAATTACTCAATTGATATTATTAAGATAATGAATACAAAAAAAATATAACCTCGTATTTGTAGATAATATCAATATTTATTAGAATCTCACGAACATTTTCAACCTCAATGGTAAGGCCATGGAAATGGAATGGTTTATTAATTTGATTAACATATTAGTAAGTGATTTAATTAAACATTAATAAGATTGAAAAGAAGATTATGAGACCATGAATTATGATGAATCATGCAAAGTGACAGATGAGTTAATGTTTGATAAGAGCAAGGTAATGGAATTAGTTCGATAAAAAACTTACTTTGCTTTTTCGATTGTTCTACTAGTAGTTACTAACATCAATATTGGAAAAGGGTAAAATGCGCATAGAGACAGAAGTATTATTTCAGTGATTATTGGAAAGTCATGCAAATCGCTGAATCGTTATACAGGTATGGGAAGTTCATCATCATCAGCCTATAATGTTCCCACTGCAGGGAGAAGTAACGACCAAGAATATTCTTCTAGTTGCATTCAACAAATAATCGTTTCGATTCTTATCCGTTTACTACAGATAATAATAAACTTTTCTTCTCATGTGATGTAAATTTTCAAAGTTATCCTTACTCATACCTGTAAAAACGATCACAGCAAGCCATGCAAGAGAATAAAAAAGAGTACAACTGACATTGACCTGATGCGAGCGAAGAGTTCCGAAGTTATCGCGACGGTACGCGTCGGGTTGGAACTGGAACAGCGTCTCGTGGTGCGGGTGGTAGGGGGGGTGCTTGCGCAGGGTCGCGCGGGGAGACGCGGGCTTGGGTTGAGGAGCTAGCACCGGCTCGGCATACGTCACTTCTTCTACTTGCTGAAGAAGTTTGGGTTCTGCTTGAATTCTGTAAAGACGTTACTCATAAATATTGGAATTTCTATTGCGAATCTCGTATAGTACAGAACACTAATATTTTGTTATTTGTTAAGAATGTATGCTGATGTCTGGTGTTAGTTTACAATTTATGATTGTTTGTTAGTCACAAATAAATAACACATTTCATTCTAACCCTAAACAAAATACAAACCTATTAATATTCTGCCTTTGTTCAAAATACTCATACTCTGTATCAGGGTAAGGCATATTGTCGTCATCATCCTTCTTGCATCTTCTGCCGCAAATGTAGCCGGCTGCGAACCCTGCTCCTAATGCAGCTAAAGCACCTGCAGCTACTGCTAATGCTAAGGTTTCTACTGAGTACGCAGCCGGCGGAGGGTCTGCTGCTAGAACTTCAGGACCTAGAAAGAAAAACAAATGTTGTAATTCGGATCTTATTGATGTTGCTGATTATGTTTCAGAATGTGATGAAATGGATGTTCTTCAAATAATGAAACATGATAGTAAAAGTACCTTCGTTACCTCCACCTCCTCCTTTTCCGTCCTTGTCTTGCACGATGTTGATGACTTCTCCTTTTGTCTCACCTCTGGCATCATCGTAAAGGCCTGAACTGAGACCACCTACTGCGCCAGCATCTTTACCTAGAGAAAAAATGGTATTTGTAGAGATGTTGTTTTTCATATCTGCATGCTATGTACTTCTATTCTCATCTCTTTTCTTTTAAATAATCCAAAATTCATTTTTACTTGCAGTTTCGTGGTCTCTAACGGGCTCTCCATGCCAACTATCAATTTTTTCATTGTTTTCAGTACTTACTGTGAGGGCAGGCCGTGTGGCTGCCAGTGCTGACGCTCTGGTAGAAGGAGTTCTCGTCGAGCCACCGACTGACGCCGTGAGAGAAGGCGCGACACCGACCCGCTTGCTTGTCCCACGCACAATACGGGTCTTGTAACGCCACACATTCGCTGAAACAATATAACGATGGAGATTCAGCGCTTGTTCTTGAATTTCTTCAAAAGGCATACCTTTTGAAGAAATTCAAGATTTTATTTTCTATTAATTAACATATATTTTTGACGAAGTATGTTTATTTGAAGAAATATTTTTTGAGAACTATTTCCAGTTATTGAGTTACTAAGGTGACGTTTTGCCATTTTAAAATCACCATAAAATTAAAAAAAAATTGTAAACAGAACAAATTAAAATTTATACAGAAAAATAATTTTCAAGATTTAGTCCCAAATGAAATTCCAATTCACACTTACGAGCAAGAACTGATCTTATCACTGGAACACCGATGCAGCCTCAGACTCAAAACTTGTCGGTCTGAGACAGCAATGAGCCTGGCTGCATCACGACCAGCCCTCGCGACCCTCAGGGCTCTCACTGGTGAACCGGCTGCGAATGCCTGTAGCTCCTCGATGACCACGGGAACTGCTCGCTTGTTCGAGTCGTAGGAGACAGCGTTGATGGCTTTTATGATTTTGCCGTTATCTGTTGAAGAAAAGGAAGAAAATCATTATTTGTTTATTTCTCTTAACGAGCGCAGTTTTGACTGTTTTGAAAACTTCGCAGACGAAATGAATGTGATGATGTAGGCTCACAAATCTCTATCAAGATGAATGGGAACTCACCTGTGCCAATGAATAAGACATCATACGCTTTCCCTCCAGGAGTCTTCACTTGTGGATCTACTGCTATCTGCGTAAATCGATAGCTGGAAAAAAACAAATAAACATTAACTTCTGTACCACAACTAACCTATAGCGCAAACGGTGCACATCCCTGGTGCGCAGGGTGCGGGTCAGCCCGAACAGTATCCTGAGAGCTTTCGCCCAGCGATTTGACTGCCAGTACATGTATCGCTGTGACATGGTACATGTACGGGCGAATGTGGAAATATTGTTTTAATTGTATTGAATATTAATTTTATTGATTTTAATTGTATTTAATGGTATTTTTGTATTTATTTTAATTGTCTTTGTGTTATTTATTTTGTAATGTGTGGATTGGTCCATGACGGCCTTTTATTCAACAATAATAATAATAGGTACTTACTAATAAAACATATAATTTTATGTAACTTACTGAAAACTGGTTCGAATAACGATGGGCTCTCCGAAGAAGGCTGGCACAGACTCGTCCATCAGCGCATGCGTCTTTATAAAGTTCAGCGTCTGGTCGGGCAGCTGTCTCGAGTCGTTGTTACAGGTCCCAGGACGGGGCTCCGGTACCTATAGAGTAGATTTTGTATTTTTAGAAAGAACCTCGTACGGACTTTAAGGTAATTGGGTTATTGTATTAGATGTGGATGAACTTGTAAGTTTTTGACAAAAACTCAAAGATTTTAAGTGCCGCCCAAAATTAGGGACGGTTACTATCTAAAGCAAGGATTAGAAAAATGTGAAGTTTGAGGTGGATTTGTGCAATTAATCTGATTATAATGTAGAAAAGTTATCTCTAAAACAAGGCCGAGAAAGAGTACCACAAAATCTTAACAGAACTTACTTTAGCACTATTAACAGGCAACCAATTAGAATTGATCGCGCTCTGTTCCTTGAAGGTTCCTTCGAAGGTATCAGCGATGTCCTGCATACTGAACGCGCAGACGGCGCTGCCCGATATACTGTTGGGAGGAGTCGTGAAGGTTCCGTAGATCAACTGCGCGTTCAGACCTCCGTACACTCCTTCTATTAGTTCTGTTGTTGATTCTGGATGAAGAGATAAAAAGCTTAATTGACGAAATGTGGCATGTGGTGTGTGTGGCTTGGTGTGGAAATGTAAGAGTTAAATTGTTTTCTGGGACTTGGACAGGCTTCATTGCCTTGGCGCTTTCTGGTAGTCACCACTGTTGACTGTGGCTTTCAGGAGTTGTAGTGGTTTGGGAATAGTGTGGCGGACTTTGACAAAACGTGGGTGCTTTTATATCTTACCCTTCGATTAAAAAGGGCATTACTTATATTTCTCTGTCTCCGTTATCTAGCCATAGAAGTTTCTGACTTTCTGCATCATAGTATACTTTTAGGGTGTCATGTTATGTTAGGAGAAACATCTTATTCATGCTCTTTAGCCAGATTGCTTATGATATCACTGACTTCGTGCTTACCGACACGCAATAAAACACAGTCATGCGCCTGGTAATTTAGCTCTACATTTCTAATGGCGCCGTACTTTATACAGGGTAGATTTTTTAATAGATTCATTAACTGCTGTAGTTACAGAAGAACTTCTAAGCAGACGCTCTTGACTCGAAATGCTAAGGACAGTCTCCTAAGTTTTCCTGTAACTAGAATGGTTAAGGTACTTGCCTAGTGCCCTTATTGACTTCCCGAAAAACTATGGTTTTACACCTTCTTTTAGTTAGTACTTACAACAAACACTAGTATACTTACGTATCTCATTGAAGTAGAAGGGGAAGTCTCCAGCGACGGAACAGTTAAGCCGGGATTTGAGGAAGGATGTCCAGCGCTGCTTGAACCGGTGAGGTCCACCGCGGTCGTCCCGGCAGACTCGGGCCACCCGGGAGTATACCGCCTGAATGACGAGCAGAAGAGAATATTAAATAAACTTTGGATCTTTAGTTGTTACCCTGATATATTATGGTTTTGATGTACAGTAATGTTTATTTTATCTATTCGTATTCTTAAGTAAGTATCTAAGCCCAGGTAGAACTGAACCGTAGCCGCTTAAGCGTGAGGGTATGGATGGTCACATGGCATGATTGAGTATAGGATTGATGTTCTTCTTCAGAAGAAGAAAAATATCGGACTGGTGAATATGAGGCCAAAGTATAAGTTCCAGCGCTGCCTTTGTACTATTTATCTGTAGACTTGGCTGAGTTGGAGAGTGCAATAGGTAGGTACTTATAAATAATTTGCAGGCGATGTGTAAAAAAACTTTACTAAGAGCGGATCCTCACCCCAGTTTGAATAAAAATGGGGCGTAAAATTATTAAGTTTTCAGATTCCAAAATATCTTTTATGACCAATTTTATTCAATTACAACACCTGCAATCTAATTCACAACTACTTGCAAACGCTACAGTAAAACCGCATGTAAGCAATGAATTGTAGACGTGTCACGCCATGAGGGCGGGGAAACGTACCGTGTCACGCCGCGAGTGAATTACTACTCGTAGTGCAGCGGAACACGCTCAACTAGAGCATTCCGTGTCCCGACGAATGGGTTCATCAATAAGAGATCTCTAATGAAACTACTAGAGGTGATAATATGTCCGAAGATGGGCCATTAGAGTTCACAATTGGTAATAGGCTTATTTTAAGATTTGACTAATCTGGAGCTCATAAAAGAGAAAAGTTTTTATAGAAGCTGAATGTTGATAGCGACGGCCAAGAACAGAATAGATTATTATTTATTGTTAATTTCTTAGGTAAATAAAATAGATTTCTTAAAAAAAACTTAGAAGAAATGAGAAATAAAAACTGTATCAAATTACCTTCCCGCAATTGATATATTCAACAGCTGTTTCTCTAAAGAAGAAGTACACGAAGTTTCCGTGTACCAAAGAATTCACGAAGTCCGGAGCTGTGAATAAGAAATACATCACTATTAGATCCACTATTAGACTACATCACTAAAGTCAAACGATATTCCTTGATATTCTGCCACGAAGTGAATTTTAATACCCAATTACTCCAAGTGATGTAACCCTATCGGCATCGCTGCTCAGTCGATAATTTCTAATACGATCTTAATCGGATTTAGCGATTGTTGACACGTCAAACGTCACGCGAGTGACAAGGAGTTCCCGCGCTTCTGAATTCAATTATAATGGCGGATGTCTGTTTGACAGTCATATTGAGAGTCAATCGCCCGTGGATATGTAAATACATATTGTAAACAAAGCCTGTGTGGTGTTGCCATTATGTTTATTGTTTGCTTCTATTTGATTGTAATCTGACGTTTAGGAGCTGATAACAATGATTTATTAGGCTTATACGTGGCATTTATGATATTAATTTGTTAAGGAATGCTTACCGTTTAGTGTCATTGAATCATACGGCTCCGTTTGTAATGGTTCTCGATAGATGATCGGCTCCATACCGCTGAAGTCTGCGACAGTACCCGAATACAACTCGCCGTCTGAAAAAACGACAAGATCCAATTTAAACATTTTGATACTTTAAATCTTATTCGTCGTATTCAAGTTAGAATTGCATCAAATATTCATTTGTGAGGTTGTAAAGAAAGGTCGTTATTTCAGCAGAGGCTTAAAAATAACGATCAAAATGATGACACAGTTATATGAAAACGTTAACCCGAAACATAAAATACTTTTTCTTTCGTATTTCTACATTCTCATTATTTTTTATCCAACATCACAGTAATATTCTGTGTACGTATAATTTTCCCAAGGGTAAACTCATTGGTAAGCCCTATAATGCAGTGGTAAGTACCGAAGTGCGTTACATGCCATCGGCTTACGTGACTCGCATATGAGATGCGTGTGCCCGTTAATTGCCCAAATGTGTCTGTGTGAATTGCCCAAATGTAACTGTGTGAATTGCCCGAATGTAGCTGCGTGAATTGTCGGAGAGATTGTTCGGTGAAGCTTCCATTAATTCATTTGTTTCCGTATTTGTATGTAGATTGTTTTGGTATTGTCACATATTTGATAGCGTACATGATGATTCTTTTTTAAGTGTTGATATAGGTTTGTAAAAAGATATGACAATTATTCATAAGGTAAGCTTCTTGTTGACATAAGTTATTATTTAAAAATAATACCATAATAAATCTAACATTCCACTGTCTAAAAGACTTACAAGGATTCTAATTTCCTCCGCCTCTATAATCAAAATCACTAAAACTCATTAGATCACCTACACCATTACCTAGACACTACATCTCACCCAGCTATCTAAACCAAGCGCTAATTTGATTAACTAGATAACAATACGATGTTCAGTCTGTTACGAATGAACCAAACGGCCCAACCCCCTCATTTCCCGTGGGTGTCGTAAAACGCGATAAGGGCCTAAACTGGGGTAGGCACAGCGGTAGGACGTAGTGTCTACCTGTGTAGGTATTCGAGACAAGGTACTGTGGACACCCGTGTGTGGTTAGTTGGACATTGTTGCCTGCGGGACGTTAGTTGTTTCAATTTATGGGGTAAACACTAAACAGTGCAAGTTTAAGCAGTTTAAGCCTTGTTCGCCTACTATAGTCGATTTAATTCGTGTTCATTTTGTGTTTCTTGGTTATTATCGTATTTATTCACTAAGACAATATACACTGAGCAAATAAATCAATTTAATGACGCTTTTTTCTATGAATAGTTTTCCATGAATTTTTGAACAAAGGGTCGAAACAGTCTCTTTATTTAGTAAAAATATATCGTATCTTTACTGTAGGTATCTTTAACGTTGTTGCAATAAGGTTGGTCGTGGCTTATGTAAAATCATCAAAATTAATGTTTCTATAACTGTAACCATTGGTTTTGTGTTTGGGTTCAATATGAGAACGATAGATGGGTACCTATTGAGCTATATAAACATAGAAAGTGAATGGAAGCTTTGAAATAGCAGTCCATTGAAAGTCTCCCAGGAATTCTGATCGAACTGCATGCAGTGTAGGTATGTATTTAGAATTTAAATTACTCAGCACTGTTATAAAATGAATCCATTCATACAGGTACCTTTTGTACTTTCTCCGAAATTGATATTGTTTCATGCAACTAATAGCAAACTATTCCATTCATTCTCCGATCAAGACAGTTCTACCAATATTTACCGCCGCATCAGCATCAGTATTTAGCACAATAGTTTAAGTCCTGCGCAATCTCCTACCGGACACGATCGCCGAGAATAGTGCTGTTACCTACACTATCAGCAAAATTACGACACGGAAGCAATCGATACGTAGCTATTGGGTATATACCGTGGACGTAAGACCAGCTGCCGGTGTACGGCCACTGCTCCCCAGGGCGCCCCTGCACTTAATTGGACCAGATCAATAGGAGATAACTAACCATCCCGTGTCCGCACCACGTATCTAATGTGCAGATGCATCGTGCATGTGTGAGTGCACGAAAAAATATATGTAAAGTAGTGCCTTTATGTGTGACGCGGATGTAAGTGGTCACTTTGACACACACTACCACAAAAATTATTTCGGTCACATTTTAATGCAAAAGTTTCGTTTACACATGTAGGTACTCTTTTACACCATGTGACAAAGGGTACATGTGTGTGTTTGACCAAAATGTGTGTAGGTAGGTACGTGTAAAAAGGTAAGGTTGGCGTGAATGAGCGAATTGCTGAACACAACGAGAGGACATTTTATTTTAAAAAGTTTCCAACATAAATGTGCAAAAGTTAGCCCCAGTTTTATATGAAATAATGTAACAAACCGACAACTGTGCTTTTGTTAAATTCAATTAATGTAAACATTTTACTCTTTTTACGTTTCAGTCCAACGACAAACCGTGAACACGGTTTTTAATTACTCACATGAATTTTGAAGTGGAATACTTTTAACGTGTTTTAAATGAGTGGACATACTGTAGGCATCAGTTTTAATTTTAAAACCGGAATAACATCATGTTAAATAGGCTTGTATTATTTAAAAAATACCACTCTGCAGTATTATAGTATCAACAGTTCCTTCATGTAAATAGAGCTTAAACAAAAAACACCCCTGTTCTCCATAAAATAAAGCTAGCAACACCACAGTGTTGCCATAGATAAGACAAGCAAGCGACGATAGTTTTGTTACGTGTAATAAATGGGTGTGAATTTGCAAGGGGATGCTTTAATGCAAAGAAAATTGCACAAAGGGACAGGGTGACGGTAATTGATGGTCCAGCACCATAGGAAACTGTTTGTGTAGGGGATCTGTATTGTTGCCATGGTAACTAGGCAGATTTTTGTGACGATGTTGAAGGATAACGAGATTTGTAGCGTTTTATTGAGTTAAAATATAAGAAGATTTTATGCAGACAGTAGCAAATAATTTGATTTAATTGTGCCTATGCGTATCTTAAGTTATTGAATTTAGATGAAGTTTACTGAACGACATACCTAGATGAATAAATTCTGGCAAAAGTTAAACTGTTTATTATTTATAACCATTGAGGTATAATGTACTACGTATTTATAACTTCGTTGGTTAAACAATCATGCTTTTAACTTTATGCCGCTGAATATTTTTTAAACCTACGTTTATTTTAATGTAACTAGTAAATTATAATAATTAAAATTATAATTTGCAGCGCATGTTGTCACATTAAAACCCCACTTTAACCATAATCATAAACGTTAAATTGTTTGCACAATAAAATCACACGGGCCATAATTTTATGTTGATAATACAGCTAGTTCACACGACCTAAGCATAAAATATAGTGCATACTAAAACAGGGTGTACACAGGTCATAAAATAGCGAACCGAATATTAAGTACATGTCCACTTGTCCAGTCTATAATATACTACATTATAAGACCCATAATTTCGGAATACCTCTCTTAGTTTCGTAAATATATTTTTTTCGGAAAGGTTTTATATAAAACGTCGATTGTTTGTTCGGGATAATCTCTTGTCCTTTTCAACGTGTATTGTCTGAATACAATGGAGTAGGTACAATATGGAGGTACTTACAACTGTGCTGAAACATGGAGGGTACTTCGGTAAAGTCGGCTAATACATGTATTTTGTGGTCCTCAGATTGCGGTGACTCGGTTTATTAGTCATGGCAAAAGTAAAATGTGGTTTTTGTTTTGGTTTTGTGTGAATGGCTAATAATGTTGTCTATATTTGGCTCTAGTTTAATTTGTATTGAATATATAAAATACAGATAGTCAAACAAACTAGAATTAGAATCCATATTAGTCTTTTGTAATATTAGCCTTTGAAGTGAAAATTGGAAAGCAGAATATTGTAGAACCTTTACAGTCTCAACATTTTCTACATAAATTCCAGCGCTGTAATTAGCATCACCATTAACAGTGTACTTAGTCAGGCTATAATGTTCCCACTGATGGGACACATGCCTCCTCTCAATGAGGAAGAATTGGCTATAATCCTCCGGTTGGTAGATGTCACATGTCTTCGATTTTTTGGTTCTAGGATATGCCGGATTCCGTACGACGTTTTCCGTCACCGTTTTAAGAGCGGTAGTGACGAAATATATTACACACGGAAATGCGCCTGCCTGGGTTCGACTGCTCGTAAGTTTACCACCTAGTCACCTAGGGTCCACCGCTGCTCCCATTCGCAGTATAATATCATCCAAAAGACATTCACTGGTGCACTTACACCTCCCCCAAGCATCGCCACATCTCGGACTTCTACCGCCATTCATATTGGTATGAAATTTTTAATAAGATATAGGTGTCATAAAAGTTTACATTTTGGATGTTGGTCAAGCTTTGGCAAGCAAAACCTATTAGATATTTATGCGCAACTGCAAAGGATAAATTCAGAATATGCTCGCAGTATTAGCTTTTATGCACCCGGGGGCTTTATTACTATTCAGCTCCGGTTTGAAGCCTAAATTATGTAGAAAGCCTAGTCCGTAGATGTAGGGGAATAGTAGGATACAACATAACATCATCACATAACATCACGCCTATAATCCCCGAAGGGTTAGGCAGAGGTGTACCTAATAGTACACCCACATTTCGCCAGTTATGTTTAAGTCCCATGTAATAGGGGGCGAGCCTATTGCCATCAACCGGGCACAAATCCAGACTCCGTGGCTATTACTGATAAATTCCTGATGGAAAAAGCCAATATCAGTTTGCCCGACCCGGGAATCGAACCCAGGACCTCATGCTCAGCAGTCGAGCTTGCGACCACTAGACCAACGAGGCAGTCGAGTGAGTGAGTGTAGTAGGATACAAGTAACCAGTATTATGCCATTATATATTTCTAGGCAAAGTGACATTCTACGAGTGGTAACGATTTTGTAAAAGTATGGACATAAGCTCACCTAAGATAATGGCATGTGGATACTAATTAATCTTTGAAACATTTTTATTCGATTAAATTATTGGTACATTTTATTTCTGATACTGGCAGCACTATTTAGAAACGGTGGGTTTTCTGACAGGACACAAAAAAAACGGACAGGGTCGAATTGCAGAGAGTTTTCAAGTCAATAAAATATGGTTCCAACTTAACTATGTTCAAGAACAATGCTTAATAATGAACGCATTATATTAAAATCTATATACAAAACCGCATTAACCTACGCATGGGCAATAACGAACAAATCCTTTATTCGGACGTAAGTTGCGTATTATTGTTTACGATAATACGCCGCGTATTGTTTTCTATTTCGGGCTCGCTTATAAAGTCGGTTGGTGACAGCATCTTGGAATATCACCTATTGTTAGGAGTAACGTGGGCGGAGGTTTTAATATTAGCTGGATTTAGTATTGAAGGGTTTATATAAATTGCGGGGCTATATTTATGAGTGAGTACATTTAATTTACCTACCTGGTAGGTTGGAATGTGTATGAAGCAGTGTTGTGTGTTGTTCAAATTCCAAATTAGAAATGCATAGTAAAGTGAGGATGGTGAACAGTTCAATGTATGTATGTATGTATGTACGTATGTGCACTAAGGACACTTACATAACAGCACGACTGTAATTCTCGAAGGGTTAGGCAGAAGGAACCTAAAAGTACATCTACGTTTCGCCAGTTATTTTTAAGTCCACCCCGTCGCTGAGGAATTTCTGAAGGTAAACCCCAATAACACTTGGCCTGACCTGGGAATCTAGCCGAGAACCTTGTGCTCAGTAGACCACCAAAAACACGACAACAAACAACGAGATAGTTCTTAGTTTAGAAAAAATATTGAAATAAGCTATTGCGAAATGTCTGTTACATTGAATTTAAAACATGTAGCAGCTAGTTAGCTAGCCATTCATCCCCCTACGTCCCGTCCCTCACATACCCACCTAGGTACACAAATAGTATGTATAACCGTCACGTCATAATCCACTCGTCGTGCCATTGAACGGTCCTCTTTTCAATGCAACAATGAGTGGCCATTGTACGCCGACGGACTGTGAAAGTGGGTTCAATCGTTATGAAAAAGATTTCCCCTTTTTCCTAATTTCCTGACAATGGAACGACCATGGACTCCCTTAACATATGTGACCCCGTTACTGGAAAGGGTTCCGGCGGAATGTTAGAAGTATTCTTAGCTTGATAACAAGGTTTTGTTATGTTGCGAAGATCCTGCTTATTTGGAGGACTGGTTTTAGGGTTCGGTTGCTGAAATGGAGAAGATTTTCGTGTTGTCTAGTGGTTGCAGGCGCAACTATTGAGCGTCAGGTCTTGAGTTCAATTTATTAGGTTGCACAGTGTTTTCTATTATGAATTTCTTATTAGCACCCCGAACTTAGGACTAGTGCCATAGAGGGAATGGGACGCCGTCGCACAATGGGGATAGAGCCAATTTTTTGTTCAAAACCACCTAGATATCGCAAAAATAAACCAAATGAGACAATTTTTGGACAGAAATGTTTGTAATTAAATTCTAAAGAGACTGACGAAGCCGGATTTCTAATATTCCTTAAATCTAAAACTTCATAACCCACTAAAACCAAGGTAAAGCGAGTTTTAGCCTATTCCTTAACCCTTTCTGTCACGCATTTCAACTAGCACTTGTATGGAAGTACAAACGCTACACACGACACACTTCCGATGTATTTTTCGTCGCTGAAAACGAATCAGTCATAATACAAAAAAAAAAATGCATTTTTTATAAAAAAAATTACAACCTAATTTCGCAAATCGGGCTTCGTGAATGTCTTTGGAATTTAATTTCAAACATTTCTGTGCAAAAATGGTTTAATTTGGTTAATATTTGAGATGATGGATGAGTGACATTGCAGGGGCCGACGCCTGCCGGGGCTGCGGGTTGTTCGAAAGAGATACCGCGTCCCCGAACACAAAGGGCTAAGAAGGAAAATGGGTGGTTTTTAGTCAGTAGAAGTCATCATCATCTGGCTAGCCTTTTCCCAACTAAATTGGGGTCGGATTAATACCAGAATTTTACATGGAGCGACTGCCTATCTGACCTCCACAACCCAGTTAATACTAGGTAATACGATACCCTTTTTTAGGACTGGGTTTCAGAATTTCAGGTCACCGACTACCTGTAACGACTGCCAAAGATCTATATATTATGGCAGCCGGGACCAACAGCTTAACGTGCTTTCCGAGGCACGGAGGAAACCGGCATGTCGGGCGGTCACCCATCCACAGACCGACCTAGGCAAGCACAGCTTTACCTAAAGATCGACCCGAGTGGCAGTTCTTATTAAGCCACGAGCTCCTCCTCGTCAGTAGAAGTCTGACACTTGATTTCCCAAACTCAAAAATAAAATGGACTTGTGCCATGTAAATACATGGAAGTATAGTTAGAGCTCTGTCGAACGTTTTAGAGATTACAAACAGAATGTTATATTATATTTTTTTTATATTGTAAGCTGGGGTCGATATCAATATACAGCCACGGTATCACCCTCAGGAAATGTAGAGCTCCTAATGATACACACCTGAGGTTTATCGATACCGATTGTTGTATGTACTCGGAGGGTGAGATACGCTTGTATCTGTAAGTAGTTTTTCATTGTCATTTTATCGACAATACTGTCGCAGGTGCTATTATTATGATCTTAGGGAGGAGAATATCCCATCGGGGCTGCGGGTTGTTCGAAAGACATACCGCAGCGTCGACACAAAGGGCTAAGAAGGAACATGGGTGGTTTTTAGTCAGTAGAAGTCCGTCACTCCCTACCGCTCTGCCCAGAGCGGGAGGAGCCATTTGATGATCTACCACACCCAAAAAAAAAGCAGACTGGATTTGTACCCGTTTGACGTCAAAATGCTCACCCCCGAACACATGGTACTTAAAAATAACTGGTGCAATGTGGGTTTACTATTATTAGGTAAACCTCTGCCTAACCCTTTCAGGATTACAGGCGTGATGATAATGTAATATTATGACGTACCACCAATTTACATCCAGAAACAACAGTATTACAGCAACTTCTATTAGTAAACATAGTTTCTGGAAATACACAATGCCTAATTGGTGCCCCAGTATTACATGACCGACGTTGTATCCCATTAACGGCAGTGGTAATGCCTGTGGTGCAACCGGGCTGTGCTTACGTAGTCCGAAGATATACCTTGAGATATATCGTAAGATAAGTCATGTGGGTATTGTGCGATGTGTATTTGTGAATTGGATTATAAACTTGGTTGTGTTGATGGGATTATTGTGGTTGTATTGACTAATGGAGTGTGGGAATGAATGGGGATTGGTTTACAGTTAATTGTAAGAGAAGTCATGACGTGTATTGAAGAGGAGGTCTGCCTAGAATTTTACCCAACTGTGGGGGATTCGGCTTCCATTCTTCCCAGAAGCAACTAAGTACCAGTATTTTACATGGAGCGACTGTCTATCTGACCTATACTGTACACAACCCAGTTAGTACCTACTGGGTAATACGATATCCCTTGGTAAGACTGGTAGCCAGACTGTCGGGAAACTGACTACCGACTGTCAAAGATTTTGGAATTATGCAAGTTAAATTTACTTTTTCCGCTTACGTACTATATCGTAGCCAACTAGATATTGATTTTAAGTAAAATTCCAATTTCAGTTTTCTACACATTCTCTCAAAAATCATAATCAAAAGTCATTTATTCAAACTAGGCTGATACGAAACGATCTAACGTCACAAAATAGGTAGACCTAGGCACGTAACTCGTTACAGCTATTGTATGTACTGGCCAGTCTGTCCATAACCACAACAAAATTTCCTCTCACTAATAAAAAAATGTTCCGAATTTAAATATTACAGTGTCGCACTAATTGGCAGCTAGGGTTACCAGACTATTTGCTCTGAGTGTGGCAGTAGATGTTTTTACCTTTATCTGTGGTTTCAAATTTCGCGTTAACACGGTGAAATAGTGGTGGTTGTGGTGGTGGGTAATAGTGAATGGTAGTGGTGGTGGTGGAAGATTTATAAAAGATTGATGTTAGCAATAGGGCTGCTTTTTGTACCTAATTATTCCGTATCAGTTTATATTAAGTAAGAACACTAAAGACTAAAATAATATCATTGACCCATGTGACTGGCCCCGAATAAGTTTCTATGTTATGGTTTCGTTTAAACTACAGTTCTTCGATGTTGTGTCAATAATTTTCAAAGCCAAGTGTCACCAGCCAATAGTGTAAAATTAAACTTCAGTTACTGACACACTGACTCGGAGGACCCGGGTTCAATTCCCAAGTCAGACAAAGTGCTATTGCCCGACTGGGGAAGCGACGGAGCCTGGATTTGTGCCCAATTTATGGCAATAGAGTCGTCTTCTATTACATGAGGTTCAAATATAACTGGCGAAATCTGTTTTCAGTTACCAAAAACTTTTTCACTTACCAGCATAAACGGCAGTGGAGTTATGTTCAGGGTCATATGGACAGACGGCCTGGCCTGATTTCTCTCGCTCCATGTGGTAGGAGTCTCGCTGCACGCTATACTCTCTGCAGAAGGGCCTGAAGCTGTTTGTGCCGCAGACCAGCAGCCTCCCAGGACCCAGGGAGACCAGCACGCGGATGTAGTTCTGGCAGCTCTCCTGTGGAAGATGTAGTGGTTTGAGTGATTGAACTAGATGAAAATATAAGAAGAACAGGGCAAGGACTAGAATCCATACTTCTACATTAAGACAATATACTGAAATCTGTCTGACATAAATACGAGAGTAACTCTGTCAGTCTGTTATGTTTTCACGCCACTAACGAATTTCTAGGAAATTTGATAAATCATAAATAAATATAAAAAATAATAAATTTAGGAAATTGGGTATTGATATATTTATCATAAGGTGAATCTTAATCCCGTCGGGGCTGCGGTTTGTTCTCAAGAGATACCGCGGCCTCGACATGAAGGTCTGACACTCCCTTCCGCTCTGCCCAAGAGCGGGAGGGCTTATTTGATGATTTTCCACCCGCCAAAAAAAAAAAAGGTGAATCTTAATTTTAAATGCTTGTTGAATTAAAACTTGTGAATGTTTTTCATTCAGAAATATAATGGTTTACTCGTATTTCCTTGCCATAATTTATCTTGATAATATTTAGAAGTATTAAGTTTTAGATATAGGCCACAACTTCAAAATACCTTAACCTAAACCACAATACCGTACGACAAAATTAATCGAACCCAAGTTCACGTCGCCAGTCGCCAGTAAAATTAAGTCCAAGTAAATCCATGTCCGCCCAGGTATATCGGCGATATAGTTCGGTAATATGATTGCATTTGCATTTCCATGAGCCACCAGATGTACGTTCCGTAATCCTATTCCGTCGCAATGAGATCCGGCCACACTGACAGGCAGACAGACAGACATACACGTCGTTTTGTATAACTAGTTGAGCCTTCCGGTAGTGCTTGGTAAAGTTAGTAGGTAGAGAAATTATTGGCAATTTTTGTAAGAAAAATTGAAGGAGCCAGCGTACTTTGAAGTGATGTGGAGGGTAGACGAATATAGGCAATGTCTTTTTGTTGTTAGAGATCAAATTGGCTTGAATATTTTGAAACAAACAAGAGAGCTTTTCTCCCCATAGAGTTTTTCTAATAACATAACATAACATCACGCCTGTAATGCCCGAAGCGCTAGGCACAGGTGTTCAATAGTAATAACACCTACATTTCGTAATTTATATTTTAATTTTTTAATACTTCATGCTCATTGACCTTTCATAGAGTTTCTCACCGCTCAAGTCTATCCTTAAAAATGGAACATCAAAATTTATTTCTCAAGTTATAACTTCAAACTTTAGGAGCAAATAAAAAAAACTTAAAATCTTTAAGACGAATTAAGTTTTTATCATTAAAACAGTTTTAAAGAACGGTATTTTACCGAAAATAAACCTCCCAGTTCCAGTTTTATTTTAATAGTTTTATGGTATCTTTAAAGTTTCTTAGTGACCTAGTGTTCTAGCAGCATTTTCTTGCTCATATTTTATACAGATAACTTAAAGTGACAGTGGGATTTAAAGCGCTTTCTGGTTGGCGCTTTTGAGCAAAATAACAAGTAACCAACTCCGTTTTAATAAGATTTCAAATCTATGCGATCTGCCTATTTGGCCGTTTATTAGTGGGGCCCGCAAGGGCCGACGCCTGTCAGGGCTGCGGGTTGTTCGAAAGAGATACCACGACCTCGACACAAAGGGCTAAGAAGGAACATGAGTGGTTTTTAGTCAGTAGAAGTCTGACACTCCCTACCGCTCTCCGCCTCTCAATAAAAGCCGTTTATTGGTAACGCGCTGGCTCAATACTTTTCAATAAAAAAAGTGGGCCGCTAGCATGGTAAACTCGCGACGTAAATGCAAACGATTTTGGGGTTTGAGCACCTATTTTTAGAGCACCTTTGTTAAGAGCACGAAAGGTATTCCCATTAGAGCACCAATCATAATTTTAACGTGGTGCTCAAATGGGACCAATAAAAAATATTCAACTTTAACTCAGACACAGGGCATAAAACTGTGAAATTACTGAAACGAAAGCGTAGATCTCTATGGTCCTTTTTCTTTTTTTTTTGGCGGGTGGAAAATCATCAAATAACCCCTCTCGCTCTTGGGCAGAGCGAAAGGGAGTGTCAGACTTCTACTGACTAAAAACCACCCATGTTCCTTCTTAGCCCTTCATGTCTAGGCCGCGGTATCTCTTGTGAACAAGCCGCAGCATCTCTATGGTCCTTAATTCGACAAACCTACCTACTAAACACTAGGAAACGTCAACAGTAACTAATCCGAATAGAGATCTAAGTTAGCTCAACGTCGCACGCACATTACGTAACAATAGATATTGTGTTGGCTTATCCTAGCTTCAGTTATTGACTTGCATCAATTACTGTTGTGATTGACTGGCCGAGCGGGTGACGTGTTGTGTTTAGACACTGCCGTGATATAATGATTTTTGATGCATACATGTAAGATAACAAATATTACAATACAAGGTGTTTTTCTTTTTTATCCCGTAATTCTGGGGTATGAATGAGATTATGTCAAAGAATCAACTGGTAAACAACAAATATGTTTCTTTTTGTTTTATGTTTCATACAAAATAATTCGACAAACTCAATAAAACCTTCAAAACTATTAATTTTTGGACCACATATTTTAGGACTTGTGTTATTTTTACTTTTAATGATCAATTCAATAAGTCATATTTAGGCTTTTGTTTTATACTTTATCCAAATTATTTGGGGAAGATTTCATAAAACGATACTGGTATACTAATAACACAACAACAACAACATCACGCCTGTAACCCCCGAAGGGTTAGGCAGAGGTGTACCTAATTAGTACACCCACATTTCGCCAGTTATGTTTAAGTCCCATGTAATAGGGGGCGAGCCTATTGCCATCAACCGGGCACAAATTCAGACTCCGTAGTTTTATACTAATAAAGGAATATATAAAATAAAAACAACAGAAAATAAGGTAAACGAGACCCTTCATATCAGTAAACTCATAGATAATAACTTTATTATAAACATTTTTTTAATAAACGCAAAAAAATCCTGCACAAAACGAAATCCAGTCTCCTAATGAGCTTAGTACCCTGGTGTCCTAATACGTAGAACATGTTAGGCAGTGCTCGAAGTTTCTCGAAGCCTCGCTCGAGCCCGTTGTCCACAGTACCGTCATCGCGTCAGCTGCGACCATTACATTCCGGCCTATCCCACGCAACGCATCCCGCAATACCTTGTAGGGTTGGTACAAGTTGGATTTCATAGGGAACTTATTGAGAGTGGTGGAAGTCGCGTGATATGATTAGAAAAATATTAGTTCTCCAATTTTTTTAATAGTTTCATGGATTTTATTTTTTTTGCACGAATCCCTAATTATTTTTCGTAAAATAAAAGTATCTGATCTCCATGATAGGATATTTTGAACACGACGTAATACGAACATTCAACTCTCATTATGTTGAGATTTTAGCAAGATTAACTGAACTACCCATATCATGGCTATCCAAGAGCATACAAATTTCTTAATAATTGTTCAGTTGTTAAGAAATTTGTGTGTGTTTTGAGCATACAAATATTTCTTTATCTATTGTATCTCTATTCTCATAAAATTAACGAGTCACAAACAAGGCCCGTGCCATCCCTGATCCTCCATTACGTGCGTTACATCAGCGGGACCAGAGCTTTGCAACAGTTCGCATTTCGAGTTCCACACCACCCTCACTTGATCAGTTACTTTCTAATTCAGAGCACTCCAGTCCGCATACTAAATGCTAGCCCATTTCGGATAAATCTAGGATAAAACACGCCCTGTTTGGTCTAGGATTAAGGCTAATCGTAAATACAGGCTGGATGTAATCGGATTTGCTAGAGCGATGTTATAATCCATACAACGATGGCTATTGATGTTAATTGAGTACATAGTAGCAATAATGAAACCGGATATTATTGAAAATGATTTGATAAAATGTAAAATTCATTACGACTGGTAGGTAATTTATATTGTTGTCTTGTTGGTTTATGTTACGGCTTTTTTGTAGTATCCGATTTTAAAGATCACGGTATTTTGTCTTACGTAAGCAACAACTGTACTTACTTACGACATAAACGTAAAGAAAACAATATTTTAGGTTTTTCAAGCAGACAATCTGTATACCAAACATACCTCACAATTGGTAAATTTCACTTTGCACCTACATAATCTAATTCACAATGCTACTCGAATGTTCTCGGAGACTGAATTCAACAAATCTGTTTAGGAGCCAATGGCAGTCGGCTCACGTCGGCTGCAGTTCGGGACCAAGTAAAATGGCGTGCAGGTAGACGGCTAGCCAAGCCTTGCTTGCAATTGAAGCATGAATTTGCGACGTCCCGCGAGCTCCGAGCAATCAACTGAGCGACGAACCTCGGGGACGCAAAAAGAACGTACCTTTGTTTGTGGTCAACAAACTTTGGGAAAATTTAAAATATTTGTTTTTAAAATTGTGGTCAGCGGACAGAGCGCTTTGAAAAGTCTAGCCAACATAAATTGTTAATGTATAATTTACTGGTATCACGTCCAATGTTTATGGAAATAATGTATTGAATCAAAAAAATTGTGAAGTGAAATCACTAAAAAGGACCCTACCTCTTTAGTTACAAGTTATTTTTTTTTTTATTTGGTTCACCCACAATTGAATACACTAATACAAAGATAGGCATTTTTTTAACGGGAAAACCTATGAATGTGAAGAAAGAATCTGTTGAACTATAAAACTTAGATACAAATCTAAGTACTAGTTGCCACTACATATTTAAATGTATTATGTAAGTGTTCAAGTCTGTGGTCCTTCCACTTGAAGTTAATAAGCTGGTGTCAAATGCCTACTTCGCGTTAAGTGGGAGTCTAGACATGAAGAACGTTCGAGGGAATTGATAATCTTATGTAGATATTATCATATTGCTTCTCATACATTTGCTGAAAACAGGGACTGAAAGCGGTTACGGTTAAAGGTTAAGGTACCTCAAAAATATACCGGTACCGGTTTAAAATAAAGGTTGAGCTATACCGGTACCTTTATAAATAAAGGTTGGGCTAAACCGTTATTTAACCCTAACACGGTTTCGGTACCGAAATGCATGCGAGACGGGGTGCGGCGCGCGTGTGCGCGATGGAAACGTTAGAACTTGTGTATTTTGTACATTTTGTTTGATACTCTTTTACTTATCTCTTTGTTGTGTGTGTGAGTGGCGAGGCGGTGCGTGAAAGAAAACCCCTATTTATTAAGGTTTAGGTACCGCTACCGATACATTTATAACGGTTACGGTACTACTACCGAAATATACCGGTATGCATTTCCAACCTCAAAATCCCGTTACCGAAAAAAATAACGGTATCGAAATATTTCAGTAACCCTTATTTAACGGTATGACGTCATACCGAAATTTAAAGGTACCGTGATTTTTGGGTAATTCAGTCCCTGGCTGAAAATATACTGTGATTGAGAGGTCTGGCTCTGAGATATCGCTCGCGGCTTTGGACACAAAGGGCTAAGAAGGAACATGGGTGGTTTTTAGTCAGTACAAGTCTGACACTCCCTACCGCTCCACCCAGAGTGGAAGGAGACATTTGATGATTTCCCAACCTCCAAAAAAAAAGAGGTCTGGCTCTTGTGATACAGGAGCTCCTAATACAAGAGCCATGGCTACACCGATATTTAAATTGAAAATAAAAAATGATGATGATTCGAAATGTGTTGGTAGGTAGTATCAACTATATTGCTGCTTTAAAGAAGAAGGTAGGAGTTTAATTTAAAATAATTCCAATAAAATATCGTAGATACTTTGAGATTCAACGTTAAATAGAAGCATTATTTCTAAAATATTCTTACTGTTTCATCATTTGCGTCTGTTTTTATCTTGAATACGAATAAAATTATAAAGTTATTACTGAAAACATAACTGGCCTTTCTGGATAAACTGACATTTGGTACATTAGTGGTAAAATTATAATTTATTAGGTAATTATTAGATCATCTACCTTCCAACAGGTAACAACCAGGAAAACAGCATCACCTACAAGTTTCCACAATATTAATTACTCTAATACACAACACAATTTCCATATTACGAGCTTAACTCATTACGTTCTCGTTAAAAATGTACACATTTCCTTTACATTATTAATATTGCTGAACAACTTTCAAACATTATTTTTCGGGGCAGGAATGACCTAGTTTCGACACAGCATATATTTTTAAACCAAGCCTTAATTAGCCTTCTGCCGACCGTAACGCCCTCTGGCGGTGAAGGTCGTTAACTTTACCCTTTAAAGTTTCGTAATAGTTGTTGCTTTGTGCGCTATAAGATTAAAAAAGTCATTATTTACGTCAGAAAGTTGTAAGAATGAGGTATGTTTCGGTTAATGAAGTCTTGCCTTTGTTTTCGCTAAAATAATTATTTAATATTGTAGCAAATGCTATTCTGTTATATGCCTCACATGGAAGAATTTATTAGATCTAAAACTACACTTTACGAGATTAATTTGAGACTCGCAATTTCAATTAAATGAAAAACTATAAAAAACATAATAGCAATTTTCGTTAGGCAAGTACTTAATTAACTAAGAAGACCAACACATAAAAATAAACTGTTCTGAAGAAAAACCACTAAAATTAAGAAAAGATACTCGGATATCTTTGATTCCTAATACCATTTGGAGATTGTTTATCACGTACTAGTGAAGTCGTGAGTGATCCAAAACTATTTATTTATAGGTTTTGTTAAGAAGTGTTTGAGATAACCGAATTAGGAAGATTCGCTGGACTCTAGTAGGTAAACATATTGTGGAAATTACGCAGTGTTTTTGTGGTTTATAGTTAGGTATTCAAACAGGTACTCTTATTGTTTTAATAGGTCTTGATACATCTATAAATATGACAATAACATTCTAACTGTACTCGCCATGCGTTGCATTACACCTTTTTCTACCTACCTACAGCACTAATTTCAGACTTCCTCTTAGCTGCATTTATGAAAAAGTCCAGTGACGGAACCCTCACAGTAAACGATAAAACTGCAACCCCGAAGCAGTAACTCACGATTACCGACATTCCCCGCGTATCCACGTCTTACTAAAAGAAATAAATTATAGTTTCCAATTAGTCGAGCAAAAAACTTATTAAAACGGGAGCTGCGACCAAATGGCGGCAGTTACATTAATCGAAACTCGTTACTTACTACACACCACTAATGAATGCATAAACGTTTAAAAACTTCTTCCACTTGCACGTTTTCTTAGAGAAATTCGAGTGAATTTGTAAATAGTCTTAGAAATTCGTTCGGGTAAGGCGAAACGTCTGTTTTGTGGAATAACTAAACGAGATAGAATTTTGTTTTGTTTGTGAGATCTATCTTCAATCGAAGTTTTAAGAAAACTTATAGGTAAGTCACAAAAGTTGTCTTCGTTTTATCATGTAGCTAACAACCAGCTCCTGCGTTGTACGTCTTTTATAGCTTGGCTGAACACCGACATTGAATTTACTTATAAATAAACATTATATAATAGCGACTCTAACTAAATCTTGTTGCACCACATTCAAATCCGTTGTCTAGCTTAGTAATTAATAACAACGCATCAAGCAGATACGAAAAGCACCCTTTTTAGAAAGTAGAGATAGGACAAACACTATTTTAATAGCTTGAATCTTCACTTAACAGCATGTCCTTGTCATTCAAGTCAAGAGCCTTCTATAACACTAGATCCCATTTTTACGCCATTACAAGGTAACCTATACGACCATCATAAAAATGTTACCTAATAATAACAGGTTCGTAAAAAGGTAATTTTACTTAACAGCCTTTTAATTTTCCCTACGGAACCCGGTCTACGGTCATAAAACAAACACGATCACTTGAATAGTTTACAGCTATTTTTAATGGACCCCTATTTATTGCAGTTTATGCTAATTTTTGAGGAAAACGTCGTAGATTTTGTGGTCGTTTTGTGTTCTCAGAATGAAGGGGTTGTAAAGTGGCAGAAAGGTAAAGGTTAGCTTGGAAATCAATTGGTTTTATTATTTTAGTCACGACTCGTGACTAAAATAATAAACGAGCAATAATATGTATACACTTGGCAAAGTTCAAACGGAAATTTCTCGTGAAATGACGAATGCAACTTTGATATATGACCTACTTTATAGTAATATGGGTTCCAAATGTAGTTAGTTAGTCATTAGTTTCGCTACGTTACTTGAAAATGAAATCAAAACAGTAGGAGAAAATTCCTTCTAAACGTTGCTAAGTGTATAGTTGTATACATATTGGTGTTCATGAATGTACAGCACAGACTACTCATTCCCGCTACTCATTTTAAGTTCGGTCAGTCTATCTAAAGAATGTCTGGAAGAAACTGCTACTAGAAATAGAACCGTTGTTTTAAGTTAACAGTATTATAAAAGAGCTGTGCAGCAATTTTATTCTACAATAAAGTTTACTCATCTACCCATTCACGGGTTTGTATCTACGACATGCTAAAACAAAGATATTGAAATTGTCTATTCCCTAATAAAAAAGTTCACAAAAGTAAGTAAACTAAAAGCACTAACTTGAAGTAATTTATTAAATTAACTTGAAGTAGTGCATCGCAAATTCGCAATGCAAAACATTCTTGCGACGAACTGCCGATTCTCCGGATCCTTCGAACGGGACCAGAGTAAATTAATACAAATTTCTACATATATTATCCGGGTTATTGCCACCATATACCCGTGCGGGAGCTCACATTCATATTCCGTAATCCCGAAATGAGGTCGCTCATTAACTCGAACTAAAATAAAGTTATACGACCTCCTGGAGCATCTTCCGTGCGAGTCTAGCGAGAATTTCCACTCGATTGGCTTTTTAATTTGCCGGTATTCGGTAGAGAGACGTTTAGCGGAATAAGGCCTCGTTTCATACGCGACCGACTCGTTCAAAATTCAATTATTCGCCTTAAGATGGCGGCAGGTAACATTGATATTGAGCTGCGGGCGCTCTTTCTTTGTTCTTTACTTAAAATTATATACCCTATTGTGGTTATTACAAGATTAAATGAACTAGTTATTAATATATGAAATAGTTTCTTGGAACAGTTTAATATTAAATTATTGAAATCAAGAACAATTTGCTTCGTTTTATTGTAGCGCTACGAAAGTTCATAGCACCGTCTACGCCGTAGCATATTACACTCTACATAAGTGTGTTACGAGTTGAATTGATCAAGTCAAAGTCAGTTGTTGAAGTCAATTCTTTCTATGAAAGCAAAGTTGCTGTCTGCTGGGACACGACTTCGTGGAAAGAAAATTCAGTACGCCCTCTGACGTGAAAATTATTTTACCCAGAAATGTCTTTAGAACTTGACATTTCTAAGACGTATCGGATTAAGTCTAATTGGAACGGTCTGAGTACCAAGAAGAAAATGTATTGTTTTACGAGAATTGTTAGAGAATAAATCTTGTGTCCATGATACAGAATTATCAAAGAAATACAATTCCTGAAAGTTATTAAGTGTAGGTAGTTTTGACGCAGACTAATCGGAGAACTCTTCAAATTTATTTTACACCTGTAAAACGCGTTATATTCCTATGAAATACAGGATCGCTCTTTACGCAGCAGTGGGCCAATCAAATGAGGTAGAGGGATAATTGTTTTCTTAAACTATTGCCCAGTGGGACAAGCGAGGATATAAGACAGTACTAAAACTCACCTCGTCCTTCCCCTTGACGACGCACATCTTGACGTCATTCTCCGGCGAGTACCAGACCAGCCGTCTCTGCTCAGTCAGGTCAGTCAGACTGAGGTTGTACACCACGTTTCTGAAACAAATAACACTCACATCAGAATAATGATACGGTAAGAAAGGCTGTTTGTATTTAAACTAGGTAACGATAATAATGTAGAATCTTGTATTTTTTGTGATCGGCTAAATAGCAATTGAATCACGAGATTACGGCTCCTGACTACTGGCTTTATGCTGGGACCCTAGCTGTGTCAGAGGTGTTTATACTTGTCTACAATTTGTGAATTGGTTTAAAATAATTTCATTACGGCTTGCTTTGATAATGGCATAGTATCCCCAAGTTTAGAGGCCGAGTCAGTATGTGTCAATTGGTTGTAAAAATATAACGGGGATTTGGCTGGTTTGATAGCAAAAAAATGTGAGTTGGTACAGTTTTTTGTTTTTTGGCAATAGACTCGTCTTCTATTACATGAGACTTAAATAAATAACTGGAAACATGTGGGTGTAGTTTTTGTACGAACCATTTACACAAAGTAGTTGTAATACAGACAATACTTGTATTATTTTGCAACCAAACTAATAAGCCTTAGACATACACAAACAGATGCTAAAAATAGTTGTTACTCGACTTGTTATTGTGGCCAATTACTTGCGCCTCTTCTAGCAAGCCGGGCAACATACGTAACCAAATTACACAGAACTCCGACCAATGGTTCAGAACCTTTTGCTAGTTCCATTTCGTACAAACCTCGCAGTTCATTTTAAGGTGGAAACTCAACTCATAGTTGTTAGCTGAATGTTTGTTCGTGGTTTTAATCGCACTTGGAGTTGAGGATTTCAGGTGAAGTTAGTTTGAATGGTTCCTATTGCCGCGGCGTTTATTCTGCGGGTAGGCGCTGCGGCGACAATTTGTCGCGCCCTCGTGCGGCTTAGCCGATCTACTAAATAGCTTCGTGAAACGTTACACGCAAACTTAGGACTATTTACCAATAATTATTCAGCCATTACCTCGTATTTGGGTTAGTCTGAGGCTACGTTTGATTAGGAGAGTAATACCAGATATCGACGCACGTATCTGTCTACCTTTGTTATATCGTGAGAGCCCGAATCGGTTATTGACAGCCGTATATTGCTATTGTGCGCGATATAGTAAATAAGGTGGATGTCAATGTTGGTGGCAGGCCAAAGTTCACCATGACAGATTTTCTTGTAAGCTTACAAAGCAAAATATAACACAATGTGGGGTGACGCAGCGACGTACTATTGTGAGCCGCTTTTGGCTGGATTTGACGTACGATAAAAAATACAGAGCTTCAACTAAATCAAATTGAACTTTACTTAACGACTTTAACTGCGTGATTAGGCGCAGTTAACGATTATAACACCGAAACTAGCAGTAGTTTTGAAAACTAATGTCAAAGTGACATTACGAGTGTACACAATTTAATATGAATTGTGACACAAGTTGGGGCAATTCATTAAACTTGCTGAGCATACCTGCGTTCTGTCTGGCATAATTGCGAAAGTCCTTCAACCCTTAATTAAGATATTTGGCACGAAAATTTCATAAAGAAATTATGACGTAAACTTTGCCAATTATAGCGCAGCGAATAGCCGGTGTGACTTACATAATGTCTAAGAGATTGAACAGACAAAGTAGAGGCCGGCCCGTTACCGGATTGTGACTCCGACTTTATTGATATTACAATACACTCTTTAAATGGCAATCCTATGAAGTTTTTATAGTTCTTCTTTTGTTTTCGTCGAACGACAACGTATTGGAGAACCTACTTATGACTTTCCGATCTTGAAACTATGTCAGCTTTATTGAAACGAAATTGTAAAAATTGTTTACAGAGAGCAGTAAAAGGATTTGTATTTTATATTCCATTTGTTCAGCAGCACAACCATTTCTCAATAAACTAAGAGTACATAATATTTTATGGGTACCTACGTAAATATGTAAATAGCTTCGCTTCGGAACCATTGAAGGTTGTTTATGAAGCTTGTTCCTCACTTCTACGAATTTAATTTTCAAATCAATATAATGTAAGTAATTTCTATGAAGAGCTAATTTAATTACTTCGCTTCTACTTCGCTCTAATTTGGAGATAATTAGCCTGTAAATTGTTCTTAAGTATTCGTGGAAAAAAGAAATGAAATAGGGAAGAACTATCCAATATTTCCATTTTATTTATTTCCCGATTTTAAAGTATGCCGTTTGTCTGTTACGTCCTCATAGAAAATTCCAATACAACTACTGAAATGGTTCGAAATGAAATTTTTCACTTCCATTATGTTGTAAATAAGGCATTCACATTCGACGTCTTGCATGCGAATAATGTTCTTTGTAGTCTATTGTCGAGGGTCCTGCGGCACTTATTCTTAAATAAGGGAAATGCCTGTAATTCACCAATGTTGGGGGAGCCAATTTGTGGGCAGACCCTGCTCGTATTTTATGAACAAACCGTTTTTTGTTGGGTAACGAAGTGACATGATGCAATCAAGTGATCCGAGCACTAACAACAACTAATGGTTAATTCGGTTACAGAGACGTACATGTGAATAAGGCAATTATGTGGGCGTGAGTGGATTGTGTATTAACCAGACTTGAGACACTAGATTGCTTCTTACAATAATATGATTTGTATTATTTATACTGAAAACGGGATATTTACCATGTTTACTTATTGTTTCGAGTTCCCAATATTTCGGCGCTGATACAAGCACCATGATCACGGATAAACTGAAGTCATTGTGGATGGATGTTTATGAGCAGACAAATCGGTCTTGTAAATATCCCGTTTTCAGTATAAATAATAGTTTTAGTGACCATGTCAGTTTAAAATCTTATAATATGATTTGTAGTTTCATTGTGTTTTGTTTTTTAACACATAATAGAGCTTGGCTGTGTGAAGAGGATTGTGTGTACTGTGTAGTGAGTTTTGAGTATGCTTGTGAAAATAACGTTCTAACTTAATGATATTCTACAAAAAAGTATACCTAAAAAGTTTTCTGAAAGCACAAATAATGATGTACGCCTCGATTCGAAAGTATTTTCTAGAAACAAAACTTGTTTGTTACAAAAAATCTAAATATTTTGAAATATTCTCGGGTAATATTTTGGCGGACAGGCGAGCTGGCCCAAGCACACAAAGACTGTATCCTTTGTCAATTATTTGCTTCAGTGGTTCCCGCCAAAAGGCGGCGGCCATCTTGGACTGTGTGCGACGGATCGTCAGCGCCATCTATTGTTCGGCCACTCGCCCATGTTTTTGTGTTCTGTCCAATCCGGGCCGACTCGCTGATTGATGGTCTGAACTTACAATTATTTTCGTGTCTTCGTGATTATTTATTTTTTGTCTCTCATTCTTGCAAAATAAATTAATCTCGGAGAATTTTCTTTATCCGGATTAAAGTAAATATCTGGGTGGGTGCGGGTATAAATTGATTTTGTTGAACAAAAGCGTATGCTCAGCCAATCAGAGTTATACTCATCAATATACATGGCGAACACACAGCCAATGATCGAATCCAAATGAAAACGTCAAACGTGGTGGCGCTTTTAAAGCGAGATTTACATAATAAATAATATTATTGGTTTAATTCGAATGACTGTTTTTGGAGGACGTCACGAGATACGTCACATCCATATTTTGTGAAGCGTTTAATGTGATTTATCGCCAAACAGACATGTGTGACACGTTATCACATTATTGTACAAATGTCCAATACATTTTTTCTGAATTACATTTAAATTCTCAATAAGAGGAAAACGTGCTTAAATAGTTCACCCAAATGGCATCGATATTTACGAGAAAATAACTTGCGTAGGTACTCAATGAAAAAAGGGAAACGAGTTTGTTCATAGCGCCTGTTATTCGATTGTGTGCTTTGCCAAAAAGTATTTTTCGAACACGAGAATTTGATTGAATAAGTGGAAACTGATTCACGTTGCTGTTGCTAGCTAGTAAAATACGCACACGCGCAGTCTTTGGTTTGTTATTTTGTTTCACTCGCTATTTTCATAAGTCTGTAATACGATTCCATGAATTCGAGGATATAGAGCTGAATAATGAAAATAAACATAGCTCACATAATATTACCCTTTATACGCCGACATACTAACCAATTCAATTTTCGCCTCCTCTATTTACCACTCCTAGAGAAACTTCGAATAAATAATTCAATCCTGCTAGTATATTCAATATTTATTTATTTTGCCCTGTTTCCAGAATCTGCTGGATATGTGTGCCTCAACCACGTCAGGGGATTACTAAGGGTCCATAAAATGTCTTCTAACTAGGCTCGGCACAACAAGAGGGGAAGTTGGGGAGACAAGGCAACTGTCGTCACACAAATAAATTATAGATAGTGTAACAATGTGACTTTATCTCGCGTACACAAAAAACATTCCCCTCTATAGTACATTTCTTTATCCTTAATCAGAGCAAAACTACAGGTGGCGTTTATTTGGACTATGTTATGCAAAGCAGGGATTGCCTTTGTCAGGATATTTACGTAATTAGTTGCTAAATGTTGGGGGAGATGGGATGAAAAGTGTATCTCTTTGGCTCGGGGAAACCGCTTAATGGGTAAAGGAACAGAAAGAAATTCTGTTGTTGCCAACAAGTGACATTAAAAATGTTCTCTTTTTTGTGTCTTTTTAAAATTATTTTAATAAAACAGCTTCGTACATTCTCTTTAAAAAAACATTTTAATATTTTACAAGTTTATTGTCGGTCAAAAACCATGTGTAAACTACGACAGTAAAACCACCCATTGAACACAACCTACAAAGACTTTGTGCAACGGAATGTTTTTCAAAAGGGGCGATGTCAAAAATTTCAAATTTCATCGTCGAACCGACGAATTGGGACGTCGACAGATGCAATTTGTTTGCATGCACTCGACACGCTGCCGATATTGGAAAACTTTACGAGTTCCGTTTAGAACAATATCAATAGGACATTGGTGTACGTGCCCGACATATTGAGACCGACGTACTTGCAGCACCTCAACAATGTTTTATTTAGTGATGCATATAAAGATCTAGGATCTAGGAGGTGTCTCATGAGATGACGAAAAACAGAGAAGTATGGAAGAGGAAGACATGCTGCGCCGACCCCAAATGAATTGGGATAAGGGCAAGAGAATGATGATGATAAAGATCTAGAATCATCATCGTCTGCCCTGCTATTCTAACTATGTTGGGGTCGGCTTCCAGTCTAACTGGACGCAGCTGAATACCTGTATTTCACAATGAGCGAACGCCTATTTGACCTTCACAACCCAGTTGGTACTGGGTAATACGATACCCTTTGGTAAGACTCGTTGTCAGACAAAAAGATGTAGACTAGTGACAAATAATTAAAAGCTTCCAGCAAACGAGACATTTCTACTACGACCCTCTCATATTTGCCGGAGTTCATTACATTTAACGTCACTACAATACCAAGCTCTACGAATTCCATTTTCGTGAACCATCCAACTAATGACTGCTGTGGAAGTAAATGTCACCGAATTTCAGCATACAGAGTCGCAAAAAATAACATAAAAATAACCGCGAACCATCAAACGTTCCATTTGAAGGCACTAAAGTTAAATCGAGTCGCGCAAGTTGTACGTCATTAGCATTCGCCTGTCAAATGGGCACTCACACGGATTGGTTGATGTGCAAGCGAGTCAGCCATCTTTCCGTCGATTCCTAGTAAATAAACTTGACATATCGTGAAGATTTTTCTCTGAATGGAGCCTTTCCGTTATGCTTTTGGCAGGGATTACGACTTGTGCGGTTTATTTTCTGTGTTCTGGCGTGTGCCGTCTCATTTTTCGAGGCTTTTATTTTTCGGGCTTGTGTGTTTTGACTTTGTTTAAAGACACTTCCACTGTAAACTTGCGAGATTTTTTGTCCTATTTTACGAATATCGTCTTCTCTGAAAGCCGCACTTTTCAATATCACTGTAAACAGCAAAAATCTTTGTTTTACTAATTTTTTTTTACGTTTTAATCTTTTTCCCTGTTTTAGATGCAGACCGTTGCCGTCAGTATCGGCTGGAGCCGTCAATATTGCGAAAGTTTGCACCATCGGCCGCCGAGAAATTGCGCTTCACATGTTTCACGATTTATTGCAATTGTTTCTCAACAATATCCATCGTTTATTTCATCGAATCCATGACGTTTGGACGCTGCGCTTATTGTGAATGCTCTGCTATTGCATAAATATTTTGTTCGTGAAATCTTTGTTTTATGTTATGATGTGAGGGAGTTGGGTATTTCTAGAGACGCGTGCTTAAAGTTCTGTTAGAAGTAGTGATATTTTTTTCGGAACAAAAGGCCCATTTTTATACAGTCACAAACAAATAGCCAGCATTCGAACGAAAATAGAATAACTTACGAAAAAATACACACTCGTTCCCACGGCGGTGTTTTATTTCCGGTTTGAAAACGGTGGAAACAAAAAAATACATATTAGATATGAACACGGTCGCTTACCTAACGAACTGAAATGAATACAAAACAACCAACACACAACACGAAAATGTTTATTTATGTAAACGAATTAAAAGCGTTACGTATTTTCGGCAACGATTTTTCTTTCATATTCTTTGTGTGAGTTATTACCTTTTTACACAAAGGTGTTCTTTTCAGCATCGGTAAGACCAGTGTAGTTGGTCTCTGGCATTTCTTTGCGTTCCTTGAGTTTGGTTGAGAAGGAGGGGTCTGGGTGGGTTGGGTATCAACGGCCCGCATGCAGAATACAAATTCTTAACATTTTAATTAAAAGAGCTCAAAACGCCGACCGCGCCGGCTCTATTGTTGTCTCGTTCTGACACCGCCGTGATTTATGGCGAGTGTAAATGGGAAGGGTTGGGTTTCATCTTTCACTGGAATACACGAAATGATAATTGACATTTTTGCGCGGGCGTCACGAAAGGGTTATGATATTTGCGCAAGTAATCCTTCGGTGACATTGTCGTACATTTGTCACTGTTCAGTATGATGTTGTAGCTATAGAAGTTTATTTACGTTCTTTGTTTTTATTTTGGTACATTTTTACTTGATTCTACTAAACTACTCATTTATTAGTCAAATTCAGTCAAACCGCAAATTACTACTAGTAGGTAGTTTATAAAAAAAATATCTGTTCCTCACAAGAATCAAGTTAGTGCCACGAACTTCAGTCACAAACCAACGTGTTTCAGCCGTCAATCAATACATCATGGTAGGCACTTAAATGATTAACAATTAACCTAAGCCCCGCTCAACTGTAACCTACATTTAGTACTCAAGAAACTAGATCGCGATAGACATCACATCCAACTCAATACCGATTACAATCCGACAGTCCACCGCTGAAGCGCTCACAATCGCTTGAAGCGCTAAATATTTAACGATAAACACGTCAATCACTTACCGGATTACCGATTGATTGAGGTAAGAACGATATTCCCTAATTTCGTTGAAGCGTCACGCCCAGCCTCCAATGATCTGATACAGCGATTATTGAGCGATGTTACAGCTGCGGATATAGCTATGAGGAGAATTTGACGAGTGTTTTCTGATGTATTTCGTAAGATATACTTAGTAATATTAATATATATTTACTAAGTATAAGGAAAAGATTTCATTGTCATCATCTGCCTAGCCTTTTCCCAACTGTGCATGTAGAGGTCGGTTTCTAGTGTAACGGTATGCAGCTGAATACCTGTATTTTACATGGAGCGACTGCCTACCTGACCTCCAAAGCCCAGTTACTATTATACTGGGTAATAATAATATGATACTCCTTGGTATGACTGGTTGTCAGACTTTCGGGCCACTAACTATTTTACTATTCCCTTTTAGTGATAGATTTTGAGGGAATCGCCTTGATGTGAATGTATCTAAAACTAGATCTTTCAAAGGAAGTTTTTACATGGCTGCCCAAAAAAAGAGTGTTATGTTTTTGTAAAATAACACAAGATATGTACAATTGTACATAAGATTACAGGAACCGTCTAAAGTGGTGATAGAATAAACATAAACAAGATCCCTCAAAGGAAACATTTCTTGTGTTTAACGAAAATAACTCCTGACAACACAAGTTTTAATTATTTAATTCCTAAGTGGTTTCTGTCAAAGTCTAAGTAAAACCAATGTTACTAATTAACTGTTACATGGCTACAAATTACGCTCAGAATAATGAAAATGTTAGATGAACAGTTTTCTTCTTTACCGTGTGGTTAGAGCCTTACCTGGTGGAACAGTTTTTATGGCGCCCATGGGGCATGAAAGATTCTTCTCGACGCGCGACGGCATGAAAGGCCAAGTCATGGGCCTCTGACTTGGCCTTTCATGCCGTAGAGAAATATCTCTCAGGCTTGTTTCCTCAAGTGATAATTATACAGTACGCACATGAATCCGAAAAATCTGAGGTGCGTTTCTTAGGCTGCTTTCATATTAGGACGTTAGCAGCGCGACAGTCGCGCGGCAGAAGCACGTTCCTTCATATTTTATAAGAACAGCCCTAACAACCTGTTAGTATTTGTTTATAGTCGCGCGACTGTCGCGCTGCTAACGTTCTAATGTGAAATCGGTTTTAGGTTCGCACTCGAGACGTATATGATTTGGCAGTCCGCCGGTCACACAACTAGTCTATCAGTTTTCCAGATGAATAGTGCAACGCAACTATACATATTCATCTTGCAAGAAAACTAAATTAATAAACCGGCCAAGAGCGTGTCGGGCCACGCTCAGTGTAGGGTTCCGTAGATAATAAAATATTATGTAAACGAAGTTAAAAAAAAAATACGGGCAAATGAAACTTGACCTCTGGATTGTATAGGCGCTCATACGATTCAGGGACCAAATTATATTGGTTAACTGCAGTTTCCATCTGTTGTTTCCATCCAAGTTCAAAATAATTTTCCTAGAAAGTCCTTATAAAGTTCTACTTTTCAGATTTTTTTCGTATTTTCTAAACTTATGGTTCAAAAGTTAGAGGGGGGGGACGCTTTGTTTTTTACTTTTGGAGCGATTATTTCCGAAATTATTGACATTATCAAAAAATGATTTTAGTAAACCCCTATTCATTTTTAAATACCTTTCCAACAATATATCACACATTAGGGTTAAAATTAAAAAAAAAAACACTTCCCACTTTACATATAGGGGGGCTACCCTAATAAAACATTTTTTTCCAATTTTTATTTTAGCACTTTGTCGGCGTGATTGATACACATATTGGTCCCAAATTTCAGCTTTCTAGTGCTAACGGTCACAGAGATTAAGCGAGGACGGACAGACAGACAGACATGGCGAAACTATAAGGGTTCCTAGTTGACTACGGAACCCTAAAAAGTGAGGCAGCAAAGGAACTGTACTCTTCAGGCAAATCTTGATGGGTGGGGTAAACAGTAGGATGGGCAATTTGTAACAAATCCAAACGCGCAAGGTGCCGTCCTTACACACTTAAGAAGTTAACTGATCTGTTTCCCCCAAACTACTTTATTTGTTTAGGCCACAACAAATAGGTTCTCTCGGCCAAGTTTCCCCGAACTGCCTCAAATTGCCCCTAACTCTTGTATTGTTTAATCAAAAGAACGGCCGGGAAACGTATGGCAGTAATAATAAGGTTGTTTTATTTACTCGTTTGTATATAAAACACTTGTATTTAGAAGTTTGCTTATTGATTTTCTTGAGGTTGGTAGAAGTTTTGTGGTTCGTTAATGGCGTATTAGAAGGAATTCTGGAATGTTCCGAGTATTTTTGTGTTATTAAAAGGTCAAGTATGTTATTTATTGCTTTTATAGTTTGTTTAAGTATTTGCCGTATTAATTGCTTGTTTTTGGAGAGGACAAATGTCGTTGGATATTTGCAAAACTTTTGGAGGTATTTAGTGTAATTTGTGAAAAGATCATCATGCTGCCCATCATATCCACTAGCTGAATGAAAATTATAAGTAAATTATGTCAAGTAATTTTAGGAAATTCTTCTTCACAGTACACAGCTTAAGTAGTCACCGAGCCGAAAGTACGACAACCAGTGTAACCAAGGGGTTACTAACTGGGTTGTGAAGGTCAGCCAGGCAGTCGCTCCATGTGAAACATTGGTATTCAACTGCATCCAGTTGACTGGAAGCCAACCCCAACGACGAGGCTATGGAGAGAAGATGATGATGATAGTGAAGTACCTAGGTTTCCATATAAACAGCTGCTGTGACACAGGCCTGCCCTTTTCGTGAGGGAACGAGCAGCCGCAGTCCACGTTGCGAGCCTAGTACGGCTTGATGATGTTTGAATGTCAAGCTCCAGTGGCTCTTAGCTCGAAGGACCATTCTTTGACTGTCAAGCTCCAGTTGTGATGCTGGTGGTCTCGACTATATAATACTAGCGGACGTCACGTGGTTTCACCCGCGTAGTTCCCGTTCCCGTGGGAATACAGGGACAAAAAGCCTATGTCACCCGCGGACAGTGTAGCTTCCCAACGGTGAAAGGATTTTTGAAATTGGTCCAGTAGTTTCGGAGCCTATTCGTTACAAACAAACAAATCTTTCCTCTTTATAATATTAGTGAAGATAGTCTTCATATTGAAGACCAGCAGTTTTATTTAGTCGAGACCACCGGCATCACAACTGAAACTAGACAGTCAAACTATGTTTTTCTTTACTGTTTTGAGGGGCACTGATGATGAATTACTGATTTACTCATTTGGTTCTCGATTTAAGTCATATTAATACCGTAAACACTTTCTCGTAATATATCTTCAGGCTATGCCAAAGGTTTCCACTGATATCAATATTAGTGTAAATTAATATCACTGGAAACCCTATTTAATACACAAGGGGTTTCGCGACAATATTACTAATACAGACGGGGGAAATTATTTGACTACCCCTATGATTTCGTTTTCAACTTTATCGGCCACAAGTTACCAATTACAATGGGACTAAGGCTATCATTTTCATATTGAAAAGTCTTGAAAAAAATCTGGATATCTGTAAAAAGTCTGAACATTTTACTAACTAAGTTTTTGTTCCCACTCGTTTACCTATGTATTAGACATATCCGCTTTTGTCTAAAAACCCAGACAAATGACAAGGCTGGATAAATTCTAGATTGTGGGGGCCAAAAAATCGGACATGTCAGGACTAATCCCAACGCATGGTAACCCTAAATGAGAACAAACTTTGATATAATTTCTGTAATTTTATTATTCTCAAGTGTAAACGGAAGCTGAAAATGTCGTTTCTCCCTTTTCCAGTTCCATACACCAATAGCAAGGATTGCTATTGACTTATGTTATTTTGTGCTTTAAGTAGAAGTTTCCATACACCCTCTCATTTCGCTAATTCTAATTGAAGGCTCCCCTATACCCCGGTGTACGTACGTACCCCGGTGGGGTACACTCGCCCTTTATATTGTTTATACAATAGATACTAATTTAGAAATGTTACAGTTCTGTGTGAGTGTTGCCTGCAAGTAATATTTCATGCAAGTACAGTCAGTAGCATCAATATGTATACACTTGCCAACGATTAGAAGCAATTTTCGCCTACTGAACGTATTGATTTTATTTTCACAGAATTTATGAAACTAGTATTTTGGAACTCATTTTATCACAAAGTAGGTCATATCTCAAAGTTTTCATCGTTATTTCACGAGAAATTTGCGTTTCAACTTTGCCAAGTGTTTACAAATTACTGCTCGTGACTGTAGGTTCTAAAGAAGTTGGTTTGTGGTTTCTGAAGAAAATGTTGGGAGCATTTTGAGTTCTCTTAAAGTTACGTTTAACTAGAGGCTTTGGTTTCCGACAAAAAAATAAGGTAAGGCCTGCGTAATAATATAAGAAGTATGGACTCAATTTCCACGAAATTAGAAAAGGAAGTTAATAATATTCCTGTATAATATAAAAAAATATACTTGCAAAAGACTACAGGAAACAGTAGGAAATTTTCTGTACTATGTCGTATTAGGTAGTAAAATTTCTTTGTGAACTGTAATGAAATGGTATATTTCTTAATTCCATAACTCAAATAAATTGTTACGCGTATAGTTTCAGAAGCATTTAAACTAGGTGTTCTTTTATTTAAGAAAATATTAAACATATTTTCTCGTCCACATGTAAAATAGTTCTTCTTGTAATAGACGTCACATAAATTCACTTTTAGGGTAGGCAGAGGAAGATACCGCATCCTCGACACAAAGAGCTAAGAAGGAACATGGGTGGTTTTTAGTCAGTAGAAGTCTGACACTCCCTACCGCTCCGCCCAGAGCGGGAGGAGTCAATTGATGAAAAAACTACAGAAAAATTCTATTATAGTATAAATGAATATTTAAACGATAAAATATAAATAATGTATAACAATTTATATGTATTATATAATTAAAGAATTCCTATTATGGTATTATTGGATTTATTTAAGATATAGTTTTTTATATTTTTAAAGCTTCATCTCTCCTACTATATCTTTGTCTTTTGCTGTGCCCGACAAGGGTCCATAATGATCTCATTTTTTTAGTTTACCACCGAAGTACACATTGTGGAATGCAAATAAAGTTTGAGTATTGAGTATTGATGATTTCCCACCGTTCAAAAAAAAAAGAGTTAGCCAGAGGTATGTAGAACATCCATATTTCGCCAGTGATGACTATGGTTAAGTGTTATGTCGCGGCAGACCTCCTAGAAGATGGCGGGACGAGTTGGACAATAGCAACCACATTAGCCCTGGATCGATATAACTGAAAGTCATGGAGAGAGGCCTATGCCCAGAAGTGAGATGACGCGGGCTACCACGATTAGTATCAGTTACGTTATAGGGGCCTTTCGACATCGACCGTGCTCAAATTAAAACTTCGGTCTACTACTGAGCAGTTATTAATACAAACCAACCAATCTCAATCCCTAAAGAAAATCTTTCAACAACTTTATTTAAAGAAAAACTTTTCGCCGACAATTACGTCATCATTGGCGTCACTCCGTCAGTTCCAGAGCTCTTATAAATACGTCACAATCAGAGCTGAGCTGCGGCTCCTGCCCTGGGCCCCAGGGACCACTCCAGGGCCTGGTAGCTCCGTGATTGATGCGCTGATTACCTTCGTTCCTTTTTTGCCACGAACGCTCGACTTTCGCCGCTCTTTTTTGTTTTTTCGACCTCTCTTCGTAATAGGATGTTTTAGGTTGGATTTTATTAGTGCTGAAAGTTTAGATTTGGGTGTTTATTGCGTAAAGTGTTTGTATTATCATTAAGAAGCGCCTTTCGTTACCTGAATAAAGTATTTTATACCCTAAGGATAATTTCAGACATCTGTAAATTTCGCGAGCAACTTATGAGATTAATTGAAAATATTTATGTTTGCATCGATATATTTTCTAGTTTAAACAATGGTAATACAGTCTTATTTGTAATGCAACTAAATTGCGCAATTGAACTTATTCGTTCTGTCTGAACTGACCGTAGGCCTGAGTTAAGTGTTTCCTTAATGTAAATAAATAAATTATTCAGTGGCACAATTGCTAAATATAAAATTACGACCTTTTTATAAACACCTAAAACGACCTTAAAGGTTAATCCTGAATCTAGAAATACTTTAAGCCCTGTTTTTCTATTTAATTTGTGTTCGCAAAGGTAAATTGACTTTACAAGCCGTACCTAACGAAGGAAGGGTACATAAAACTTTGTGCAAATACGATAAGAGCGAATTCAAGATATAATACGCTTAAAAACTGGTCGTTACGACTTTTTATCCGCCAAATGTTTTCATATTCAAAATTGATTTTCTGACTGGGGCCCGTATGAATATGATTAATTAGGAGCAGATTTGTTTATTCAGCCTTTTATTCAGAACCGATGTTATTACGCGTTATACAAAGCTGTACGAAAATTGACTGCGTTCAGTTTATAATACTGGACGTACATGAATAGAGCGTAAAAAAGAGTAACGTACCAATTGACTAGAAACTACGAAATGGAAATTGTATTTTCGAAATAGGTTAGAAACTATTTTGAAATTGTTGTGAGTTTTACGATCACCGAAGTTTGTGCTTGTACTTCAGTTCGGGGTTGTAGATTGTGAAATATTGTCGTGGGATAGTGGATTGTCCATGTAAAAAAACGATTTTATAACTAGACGTTACAGGACAGAATAAGCATTTATTGTAAAATAGACCAGAAAACATAAGGCTTGCAAAATCATCATTATCCTACCTTTATCATATATTTTTTGGGGTCGACGCAGCCTGTCTTCTTCTTTCATATTTGTCTATTCTCGTCATCTTATCGGAAATAGAGAGAATAACAAAATATTCACATTTTTATTCTCAAACTTACTCAATATAAAGTACCTACGCCAGCCACCAGGTACACAAAGATACACCTACACACTTTATGCTTTTAGGTGGCGACGTAAAAACGAAATCAGCAAGTATCATTTTGACGGCCATTATGTAAAAGTGGGTGTGCGTGTGATAAGGCCACAAGTGGCCATTTGCCGGTGTTTGCGAGCCCCTGCTAACGTCCTCCGTATAATATGCTGAGAGAAAACTCACCTACATAATGATACACACGTACTCTTATATGAGGGTACACGAAGAATGGTGAAGTGAACTTGAAACCACGCATAAGGCGCATAATGATGTTTTTTTTCTATTAGAGGAAAAAAGAAAATAGGTTCGTATCTACTTATTTTCGGCAATATGGCCAGTGACTATCCGATAAAAAAATCATTGTGTGAAAAATAAATACACCTTTTTTTTCGTTTTTAAAAATAGAATCGGAGCAAAATAGAATAACTGCCAGATATTTTTCTGCAAACAGTATTATTGTAATAAAACATGAAACTAACTGAACGCTAGGCTCAATTCAAATCAATTCCTTCGCCCGACCCTCATCATAAAAATCGACGCGCAATCTTGGGATTGGCTCCCGCCAAAATCTGAACGGGTTTATGTAAACGCTGGTGCTTTGATAACATCGTGTAGGTACATATGAGCGGGTCGAAACAACGTTAATTTCGTTAAAAGGCCGCACAAAAGAGGATCACACTACAGGGGAATACCATTACTTGGGACGCGCACCGAATAACGTTTCCGTTCGGTAAGCGACCTTATAAAATTAAGGGAGCGGGTGTGAACGGGCGGGGACTAACGTGGCCTGCAAAACCTGCACTACACTAGTGTAACTTCGTCTGGATACGAAAAGGGTTTCCACAGTAGAGATAAACGTATCTCGAACCGTTTTCCGCTTAACATGGGATGTTGGAGTGCGTAATAAGGGCTATTAAATGTAGGGGCTGCATGATTTTAAAGGAGAAGATATGAAAGGAAAATTGTGCAGATGAAAACGATCTTAATGAGGCTTTCAGAACGGAGAAAACATACGCAAAAAGCGATTTTCGTAAATCAGCAGTTTGTACCTACATCAGATTCAGAAGACATGATGTTAGTAAATGTTACCTCTTGTTAATAATATAACATCACGTCTGTCCTCGAAGGGTTGCGTAGAGGTGTTCCTAAAAGTACCCACATTTTGTCAGCTATGTTTAAGTCCTATGTAATAAAAGGCGAGCCTATTACCATCACTCAGGTACTCGACTCCGTAACTAACACTGAGAAATTCCTGATGAAAAAATTCTAAAATAATCTGCCTAACGAATTTTTTGAGGCCCTGTAATCTTTCTCTTTTTGATTCTTGTATATATTTTATTATAATTTTAGTTCTGTGACTGTAGTTTGTAAATATTGGAAACCCGAAAATGGAACCCTCCTCATGCTCAGCAGTCGCGATTGCAACCAACAACAACAACGCAGTCACAACCACAACAACAACCCATTCTTTGGTCACAATCAAAACCTGCTACCTCGGCTCTTAATTTTACCAATTTCAGCACACCAGTCTCATCTCCACAGCTCCATAAGTAGATACGCCCTTTTACATATAAGGTCGTAAGTACAGGTTCCGCCTTCGTCGAGGCCACAACAGAACGACATGTGTTATATAATATGTTTTGCAGATATTATCATACATAGTATTTGAATTTCATTAGGCCAATGGAGATTAAATCGAGTGCGGGCGGCGAAATAAGGTCTTGTGTGTTTACTAAAAACCTAAATGCGTGCTACTATGTGATAGGTAATTTTAAAAAGGTATAAAAAAACAGAAGTTAGTTGTTTTCAAAATGTAACTATTTTTCTAAATACCTTATTAAATGCCTTTTTTTTTTCCGGGTGGAAAATCATCAAATAAACCCTCCCGCTCTTGGGCAGAGCGAAAGGGAGTGTCAGACTTCTACTGACTAAAAACCACCCATGTTCCTTCTTAGCCCTTCATGTCGAGGCCGCGGTATCTCTTGCGAACAACCCGCAGCCCCGACGGGCCGTATTAAATGCGTCTGGTACACTCAGCTGTCTTATAGTCCCTGTGTTGATTTTAAAACCTAATGTTCTTCTTCGTCTTATCTTTTGGTTTTTAACACAGGTTTTTAACCTACTTCCAAAAGGAGGAGGTTATCAATTTCTCAGTTTTTTTGTTACTTACATAGTTGAACTCAAGCAAATCAAAGTATTTGTCAGATTTCTATGATTTGCTTAAAAGTCAAAGAAATTATTTTACTCATTTTAGGTGGAAAAACAACACTATTGAATCTCATCATTAGGTACACAGTCCCCCAAAACGCCCGCTCTTCAAAACTTAGTTTGGCTTGGAAGAACAAGAGCTTTCGTCGTTTTTCTCAGGAAACTTTATAAAGGGAAAATGTCCCAGCCCATATGAGAAGGACAAAGTTCACGATATAAATGTAATGTTAATGTATTCACAATTTCCTTGAACTACCTACGGCAATATAAAGCAGTTTCTATTACTATTTATTTATAGAAGATACTCCCTTGAGACCGCCTCTTGGTCGCAATCGCGACTGCTGAGGATTAGGACCCGGGTTCGATGCCTGGGTCGGGCAAAGGGTTATTGGGTTTTTCCATCAGGAATTTCTCAGTAACAGCCACGGAGCCTGGATTTGAGCCCGGTTGATAGCAATAGGATCGTCCTCTATTACACGGGACTTCAATTGAACTGGTAAAATGTAAGTGTACCATTAGGTACACCTCTGCCTAACCCTTCGGGGATTACAGGCGTGATTTTATGTTATGTTATTTGTAGATATTCATATTGGTCGCGACTAATGACCTTAGTTCAAAGTTATTTTTGGGTGACTTATTTAAATCAATGTCTGCCGTTTAATCAGACGACTTCTTTTACTTATAAATACTATTAGACTTTATAATGACATTAATACTTCAACGACAGATGACACTCATAGAATATTTATTCTTATTTGGTTCGACTTGAGTACGCTTGAGTATTAAATTACGAGTATTGGGTACCTAGATGTGTCTATAGTATAAATGTATTTGCAATAGGTTCAAAATGTAAAAGGAAACATTATGATGTGCTGTTTCCTTTCAATGAGATAGTAATAATGGAGTACAAGAATTTTCTGTCTTTCATTTATTTCGACAAACACCAGCCTAGAAAAAGTGACGTCTTATAGCGATAAAGATGACATAACAGTAAAATATGCGTTATACTGACAAAACCTTAAGCTAATCCTATTAAAACGAGCTGTAGAAACACGAAAAAACTTTGAAACCGATACCACTATAATGCCGACCCCTCTCCTAAAGAATCATAAGTTGTCACAGACATGTAACAGGACTACGCATCAGCAAATTCGCACAGACAATGATAACCAGTAAAGGGTAAACAAAAGTGGTCTCAACGTGTCCGGTCCAGTCTTCGGCCGTCAGGAAACGTCTCGACATCAGTTTTATTACAAACCTTTTTGCTCCCTTTAATAAATCCCACACAGCCAAGTTCCAGCAATGAGAATTTCATCGGAGAAGACGTGACCATTGTCATGTAAATCTGATTTGGAAAGAAATGCAAACTTTGCTAGAACGGATGAATATTTCAAATTATACGGACACAGTCGTCGTTCGTTGTGGAAAATATTGTCCAATTTGCTACATATCTACTGTTTTATGGACTCATTCTGGAATGCCAGACGTTTGTTTTATATAATAATCGACCACCCCAACGTTGCCAAATGAAATTCATTCTTTAACCTTTTGACAGTTTATCACGGTTAACTTTTTGATGTGTATCATTTCATTTCGTTTAATAACGCGCTATTAGGTTCTACAAATATTTTAAACGAGTTGTAAAACACGTTTCATTTCAGTTAAAAACATTTATCAAACATTTTACGCAAACATCAAAAACATTTCTGAAATGAGACGCTACAATTGCGAGTAAAAATATAAAATCACAAAACAAATGTTAGACAAAACAGAATGTTTACCATTTATTACATTTGCTTTTGTAAACACGACTACTTTCCTTACTAAATGGAAATGTAAAGATTTTTCTCAGTTCTTAACACAGGGCGTGTTTTTTTCGAAACTAAAGAGCATTCTTCCTCGCCCCTACGATTACTGTGGAAAATTACAGTCACAATTGTTGTTATTTATTTAACAAAGGGTTTACAGAAGTGGAGGCACGCGAGCAGTATTTACATAAAAACAAAGAATTATATTCGGTGGAATGTAAACAGTGGCTTGCGGCCACGAGGAAGGCAGATGTGTCGCGTGGCTCTGTCTGCGTTAGTGAGGGTAACATGTCGATAAAATTGCTAAACTATTGTCATTTCGGCAACATTTCGCTTTGAAAATCTGTTTGAAACTTGAAAGCTTTCTTTGAAGCTTTGACTTAATATTAAAACTATACTTAATAATTACTATGTTCTGCCAAATGACCGAAAGACGTTAATATTTTTACCTGTTAAATGGAGATGTTTCAGAAGTATTATACGTATAAAAGCTTCCGTTTTATACCTAACATAATTTCGCAGCTTCTTAATTAACATAAACTTTTATCTAGAGCGTTGGAATATGTTCAAGAGTTTTTGAAGTTAATTCATCAAGCTATGAGGAGATTAATGTTTGAGAAAATGTTCTCTCATAGAATTTCGTCCTTGTCCTTCATTCCACGATTATATAGAATATTAGATATATTCCAAAATTATGCGATTCTATCGACATACAAAAACAACAAGTCTACTATTTTCAAGGAACCTTTCAGGTAGCTACAGTGAAGATTATCCCTTCTTGAAAGATCAGTAGAATATATTTGAGCACACTTCAATATCAAGTGCTTAATACATTTTAGATAACTTATCGACAGTCGCTCCTCACAAAATCGTAATAAAATGGCGACTGTAGGCGGCGGGCGGGCGGGTGTTTTTAAGTCGTCTTGCCTCCATCCAAACACAAGCCAAAAATCTTTATAAATGCAAACGAGACGGTGCTATCTACATCTAGGTGGGTGCGAGAGGGACGGCGTCAGGTGCATCTGAGTTAGCTCTGCGGTTGCGGGTAGATACAGCACGTTCTTACCGCTTCAGTCGGTGCGGTTAAGGGTACCCCAACTTTGCAACGAATTGGAGTGGAGTTGGGAAAAACAAATAACTAAGTATCTCATTTGAATGTATAACTTGCGAGTCTTTAAAACGAAATAGGTGTTACTGCGAATAGCGGCGCGATTATTTGTGTTTTTAACACGTGCTTCATATTCAACTGTGGCGGTTTGAGGACCAAATTAATTCGAGTTACAATTTTGTTTCACGAGCGATTCTTTGGAGTGTAATTAAAGCGATTTAGGTGAATTATGTTTTCATTATGTTCTAACATTTCCAGAAAAAGGTACGAATACAAACAGCTCGTAGATTTCACAATTTCCGTTATAATTTCGAGCGTGACGTTATATATTTAAAGGGCGCTTTTTTCTCAAGTCATAATTTGAATTTGTAATACTTGTTAGAGCGGAAAGTTTTGCCATCAATATTTATGGTTATAATGAGGACACTCACCTGCCGCCGACGAGGAGATAATTTCCATCCCTTAATAATAATCTGAAGTAATCTGTGTGTGTATCATTTCCCAGGAACTTGTGTGTGTCATCAACTCCTGAAACAACACCAAAAGAGCTTAATTAGTTTATTGGCACTCTTAATTAGTACATATATCTTGGAGTATATAGGTTTTTGCAAGGCAGCAGACAGTCTTTTTCTACATAAAATAATAGGTAGTAATACAATCGTAATTAATATCATAAAACTGAAAATTAATCTACAGTCTATAACTACGACACCGAATTACTTAACTAAATAAGTACTAAATTACAGTTATTTCTTACACATATAAATATCATTACGGGCAATATAATCATTGTACGGAAGCTAACTTTGCACATCTGACACACAATTAGCATATTTTTGACGTTTATTTTTTCTTGACAACAACTTTTTCAGAGGAGTTCGTGGCTAAATTATAACAAATCGATCTTCGATTACTACTTGGGCCACTCGTTACATACCGAGTTTCCTCCGTGCCTGGGGAAGCACGTTAAGCCGTTGGTCTTGGCTGTCATTTGTACAGTGTCGACCAAAAGTCCATAAGCAATCTCATAACGCAATAGCTTGACGTTAGTTTGACTTACGACCTCCTACTTTCAAGAAAAAACATTGTAGTCAACAAGATTGTACTTCATCTTTGACAGTCGTTACAGGTAGTGGCCCAGAAGTCTGTCAACCAGTCTTACCAAGGTGATCGTATTACCTAGTGCTAACTAGGTTGTGGAAGTCAGATAGACAGTGGCTCCATGAAATACTGGTATTCAGCTGCATCCGGTTAGACTGAAAGCTGATCCCAACAGGGTTGGTAAAAGACTAGGCAGATGTTGACTTGAAAATTACTTTAGAGTCTTACGTATCGACAAAATCGATAGAGGTAGCACTAAAATAATCTAATTTTAAATACAGAAGCATTCATTAACCTTGTTTCGTACTTCTGAACAAAGTATCCACGTTTATCTAAATCCAATTACGGTAAAAGCAGGTAACGGTTAGATACGGTTTTTCCTTATTAGTTTCAGGTTACGATATTGTGTGGATCTGAAGAAATTTGCATATCCATTAGTGACGGTAGGCACTTGTTTGTCAACTGACTTGTTTTAAATGGGTAAAATGTCATGTTAGGGGAAGTTTGTACGGGCGACTTTTGAAGATTGAGTGCGTTGGGTAATTGCATTTTTTTAAATCTTTGTATCTTTGATTCTATGCAATGATATGAAAGTTTTATCTCAGGTTAGAGCTGTGTCTGTCAGTTTTTGAATGGAATATCAGGAACCTTACTCGGTCCAAACAGGACGTACAGTCAGATATAGCAATTAGCTGATATACTATTGCATAGATGGTGATGATTTTTTGTAATACGAATCGATAGTTGGGGGGGGAGGGGGTTACCATTTCAGCAAAGTAAATTAAATATAAAAGAATTATAAAATTTTATCAATTCTTATTAGAAGAATTAAACGAAATAGATCTCTAATACGTTAACAGCACTGACTTCAATTTAAAACCCCCAAGGTAGTGAAAAATAGTCCCTTGAAGTAACTTTAATTTCAGAAACAATAATTTTCAAACAAAAATCTATAACAATGAACCTCGCTAGCTACTAATAATCTCTTAGAAAGACACATTAAAATTCATGGCACACTTCATGACGATGCCTCTAATACGACCCAGAGGCTTAAACTCCAGTCTAAATGAGGTCTGAAATAATGGGTGTGGCCCTCATTAAACTCCTTTTGTCGCGATTCGAACTTAGTCTTTTGACATCTGATTCCTATTTGGAATTTGTAAACGATTTTCCACTTTGTCCCCTTTGTGATAAAGCGCTCTTTGTTTCGTTAGAGGAATGATGTTTCGAAGAAAACATTCACGAGATCAGATAACCTTGGCTGTTTTTTTCAAAGTCACGCCTTTGAAAGGCTCTGTTGTTTTTTTTATAAGGTGCGAATGGATATAGTATAAATGGTTTTCTATCATGTATTCTGTGGCCCAGATTTTATCTACAATTCTAGATCACTGTTGGTTAGAGGCATATCCAACTTCGCTGCGTTTGCGATGTGTGCTTATTGTTTTCTTTAATTGCACGGCACTGAACTCAATGTTGGCCTGTTTTAAACCATCTAAAACCAGCCTTGCTAAGATCGTCGTTCCATCGCAGGTCGAGAGCATCCTCCACTACGTTTGCCGATTCGCGGTCTCCACTCAAGAACGCGTCTGCATTGCCACTTCAGCTTTGTTGCAGTCGTTCTATCGTTCTGAACTTCGAAGTATTATGTGAGAAATTGAAAAGGTTTCCAAATATTGCTCAATAACCCAGAAATTGAGCAGAGGCTTTATTCTTGGTTATACGGCTAATGTAGTATCATTTAGGATTACCTGATACTGATTTCCTTCAGATCGTAAAGGCAAAAGCCGTGAAATTTGTTAGCTCTTACAATGTTTCTAGATGAAAGAGTGCAGTTATGCGTTAAACAATATTCGTAAAAACGACAACGTTTATTATTCGATAGTCATAAAATCTCTGAGTAATATGAGAAGTGAAATGCTTGAACAGCAAGTGCGATAAAGTAGTCATGTCATTCGAATAATAACATATAAATAATTATTCGATTGCAATTATGAATGCAGGTAAGGGGATAATTGGCGTGAAAACGTCAAAAATATACACTGAAGTGATTTCTTCTTTGATAAATGATAAATGTGTTCATTAAATCGTTTCGCCCTCGATAAATAACACGAAATGTAATGGTTCGAAAAATGATTCCAAAACAATAACTGAATATCACTAGTTGCTTGAAGATTTTGACTCCACAAAAAGAGCACAATCCCCATAGGTCAAAATTATCGCGTAAAATAACTTCTTCAACTATCTAAAAAACTACGCGGAACTGAAAGAAACTTAATCGAAATTGATTCGAGTAGACAGTTCTCGTCCCATCACTGCGATAAAATCGGCGATTACTTCAAAGTGACTTTTTATATCAGATAGGTTCACGAGAGGGTTCTACGTGACGTCAATCAAATGGAAAAACCGTTTAAATAACGTTAATAGATTACTTGGTGGTAGGAAGTATAGGAACCAATCGTTTATTGGGAACACAAGTAGCAACAAAGTAACAATGCAGCTAGCATTAAATAACAAAAGCACTAGTTTGGCATACGTACCTTTACAGGTTGATTGATTTTTGAAGTTATTAGATGAAAGTTTTGAAACTGACATGGTCACTACTAACATTATGGAGGGTTACTGTGTTCAATAGCAGCAATAAAAATAATGCAGTAGAAGTCTGACACTCCCTTCCGCTCTGCCCAAGAGCGGGAGGGGTTATTTGATGATTTTCTACCGACCAAAAAAAAAAAAGATATCAGGGTAAGCCAAAGTACGTTCTAAGTAATGTCTAAAGACCTGTTCCAAGTCTGTTTTGCATAAACTACATCTAATTAAGGTACACTATAAACTCATATCACCTATTAAACCACGCAAGGTAAACACGTTGTGGCTTCCACCACTTCCGAGACTTTCTTTCGCAATAAACAACTTAGTTAACTCACAAGAATAATTAATACTGGCTTCCCAAGATTAGCTTATAACTACCTGGATTTTCTGAGCTAAATTGGAGAGGAATTAGCAAAATTGAGTTGCGATTTCTACATGAGCAATACCAGCCTATAATTCACTTACCATGGGGCAACAGGAGATAAAGTACTGGCAATGATAACATTTAACACTTAGTTATTGTTGGTAACCCCAATTTTTTTTTCGGCTTGCAACACTGTATGTATGTTCCACACCAAGTAGTCACGGTAAAGAAGAAGAAGATGGACTTCTTTGATTTCCTCAAAAGAAAAACATGTGTTTTCATCACGAACCTTCTAATTACACCAGTCTCACAGGTGCGTTCAACTCTGTAAACTTCGTATAGCGTTTTGGCAATCATAATCTGCCTAGACTTTTCCGAACTGCTTCGGAATCGGCCTTCAGATTAACCGAACGCACCTGAATATATGTATGCACAACCCAGTTGGGTAATGCGATACCCATTCGCTCCCTGACAGTAGCACTTGGCCATCTGTCAAATAAACTTCTGCTTACGATGTGCTTACGCTCTTTATACATACACATAAACATATACGAATTAAAGCGCATATAGCTGTGGGAATTAAAACATGTATTCTGTACTGAGTTTCAACGCGCTCGCGGTGTTCACGTATCATTTTTACCCGCCTATTTGTTGTTTGTTTTAATTCTAAATTTTTAATACAAAAGAGTTTTTTCCGTGCTTTTCCTGTGGATAGTTTGTATGCAAATTTTTATGGGAGTTTGTGTATGAAAATTAATGTAATAGTCGTGTTTTGAGTGTGGAAACTAACCACATTTTAAAGGATGAATTTTTTAAAAACATTCGATTTCAAAACGAAGTCCTTTAGCAAAAAGTAGTACATAATGGAAGTTTCGGAAAGAAAAGGTTCAGTTTTAGACAATAACCCCGGGTGTTCGAACATTCAGAAATGTCATTTAAGCTACGGCCGTAGTTTTACAGACCACAAAGATCCTTTATCAATCTTTTAAAAAAGGTTGTAATAAAAAAGAATTTGTGAAAGTTTTAAAACTTTCCGAGTAGACGAGCTGGCTTACGCGAGTTTTAAGTTTGTCAAATGATTGAGGTATTGTTAAAAATTACTCATTCTGAACGTTGTGGAAGTACTTTTAGTTTCTTTAGTACGTTACTTTTTCGATGTAGAACCATCTTTTTTGCTTTGATTTAACCGACTTATCATAAATACTAACGTTGTATATTCTCATTTTTTAGCTAAGAAATATAATCTGTCTTGAAGACCTCCTTTTGATACGTGTCAGAAGTAATATTTGAGAGGGGACTCTCTTGTGTACTTATGTAACCTAGCGCCCGTGCCAACGTGTTCATATGTTTATCTAGGTACCTTGTCAAGTACTCCCAGGATAGGTCGGTAGGCAAATGTTTGGAGAAGTATTTAAAACTAACATCCTGATGTGGTGTATCGTCTTAATGTTCACATTGTTTTCTTTCTATTTCATCTCTAGGTGTGAGAACTCTGAGGCAGTCTATAGGGGACTTACAATGTATTTCTTGCTGAAAACTAGAACATACTTAAGCTACTTGTTTTAAGGTTATCGATGTAAAAAAACATGTTACAAACACGTCGAAACGTTTAATGTGTGATAAGAACAAGAAAACATAGACAATAAGGATGAAACAATCAGTAAAATTCATTGACAACAGATTAAATTGAAAACCCTGTTGTTTTTTGATTAATTTGCTTTCATTGACATCGTTAGTGAGAAACCACAGTTGTTGTTTACTTAACTCACAGTATTGAAGCGTGTCGTGTCAACTGAAATGGCAAAAAAATAAATTGGGTGCCAGTATATGGTATTGGGGTGAACATTTTTTCCATATACGCCATTCACGAGTGGGAGTGTCGATCATGGGATATTAGCCTCCACAATCGTTTGCGATCTCTCCCCCTCTGTCGTTTTCCGAAGGATCGGAAAAATCAGTAAAAAAGATACCCTTTTGAATGCATGAATTTACGAACGTCTGACATCGTTAGTCTCGGTCTAAATATGTCTCTTTTGACCCGATCTGAATATCTAACTTTTGGGATATTTAGATTTAATCCCTACTAACAAGGGGGGTCTAAACTTTTTATTTGTGGACCCTGTCAGCAACAAAATCTCGTCCTTGGCCGATATATTCAAAGCGTCTTCACGCGTCCCGTCACCGCCTTGGGCCGAAACGGGAGTTTTTAATTAGTTTTAAAATAATGAAAGGTCGAAGAGACCTTGTTAAACTTTAACGCGACGATAACTGAAAGAAAAACGTAATGGTTTTCCTTTTTCATTACATAAGATAAAGAAAGATAAGGTAGCATGCGATGGTTCTTTTGTTGTGAATTATATCTTTTTTATTTTCCCTTAAGGCATTATTAGCTATCTTGGATTGCAGCATTGGGTAGGTATTGTAGTTTATTGTGGCGTCTTTGTCGGCAGGAAGAAAATCTGCCAAAATTAACTCTACATTTCGGTTGGCTTTGTCCTACTGTTATCATGTTTATAAAAAAGTAACCAACAATAACAACTCATAAAACCACTTTAACATAATCCTTCGTCCATGGAAAAAGGTAACCATATTAATTTTTTCGCCCAAATTCAAAACAAAAGTTCTGAAAGCCATAAAGCAAAAATTACACCAATTTGGTCACAAAGAACATTCCAGAGTAAACTTACCGAAACACGTTCTTTTTTTGAAAAACCGTATTCGCTTTTAGGTTGCCAGTATCATGGAACATTTTTCTACAGAGCTAATTTAGTTCGGGGTGCGAGTATGCGTACTAGAGATGTCCTAAATTAGATTTGAGATAGTTTCGGTTTCCTTTCCGAGCTACGTTTATGTGCGGAAATTAAATGTACGCTGGATGCAGGTTCTGCTGTGGAGTTGTGACTTATGAGAGACGGTATTAATTAGTGGATGAGGAGATTTTATGATGGGAGGGATGGGAAATTGAATGTTGAAGATGTTGACTTGTAGGTATTGGTTTGGTTTCTATCTACTAAATATTTATCAAATTTCGAATCGCACTCGAATTATGCTACTTTTTTAAACATTATGTAAATGAAAATCAACTAATGAATTTTAAAGGAATGCAGGGAAATTTAAAGCCTTGCTGCTACTGCTGATGCAAGGAGCAAACATTTGGTGCGTCCGCAAAAATTTGTCGTGACTGCATCTATGTCACTGGAAAATGTCTGCCATGAAAAAAGGCGTTTTAAAAATGCAGTATAAAAAAAAGCCTTCGCAAACTACATCAGACCACACAAAAGGAGCCAAAACTCAAAGCGGCCATTTCCCATGGTAAAAGTTAAAGTTTTTATCGCTACACGCGTCATGGCGTGTAACATCATCTTTACAACTCTTATTCATAGTCAAGGTTTTATGACCCTGCTCAACTTTGCCAAAGACATTATATTTAGGGTACCGTATAACAAAATGTATGGGGGTTTTCTGCTTATTTGTTTGTTGGCTATGTTCGTAAATGTGGATTGTATGGTAAGTCGATATTTCCATGCGCAATCCTATATTATATCGGTATGTGGCTGTGTGTAAGTAACCACAATAACCCAAAGATCAAGGCATGGTAATAATAATCAAAAGTTGATTTATTCCGATCTCAATTTGTTGCAAATATGTTATAAAAGCAAGAAGTAGCCATTTGCAACAATCTATGAGCACAAACATTTTTAGATTTTCTTCAACAATTTTCGGATTTAAAAAAGGAATACAGAATTCTGTACTGAATGAAAGTCACACTTAGCGTGTTGTCGGCATAACGAGCGAGATAACGTTTTACGACGATGATATCCGATGTGTTTCGTCTCGCCCACCTGGCTCACCGCCATTGTGGCTTTTTCTTGTATTGGCTGAAAATCTCCTTATCTCGCTTGGTTCTTAGCTTTAAAATGACTACCGATGAAAGTATACCATATTTTGTACACATCTTTAAAATTTGTTGAGCTATCTATGTTAACTATCATATAATTTCATTTTTTATTTATTTTAACATTTTTATTAAATGCAATAAAAACTATTTTGCAATTTATCAGATAGAAATTAGCCAACTTTCCATCTGAACTTAAAATGAAACTCGTTCCTGAAAAAAAACTGACATCGAGAGAAAAGCGATAGAAAGAACTCAAATACTCAAGAAGAACTCAAGACAATTAATCAGCCTGAAAATAAAAGATAGAAGTAAAAAATAATATCTTTATCCACGAAACTGTTATCAATCAACTGAAAAACGATTCTTTCTTGCTTCTTTTTAAATGATATTTTTATTTAACAGAAAGGATGGGCTCCTTTCTGTTAAATAAAAATTATAGATTCGAGAAAAGGCATGAAACATGCGGTGCCTATAAACTAAATGGGATTTGTGTAGAGTCGACACTATGAATACAGCACCACATTTCCCATGGGTGCCATAAAGTGCTAAATGTTTACATCGGGGGAATGGCTGTAAACAACTCCTGTTTCTATAAGCTTCCTATATAATACCTATACTGTATATGAGAGAAGCTCGTAGCTAAGTAATGCCAGCCATTCGGGTCGATCGATAAGTTAAGCCGCGCTTGCCTAGGTCGGTCTATGGATGGGTTTATACATTACATACCAATTTTACTCTGTATACCTTAGAAAGCACGTTAAGCCGTTGGTCCTGGCTGTCATATGTAGATCTCGATAGTCGTTACAAATAGTGTTCTTAAGTTTGACAACTAGTCGTACCAATGGGTATCGTATTACCTAGCACTCAAATCAAATCAAATCAAAAGTCATTTATTCATACTAGGCTGATAATCAGCACTTTTAGAACGTCAAAATTTACTTTACTTATTTAAAAGAGACAGTTCCCCAAAACGCCCACCCTTCGACACTTCCTAGTGTTTTAGCTGGAAAGAAGAAGTGGCGGAACAAACTCCCCAGCAACACATCTGTCAGTTAGGTTAAAAGAACCAGACTCGATACAATAGTAAGGTGTAAGTTAAATTAAGATTTACTTCAGACACAAATCAATAATAATAAAAAAAAAGTATATAGTAATAAACAATGTAAAAAAATACATACATATCAGTAACCTAATTTTGGAGAAAGAACATATAAATAACAAACATTGTTTTGTGTTCAACTCAGCGACCAACTATTTTTATCATTTAACTATCACATAACACTAACTGGGTTATGGAGGTTAGATAGGGAGTCACTTTATGGAAAATACTGGCATTCAGCTACATTCGGTTAGACTGGAAGCCGACTTCAGCGTAGTTTTGAAAAGGCTAGGCAGATGATGAGTCGATCCGGAATCCTACAAGAAAACCTTTACTCCAAATTTTTTTCTATTAAAAATCGTCACAAGCTGCGATTTATATTCCAAGAATTGTCCCAAGAAGCTTGTCCCAGTATATTGTAGAAGCGGGTGGTTTTCACTAAGGGATATAAAAACCGCAGCCCTCATGATGTTGGCATCCGTCATCATTAGTGGGGACCGCTGTTACAGTCGGCACCACAAGTGGCGAGCGATATAAATCGTGGTTTACTTATAATAACGTGAAACTTGTGTGGTATACTGTACTTTTTTATAGTGATGGTGGTTTAGTTCGAGAGCTGTCTGTGATTATATTGCGTCGGGATATTGATACTGACGTCTCTGAGACGAGATTTAGAAGGGCTGATTGACCTTAGTTTTATTGGTGAAATTCAGCGTAAGTGAATTAGCAATAAAATTTGATTAAGTACTGGTTTTAAGATCTGACGTATAATGATGTATTCAGAAACAGTCGATGAGGTGGTTTAATAACTAGAATCTAAGTGTGTATTAAAGTATTAGTTGACTGCTATACAACCAACATGAAAAGAAGATGTACCAATACAAGTATTAAAAAGAATGGTAGAGAACAAGTATCTGCACTACCTAAAGTTTAAATAAATAAACAAAGAATCTGCAGGGTCTTAATAATAACGCACAAGTGAAGATAATAACAGAAAGTAAAGAAAAAAATACTGAACATTTTTCACCAAACAATCCCTGTGCTAGCAGTATTGTATCGTAACGCTTTTTTCCACTGAAGTGAAGACAGGATGAATTATCCAAGTGAAAAGGTCCTCCGCTAACAACTACAGAACATGCGTCACTTACATATTGTAAGGTAAAGGTCGTTACTAGGGATGGGGCACCGTATTTTACCGAGAACTGTACATCATAGTGAATTTTCTGAGACATCGAATCTATATCGTTTGTAGACAATTTACTCTCACACTCTCATAGTTCACGTTTCTACAAACTGTAACTCGTTTAGGATTAAAGTTCACAATAAAAAAGAGACTTTTTGTGTTTATCAACATAGGAACAGACAATTCAATTTAACTGAATACTTGGAAATGGAATGCGAATACACTTGCACGTGTTGCTGTGCAAAATAACCTCCTTTGACTGACTTTTTAGTCTGATATAAGTATCATTTTGAAAAGTATTTTCAATACTTGAAACGTGTTATGAAGGTACAATAGCTGATCAATGTCGAATAAGATAAACACCCATAAGACCAGCATTACTTTTCGACATAGACAACTCAAGTTACCAAATCGGTTACACGGTACCCGATACTATCGACTAACTGCGCCACATCCCTACCGGTCATTGCTGGCAGGCAGGACATTTTGTCCTCGCGAGCTTGGCTCGTTAGGTTTAATGGCCCAGCCTGCCATGGTAACGACTAACAACGCTCGTATGTTATCGCCTTCTATTTTTACCGGACAATGCCACGAAAAATCTTCGCTTTATCATTGAAATGTTGCCCGTGTAAATTATTATTTGCTGGCGTTGCCAGTGGAAAAAGATCAACGTCAATTGCGTTGTTTCCTTTGTTAGGTTAAGCGGCGGGAAAATAATACTGAGCGTTATATGTGCATGTGCAGAAATTTTTGTATGTGTATGTGGTTTTCGAAATAGTGCATTTCTTATTTACAAACTCATTACATATTGTAGCGGCAAAGAAATTAATAAATACTAATTTATTAGCATTCCCCGTACCTGCTGATGCAATTTTGATTTGTCTTATTATTTTGTATTTATCGGACTTTCTCAAGTTTCCATAATATTATTTCAGTCTAAGATAGTTTGCCACACACATCACCTCTAATAAAAAAAAAGAGGTTCATTATTCCGTACATGCAACCTCTTTTATTTAATTTTATACTAAAACTCCAGCACCCTGGAATTATTTTGACCGCCTTAACTTAAAGTTAGTACTTTTCGCAAATACCGTCGAGTCTTTCATGAAACTTGATAGTGCTCAGGTGCTCAAAGTTGCCAGTACTCTGGACTGGGTTAACTCAGTTTAGACTGCCTGCTATTAACCTGAGTATTATGGACACACACTGCACTGACGTTCGGTGAACTTCGGAAAACTTCGGAAAAGCTTTGAGCTTATTTGCCTTTTGTAACAATCGTGCAGGAGATTGGTGTGAATGAAATACACCGTGTATTAGACATCGTGAATTCAAACTACGATTCTAAACCAATCTATCTTATATATTTATATGAAATCTGACTGACTGACATATCAACTAAACTAAACTATAAGGGTTAGAAACTTAAAATTTAGCACAGGGGTTCCTTTTATAACGAAGGGTGCTTACCAAGAAAGGATTTTTGAAATTTCACCATCTAAGGGAGTAAAAATGGGGTGCAAAGTTTGTATGGAAAATCGTCATTTTTTATATTTCCGACATTCACGCGGGCGAAGCCGCAGGCATCAGCTAGTCAGAGTATAAATGTTTCGTGAATTATAATAAAATAATCAGCTGTTCCATATATTTTGGCCGAGGTGGTACTTTGGGATGTCACAGCAAAATATTTCGGTCCTTAATAAAAAAATGTGTAACGTTGTCTCTTTGCCAATTTGCTTCGACTATTTTATGAAAAAGTCATTTAATGGGATTATATGTACTGCGAGGTGTCGTATTGATGTTAATTTTATATATTTGAAGTCAGTAAGGTCATATTTTAATCAACGTACAAATTAATACTGATCTGAAAATTGCAAAAATAGTAGGAACGTGGGTTTTTTTTAAATCAGATATTACGCCTTACAATTTTACAAATACCCTTGACACAACCACTTAGACTCACATCCTTGTTTCGCACAGGAAGGCGCAGGGTGTTCTATTCTGAGTTCGGGACCACCCAGTCACTTAACTCGTTTCGCACACGTTGTCATGGGAACTTCAAAGTGTTCCTGGCGATACTTAAGTTTTATTACTTTAATGAGGGTGTGTGTGTGTTCAGGTTAAATGTGTGGTTGCTACTTAGATGTCTCGTGGGTTACGTGGTTGCAAGAGCAACTGCTTGCGAGGGTTAGATTCCCAGGTTGGGCAAAGTAAGGTTTTTTCAGTAGAAATCCTCAGAAGCAGCCCGGAGTATGGACGTTGGTAGCGTGATGACGCAGGTAAAGCACAAGCACAGTGAATGAACTTTAATAGCTCATTTCTCTAAAACGTGACACTTAAGAACGTTTTGTGTTAATTAAAACTTGTTTGTATTGAAAGCAGCTATCGATTAATATAAGTTTAAGGCGCGGTCGCAACAATAAAAAAAATGGAGGAAGTTAGGCTTTCCATTTAATTAAAACCCTTTAACGTCGTATTTATTTATCCATATTCAGCATCACTTAAGCAGCATTGCGAAGACATCTTCCAAATCGTCGGAGTAATTATCAGAATTCGTATATATAAAAACGCCATTTTTCTGCGCCATCTTTTTTAACGCAATTTTTTAATTCCCTAGCCATAAAATTAAAAAAAAATAGTAAAAATCAATCACCTATTCTAAACTTAAATAAAATAGAACGTCATTTTAAAAACCTAACAAAACTTGTTAGAAAATCAGTTTTTTGTTGCTCTTGTAAAATTTGTTTAAATGGACTTACAAATTCTGATAATTAGACCGACGAAATATCACATTTCTAATATCTTCAGCTGTTCATGGTAAATTCTGTTTGTCAATCACTGAATCAGTCACACATAACTATTCTATACGTACAGAAGCAGATGTATGTGTCTTTCATATACATAGTATCTCTATTATACATACATGTATCTGATTGTATCTGAGTCAGCAAGTGATTAGGTAAATTGCACGGTAGACGTTTATTTGATTATGTGTTTCAAGTACTGTATGTATCAATGACAGTAGCAATAATGCTGGTAGTAGTTAATTTTGCTTGGGATTGCCGTGGCGTATTCTAATTGTGTGTAGAGTGGTGTATTGTAAGTATGTTATTAGGTTTTGGCAATAACTTGAGTGTTTTTTGAGATTTGGTTTAGTTTTTTAAACAAATAATTAAACTTCATCATCATCATCTTCTTGACCTTGTTCCTTTCTATTTGTTTTATTAAATTATTATAAGACAAGCGAAGTACAAAACAATTTAGAAAAAATGTGGCGTGAAATAATACGATAGTAGCGCTAGGTAATTTAGTTTGTGAAAAGCCAAAGCCAGATCAGAGACTCGTGGGAAGCCTGTCGGGGCTGCAAATTGTTCGAAAAAGAAACCGCGGTCCCGGACACAAAGGGCTAAGAAGGAACATGGGTGGTTTTTCGTCAGTAGAAGTCTGACACTCCCTTCCGCTCTGTCCTAGAGTGGGAGGAGTCATTTGATGATTTCACCTCCAAAAAAAAAACAAAAAAAGGAAAACTCTAACACGAGGTTAATCACTAACCACAGAATAAGGAAAGAAAGATATCATGTTCTAATCGAAATTGAGGTGTTGAATTTAAAGTCTCATCAGTTAAAATATTCCTTGATCAATAAACAACAACCTATATTGTGCCAGTGTAGTCCTTCACAGAACACTGGTCAAGCGACATATTTCGACCAAATCTAATCGGTCTGTCTGTCCGTATGTCACCGGTAATACCTGAGTAAACCTGCAGACACACTAGCCGGCTCAAGTTAGCTTAAGTTTGGACAACAGCGGCAATTATTCAAGTTAACTAAAGCTTAGTTTCAAGTTTATGCTCTATTTGAGTCTATTACTGCAGGCTAAGTGTTGCTTTTCTTGTTTAATTTAAATTGAGGGGTTTGGGGTGCTTTGTATTTATTTATTTATTTAAGTAAGGAGTGTAATTGAAGGTTCTGAAGGAGTTACGGTCAAGTCCTTGGTCCAGTTTATCGTTACCTCACATCTAGCTGTGAATATTATGTATTTAGGATTGAGTGCGATGAATCAATTTGGGTATTTATTTCGGTGGATCTCTGTTCTTATTTTATTTGAAACTTTTTGTTTAATCTTTTACTAAACAACACACCGTAAATACATACGTTTCACTTTACAAAACTACATTTTCTATCCCTTTTTTAATGGTACTACAAAATAAACCAAACAACCTTTGTTGCTCAGTTTGTCATGCTTTCAAATAAGAGGAGGTAAGGGAAAAACGGACCACCCGTCCCCATGAACACACAAAAGAAGCGATCGTTGAGGATAAATTAATCTTAAAATATACATTCGAAGGTCTTCCAGTTCAGAGGAGCGTCTTCTAAAGAGGAATTTTGATAAAATTAGGGATTGGAAATAAATCATTTGTGCGTAAATAAGACTTACTTGTAGGGATTTAATGAGCATCCTTAGAAGGCTTCCATTTTAGTGTCTTCGGTATGCTGAAAAGGTGAGGTTAATCAAAATTTTTGTGAGGGAATAAAGATAGAATATCGCTTTTATATTTGGTTTTTATTTCCACGAAGTAAACTTGAAGCACCCACTTCGATCGTTTCAATTCCAGAGGTGTTTATGGGAGAAGCAAATTAGGAAGTTAAACTTTTCTTCACTGAACCATATCAAAAACATAGATGAAACTCTCTATGTTCGATAAAAACTCTACAACGTTCGATTCAGTAGTGTAACCATATAAAAAATCAGGTCATACTTGACCCGCATTTTCTTAAAGCGGCAAAATTGCGAGTGGCACACGATTATATAAGTAAGGTGGCACTGATTTAATTTCCTGTGCACTACCACCGCGCCGTTCGTACCCCGCTTCCCCGTAAGCATTCAGAAACTGAAAGTCGCAACCTAGAACATGTTATCAACGTAAAAGATGTGTTAAACAGGGAATGTTTTGAGAAAATGGTTGTAATGGGTGTACTCTACACAGCGGTGAAAGACACATAATATATGTATCTTAAAAAGGTACTGCATAGACATGACGTGTTTGTGTTATTATCACAGGAAAGCGTCGTTTTGTAATATTCCAAAAGAGTGTTTAGGAATTGTCTAGAACAGAACTCGTCTACTTACCCTTTTGTATTTCAATCAAGATGTATCTTGATTGAAATACAAAACAGAATGTAGCAAAAATATCCACAATCTATTAAAAGCACAGTATCTTAAAACATAATCAAATTCAAAACACTAATCGGAAATTAATATTCCCCGGACAACTTTCTCAATAATGCAATTTCCTTTTCATAAAAACAGTACAAGCTCTTCTAGAAGAACCGAGCTACTTTTATTCCTCGTTTCGTAGACGTTGGAGGGGCGAGGGGGGAGGTCTGAAGTGCTTACAAATGTCGAGGGGGGGGCAGGGTTGCAGGTGATTCAAGAAGTTGCCAACGTGAACCGCATTTAAATAATAATCACCCTAAGATGATCTAATGGGGTTCGTTAATCGGTGTTCGAGTGGATCTCGAAGTTGACTGTGTTCCAAGTTCGCAAAGTACCTTCTTATTTTTGTCTGCAGTCGGCGAAGTTTTCTGTTTATTGTCTCTCGAGTTCGTGTGAGTTTCCTTGTTCGAATTATAAATGCGTTACTAATTGCTGTTTAAAATCTGTAGGAGTACGTGTATGTTATGGTATGCTATGTGTAGGAAACTGAGGAGATGTGCTTTCGATTATGAATACAAAAACTAAATTATAGAATTGGGATCATGTTGGTTGTGTTTTCTAACAGTAAATGAGTTTGTTTACGGATTCGGTAACTCAACGATAAACAGCTTTTAATTTGTCTAGTAAAACTCCAAGCAATTTTCAGAAGCTTCGTAAGCAAACTTCTAAAGAAAAGCTTAAGATTTTTCCATCTTTAACACAAAATAAACAACACTCTATCTTCTTATTTCAGTGTCCAAACATAAACTTTAAACAAGTCAAAATCTATTGAGGATCAATCGATTTTGCAAATGCGTTTTGTAGCACTACACCTAAGTGGTTGGTTGGCACACAAGCTGAATACATATTTACTGGGCTAAGGAAACCGTAGGATGGTGAATGGTCGTCCCTGGACAGATATGGATGCGTTTCCGTACCATTCTGAGAGGCACTGGCGATTAATCTTGCACCTAGCGTTACCTAGGTGGAAGTAGTGGGTGCGCTAGTGGAAGATTCGACGTATGGGACAGATAGATAGGTTTTGTGAGCAAGTCTCATTAGGACTGTAGTCGATGGGTCTGCGTTGGGAACTGATTAGTTTCATGATAGTTTGTGGACTGTGTGTGTGTTTATGTATGATACTAGCTGTGCCCGCGACTTCGTACGCGTGCTTGTCGGAAACCAAAATGCGTCGCTTAGATAAAAGTACATTAAATCATTGCCCTGCGTTAACTTACTGCCGCTGTAGAAATGTTTGTTAATCAACCACGTCAGAACGGCCGAACGGATCTTGAAGAAATTTGAAACAGGTACATTATAGTCGACAGGTACTGTCGTTGGCGCGTTTGTGTTCCACGCGCGCCTCAAAGATATGTCAGCAACAATTAAGGGGTCCTTTGGGGCCCCTTAATGGTTGCTGCCGTCGTCTGCCGGGGCTGACGGTTGTCCGCAAGAGATACCACGGCCCCGAAACACAAAGAGCTAAGAAGAAACGTGGGTGGTTTTTAGCCAGTAGAAGTCTGACACTTTCTTCCGCTCCGCCCAGAGCGGGATGAGTCATTTAATAATTTACGAACCACAGAAAAGGGGGGATTAGAGGCTGTTTCGAGAGGTACCTGTACCGAATCTGGGACATCGAATCTGAAATGGAACGCCGTCACCTCTTTCTGCGAAGCAGTAATGCTAGAGAAAGAGGTGAACGTAAGAGGGACACAACCCCTTTTCCCAGCCGCCGCGGGCGACGCTCCGGGCATCGGGGGCCACGTGATGGCTTCCGGCCACCTTAGGCGCGGGCCTGTGAACGGTGAGTAACGGGCTAGTTAAATCGTTTGTCCGTCTTATGACGATGGAGGCGCGTTCGTGTTCCACGCGCGTCTCAAAGGGATCTCAGCAACATTGAAGGGGCCCCCAAGGACCGACGCCCGTCGGGGCTGCGGGTTGTTCGAAAGAAATACCGCGGCCTCGACACATAGGGCTAACAACACACCACATCTATATAAAGACATGTTTGGTGCAGTGACTGGACGATTAACAGTAGCACTGCGTGTCGCAGGTTCGATTCCCACACGGTACAAAAAAAATATGTCGTGGGTTTTATCTAATTTTAATTTAGTTTTAAAAAAATAGTATTTTTATACTGTGTACCTAATTGGTAAATCTTTATTTGTTGACTATTCACGAAACATATGTTTATTTAATAACACCGCGGTTCAGAAAATGACATCAAATGAATAACGCCATCTGTCGAAAACGAAGATAAACTGCTAAAAAAGAGCGATCAAACACATTATAGGGTTTAGGCTATGTAGATTTTGAAAGCAGCGTCATTTAGACTAATATCTACGTACCTTTTGCTATCATAACTTATTTAAAGTTATCTTGTGAAGGCATTTATTAATAAGTACCATATTCGTTCAATAGATGTCGTTGCTTGTCTCATTCTTGACCATAATGATAAGTTCTTCTTGAAAACTATAAATGCATATATCTTTTGATATAGAGCACCGATTACGATGAAACAAAGACTAAGTAATAGCCCAAGTTACGCACAATATTTATGTATAAAAGTTACCTACATTCGTTTCGTAAATTTGACGTGATGCTTAGTCATCGAAACAGACAAACAGACAAACAGACAAAAATTCCAAAAATGCTGGAAATGTGTTCTGTTGGTTATACTTTAATACCCTGACAATTTTTTTTTTTAATATTTTCGATGTACAAAAATGATTTTTCTACAGATTTATTATATGTATAGAAGATAGAAGATAGATAGATAATGATACTCTATACTAAATTGGAACTCAGTAGTGTTATGTTAATAAGTATATTTATCAAACTATACCTTTATTGGCTTTTCAATGCAAAACATCCATCCTTAAGGTTGTATCAGTTGGGCTGCGGGTTGTTTGAAAGAGATACCGTGGCCCTGGGCACAGCAGGGTAAGAAAGAACATGGGTGGTTTTTAGTCAGTAGAAGTCTGACACTCCCTTCCGCACTGCCCAGAGCGGAAGGAGTTATTTGATGATTACCACCCTCCAAAAAAGAAAAAAATTGTTGTATCTGTTGAATCTTCCATAATACATTTACTGAAGGCATTTTCATTAATAAGACTGTTGTTGTCAACAAGAACGATGCATCATTTTAACCAGTAACGTTCCCAATTCTTGAACACAACTACAGCACCACTTCGCCCCATACATCAATTCGAACTCTCCAAATATTTGGCTCTCAAGTCCATTAAGCGACGTACATACTACCAGAGATGAATGACTGGAAACTGAACATTTTCAATATTTTATAACCGTCTTCGATAGCGGTATGATTTACGATATTCCAGTACACATTGTGACGGAGATTAAAAGTGGCAAGACAGAAGCTGGAAGCTGGACCGTGATTTATATTTTTTTTATATTTTCGTACTTAAGGGATTACCGTGGCTTCTTCAAAGAAAGAATCCCTTTTGTGTGATCATAGGATTATGAGATTTAAAATGTTGGGCGCTATTATCATTGTTCTGCTTGGTAACGTGATATGAAAATATCTACAGATAACAAAAAGGACAGCGCTACTTTGCTAGGTTTTTAGCTGTGGGAAACGTTAATATCTTGTTGACATATAAAACCTATATATAAAGTTAATAGTAGTAAAATTTATTGTTTTGTTGCGGCACAGTGACATTACAAAAAAAATGATGCCAGTTAGAAGAATTAACGGTTGCCAATCATTTTGTCTATTTAATGTGTGTGTAAAGTCTACATCAATTATTACATACAGTTGATTGACTTTGAATTTGATGTCTATCAGACCCTCGTTCAGGGAGAGTGTAAGTAACAATGAAGAATACCACTAGTATTTAAATGAAGGAGTATATTTCAGATGAAATGGTTTCTACTTCAACAGTACAAAAAACAGCTTATAAATAATTATGGAAAACATACAAACGAGTTCCAGAAATGAACATATCCTGAAAAGAGCATACAATGCAAGCATGACTTGATTAACCCATTTACCAGCTAGGACGACTGTTGAAAAGTATATAAAAAAGCATACGCTGTCGCAGACTTCATGAATAATTACACAGAACATGAGAGCTGGGATGTGTCATTTGTCTCTTTCTTACTCGTTGAAATATAGCGTATGGTGAGTGAAACAAAATAGGTGGTAGTATAATTTAATTTTCTCACTATTATTTTGTGTAGTTGTGTTATATTTGGTTAATTGTTTTTACTTTTTAAGTGAACGGGACTTTAATTTAAGTCGTGTAGTGTAGGAGCCACGTTTCGTCATTAACTGCCTAGCCTTTTCCCGACTATATTATGATCGGCTTCCAGTTTAACTGGATACAGTGACTGCTATCTGAGCTCCACAACCCAGTTAGTACTGGTAGTTGTTAATAGCCTTTGATAAAACTGGTTTTCAGACTTTCAAGCTATTGAAACTGAAATTCTTTGTGAAACTTATCACAAAATTTCACTAATACTCTCAAAACTTCTTCTTTTGTAACCGAAATTGTATTGCGTTAAAACTACAGTCGACTTCAAAAGTTTTTGTTTGAACCAAGATTCAAAATAAAAGACTTCTTAGCAACGTGCCAATTTCAACTTCAGGCTTCAGTAATTCTGTTAAGGAGAATGTTTGTTTGAAACAACGAGCAACATTCGTTAAACGTATTTAAGAGAACACAAATACAGAAGAGATTTATACAGATTTTGACGTACCTACCTTCGTAAGATGTTTAAACCTCCTAAGCATATTTTGTATATTTTCATGAAGTGTACAATGAAAAGGCAAGTAGAGACGTACTTACATATATGGAACAAAAGTACAGCGTGATGAACCCAAAGAACTTGCAACAAATTAATACACTAAAGCACATAAATTGCTGTCATAGTGTACTTCGAATAGGAAGTAAAAGAATTGAGCTGGTTTGGCGGAGATACCCTTATAAGTTATAGAAAGGAATAGAAGTACCCTTTAGTGAACACCTAGAAAAAAGGAGGGCACAAAGTACACACCCACATATATATGTATTCAGACCCCTTAAAAAGACTGAACTGAACTGACCTCAGTTCCGTTTGTATTGTAGCCCATTTCAATTAGCTGACCATGGCATAAAGCAATCTGATTTGTGATGGCACACATTGGACATACATAAAAAAGATCCTCGGTAGCATAAAAACAAAAATAAGAGAAGTAGGTACTAGGTGCACTATTCGCTTTAAACCGTTAAGACAGGAAATGTGTGCAAAAATATGCAATGAGCACAGCTCTTCGGGTATTGCACTAAGTACGTATAATTAGTGCTGACATATGATTCCTATTTCGAGGAAACTTCTCGTTTGCAAGGATTGTAGTTTCCTCTACGTGTGTGTGTTTTTGAATGATTATGTTTGTATAATTGTTGGCTAATTTGAAGCATTTGGGCGATGTATAATCTATGGAAAATTACTAAAGATCTTGGTGAAGTACTGGTATTCAGCTGCCTCCGGCTAACCCTAACATAGATGAGAAAACGCTTCACAGATGATAAATTTATCTTAAAGTTTCTAAAACTCTTTACGTTCGTTATCTTAAAACCGATTTAAGATAGTTACTTAAAAGAAAGTTGCGAATAAATTATGAATCAAGACTAGGATTAAATAAAACTCGCGTAATACACGTGCCAAATACCTTTCAACCCCTTCCAACGATCTTACACAAACTTTAAGTAAGACATACAAAAATTTTCAAGTTCACAAGCTACTCCAACTCCTGTAAGTTTCTCAATGAGAATAATTCCATCCAAGACTTCAAAGGATAAACTTTGAAATCGGACGGATTTTAAACTTGGAGACTTCTCGATATCTCAATGGGATGCGAATAAATTTATATTCGTAAGGAAAATGCATTGTAAAAGATAGTATCGGACGGTGCAAAGTGGTTTGCGACGCTGTGGAGGTTTGAGGCGGGTCTCGGGAGGGAGGGGGGGCTGTCATTCGCAGGACCGTCACAAGCAGGGTTGTCGAGTTACACAAGTTGTCACCAAGCTTTATCTTGTTTTAGCGATCTTTTTACACTGCTTATACTGAGGCGTCGTATAAGCCTTTGGAGCGGGGACTCTGATTAGCCCTGATCCCCTGTAAGCCGGGGTGTGATATGTGGACTAAGTTCGGATGGCGATAAAGTTCAGTTCTTTGAGGGACAAGTTAGATGCAAAGAATGACGATGCATTTTGCTCGGCTTCGGATTGATAGAGATCGGGGCGATTAAAGTCGGTCGGCTGTCGGATTGGGGTCGATGCTTCGATGAGATTAACTTAGTAACTAGTGAATCAACACTCTTATAAGATCATTTTATGAAGTAGGTACTAAGCTAAATTAGACCTATTGAATAGGTAATAAGTGATAATGTGTTTTGTGGAAATTACGTTGGTAATAAATGGGTCATGTCCTCATAATGAGTGAATACTCCATTTTAAATTACATAACATGCCTGTAATCCCCGAAGGGTTAGGCAGAGGTGTACTCGTACACCCAAATTTTGCTAGCGTTGTTTAATTCTTAATTAATATAGGCCGAGCCATTTGCCATCAACCGGGCACAAAGCCAAATTCCGTGGCAGGTCGCTACTGAGAAATTCCTCAAAACCAAATAATAACACTTTGCCTGACCCGGAAATCGGACCCGGGACCTCATGCACACCAGTCGCGCTTACGACCACTAGTACCACATGTGTATAATGAAGACTATTGTATTGTATAACGGGCTGATGTCCACAACTCCACGTCCATAGCGCGTATTTTGCGTACGGTAATGAACCCAATCAAAAATATCGCTAACATCTAAAGACCCGTATCCTAAATAAGGCCAGTTCAGCAAAGACGTTAGCCGCATCGACAGGCAGTACATTCCGCCAGTGTACACCGGTGTTATCTGCACAAAATGGCGGCGGTACCGAATGCGCTTCCGCCGCTGTCCGCTAGGGACAATTAATCTTGTGTACTTACTTATTTTGTTCCGGCCACCGGGCTAGCCTGCGGACCTATTATGGGAATAGTTTGAGTGGACCTTTCGTTACGTTCGCAAGTGTTGTGTGGAGATTTTTTACCTACTGAAAATCAGAAATTCCTTTGGCTTTCAACTGGACACTGGACAGTGGTTGAATCTGAATTGTGAGCTTTATAATCACGGCCACTATTGTCATTCCCCTGCCCTTATTCCAATTTATTTGGGGTCGGGACAGCATGTCTTCTTCTTCCATACTTCTCTATTTCTCGTCATCTCAGCAGACACCTCCTTTCTAGCCATAACATCCTTCACACAATCCATCCATCTTTTCAATCACAGCTATATCTTATGAGATATTCGTTTACTCAGAAGTTATTTTTAAATAGTTATCATGACCCTTCACTAACTTGGTTTTAGAGGTCAGAGAGGCAGTCGCTCCATGTAAAATACTGGTATTCAGCTGCATACGGTTAGACTTGAAGCCGACCCCAACATAGTTGGGAAAATGTTAGGCAGATGATGTTGATGATGATGACAATACAGGTGATGAAAGACAATGACAGTTACCGTTAATTATCTTCCCTAAAGTATTAAAAAACTCAAATAGCTTTCAAACTCTGTCTTATCTTGATTTGAACGACCATCTGTAATGTCCTGTCATAATTATGTAATGAGACCATACAATTCCTTTCAAATCACTACAGAGACCAACTACAGTCTTAATCTAACGAATCTCTTTCTACCGCATACGGAATACCTCCTTTAATTCGTTCCTAGACTCATTTTGTGTCTGTATCGGTTGCTGTAATCGTTGCAAGCTTTGTTTTGTTCTCTGATTGTTGCTCTGTGATTTCGTATAGGTTTTATACAGGTGGATCGATGGTAGGACAAAATTAATTAATTGGATAGGACTGGTGTTTGTCGCGAACCTTGTTGGATAAGTGTAACTAGACTTTTTGAACAAGGAGATAGGGGCAGTTTTAATATTTCATGTTCTATGATATAATCACAGATATTACGGATTATGACGTAAAGTGGTTCAAGTAACTTTGTGCTCGGTCATGTTGAGACGTTTGTGCCTTTGCAAATTTAAAACATGTATATGGATGTGATAGAGATTCATTAACAAGACCACTTCTTTCTTCCTTTATCATGTGGTTACTGGTAACTGCCTACCTAGAGTCAGAGCTTTTCTGCCACCCGTGGGCCTCTTTTTTTTTTTTTTTTGGGCGGTGGGAATTCATCAAATAACCCCTCCCGCTCTTGGGCAGAGCTAAAGGGAGTGTCAGACTTCTACTGACTAAAAACCATCCATGTTCCTTCTTAGCCCTTCATGTCGAGGCCGCGGTATTTCTTGCGAACAACCCGCAGCCCCTACGGGAATGCGCTCACTTAGCTTTACATGTGGTCGAGAAATATCTCACTGGCAGGCTGGTTTCCTCACGATGCTTTCCTTCACCGAAGTAACTGATAATTATAAAATACGCACGTGTTTTCGAAAATCAGCGGTCTTCGGTTCGAACTTGAAACCACTTAAGCAGTTCCTAATGTTTCAGCTGAAGAAATGGTTCAAAAATTTGCTTACAAAAGATCCCTTATGTTTAGTTTGAAATCTTGAACCAACCTGTGAAACATAAACACAAACTAATACCTAAATGTAAACTTTCTTAGGCTTAACAAACGCGCACTAAAATCTTCAGCTCACACCTGTTAGTTAAAATTCGAAAAGTACTATAACCCCAGATGCAGGTACAACAAAAGCGCACTTAGAACCGTGTCGCATTCACCTGTTATCTTGCTTTATTAACGTGCAGTATTGCATAATCCATGAGACAAAGCTTGAGCCAGTAATATTTTACAGCAAACGCAAGCCTCCACTATGGCCCACTATGGCCCACGGTAGCCTACTATCTTCCAAGTACAGTTGGAGACGAATATTTTATGTGTAATTCTGGCGTTTGCATATTTTTACGATAGCAACACCGCTTATGTTAATGTTGCATGTTAGATACTTAGTTAGTTCGAAGAGGTTGGTTAAGCGAGGCTTTGCAGTTTGCTGTTACGGTGCAAGATTTCTGGTAGCATTTTGAGCTGGAACTACGAGTATATTATATATGGTATTACCGACAGGCAATTTCGAGGATTAGATGGAGTTGTGCCATTCGCTACATCGTTAACGACTTACCAAGATTATTTTTCTCCGAGTTATTAGTGCCATCAAAGACAGCAACAGTTTTTTTGGAGAGGACCATTCTACTTGGAGCATTAGGAATATCATACTAGTACTTAATATGAGATTACTCTTCACTTACGTACACTAAAATTTAGGAGTGTAGACTCAATATGATTTTACATAAGCTTACAATTTTCAACTCACATTCATGCGCGAGTTCCATACAATCAGCCAGCACAAATTTTCCGATTGGTCGTTCGAGAGGATCAAAGTCTGAATGTGTGGCGAGTTGTCTAAATCATACGTCAGCGAGGACACTGACTGTCAGTCTACACTACACTAACCGTCCGAACGTACAGTCAATCAAAGGATCCTACTAATATTATAAATGTGAAAGTTTGTGAGAATGGATGTGTGGATGTTTGTTACGCTTTCACGCAAAAACTACTGAACGGATTTGGATAAAATTTGGTACACAGATAGTTTATAACCTGGATTAACACATAGGATAGTTTTTATCCCGATTTTATCTTCCCGTGGGATAATTTTCGAGTTGTAGCGGGCGAAGCCGCTGGCAACAGCTAGTATAGGCATGTATGTACTAGCCTGTTAGTGCCGGGAGTGATTTATTGCTATTAGCAAAAGCATTGCTCAAACGTTGACTTTATAGTGGAGTTTAGAAATAACATAGCATAACGTCACACCTGTAATTTCCAAAGCGTAGGGCACAGGTGTACTCACTCATTAGTACACTCACATTTCGCCGGTTATATTTAAGTCCGATGTAACACGGGGCGACCCTTTTCTTGGGACGACCCCGCCACACTATTCCCAAACCACTGTATCTCCCGAAAGCCAGAATCAACAGTGGCAACCACCAGAAAAGCGCCGAGACAATAAAACTCGGCGAAGTCCCAGAGTAACAATTTTGAACTGTCTTGGATCCCGCAACGAAATTAATCAGAAAAGAATAGCTGATCTAGTAGGAGGCAGTAATTATGTCAATACCATTATTTAATTAAAATAATCCACCAAATACCAGGTAGTAATCTATGCAAACCAGTTACAATACCTAACATCGCCTCCCTCAGCTTAACGTGATAGATTAGAGGTAACGCTGTTAGAAAACGCGCGGGAGACGCAAGACGCTGTTCCTGCGACATTAGCGCCGCGCGACTAATGCTGTTATGTGGAGACGCTCTTAGCGTGTGTCGAGACGTGGGGATTTCGTTGGGAACGTAATTTTTAACTACATTTTTTGATAGATAAATAATACTTTAGATTTCGCTATGAGTAAGCGTGGTGTCATTTAAAATACTGGTATTCAGCTGCGTCTGGTTAGACTGGAAGCCGACTCCAGTATAGTTCGGAAAATTCTAAATATATAATGATGAACAGGTTTTTATCATACAAAGAACGAGAATAGCTTTTCTCGATTATTACTGTTATATATGTTTGCACTCAAAGAGAAGGGCAAATATCTTCTCATTATGATAGACGTCAGGTGGCGGTCAGCTTCGTCGAGGTAGACTGTAGTGAAGATGGTGTGACACTGGTCAGCAATCGAGATAGAAGAATTAGGATCCATCAGGATAAAGTAGGCTAACTAACTCATGAACAATCTGTATATTTATGCCACGCGAGAGGAAGTATTAATCTATCTTTTGAAGGTCACAATTAATCAAACGAGCAACTGTATTATACAGGCAAAACTGAACAAACCGTCACCAAAACCAAGTCAAAAATATTGCCAGCACGACATTATACAGTCTTGCATGTATTGCATATTATTCCTAAACGCAGAATTTTTGCAACTCAACCGAGTATAATCGCGAGCGCATCGAGCGAGTGAAACTAGCGAAAGGAGCGCACAGAGCGAGTTGAGCGCACCGACTCACTTGACATTTAATTCTGAGAAATTACGCAGGTAAGCGCTCTTAAGCGTTTCAGATTGTCGCATTAGCGTGTATATTTTAATAAAATTTCTTGTAGTCGGATTGAAACCTTAATACGGTGTTATACGTGTACCTACTATATTTTACTTTGCTTAGTGTTTATTGGTCTGGTTGTTATTAATTTCTTTAGTGTCGTTGGTATCATAAACGTGTACAGGGAAGAAGGGACACCGACACATAAACGGTTACATACTTCGTATTTAGTAAGTACATCATTCTAAAATAAAAATAAAAAAAAAATATTAAAAAATTAAATTGCTGTTTAATACATTTTGAACATGTAGGTCTAGCAGTTGGTAGGAAACAGCCGTTTTTTATTATGTGTGTGTTTTAATACCTTCCAACCTGTAGGTAGATCATTGAAACACTCCTTGTGTCCATCTGAAGTAAATTATTTTTCACTCCCAGAATAGAGAGATATAAAGAGAAACCTTAAGATGTAGTGATAACGGGATTTGGAAGCAAAGAAGCCATAAAAGGTACATAAATCAGTATCATAAACTGCAACTTTCTTAGAGAATGCTGACGAAATTCAGCAGTTTATTCTCGTAAAGTCGTTTAATAGATACTCTCAACCTTATAAGATATAACAAAGAAGGTATTGCTACGACGAGGTAAAAAGCCACCTCAAAATAAATAATCACCATGAAGACTTCCACGAAAAACCGCAAAATTTTCGCTCTCAGATTCCCACCAAGATATCCTAGATTATAGCGTTAATTTAGCAAGAAAACTTGTACAGGCGGGCGGGGTGTGAGTAATGGGAATCTCATTATTCGCACCTGCCGCTGATTTTAATTTCCTGCACACGATCTTCGCAGTCGCTTGCGCTACTTGACGACGCGATTTATTTGTGTAAATAAATATTATCCGCCACTCTTAAGCACCTATATACTTATACCTACGTACGTAGGATGCAAGGGGTGTTTCTGGTGTGGATTACATAGGGTGGTTGTTATGTATTTTAGATATGTAAGCGACGAGTAAGAATAACATTGATAATGTCTGTGTAGATTTGATTTTATGAAAAATTATTGTTATTTGGGATGGATAAATTGGTCTTACATTAAGAAGTACCACCCAAATAAGCAGCCAAAGTAAGTGTCGGAGACAGGTATGACATAATATTATTAGGAATAATTGTACGTAGCATTTATCAGTTCTCTGGCAAATAGTGACTTCTATTAATTGCCTCTAGTTGGGTGTGACCTGACTTCCACGACAAATGTATTGGATACTACGATACCCTTTAGTAAGAGTGGTAGTCAAACTTTCTGTGATTGATATTTTATCCTAAATTACAATAAAATTTTATATTCATTATTCTGTGTATCTCGTTATCATGGTGTCTGTTTGCTAAAATATGCTATTTACTCAAAACACGGGGCAGAAAATTTTTGAAAGTTGTTATGGTTTGTTAGTCAACTATATTGTAGCTTAGTATAACCACATAATACTAGTGTGTACTTAAGGATAATCTTAACAGCACATAGAAGGTTTACGAAGCGGTTTACTGAACTTCTCAATGTCGGTCGTAAAAGTGCTAAATAATGTTTAACTTCTGTATCAAATTCGTTTATCCAACACGAAAGTATTAGGGAAACACGTTACGAGTCGGTTATGGTTGAAACATATTGGATTTTTTGAAGATACCTACTTACTAAATATGAAATTTTATGATAGGAAGAATATTCAAAGAAGCCTTGTTTTTATAATGAAAAATGCTTATCGTGAGCCAAAAATCAAGTAAAATCGTTAGAGATAACAAGATATCGATTAAAACTTAGGGCACTCGATAAATGATCTCTCAAAATAACAATTTAGCTCAAGAAGAGACTTCAAAGCGTGACCAAAAACTTAATAAAAATACCAATTAAAAACGCCATATTTTTCGAATAATTTCCATTCTATTGATCTCTGTGGCAATAAGCATCGAATGAACGAAAATGAACGGAACGAATGGCGATCGAGTTAATTTCGGCGTCGAATAAATATTCATATTTTGATTGTGAAGTCCGATAACTGGAAAGTTGTTCTCGATAATGTCAGCGAAAAGAGTATTTCCGTGGAAACTTCCTGGACTGGTTATTTAAAAAGGTTATATAACGTTCGAAATGAGTCTGTAAGTGTTTCTATTGCCTGTTGTTACGAAGGTATTTTTTGTTAAAGAGGGTTGTAAATGATTTTAACTGGCGAAGTGTCTTTTAGGTAAGTTTGTTCCATTATCAACCATAAGATTCATTTTATTAGGTGATATGAATAGAAAATTAATGCTGGAAAAAAGGTCGAATAAAAATAATAGTGGAACATTTGGTCGATTACAATTCCATCTGAAAAACTGAAAAGATTTATGAGTGTTCAATATAATAGTACCTTAAATGCAAAACTTTTCAAATATTTCAACTAGCAGCCGAACTTCGATATCATTTTCGCATAAGTTATTTTAGTTCTTCATAGATTTAATATAAAAATTGGAAACCTTTAGAACACTCCTATAAAGATAACTGATTGCCAAAGCCAGCACTAAAATCTCCATTGTTTGCCTCTGGCACGAGATATAAAAATACCCATAAAAATATGGGTACTATACTACCCACTTTGCCTTTATGAAAACTCGAAGAAATATAGTATTGTAAATCAGAACAAGCGCTCAAAAATGTTTTGAAGTTGTGCAACTTTTCATTTACGTTCACATCCATTCACTTTGTACTATTCCTGCAAAATATTGCGACAAAAATATTCGGTTTTGTGTGGAAACGTAAGTTTTCAGTCAACTAACTGTTGTTTGCAACTTGTTCAGGTAAAGGCGACGAAAGTTGATTGGAAGTACCAATAATGGAACAAAGTTGCTGTACGTAACGTTCGTGACTGCACCCGTACAGTCGTCATAAAATATGTATCGGGAAACGGCACGATGGAATAATATACGTATCAACTTGACTGAGAAATAAGACCGTTTTCAAAAATACAATTTCACAATTCATACTTTTACTTTTTCCTTACTCATAAAAAAAATCAATCAATTAAATTGATTCTCCTCATTTGTAATTCCCTCCACCTAAATAAATAAACATGTCTATCAACTGAACCGTCGCACTGTTATTTATGTAAACAAGTAACAACCAATCGATATTATCTCATTTGCTATTCAAATCATGTAATTTTATGTCAATTTGGGAGATCACTCCCCGTTTCGGAGTAAAATCACATTTAGATAGAAATTTAATAATCCGCAATACGTATTCGGATGGCAACGTAAGGAATTTAATTGAAAACTTGTACACCCTTCCGACGAGGTCGATCATAAAAACAATGAGAGGCAACGAAGTTATAGTTCAATATTCAGCCCTGAAGCGTTGATTTGCGCCAAACTATTTTTAATTTCCCGCAGGGCCTTCTCATTTATTAGTTTCGGGTCGTTCGGCGACATCTGCGCTCGACTTATACGTCGCCCGTCAGATGGCGTTGCAAAACATAAAACGCTGGCGTTGGCAAAAAATATGGACATACTTCAGCAATCAAATAGTCGGCATACCCGTTTTTTGCCAACGCTAGCCAGTTGCCAATAAAAATAGTTCGATTTATGTGACGTGATCGTCGTTCCGATGGTCCAGTGTTTTTCATTACGAATTCTGTGCCTGCCAGTGATTTAATGAATTTAATTATGTATTCCTTTGGCTGTCGTTACGTGTGTAGGATACATGTAGATAAAATTTATTGATTAATGTTGTATTGCGGTTGGTGTTCTCATGAAAATTTCATATGTGAACACATTTATTCCCAAGTTCATGACCTGTCGGAAGCGAAAGTAGCTCATTCATGTGTGCCAGAAAATTCCCAAAGTGTGAGATATCTTATCATATTCACATTGTATACGAAATTATGTCTGCCGTTTCAAAATGTGTTTGTGATGCCCCGTCTATGACATCTTGTTGGCGCTACGAAATGTCTACGAGATTTCGCCTACGCCGTAGCGCTGCAAAGTCTCAGCTACGAAACTCGCCTACGAGATTCTTTTCCCATATCAATGAAATATGTCTTTCCGTGTCAAGTCAAGATTTGTCTTTTTCATGCTCTTAGTTTATTTTTGTCCTATACATAAATAAGTGGGTTTAACCAAATTTAATTTTAACATTAGTTTAGCCAGTCCCTGCGAACTCAAATGCAAAACTGTATTTTAAGCGTAGACAAACCAGCTGACCTCACAAGATTAGATGCATAATTTTGAGAAATTATTTAGGTGGTGTATTTTTAAGGGATTAATGTGTATGCAGTGTAGAGATTGCAGCAACCAGAATAGTAAATGACCTGCAGAAGGTGGTAGGAAAAACTTTATTGAGATTCACATGTACCAGGAAAGCATAAACACTAAAGGGTGGAATCTTATATCCACGTTTTGTTGTACAAATGATGATGCTCATGTACATATTATTATAGATGTATGAATTTTTGCTAGTCTTGCTTCCTTTTATATAGGTGCCACCACGTGATAAACCCTAGTTTAAAAAATAAATCAAGATATAAACGTCTCCTACTAAATAAAATGTTGTGCACATTACAAGTAATTTATAGTTTTAGGTCAGGCCCAGGCTATCTCGTAAAAATGTACGCCTTACTTGTTTTTTCTTATATTGGACAAACATATTGTGGGGGTTGTAAAATCTTGTCCATATCGATTAGACAAATACACTGAGGTTTGAATGGTTTATTACTTGTAGTTTTCTACATATATACGAGTATATTTAAACTGTTCTTCCCGTTGCTCTAAACGTCCTATTTTTGAAAAAAAATGAAAATCTTTTTGCCTTTGCTTTAGAAATGGCTTTTCACAACTTTCAGTCTGAAAAAAAGAGCTAGAATTAATGACTACTCTTTACAAGAATTGCAGATGATTCGATAATGACCTGAAATGTTGTTACAATGTTCATTTCTTCTAATGATAATTATCGTCTCTAAAAATTTGAGATTTAATTGTGATTTGCTGTAGCATGTCTACTTTTTCCACACTGCTAGTATTGAAATACTAGTCATGCCCTGAGTAGTCACTCCCTTTCAATGAAATACCAAAGGAAATTCAAACAGACAAAAAACAGCAAAGTTTCATCGCACTTGAACATTCCAAAACAAGAAAAATACACAACAATTTTCCCATATCACAATCCATTGCGCCACCGCAACTCCAATTACTATCGAAACAGCTATCATACCCGTCTATGGATGGCACTCGATTCGAAAGTATCGTAACATAACCCTCCGCGGTTCGGGGCGACATGCGGCACGGGCGTGTCGCCAAATGCCTGCTCATTTGGGTCAATGCGACCGATCGCATCGCGATATAAAGCTGAAAGCAGATGAATGCGAGAACGCTTTTTAAGTGACTGTGTTGTGAGTGCTCTGATCTTGCAGTGGGGGGTTGAACTGCATTTTATTTTTGGTTGCTGTTTTTGGTCTGTATTTAAGTAGGTTGCTGATCCAGCCTACAACACACAAATGATTCTAGACCCTAATCCTTTTGTTTAGAGAAAGCAATCTGGTATGTTCCCTAAGTTATCTATTTCCTCACTCTTTCACAATTTACGTTAAAAGAAACGTCACGATGTTTAAAACAAAATTAAGTTTGGGTATTGATTTTCCGGGCAAAATGACCCGTATAGCGTTCGAGAGTTAACGTAGTCTTGGTACTGTTACCTCTATTGCTGTCACGCAGTATTGCGGACATTCTAATAAGTAGACATAGGTGCTATTGAATTCACAGACAAGTCATTGAGTAATATTCAACTCTACCTATTATATTGACAGTCTATTTTCATTCAGATTGGACCGTTGGAGTTCAGACTGCTGTCTTCTCAAGGCTTTGTTCAAACTAGAAGTACATCAAACACGAACCTTTTATTTGTCATATTGTGTAAGAAGCAGTTTGAAGTAGCAGCCCGTCACAAGGGCTAAGAAGGAATCCCGTCGGGGCTGCGGGTTGTTCGAAAGAGATACCGTGGCCTCGGCGCAAGGGCTAAGAAGGAACATGGGTGGTTTTTAGTCAGTAGAAGTCTGACATTCCCTTTCGCTCTGCCCAAGGCGGGAGGGGTTATTTGATGATTTCCCACACCCCAAAAAAAAAGTAGCAATCTCGCTCGTTTACGATTTAGATTTCGAGTTCATAGTAACACAACTTACCGTACTTTAATCTAGATTTTAATTTTGTATACGTACATTTGGAATTTATTCTATGTATTTACATTTACTTCGGTAAGTTGCTATAAATACGGCTCGTTTAAAAAGAAACCAGGTGAGCTAAAAATAGAAAATCGAACGGATTGCGACCCGGTCGGAACTGTTAGCGGCTGGCACTTTAGTTCTCAAATAAAACGAACTATTAACTACATTTATTTTTCAGGGGAAATAATACCTCCATGAGTGTAATGGATTTCAAAAGGCCACTTATTTATGCACCAAGAAATATCCTCAATTATTTTAAGAGCTCTTGGTATGTTATCTACTAAATGTATTTAGAATTTAATAACTAATAAATACTTTGTACTCTAGAGTAGCTATGAATAGATAAAATAATCACTAGATTTTAGATAATAAGTCACTAGATTTTAGATCCGTATCTGTATACATTTTTCCCATGGACAAACTCGTTTTGCTGATATAAAAACCAGTTCATATCATATAAAAAATTCAATACATTCGGCAGTAACCCACAATATCTTTTAAAGTATCTCATTCGGTTGAACGGAATAATATTAAAATAAAATCGACTCTAAACTGGCGAGGTACCTCAGGTGCAAACCACCGATTAGTATAGAAAATATTGCCACAATTTACTCCTAAACACTGCCAAGGGAAATAGAGGGTAGGTAGAGAACCCCTTCGACCTGTATTTGGACAGTTATTTTATTACCCGGATCGAATAAACTCGAATAATTACGAATAAACTGTATTTATTATTCTTAATGCGGTCGTTTCGTAGGTCTGCGTGGCTTTGTGGTGTTTTTAATTGTTAATTAATATGCCTGTGTGTTTACTGGGTTTTAAGGATAGCTATGAAGTGTTTTTATGTGAATGTGTGTCGTCGATAAGTCAAGACGTTTTTGTTTCAGCTACATACATTGGAGTTTAGTCCAGTAAACTATAAGAACAAACATGCAGCCGGGTAAAATGTATTTCAATGTTGTCTATGCAAACAAAACAGCAGTAATTTATTACAGAGAACGTTTCTGTTCTGCTCATATGAACAAAAATCTATCTAGAGGCAATTCAACACCACTAAGGCGCTGCGGCAGACTATAATGATTCATAAAACATTCCGGCACTCCGGACATTTTCATTCAATGGGATATTTTGTGATCCAGTTCATCCACTTTATTTCATATACATACAATTCAGTCGTTCTCTAGAGAAAACATTTTCGCATGAAGTATTAAACATTATATCTCTTTAGACTTTCAAAATAACATCACGCCTGTAATCGCCCAAGTGTTGGGCAGAGGTGTATCTAATAATTCATCCACATTTCGCCAGCTATGTTTAAGTCCCATGTAATAGGGGGCAAGCCTATTGCCACCAACCCGGCACAAATCCATACTCCGTGGCTGCTACAGAGCAATTCTTGATGTCTTTCAAAATCTACGCAAGATAAGCAACGACTATCTGAACCAAAATTAAGTGCGCGTATTGATTTTCGGGGTTATATAGGGGAAACAGCCCGTTATGGCGTTCGAGGGTTAACGTAACGTACTTTTACTAAATATAGCATTAGCTATGTTGTGTGTTTTCTTTGTGTACGCTTCGCAGCATGATAAGAACAGGCCACGTTTATGATCAAAATGCTAATGAGATGAGACGTTTTTGAACGAGGTTGAACGTCAATACTTTGGTCTACGAGATTGAGAGAAAAAATGGTTTACGTGATGACGGTGACAGGATTATTCTAAATTGGGTTTCTGGCCGATATTTTTGAATTATACTAAACATGACACAACCACATCAAGCTACTACCATCTGTCAAATCTGTTTAATAGATTTTCAACTTTATCGATAAAGCATTAGGTTCAAAGTTGATTGGGAAAATTTTTGAGTTTCGGGTATTGATGTGCTGGCTTTGGCTATGTAAAATTCCTGTGTCCGTCACGTACCTACCATACGTACATCAAATGCAAGATAGAGGTGGGAACCTCTCAGCATGAGGTAACTAAAGTTAAATGCTGTTGGCTTCAGATCTAAAACTTTTAGCCCAGTTTCTTTGCGGTAACCTTGTTGCTGGGCAACGCGTTGAGCGTTGAGAAAACGGTGTCATCGTATGGAACTTTATGTCTTTCTCTCTCTCTCATAAAATATAACTAATTAAAATGTCTACTAAAAATGTTTCGTTAGTAACATAGTACACAATTTTTAAACGTTTTAATATCATTTAAAAAAAGTTTAAATATTATTTAATAATTTAATCGTCTGTTTTATTTTGTTTTTTTCATAAAATCGTCTGTCCCTCGGACATTAAGCCATTGGTGCGGGCGTCAATTGTAGTTCATTGACAGTCGTTATTCGTTAGTCATTTAACCAGACTTATTACATGTAAAATAGTGGTATTTAGCTGCATCCGGTTAGACTGAAAGTCGATCACAACATAGTTGACAAAAGGCTAGGCAGATGATGATTTTGTCATAAAAAACCAGTTTGATCGCATAATATTTTACGTTCACAATCATTAAAGTTAGTGTCAATTTTAAAACAACAATGCATAAAACGTATGTACTTAGATACATATACATACAATGGTCAGTCCAAAAACATCAGATAGAAGCACTAACAAAAAATATGAATGAATCGAAAATCGATATAATGTGTATGTCGCGGGGGGCGGAAGCGGATGTGGCGCCATAAATCCGCTGTTCGAGTCCGCCCAGCGAACTTCCGGGTGGAAAATGTGCGCCCGCCCTACGCGGGCATTTCGGTACTTTGGCTTTTTCGTGGTTTCAGCTTTTATGTCTAGTTATACTGCTACAATGGGCGATGAAATAACTTTTTAGGGGCGTTTAGTTGGGCTTCGGGCAGTTACAGGGGTATGGATACTCCATAGATCGCTATCTGTATGGGGGTGGCCAGTTCTTGTTGAGTTTTTGGCTTCAATATTAGTGTGTTTATGCATGTAGTTTGTGCTCGAAATATGACAGAGATTTATTGTTACCCCTGCAATCAAATGGCAGATTGCTTCTTCATTAAACGCTTCATCGTCTGCCTAGCGTTTTCCCAACTATGTTGGTTGCTGACTCCCAGTCTAACTGGATGCAGCTGTATACTAGTATTTTAGATGGAGTAACTGCCTATCTAACCTCCATAACCCAGTTAGTACTGGAGAATACGATACTCCTTGGTAAGATCTATAGCGAGTGGCGACTGTCAAAGGTATTGTTTCTCATAGTTATAATATGAACAAAACAATTGTGCGCGAATTGTTGAAATAAAAAAGTCTTTACTACGAGAAAAGACTTTTGGGGCGCATTTTAAATACATTAAAAAAAATACAGCAAGTTGCCGATAAATTGGAGCAGTACCTACTCGTATAAATTGTCAAGAAATATAAGATGAAAACTCGCATTTGGTTTTCCTTCTCGTCATGTGGTACAAAAATGATTCTTACGCTATGGAGTTAACAACCAACTTTACGCCGCAAAAATCTAAAAAAGGGAACCATAAAAAACATATTTCTCTCATTTATATCCAGCCGAACTAAAACCAACCCCACGAAGACCATTATAGCAACAACATTACAAAATAACTTTTAATGTCCTCTCCAAACATTGTATGGCTTTCGACTTAACTGTTTGATAACGTTCCGAACGAACGAAGATTGATTCGGCTCTGATGCCGCGCCATCCATCACTCGCTCCGTAAACATGCCTCTTACTCGACAATACCAATAAGTGTCAATGTATCCTATAAATAACTAAAATTGTCGCGAGACTTATGAGACTTGGTGGGACGTGTATTGAATGTACGGTTGCTTTGTGAGGAGAGCTATTAGTTTTCTGTACAGGTGAAGTTTTGAGAATCATTTTAAAGATGTATTTATTCTTTGAGATCTTGTTGTGGTGTTGTGCTGGATTATGTATGTATTATCAGTATGAGCACTATATAAGTCTGTTAACAGGGGAGAAAAAAAATCATGAGCCAAAAAGTCCTAAAACCAAAAATTTAAAGACCACCATCCAACACTATGTTCTCTGCTTGATGCTTACTCGTTATCTCATAGAGAAGAGACTCTCTCTCTGTATTATGGTCCTTGTGTTGGAAATATTGTAGGGTGAGTGTCTGAAGTATGAGAGAACTTTAATCGTATTCTATCGTATTCTTTCTTTTGCGTGCCTAACCTTTTGTCAGAGTTTTTAATGCCGCCCATGGACCACTGCCTTGACTGAAATATTTCTAAGGTATATTGTTTTCCTTCACAAATTTACAAAGTACCAAGTTTTATATGTGTCTCAGATCATTATTAGAGTATTAACGCTTAGGAATATTTTGCGGTAAACTTAACTTTTAGTAACAGTGGACTGTTCCCGAATTGTGTGGGTAGATATTTGTGAACAAATCACTAACTCTTTATGGTATAAAGTACTTAGTTTCATTAAGATATCTCGCCGTTGATGATATTTTGTAATTTACTAAAATTACACTGTAAATATAGTTGCTTTTCGTTGTATCTTTTTCAAACAAACTACCGATCATTTTGATATTCAAAATCAAAACTTTATAATATTGTCCATCTCAACTTCCTACTGATTTCTCGCCATGCGTCTATCAGACAAGTTTTAGACAAGGGTGTGTTCAGACACAGTTAGCAATCGGCCCTGCCTAATGGAAAGAACAAAAGCTTCTCCGTTGACGTGGGCTGCAAAGGCGTGTGAACAAAATGTGTGCAAACATATGTGAGGAGCCTCGTTTGCATGGGCGAGTTGCTTGACTGGAAAACTCATTAGATTTTTTTTTCGGGATTTTTGAATTTTTTTCTTCGTGTTCTCATGTATATTTGTGTTTTGTTGAGTCTAGCATAGTAGTGCGTACAATGGAATTATTCAAGTGAATTTCGAGAGGAGAAAACAACAGCAATCTCGTTTTTGTCACAACCTAAGGTTTCTCCATTAAAACCAACACCCAGACACAACAATAACACCCAATTGTATCCTACCCACTATCTCCAATAGACTTTTATTCGCATGCACCACCAGAACATAAATATAAAGACCGCGGCACTCGCCTGCCGCAATCACAACGCGCCCGCACAGCCTAGGGCCGTTGCGTATCTGTAATTCCCATCTCTTGGTACAAAGCCCCGTTGATTACGGCACAACCCGCGGGCGACGCAGTATGCCGTCTGAACGCAGCCTAATGCGTCTCTCCGCCCCTTGTGAACACTGCCTTTTTATTTCACGATCAATGGCGGTGTCAGATAGATAGGACTTCGTGAAATTTGTTCAAAATTCTAGGTAGTGCTTTTAATGTTAGGTTTGCGTTCGAGGGTTGATTGAAAGGTGACGTATCTGCGTGTTTGATCTCGAGACTGGCCCCCGGTTTGTGTTGTTTTCTATTGTTTTGAAATTGGTGGTTACCACGCTTTTTGTTTTTGGGGTGAATTTTATGTACTGCCTGGTTTTACTGGCTATGAAAGCTGACCACTGGAAAAGTTTTTGAAAAAATGGTGACTTTATGTTATGTGTATGTTTAAATGTAGTTCGTTTATGCCTCTATGATGATCTTAGCCATTCTGAGGTTCATCTATCTGATCAGATAAGAATAGTAGGAACGACACTTTACACACTTTACTAAGATTCCTGTCGTATGTCATTATCATCTGCTTAACCTTTTCCCAAATCGGTCGGTTTCCAGTCTGACCGGATACTTGTCGTATCCGGTCATCAAGCTAACCGAAACTATAAAATTTTCCCAGTCAACCTTGAACTTAATGTTTTTGCAATAAAGTGGAAAATCTATTAAAGAAGTTTCACAGATTGTAGTAGCTTGATGTGCTGGCGTTTGTACCTACTTAAAATTATGTGAAATGAGCAGTAGTAGGTCTTCTTCTTCGCATCGTGTGGGCAGTAAGATCTAACGACCCCACACACCCTAGTGTCAGAGTTTCTAAACGCTTCAAGGGCCTCTGACATGTTTTGACGGCCGCCATTTGGCAGCCGGGACCACCGGCTTATACTGCCTTCCGAAGCACGGAATCATCTTTTTATCAGATAATCAGGTGATTTAAGCCTGCAATGTCCTTGTCAAATAGGAAACAACTTTACAAAGTATGCTTTCCGTGGGAATCGAAGCCACGACCACCATATCACAAGGTAAACGCCTAAACTATTCGACCACCGAGGCATCTCACCTTGAATATAAAATCTTACAAGCCAAAATTTTCACCCATTCACTTCACATTCAATCTGAATTTCAATCAGTTATACTTAAGAGTGGCACTTGAATTTTCTCTAAGTAGTTATACAACAATCCTATTTGTGGCTAAATTAGTTTCTCAAATCTAATTTCAGAGTGCGAAACTTATTTCTTTCTTGATAGAACTTTCAGAGTCGGGAGCTGAGAATTATGTTTAATTCGCAGCTCGCTATTTTGCGACTTCTGTATGCAGTAGATTCGGGATGAAATGTCTTGGAAAATTGTATAGAACAAGCATATATTTTTGAAGGAGTGTGTGTTTATGAAAGCTTTTGCTTCGGTAAATTTTCGTGTATTTGGTTGTTTTTCTAGGTTTGTATCAATTCATTAGCGTTTCTGTAGCGTTATGTTTGCCGAGTCCCGCATAGATAGAAGGCTTTCAAGCCAGTCGAAAATTGATCCTGAAAGCTGTGACGAAGAGCTATACTCCAAATTTCAGTCATTATGTTCGGAGTTTGAGTAGGTAGGAAACATGTGTTTCTGACTGGTCGTGCTTTGTTTTAATTATACATTTTTTAATATCAATGTTACTAACACTAGAATATAAGCTGTCTGAAATACTAACTAAATATTCCTGTTGTCCGGAATAAATTAATTTAAATTTAATTAGTCTGAAGTCATGTGCGTAGGTAGGTGAATATATAGTTTGATTCAGATAAACAAATTCATCTTTAAGTGTAATTACTTCTTCAATTGAAAAACGAAATGTTCTAGAAAAATCCTATTCGAGTATATTCTTAATGCGATTTTAATACCACAATAGAAACAAGAGTTATAGTATAAGACCATCTTAATATTAAATAGACCTCGGTTTACATAACAGAATTTATGCCTCTGACCGCAGGATATTATGGATGTCTGAAGGGCAGCATGTGTGACCTCTATAATATTTTTTATGTTATTTTAACTTTGGCCATATCAGACATTATGAGTTTGCCAGTTTTATTTGACCTCTGTTGGTACTTAAGTCGTTAGTGTATCGAGGTCAGCGTAATTTGGTCGTATGTTACCATGTATCCTTTTGGGTATATCATTGAAAGAACATATTTTATTCAGAGATCAGTTAATGTTGATATATATATTGATAGAGTATGTATGTACGAGTATTTTACACGATTCAGTCTGGTAAGTTTGTAGGGTCCAACTTTGTCATAACTATAAGTGAAAATATTTTCACGACATTACCTAAAATTTGCCTGAAAAACTTAAAATAATATAACATCTGTTATCCCCGAAGGGTTTGGCAGCAGAGGTGTACCTAATAGTACACTCACATTTCGCCAGTTATGTTTTCGCCCATGTAACAGAGGGCGAGCCTATAGCCATCAACCGGGCACAAATCCAGGCTCCGTGGCTGCCATTGGGAAATTACTGATGGAAAAACCCAGTCACACTTTACCCGAACCTGGAATCGAATCTAGGACCTCATGCTCAGTAGTCGTGCTTGCTATCACTAGACCAACGAGGCAGTCTCTCAAAGAAGACCGTCAAAAAATTAATTTCGCCTTCAAATTCTTATTTAATTACCCAAAAGTCATTAATATCGAGCTTCTTGACAAGTTTTTGTTTACTAATGAAAGAAGGTGGATATGTATAGTCAATGTTTAGTATATTGTATACTGGCACTATCACGTGATGGACGACGCTCGAAATCAATCTTCGTCGGACGTAACCATTGTCTTAGTAACCGGTTCGTGGAAACCGAACTTGAAAATGGTTTTGTGAATGTTTTGGAAGAATTGTGTTTATGTATTTTTGTGTCTGAATAATCAGTATGTACTCATAAAGTTGGGATGTAGAGTAGTATCATTTTTTTTAAAACGTTGCCCCACACTAGGAATTTCTCTTGTATTGTGGGTGCATTTACAAACACTTAAACTCACATACACAAACACACCCAGACCCGAAACAACTATCTGCAGGCAATACAAATATTTGTTCCGTGCGGGGATCGAACCCGCGACAAGCAGCGCAGCTAATCGCTCAGCCACTGTGCTAACCGTGCCGTCAGGCTATAATGTTCCACTGCAGGCCTTTTCTCTAGGAGAGGGATGGGCTATAATCCACCACGCGGGCCCAGTGCGTGTTGGTAGATGTCATATGTCTTCGAATTTTTTGGTCCGAGTAGTAATATAATTAAAAAAAAGTGCATTGTTGTTGTAACCTTATGGTTGTCGCAGTGGCTGAGCGATTGACTGCTACTGGGTTTGGTTTATGCACAGAACAAATAGACATCATCATCCGGCTACGCTTGTCCCAATTTTGTTGGGGACGGCTTCCAGTCTAACCACATGCAGCTGAATACTAGTATTTTACATGGAGCGACTGCCTATCTGACTTCCACAACTCAGTTAGTACCTACTGAGCAATACGATATCCCTTGTTAAGACTGGTTTTCAGACTGTCGGGCCTCTGGCTACTTGTAACGACTGTCATATTGTAGCCGGGAGAAACTGCTTAATGTGCTTTCCGAGGCACGGAGGTAACTCGGTATGTTGCGGCAAGAGCGGATTAACCTAAAGATCTCCTCGAATGGCTGTGATTTTTTAGGCACGAGTTCCTCTTTATTGAGGTCAATGTGATGTGATAACTTCATACAAGTGTATATCCCTGAAAAATATTCCTTTTTTCCACTATTAAAAATAAAAATTCTAACAATTCATATCCCAAATCCCAAATACATGTCCACAATGACAGTGCACTTAAACTATCAGAGAAATAAAGCAAGTAGCGCCGCGGGTTAGACATAGGCGTACAAAAGAAACGTTTTTAGCTGAAGATATTTTAATGTACGCAGCTGTGGCTTCCCAGGGTATGGAGAGGGCTATGGGATGCCCGTCGTGGAAATGATGAATATCCGATATTTGGATATGGGAATATTTTGTTGGTGTGAGGGGATTTTCTATAATAGAAAGGGGGAAAATTAATTGTGTCGCAGTTTTTGTAATGTCTTTATTTGTTCTGATATTATTTCTTATTACTTAGATTACTTTAGAGAAGTGATAATCTAGTGCTGTGGCCCAGTCATAAAATAGGCGTTCACTTTGAAACCAAAAGGTGCACCACCTCTGATTTTACGGCTTTATGTGCGTATTGTATAATTATCACTTGCTTCGGTGAATGAAAACCTCGTGAGGAAACCAGCATGCCTTTTATTATTTTTGGTGGGTGGGAAATCTCTGGGAATAGCGGAAGGGAGTGTCAGACTTCTACTGACCAAAAACCACCCATGTTCCTTCTTAGCCCTTGTGCCGAGGCTGCGGTATCTCTTTCGAACGACCCGCAGCCACGACGGAACCCGTAGCCCCGACGGGACCCGCAGCCCCGACGGGCACCCGCAGCCCCGACGGGACCCGCAGCCCCGACGGGACCCGCAGCCCCGACGGGACCCGCAGCCCCGACGGGACCCGCAGCCCCGACGGGACCCGCAGCCCCGACGGGCACCCGCAGCCCCGACGGGACCCGCAGCCCCGACGAGAGCCGCAGCCCCGACGGGACCCGCAGCCCCGACGGGACCCGCAGCCCCGACGGGACCCGCAGCCCCGACGGAAAACCGGTATGCCTGAGAGTTATTTCTCGACGGTAAGTAAAGCCAAGTCAGAGACCCATAGACGCCATAAAACCTTCAGAGGTTTTCCTAGCTTTATTGTGTGGTTGGTGTGGTGACTAACCTAGTATCAGTACTAAGTTAGTCACTAACCACACAATAAAGAAAGAAAGATTACTTAGATTGGATTACTACTTGATACTATTATATTCGAAAATATACGTGTGATTGGTTGAGTTGCATGAAGTCATAAATGTAATAAATATGTTTGAAAGACTTGATTAATAAGGATTGATATCTTTCATATTTCATTAACATTGTTCCGATCAATTAAATCTTAAAATACAACAAAGAACAGGGTTACCACCGGTTTTAGAAGGCAGGCACTGCACTTGATATTAAATGAATTTGAGCCTTGTGTGCAAATACATAAATTGTGAATCGGAACGGAGTTTTTATAACTGCCTGGCATCATTATCTTTTTCCTATTAATAATGGCATCAATGTCAGTGCATTGTGTCATTTATACTTGTCAGTGGCTATCAACTAGGAATTAATAAATGGATGGATAAAGTATCCAGAGAGTGAATGTTTGTATAACCTTTCCTTGTGTAGCCTAGTTGGTTGGAGTTTTTGAGTTCAAATCGGTACATACTTTGATTAAATATTATAGTACAGTGGCCAGGCCATGTCTACTATTCTTTTATTAATATTGAGAATTTCGATATCCGAAGAATGTACTCAGAAGCTAATAATCGCTTATTATTGAAACTGGGGCAACTTCAAAGCAAATCATCACCCACCGATTACTAAAAAGCAATCATATACGAACTTTGATAGACGAAAACTCGAGATGAAATCACGTTTAATGAGTGACAGCCCTAACTTGTGATGTCTATGGATTGTTTATTGAAATGAGAGCTTTTCATTTGATCCAATTATTTTGAAGACCTTCCGACCGACTAATTGATTTACATAGTTAGACGGGGAAGTTTAACAATTATTATTTTGTATTCCGTCGTTTATTTCTGTCTGCGGTTCGTTATGCCGATATTTTATATATTTATAGAATTATAATGTTTTAAAGTAATGGTTTTAATGGCAAGGTTTAGCACAGCGAATTTTAATTGGTGGACGCGAAACCTCAACGCGGCCATATTGTTTTTGGTAAACCATTTCACAATGTTGGTTTCGGAGTTTATACGTCTATCATATTATCATCATCAGAATAAACTAGGATTGCAAGAGATGGAAAAAATAGGATATCGAAACTTGGTGTGGAAAATGGAAAACTGGCTTGGGTGCAGCATAGATCTCATGTGTAATAATAATTGAATGGAAAATTGTTAAAATCTTCAGTGATTTTATTTCATTAATTGTCACTGGTTTTAATATAAATAATTATTTTGAATACGATCACTTATCTGTGTCGGCACGGGTGTCTGTCAGAGGAAGCGGCCTGACGTTTCTCAGCTAAGGTTATAATGACACTGACATTTGACATTGACAGGTGCGTTCCGTTTCTATCCAGCAGTGAACTGAGATATGCTGAGTTAATATAACTATGAACATAAATACAAGAACTGTGCAATTCTGTTTCGCAGAAATAATCCTACGTCATATCATTCGCAAAGCACACATGAAATCTTCCACTATTATTTCTACACCAACAAAAACACACTTCATACCACAATATCCAATATCCATCCATTTTATATCACCACCGCCATATTTATGCATCACAGTAGTTTGCTATACACGGGTTTTCACTCAAAGCGTTAGAGCGCCCGAGGCATGCTCGTATTTCCTAGTGCCTCGTAGTGCCTAGTGCCTTGTCCGGGTCGTGCCTTGTCCGGGCTAGTGCCTTGTCCGACTTGTGGCCAGTGTCCGGACAAAGTGCGCTGCGGGCGGTTTTGTAACTGCTCGTGAAGTATAGAAGAGGAAATATTTGGGGAAAATTATTAGTGTTCTGGCTGAGTGTTCGAGGCGATAGATAGGAGTACACTGTATAGTTGATGTGTGTGTACTTAGATACCAAATAACATAACATACCATCACGCCTGTAATCCCCGAGGGGTTCTTAGACTTTTGGGCCACTCACTACCTGTAACGACTGTCAAAGACAGCAAACTGAGACATTTCGTTCATTTATATTATATGTGCATGAAAATATATTTTTGCTTGTACAATAGTGTGTACTTCAATGATAAATTGTTAAAATACCAGTATAAGCTGGCCTCTAATTCGATTCAAACTCTGTACTAAGTTGGACTAGCTCCAAGGTCAAGGTGTGTTACTGACGTGAGGTCGACTGAAGTCGAATAACGTTCATCATAAATGTTCTGGTCCGTCTTTCACATGTTATTGCGTAGGTACAGATGAATTCTGAATTGGAACTGTACAGGTGTTTCGTAAACATTTCAAAGAAAAACCATTTACAATGTTTCTAAAACAAATCAGGTTCAGACTTCGTAATAGCACTACAAGTATAATTGGGTTGTTATAAAAGAATATTTTCTAGACGAGACATAATGGGGCCGTCAATCATTTTAATTCTGCACAATATAAGTTGTTTTAAGGACGGCTATAAAGCCGCAAACTGTTATGCCCTTTGTGTGTCTGTTTTATCGTCCATTGATTCATCATTCATAATATCAGCTGTCTGGTGGACCTTTAGGTTAAGCAACGCTTGCCTAGATTGGTCCATAGATGGGTGTCCAGTCATTATTACGATACAATTCCTCTGTCCCTCGGAAAGGACGTCAAACCGTTGGTCCTGGCGGTTATTAGTAGATCTTTGACAGTCGTTACTGGTTAGTGGCCCGAAAGTCTGACAACCAGTCTTACCAAGGGTATCATATTACTTAATATTAATTGGGTTGTGAAGGTCAGATAGGAAGTCGCTCAATGTAAAATACTGGTCTGCTGCATCCAGTTAGATTGGAAGCCGACTCCAACATACTTGAGAAAAGGCTCGGCAGACGATGATGATTCAGTCTGTCTATCTGTGAAGTTATTTATTAACACACTTACACTGACAATGCCATTATTTTTTTCAGTTAGAAGAATAACTTTATTAATACAATACTTTCTTTATACCAAATGTGAAACACTGTAGTACCTAATCTCGTTCTCAATATTCCTCAACAGAATAAAGTTAACCGATATTAAGTCGTCAGCGGTCGACCTTATAAAGCCTAGAATGCTTTGTCACAACCTTGTATTATAAGATATAATTTATATCTCACTCGATGTTTGATTGGACTATACTTTGTAGACGTCTAGACATACAGCCCAGAATGCTTTGTAACAGTTTTTATAACGCCCATAACTATGTGCTATGTGATTAAGATTAATAGTGAAGGCGAACATTAATAATGCCTTTATTGTCTTCATCAGTTTTACTAGCAGACTAGACTCTTAACACTTTTGTCATAAATAGTCGTTATTTCTTTTGATTTGATGGTAAAATGGACTTAGATGCTTGCCTAATTATGGAGAAAGTTACTTATACAGGGTCAAAATGCTAGTAAAACTCAGCAGACCATAATTAAGTCTCCACAAAAATTGCTGATTTTAAAATTGTTTTTTACTAAAAATATGCTTGCGTTTTGCTTGCGTTTTTGAAACGATGATGGGGCCTAGGGCAAATTGCACTTCATACGCTCACCAAGCCTATATTTGTCCATCGTATTCAGATATGACGTCTGTGGACTTGCTCTAGCTAATTTATGACCTTGAATAAACAAGAAAGCTGGCAGTATGATCATGTTTACGCTCATCAAGACCCTTTTTCAAAACCCATAAACCAGGAACAAAACACAACAGAATTGCAAACACAGTAATAACATGATTGGGACAGCACTCCCAATCATGTTATTACTGTCCCTATTTATGCACAAAGGCAAAATTTTAGCCCAACATAAGCCAGACGGGCGATAATGGCATGCGTCTGCGACTTGTACCTAGGTACGTCTGCCACAGAGCAGGGAACATTCGCGTCGCGCATCGGTGGCGATTGGAGACGCCAGTATATAATAGTTGCACATGATTGTGTCATTCGACGCGTGTCTAAAATCTAAACAAACTCTGCTATCTTGTTTTGTCAATACAAATTCTATACGCAATTTTGAAAATGTTTGACAACGACTCTTCTTGGCAATATCATTCAAGCCCAGAACCATACTAATAATATTCTTGCCTGCGCAATCAGGGTTTAGTGCAAATTCGACTGCCACTGTCGTGCCAAAATTGTTACCGGCCGTCAGTTTCTATAGTTCTTTTCATGATCTCCGGCGATGCAATTTGCGTCAAGTGACACACACATGACACCGCGACACGCGACAATACTTAGGAGAAATACACAGGTGACGCTGTGTCTCTCTCCTAAGTATCGTCGCGTTGCAAGCCACATGGCAGTGACAGCGACGGTGACGGGGATTAGTGACGTATCATACTCTTAGAAATTTCTATCATTCATTTTCTCAGCAGTTACTGCCGCAACAAGCGTTGCGTAATTCATGGTCAAATAGTGAGTCTCGTGACGCGCAGTGAAATACGTGATTTTTGTATGGAAAATATTGATAATGCCACATTGCCACCTCTAGCAGTAGCCGCTAAGGTTTCTCCGTACTCTATGGGGACTGCATTTGTAATGCATGGCCTCTCCACTGCAACTTGCGGCATTAGACTTGCAGATATTTTGTCGCCGTCGGAAGTCGGAAGCGACTTCTGAAATACGGCGCGGTTGAAGTCTTATTTATTACTTTTAGGCCCCGTTTGGTTTGCATACATAGTGGTGGGTTCAGGGTCATGAGGTAAGTGCTGGAGGTAAAATGTATTGATGTATGTTGTGTGGGGAGTATTTTTAGATTATTCCGTGACGTGGTTTTGGTAGAGAAAATATTTTTTTCATATAAACCGGCTCAAATGTGGAATTAGAATGTAAATGCAGTTATTAATTTCTATTAAATCGTTTTGGCCCAAAATTCAGCTATGCGAAACTCGCTGAAAAAAGTAAAGCATCTATTACCCGTAATGTTTAATACGTAACTTTATATTTTCGGCATAGCACAGGGTTAAATCGGGTGAATAGCTTTTGAAACTACATACAACACATTAATACATTTTCTTTATTTCTTTCTTTCTAAACTGGATTTCATTGCCTTTTTGTCATGGGAGTACTGCAGGTTGTCACCATAAACAATGCTAGTAGTGTAAATTACCAAATCGGACGAGATACCAAGCATATTCGGCAAAAAAATTGCTCTGATTAAAATGGTTACTGCCACAAAAGAATTATAAACACAATCCCAAGAACGGAGCTATCCCACCACAAAGGCTACACAAAAAGTAATTGTTCAAGTGAAAATAAACAAAAACCATTGTACATTACAGCTAAGGATAGATTTAGCTGTAATTATGGCGGAAATAAAGGAGGGATAAGATAAGGAAAATCCTTGTGGGACAATCCGAAAAACTTGTAATGATGCTCGCTTGTATCGGCTTCACGAAAAAATGTCGAGGGATGTCCATTAGTCGTACAAATTGCAATATTTTCGGGTGGTACAACATGGCCGTTTTAAATATGGAGATAATTTTACAAGGAGATAAAAGACTGAAAACTGGAATTAGTAAGAGTATTGGAGGAGAGGAGATGAGAAGAGATGGCTATTTCAAATTCAGACTCGACCTCCCGATCTCGGTGGTCAAATGTTCGCAGCCTCGACTGCTTTGTATAAGTTCCTGCATTCGATTCCCGGATAGGGCAGTGTTATTGTGTTTTCTCGTTAAATATTTCTCAGTACCAGTCACGGGTCTGAATTTCTGACTGGTTGTTGGCAAAAAGCGCACCTCATATTATTTGTGAGTTAAAAAAATCCAAGTCCAAAACCAATCCAAGTTGATTGGAAAATTCTGAAAGGACTATGGTACAATATCGCGTCTATAATCTAGACGCGATATTATGTTACCACAGCATGACACGGTTCCCTTAAAAACACCACGCAAAACACGACTCTACCAATAGTTCACCACAAATATCGGCCGCACTATGTACCAAACGTAAGTACGGTAAATTTTTCCATAAGCCTTCCGTGTAGTTTACGACTAGTGCCCCTTGGAGCATCTATTTCAAGGGTCCAGTAGGTCACTGTAATATACCAACGTAATTTGATTATTTATATGCATGGAGTGTGTTTCTTTTTTTTTATTTATTTATGTGTCAGTTGACCTAGTAAACGTGTCAGCTGTGTACTGTTTTAAGTCAGGGGTATGGAAAGGGAATGTTTTGTGGCCTCTGTTGGTTAAAGATCATCGTTATACAAGATGGTAACGGACCCTCGACAAAGACACACATTCTGTGTAAGTAAGTAAAACTACGCAAAATGATTGCTGGAATCGTTTTATGTTAGGACCCAGTGTAACGCCCTAAAACATAGTGGTGATGAATGCATTGCACGGGTGTCGTGAAGGTAAAAACAAATATTGTGAAAAAATAAACTTTTAACCTTTAATATCTCCGTAATTAGAAGGCTCTAGAAGGCGCTCAGGTCTAGAAAATAAAAATTATTGCAATAGCGGGAAGAATAAGTGCCTTCGGTTTCGTTAAGGATACTTTTACACCCTTTATGTAGTATGTATTTAGACCAAGATCGGGATTGCGTTAAACTAATTTGTATCCGACGAACCAAGTATTGACAATGTATTTAAAGTTGGCTGTATGGTGATCCCGTTCGACCTATAGTTTGTAAGTTAATCAGTGATCTTGTCAACAAACTTCCTTTATTGAATAACCTAAACTGCTAAATACTTCTTGAGAGCCACAAATCAGTTATGAAGTTTTTGGAGTACCATCACAATGATTACGAATTGTAAACGGATGTTTTTTTAGATAAAAGAATGAGTATAGGAATATCCATTTCTTTCGTATACCTAAATATTTTTTTGTAAAATGAAAGAATATCGCAGAATATAATGTATATATCAAGTAGTGGTCGCAGGATTAGAAAACACCTGCTTGCCATGTAAGTATTATGGATGTAAATAAATTCTATGTACCAGTTCTGCTCACCACGTTAGACAAAACTAGCTTAAACATATGCAACACATTTCACCGATCATAGGGTCACAGTGCACTGAGGTGTAACATGAAAAATATCCAGCAAACACGATCGCAGAAAATTTTGACAAAGAAAATAAAGAATATTCGAGAGAATCGAACTTAGAGATAAAATATGGGATGTTATGATCGGGAAAGAGTGTGGATGACAGGAACTGATCTCAATAGATTTTTGACTTTATTGCTGAGGATCAGGGTGGAGAAACCTTCATATAAACTTATAAAGGGCCAAGGGAAGCCGCGATTAATAACGCTAAGGAGGAGATTACGAGTAGGACGGAATTAATTTATAAGCGCTGTGTCGCTTTAAATGTAGGTATGCGTTGCTAATGGAAATATAAGCTCAGCAGAGTAGTTAGTGTAGGTATCTTTTGTATCAGCTATTTTTTTTTCTGAAGGTTATAATATATAAGGATTTATAGGTATTATTGAGAGGGAACTACAATGACACAATAAAACACAATTCAGTCAACAGGAATTAAATAATCGTAAAGAATATGGCTACATCCAGCCGTAAAAGTTGCGAAACGGTGTCAAAAGAGAACCATAACAATACCAATAGGTACCTACTACCGTTTGTTTATTTAAATTATTCCAATAACACATTCTATTATCTTTGCGTAGCTAACAAAAAATCAACGTGTCAAAATAAAATCCTGTGTAATGGAGCAAAAAAGTCGCGCCGTTCCCGTTCCCATTCAGTGATCCCACCTCGCGTCACCGAATATAAATCACAACGGGAACAAACAAAAGACTATGTAAATGTATACTTTTCCAATTAAATCCCGGCCTTTTTAATTAAATGAATGTTTAAACCCTATCACGGATCATCGACTCAATGCTTCGCGCCCTTATTCGCCCTAATACCGATTGACATTTTTACAACACCGCTAACGACAAAAAATATTTATAAACTCATTTTCAATCACACGGAGTTCAGAATGGAAAATCTACAGACGAAATCAGTTTAGATTACTCCAGTGGAGAAGTTTTAATTTGTAAAGATGGACACAATAGGGAAAATAGGCTGGCAGTTGGTTAAGACAAGGAAAAGATTTGGATAACTTTTGTATTGAGGGACGCCTTTGTAAAGGAACTCTCCCTTAATCAAACGCCACTTAAGTGCCCTTGAAAAGAATTCCAATAATTAATTGGAGAATGATACAAATTGAGAAATTTCAAGTACGCATCATTACGATAAAGATAAATCTCTCCTTCACGAAGTGAAAGAGTCAAGCCCGCATTTCTCCACATTTGATTCGCTCACTTTGTCGGATCCCCTATTTTTTAGGTTGAGGGTACCAAAGCATCTTAAAAGACTATAAATCAAACATTTAAGAACCTTAGTACCTCCAATAAATCCGAGTCTAACAAACGCTCAAATTATTTTAGCCTTTCTAACCAAAATCCCTCAGTAAATCGAGCGAAAATGGCGGCGTTTTATCTAGATACAGTCGGCCGAATTTATCATGTGCGGACCCGATTTTTCGATAGAGACGAAAGTGGTTGAAGCGTTAAAGCGATTGCCTCATTCCCGGACTGGACTTTTCCAGTCCACTCGAAATTAACGAACACTTAAAAAGTCCGCCACACTCGAAAACTGTGAACATGTGCCTCGAACAACGCATTAATAATTGTTTATTGCAACCGAACGTGACGAGAATATGCGCGCCGAATTAAAAATCAGATGGAATTGCGAACGGTGAAATACGTTTTGCATCGAAATTTTTGCGTACGACTGTATTTTACGAAATATTTTACTGGCGTTGCACCTCATTTATAGGTTCACGGACTTCAGCAGTAATCGGATTGTTAATTGCATTTTTGTTTACGTTCCTCTGGTTTAAGATACGACCAGAAGTTTAGTACTTAAAGTGGAAAGCACATACTTCAGTGCTCGTCTGTGTGTTACGAAATTTCCGGTTTAAAATTAGGTTAAAGTTTTCATTTAATCAAATTGAGAAACATTTATGTCTGCTTGTGTCACTTATCTCATAATTCCAAGGAAGAATATGAGAAACAGCTGTTTATAATAAGCTGCCATCACGTGTATGTGTCATCTCAAACTCAACATGTCGTAAGTGTTCATACATGAAGCCAGCATGGGGATTCCATGGAACTAATTACGTCAACCGACGTAACGGCCGTGATACACAGTTTGTTTTCTGAATGGGTGTCGATTTAACTCCAGCAAGCGCGGCTAGCTTTAACCGCAGCTTGTTACTCTAACACTTGGCTCGGAAATAAAGCGCTGCAGCCGCTTTGGTCGCCACAGCGCATGCGTTGTTCATAACGGCTCCCTCCCCCCCGCTCTCCGCACGTCTCCCCCAGTCAGCTGACGCCCGCTGAAACGGTTTTAATAGCATGTATGTGTTGGACTATTGTGTGTATGTGTGCGTGGCTTACCCAGCAGTGAGCCAAAGCGGGCTTTGTCACACGTTAGCATGAATGAGAGAGAGCCACGATCAATATTTTGAGGTCTGCAAGCTCAGGAACTTATGAAATTTTTAGTAGTTCCATGATGCTTCGGTTTTGTCGTGTAATTAAATCTACTCGAGTCACGATTCAACAATTATTCCAGAGTCGCACAATTATTCTTTGAACTTTATGATTTAGTGCAAAAGTGATTACAAGAAGAAGTTTTCAGGATGCGGGAATAGCAATGAACGAATCAAGCACGTTTATGCAGTTGTGTTGTATGTTTAAGTGTGTCTTACCATCTTCAACTGAGTAAGTTTAGGTACTAAATATTGACAAAATAAATACTACTTCATTACACATTTATCTAAATACTCAATAACTACTGAACACTTAGATGCAAACAACTGCATTTCATATAAAATGTAACAAAAAGGGTAAAAACAAACTAAAAACACCGCAGACAATGCCACTACTACGATGACACATAAAGCAGAAAGAGAGAAACGAGCTAACAGTGAGAAAGGTATGAAGACAGACAGTCATCATGTAATGTGAAACATTTAAGGCAGAAATAAAAATAATTGAACCAAATTCAAAGTTTTAGGAGACTGTGCGAATGTGAATGCGTCTTTATTAAAAACAAAACAACAACAGCAAACGAAAAGACAGAAATGAAACAAAAGTGAATTTAATTTCGATGAATCTTTGCATTTTGGAGAGTGAGCTAAGCTCGTTTCGTTTGAATCGTTTCAATTAAGGCTATCGACAGTTGGATTCCATTTTGTAATACCAAAAATTTGGCCATTTTTAAATATGCTTTTACTTCCGATGAAAGCATCGTCCAGAATTAAATGGACTGTGATTTCATTGACTTCGATTTTATCTTAGTCACAGATTTTTCAATGAAATCCAACATACCTTACTTACACGCATTGAATTTAATATATTTATCAGCCAATTGAGAACTGAAAATAACTTGGGAAATTAAGTAATACAACAATCATTCCTATAGTGACACTTGTGTACCTTACGAGTCCCTCGACAAGAGGACAGACTCACCTGAAACTGAAGAAATTTATTATTAAACAATCTTGAAGCAAGCGACAATAATAATGAGATTTTTAATAATTATTGTAAGTAATATCTATGTAAGTAACTGTAAGAAAACTATGGAGTCAGCTCACGTTTAAATATTTTGGTATACCGACTAGTTTCGAACTCAACTAAAGACATTGAAAGTGAACATGCGAGGGCATAGTTTAAGTTCGAAATTAGTTGGACAAACCCAAAAATGTATCGGGGAGAGTACATTGAGTTAAAACTGATTATTCATACATTCATAAACAATAACTAACATTCACGTTTTAGACATTACAAACTACAGTTAAATCGAAATGTAGTTATATCCTAAAATGCAGGAGTAAATTGTACAAGTAAGGTAATTCGAACATTTTCGGTAGTATTGCAAATAATAGTCTTTGCACTAAAGTATGGAGATAGTTAGAGTTACCTCTATCTGTCTAAACTTCATTATCATACGTATACCAATAGAGATAAATATAGAAATGAAAAGATAAAATAATGAACTGAAATGTATATAAATGGTATATGATTTCATATTAGAATTAATGAGGTTTTCAACCTAGTTTCAGAATAGTTTATAATAACGCAATAATATCGCACCAAATTTTATTTCACAGATTCTACAGTCCTACTCCATATTGCATGTAAAAAATAAAAGTTACAGTCCCATTTCAGCTTCGCAAATCTATCTCGCATACGTAATGCAATATTCATTTTTAAACAGGGTAGCACTAGTACCTTCCTCCGTGTTATCAAATTGGAGTATTCGAACTCGCTGCTGGAATATAGGGCAATAAGTCAACAAATGAATCCGCGATGATACATCGCCCTCTTCGTCGCCAATATCGTCTCCATATAAGATTTCTTTCCTAGATTTATCACCCTCTATGCAAATAGACGCTTGATGGATATTGCGAGACGCAAACCCGGGTTTACGAATGTGTCGAAATTAATGTTTTTTTCTACGTCGAGAGCGAGTGGTGCCACGAGATATTCTAGTCATATTTCATCGGAAGAAACTTGTTAATATTACTTGGAATACGTTTCTGGAGAAGACGTGACGTGATTCGATCTTATTAGTGCTCGCGACTTTACTTAGAAAAACTGAGGAAGTCATTTGAAATCTATATTTGGCGACCTTTAAAACTTTGATATATAATTTTGAGAAAATACAAAGAGAACTTTATTTCCTTTCGGTACGAATTTAATTCAATAAAACCCAACTAACATTAAACACCAACAAAAGAAAACCTCTTGTCACAGCTCAGGGAGGAAAGAAAATAAATATATGCATTAGGGCCGTTTAATCTAAGTTGAGTTTCGGTCACCGAGTGGTACCGAATTGGATTACCTCGGCATGTAGCATGGTCAGCGGCGGTATAATCAACCGGTCCCGATTAATCGGTATTATTGATTCGGTATTAATAGGCGCATCACTGTGGCTTGGCAATCACTGCACGCGTTCTGCAATCTGCTGCGGTTGGAAAAGTTAGACTTGCAGGACCTCTGGCGCAACGATTTTGTACTATTATTCGAATACAATATTGGTTTAGCCATCTTGATTTCATTGGGTTGGGATATCACTATGGTTTTGTTCGCCTATATTTTGGTTGGGTGTGAATAATTAAATATAGTGTGTCAGAGATTGAATTAAGGTGACACACAATTTGTTTTTGTTTGTAAACTACGGCAACATTTCGATCGTTGATTACAAGAAAATAAATATAGAAGTTGAGTTTAAAAGACAATAAAGTAAGCCTTAGGATATTTATTTTATTAACGTAATAAAGAACTAACTATACTGATTCAAAACTATATTTTTCCTAGAGCTAATGTTCCGAAGCTTGAAACTAAGTAAGTAATCTAATTAGCCACTTCTATTTTCGTTTCATTTCAAGACAAGCTAACAGCATTAACCATATACTCTGTGACCGTAGTTAGATGTTATTACTAAGACTATTATTTCACGTGGCTCCGGATTGTTTCCAGCCAAACGCTCATATGGTACTGTTATTACTAATTTAACGGGAACAATTTCGACCCCCGAGATCTCCATTAAGCGAAACGAGATTCGAGGAGTATTAGTTGCAGCTAATAATTTATGTGGTTTGGATCCCATGAATTTAGTTTCAAATCTATATTTGGATTTCAGTATTGAACCATTCGGGTTTAATTATTCAAGCATTACAATACTATTGCGAGTTGCTTTAAACGTTAAATCATGTTATATACGAATTTATTTTATGAGAAGAATATCTAAAGAAAAGAAAGCAAAGTATTTCGTCGCTTACACTTTAAAAATTCATTACATTCCCACAATTTCTGGGAGCAATTGAATGAGAGACAAGAAAAGAAAATAAAAGGATCAATGAAAACCATTTGATGTTCGTTAAAAATAGACGCGAATACCGCTGAGTTCACTTAGTGACGTTAAAGGACATTACGATACGGTAGGCCATTCGTTATATTGATACCTTTAGGCTTAAAAGGCGTATCTACCAAAACATAACTTTTCAGGAGACCCAAAAACAATAAAACAAAACAGTTTTCTGACATAACATTTTTGTGTCAAAAAAAAGAAAAGTCAAAATTTGTTACAGCTTTGAGATAAAGAACATCGTAGAATAACATTTAAATAAATTTATTTTCATTTACGACTCCAATTTAAAGAAAATCAATTCGATTTTTGCGATCCAAAAATGATGGCTACATCCACTGCTTTTTTGCGTATATCAAAATTTTAAATATATCAACCGCAAAAGAACAAAAAACTAAGTATGACTGCATTAAAATGTCATGGCCAAAATGGCGGTTACGCCCTTTGAGCCTAAAGGTATCAAATATTTCTTTTAGTCGTAGATTAATTGAGACTTTTGATTCTTTAACAGTACTTTTCTTTCCTCATGTTTTCGGAAGCAATTTATTTAAGTCGGTTGACTCCGAATTTCACTTACAAATCTGAAGTGGGCGGGTTGTATAGCAAACGAAGTTGCTTGCTTATGCATACATTTAGGTATCTGTTCTTTGTACTGTATTTAGTATCGGTGGTTACTGCTTATACGGGGTGAAATGGGCCTTAATTGTTTCTTGATTTGCATTCGTAATTTTTAGTTTGTTTAAATTTAGCATGACTTTAAAAGTTTCATGAAAGTCTTGTCTTCTTTTTCGAGCCTGTGTTATATCAATACAAAATTAATATTCCTCAATATCAAAGCAATATTCCTTTGTACATTTTATCTAGGAATATATTTAGTACCAAGTTAAAATATTTGAAGTTTGGTTTAATAGAAAAGAGAATTTTGGAAAAAGAAGAAATATTTGTAGATAAATATTAGGGCCTAAAAATAAGTAATACTTATTAGTTAAAAGCAAATTGCCTAAACCGGTTACTCCGCATATCTTTGGTGAAAATCTTATTATATTTTAGAAGTAAAAGTGCTTTACGCTAAGTAAGTTCACGAAATGTAAAGATAAGTATTTCAGCTCTATTGGATTAACATTTTTTATCTAAGTATGATCAGAGTAAAGCCGAAAAAAATGTTATTATTTTTGGGACAGAATTTTCGTTTTATAATTTGCTAAGAAAGGTTCTTTTGAAAGATAATCTTATAGAAATAATTATTATTTTTAGAGTTTTGGTAAAAAATATTTAATAAAAAAATACGAGCCGAAATGAGAACCTCCTTCTTTTTTTTGTCGCTTAAAAATAAATAAACGCCACGTTGATGTCCCATACTGCGTTTAATTAGTAAATGTACTTGTCACGACCAAACTAGGGTCTTCAGTACCCCTATCTGTCCAAAAAGGGGGACATACCGATTACAAAATTGAATGTCATTATCAGAAACCACTAGACTGCTGGCACTCGATCCATTCCGCTTGATTGGCTCATATGTGTCGATAGCCAATAACAATTGATTAAGTTAACCAATAGTAGGTCGCCATCTGTCGCCGCCATTGTTATTTTCGATGACGTCACAGTTTGCTTTTGAATATAGAAAGTTACTGTTCTTCCACTATTAGTTTACTTCTGGCGTCACTGTTAAAATGACATTGATATTTAATCTCATTACAAATAAGGCGGTGGTTCGGTTGCTGTTACTGACAAATCTATCAAATAACATTGATCTTTATTTTCATTAAAATAAGGTTCTTGTTGGGCTGCTGCCAGAAGTAAACTTATTATGAATGGACTGTACTTGAAAGTCTAGCGATATTGTGGCCAAATGTTGGATCAAAGTGCAAATCATTGGTGGAACATTCGTCATGGCGAGAATTATTGTCAGTTCGAGAACTTGTTACGTAAAACGATTTTGATTGATGATTGTGAGTAGGAGGAAACTGTTAGTTTGAGTAGATGAGGAGATTCTATCCTAGAATATGTAAGTAAGTAGGTACAATATAAAATTGATTTAGGTAACTTTTTCCAAAGAAAACCGACTTAATAAAGAAGACTTTAAGACTTTCGGGAGCCGGTGACTTCGTTGACTATTTGCCACACACCCTTTTAGTTATAGATAGTATACCATTTTTATTCTTGTCATGAATTAATTTTAACATTGTACTAACTTTTTATCACATAAACCAAACTCATCATCATCTGCCTAGCCTTTTCCCAACTATGTTGGGGTCGGCTTCCAGTCTAACCGGATGCAGCTGAGTACCAGTATTTTACATGGAATGACTGCCTATCTGACCTCCACAACCCAGTTAATACTAGGTAATACGATACTCTTTAGTGAGACTGGATGTCAGAATTTCAGGTCACTGACTACCTGTAACGACTGCCAAAGCTCTATATATGGCAGCCGGGACCAACAGCTTAACGTGCTTTCCGAGGCACGGAGAAAACTCGGTATGTCGGGTGGTCACCCATCCACAGACCGACCTAGGCAAGCACAGCTTTACCTAAAGATCGACCCGGGTGGCAGTTCTTATTAAGCCACGAGCTCCTCATCACATGAAACAAACTACTGAACCGATATCGATGACATTTCTGTGAGACCATCATCGGGTCATGAATGATAGATTTACAACTGAATTGAGAACCTCTTCCTTCATGTGAAGTCGGTTAAAAAAGATTCTTAAAATCAATTTCCATTATTAATCAAAGAAAGTGTAGCAAAACCGGGACAAGTCTAACAGCTGCAGATAAAAAAAACAACCCCTCGATAGTTCACTTTACAGCATCTGTATCAAACATCCAAGCTGATCTGTAGCTAATCCACGGATTTCTAATGCAAATACATTCATCAGTGCTAATGCATAGGAAGTAATCAGTCTGCGAAGCCGTCATGGCCGCCGACATATAAATCAAACTGGATTAAACCGGTTTTGGGGCGATGATTAAAAGAATGGGTACTTTTGTTGACTAACGGAGTATTGAAAGCGTTATAATTTAAGGTATTAGAATATTAGTGAAAGTTTACTCATTGGTTTAGTAGTCGTAAGTGCGACTGCTGAGCATGAGGTCCTGGGTTCGATTCCCGGCTCGGCCAACGTGTTATTGGGACTTTTACATCAGATTTTTTTCAGTAGCAGCTATGGAGCTTGAATCTGTGTTCTGTGATGGCAATAGGCTCGCTCCTATTGCATAGGACTTACCATAACTAAAACCTCTGCCTCGGGATTTGTTCCTGATGAACTTATTTTTGTATTAATTGCATGTTTAGTATTTTCAAAAAAAAATTCAAAGTTGCACAACTTTGCATGAAATAAAGAGACTTTTATATTTACATTATTATTGACGGCAGACAGTTAATTTTGAAATCTAAGTGCACTTGTTCTGGGATTGGCCGTCTCTGCAAGTTATTGTCTTTTTAATTTATTCCCCGGTCGTTATTTGCAGATATTTTAACTAAGAAGACTTAGTTTTAATTGCCAAGTTCGCAGGGTAGAGTAAATTTTTAATTCAGTTCAGTTATCAAAGAGACTTTGTCTGTTTCAGAGATTTATTGGTGACTTTTACTACTTTTATTTTATCTGCTCGTAAACAGAGTTGAAGCAGTATTTAAGTTAAAGGCGAAACTTTGGGCCTAGATAAAGTGACATTCTAGGAGCGACTAGGATGTTGGGAAACTTACTGCGGTACTCAGAGATATTTAATGATTAGTTAAGCCGTCACCTAGTAAAGGTTTGACATGTTTTTGTATGACAAAACTGTCAAAACCTTTACTAAGTGATGGCCTAAGTAATCATTAAAGCTCTCTGAGTGCGGCAGTTAAAGTTGTAAAGAATTAACGTAAAATACTGAAAAACCTTGTAATCCCTGAAGCGTTAGACAGAGGTGTACCTAATAGTACACCTACATTTCACCAGTTATGTTTAAATCTCATGTAATAGGTAACCCTATTGCTATCTACGGGGCACAAATTCAAAATCTGAGGCTGCTACTGAGACATTCCTGCTGCAAAAAACCTAATATCATTTAGCCCGACCTTGGAAACGAACAGAAGACGTCATGCTCAGCAGTTGTGCTTGTCGATACCTCTGGGCTCAAAGGGCGTAAAGCACATTTTAGGTTACATCTAAAGTGACGTGAAGCACAAAGTGCTTTGCGTAAAGCACACTATACGCAATACCTAAAGTGTGCTTTACGCCCTTTGAGCCCAGAGGTATCGTTGTAGGCTTATCCAGTTATAAGTCCGTACGGAAAACAAAGCGCTTTTAAAGTGATTGTCGTTTTTCTAGGGCCTTGTAACTGTTAACGAATTTAAATAAACAATTGATACCTCGAAAAGTACTCAACATTAGATACCCAAGTAAGCTATACATTTCAAATTCATTTCTTAAATGGTTACATTCCCATTCCACCCGGGTTTTGTTACCTATATCCGCTACTTCGCTACATTACCATGCGCCGTACTCTTTTAGCCCCAACTTACCCTAAGTGGAACGCGGATGATGAGGGTACAAGATAACACTTTATGGACGACACAAGCTTTTAAAAAAATATTAAAAACATTTAGCGTGAATAGAGAAAAGTTATAAATATGAAAAACAATATAATTTATGACCGAGTGAATGGGTAATCGTGAACCCGATCTCGGTCGTTCCACATTTTTGGAGAACAATTTTGTCGACTGAAGAATTTCGGGAAAATGCTTCATTTAGTTTGTTCTTGAATGGGTGAGTTGGGGTACTTTGGAACACGTCGATGCCATGTTCATAATATATGTATTAAAAATAATGAAAATGTATTAAAAACATGAAGCTTTTAAATTTCCTACTATAATTCTATTTGTTTACATTAATAGTGATTTCAATATCCAGATTTATCGAAATGTTTTCTATTCGCGGAAAGGATAATGGGATTGAGTTCGAATAGGAAGAAAATATATCTTCTGATTGTGATTCTAATAAAGTTATGTATCCTATGAAGAGGATTCTTTTATCCATTGCTAATATTACTTTATGTTCTTAAGAGAAGTTTCTTTGATATCCGTCGTTATTTCATGTTTTATGTATCCTGGGATAAAGCTTCACCTTCGGAATGATATTTTATTTAATAAACTAGCTTCATAATAAAAATTATATAATACTTATAATGAATGAATACATATTAAAAGCTCCTAATCTCAGCGTAGTAGGTAGTAAGACTCATTTATGTACTTCTGAAGGACTCGTTTACATGGATTTAAGCCCGAAAGTCGGAGCGCTCTTAATGTAAGAGGGCACCAATTTGGCAATATTTCAGAACAAATAATACTAATGATTTCGGTAGACCTCTTATCGGAAAGTTGAGATTATTTAGATTTACTTCGACTCCGCGTTGTTTATTATTCTGTTCGCAATTGTCCACCAAGAGGGAATAATTCATACTCTTATGTCATCGAAATAATGACTCCCAAACACGTACCCCGTTCTTTAATTAAAGTCAAAAGATTTACAAACATAATAAGAAATTCAGATTAGTCCGACAATAAGGGCGTGATTATTTGACAGCAAAAGCATTTCGCTGAATTATTTGGCTTTTGGGAGCGTTAAATATTTCAACAATCAGTCGCGCCGCGTTCCTCTAAGTGCGAGAGCTAACTTCCATCGGGCAATTAACGGCATTTGCAATTCCAAATTCTCCATCGTTAGCGACGGAAAAAATTGCCGGCGAAAAAATTAAGGAGTTGCGAAAAAATAAACACAAACCAACTGGCGAATAAGATAACACAAAACTCTTGCCGTACATTAATTAAACAATGAAAAATAACTCCAAGTTTGTAAATGAATGACTCGCAAACGTGATTTTAAAGAGAAAAACTGTAGAATCATCTTTAAATTCTCAAATACACCGTCTAATTAGGTTTATTCTTCACCGAGAACTCTTTCACTTCTAATTACTTGTCTATCTGCGAAGTTTTATCTTTGGGAGTTATGCAAATTCGAAAACTAAATTAAGATTTTAGTCTTCAAATCCTTTTGCGAAATCTTTTGTGGAGCGATGTAATACCTGTAACAAAAGAAAAATTACATTATTTTCGGCCACTTATTTTTAAAACAGAAAACATTTCTTCTTATTTGTTGGTATAATACAAAGATAAGCAAGTGCGAATAAATTTCTATCTTCTTAAAAACAAGCTGTCGGCGTGCAATCCCATCTTGTTGGAAATATGGCGACCACATTTTTTGTTCTGTAAACCGATCCAAATATTTCTCATAACATCGGCTGCAATGCGGTACCCGACAAGAGCTGTGGGTATAAGACGGAGTAAGAGGGAGAGATTGAACGGGGAATATTTCCCTCTATGGAAAACTCCGATTGAAAATAATCGGCCCCTCTGCTTCGTCTGGTGACTTTATCGCTGAATATTTGGAAAAAAATAATAATCTGTTGGGTTGATGCCAAATGAAGTGGTCGCGTATTTAGAAAGCAATTTTTACTCTTTTATTGGGAATTGAGTTTTTACATTGGTGTGGTTTTCTGTCGATGTTCGTATTTAAGTTGATACTTCACTACGTAAATATTTTTTTATTTTAAACTGTTCTATTATTCGTACAGAACAAGAGAGAATTTAAAATATGTATTTTTGATTGGTGATTTTTCAGGTGATGCTGGTGTTTTTATGTTATCTGTGAGGTTGACTTATGGACTGTTTTCGGACAACTATGACAAAAACTGTCATGTGCTGTATAAGAACAAAAACAGTTTGTTTTCACTATGCTGTTTACAAACTCATCTAAGTAAGAAGGTTACAAGTTTTTCCTTTCCACATTATCATGTATGGTGTCAAGATTGACTTTGTGCACAGTTATTTATTTCATATTTTCCTTATATTGCTTATCTTATCCACACTGTTGTCACAATTTGTAAACGTTGTCGTATTAATTTAGTTAGTATTTATAGTCTATGATGGTTATTTGGTGTAATGGTCGTTTTAAAGAAAAATTATTTTCATCTAGGGCAAACAGGTGGGTAGTATATAAAAGTCCACTTTTTCTGAAGGTCTTTGTCTTAGAGTTATCCCTGTTGTTTATGTAGTTTCAAAGTGAATGTGGGAAACGATTTAAATAAGCCGTAAAGGAAAAAAGTAAACAACAAAAAATCGACACCCGAAATCCTAAAGCCCTTGTTCCATTAAAATAACTCAGGGTATGAAATAAATGTCTTTAAAAAAGCTTGCGGAAGTTATAAGTAGTAGAACCGAGTACCTTTTAGCGAGACGTCACTTATACGGGCGGGCTTGGCTCTCCTTAAGTGCCGGGTAACCCGATATGCAAGTAATTTGCCGCGCTTCCCCTTTGTAAAACGTCGTAATGAAGAAAATGTTGATGAACATTTTTCTTTATTATGGTTTCTTATAAAGGTTGAACAATATGGAGTTGGTGTATCAAATTTTGGCGGGAAATTTTTCAGATTTTTTTCTATTACGTTCATAAAACACGTTATTGCTTAGGTATTACAGTTTATCAGGCCACTGATAGATATGCGTGCATAGGTGACCAAAGAAACAACGGATGGTTGGCATTGAAACTCAACATTGGTAATTATCTTTTTGAATCCAGAAATTATAACCGTTTTTTATAACCGTTAGCAATTATAAAATATTTTTATCCTACTGATTCAGAGTCAGATAAAAAAAAATAGTCTGTTAAGTTAAATGTCAGCGTATTTTTTTAATTCATTAATTCAGGGCAGCACGTTAATGATTTAATACCAAAATGTGTATAGGGAGTAACGCAATCAAGTGAAACATAATTAAAATGAACAAAAACACCAATTCTACCTAACGACCGTCATTGTGGCACTACATTTGAAATAAACATTAACAAACCGGACATTTATGGCAGTTACTTCAAAAATTACAATTACGCCCATACAATGTTCCCCGACCTCCCCTGTAATTTGGTTAAAAATATTCATTAAAAATATGACTAGCGTGTATTCTAACTTAAACCTTCCCCCTTTGTTATAAGAATCAAAGTTTTCGAACCAATTCTTTTATGAAATATCAAAATCAGCTGGCATTTGACTTGCAGCCAAATATGGTTTTGAGTGCATTGTGTTAAGGGTGGTTTTAATGTGCATGTTGCATATAGTCCGCGATCAAATAAAGTGAGTATTAGCAGATTATGCCCCCGTGCTGGATTAATAGTCGAATGTCGTGATGTAAATAAATTTAAAGGGTAGTGTTTTTAATTCCCACATCTGTCGCACTTGTCGGCTTTAGGACACAGTGGGGTTATTACACCCTAATAAGGTCATTGGGGGATGGTTTGAATAGCTGTGTAAAGTCGAATATGCAGTCGTTTTTTTAAATATTTATGGCTTTTGTTGCCAATTGTTCTAGTTGAGTAAGTAGCGGCAATATTAGCAAGCACTATAGGGCCATGTGTTCAGTTTTTGGTGTAGGTGTTTTGTGGGGAATCATGAAGGTAATTATCAAGATGTGTGTTAAGTAAGGCTTCCTGTAAGAATCAATGTGTTTCCAAAAAAGTTCTTTTATTTTTGTCTTTTTATCTCCCTCGTTGATCTTGTGGTCGCAAGTGCGACTGCTGAGCATGAGGTCTTAGGTTCGATTCCCGAGTTGGGCAAAGTGTTATTGGGTTTTTCCGTTAGAAATTTGCCCGGTTGTGAAATCATTTGATGAAATTGTTATAAGTTAACAGGCTGGGGATATTTCTTAACAAATTAATATTGTATTAAGCAGCTTTGTGAACATATTGAATGGTAACTTAGCAATGTCTCAATCAATATGGTTACTTAGTAGCTTGATATGACTTAGACATAAAAAAAACAACCTGCAATAATTCACGGTAGAGAGCAATAGGGTTATGAATGACTTTGAGTAGATCCTAGACATAAGTAGATGTCCCGTTGGGGCTGCGAGTTGTTTGCAAGAGGTACCGCGGCCTCGACATAAAAGGCTAAGAAGGAACATGGGTGGTTTTTAGTCAGTAGAAGTCTGACACTCCCTTTCGCTCTGCCCAGGAGCGGGAGGGGTTATTTGATGATTTCCCATAACCCTCAAAAAAAAAAATACATAGGTAGATATGTATCTTAGTTTATAAACAAAGCCGTTGATATTAAGTTAATTAATTTTATATAATATAAGCTAGGCACGTAACTGAAGGCTCTCTAGTCATACATAATTCAAAGGAAACATTTATTGATTTGGAATTCTTGTTGTGTAATGGTTGTACAGGTTGTCCAATAAATGTCTGGTTGGGATTGTCATAGCAGTCAATCAAAGGTACAGTGTTACAAGGTTGTTTTGGAGATTGAACGATATTGATAGCAAACGTTGGCGAAATTGTACTGGAACAAAAACACGATATGAAGAGGTGTATGTTCTGATTTTAGCGATGCGCAAAAGATTCTTGTTGTCTACACTCAATATTGGCATATATTTTTAGTTTCGGTTACAGTTACTTTTCCGTTTTCAAATCCGTTTTCGTTCCGTATGGTGTCGGACGTAAAGAATAGCACCAACCCATATCTTCCCGTGGGTGTCGTAAGAAGCGAATAAGTGGTTTACCAGAGAATGGGCAGCAGCGTTCTCTGTGCCTTTGAAACAACCATACTGCAATCGCCAACCCGCCTGCCAAGCGTGGCAATTATGGCAAATCCCCCCCTTCTGGGGGAGGCCTATGTCCAGCAGTGGACGTCTTTTGGCTGAAATGATGATGATGACTTTTAACTAGTTTATACCCGGGGCTTTGCTTTTCGACAATTGTCCTACGAGATCATTCCACCGGGACAAAAGTATTTTATGTGTTAGGTGATAAACTATCGGTGTGCCAAACATCTAAATCCGTTCTGTATATGTGGTCTGTGTGTATTTTTTGCGTGAAAGAGTAAAAAACATGCACCCATTCATAAATCCATTCGTACATAATCCAGCCTCCAAAAACTTTCAGATTGGATTAACAGTAAAATAAAATAAAGCTTAATTATAAATAATAATAATAAAAACGTTTTTTATTTATTTATTTATTGACACACCAACGACTTATTCACTAAATGCTTACATTCATATATTCTGCATAACAGTTTTGCTGTGAATTCGTCACTTATAGGTGTGCACAGCACTTTTATAATTAATAATAAAAACTAAAGGTGAAATGATACGTTAATAACAAAATTTAAATTTACAAATTTTACATTGAATTGAGAATGTCAATTAAATTAAATTAAATACAGTTAATTCAAAATTTTAAATAAATTCAAAATTTTATTCATCTCCACAATTACAAACCAACTCTGCACTGTGTATTCGTTAACTAGCACCAACTTACTTACTACTAACTGACTAGCACTACCTTACTCGAATATTCTATCTTAACTCTAATTTCACTGCATTTATCTTCATCATACAATCAGGTTCGCATCATAATTCAGCCTATCAACGGAAATCATAACAATTTTTGTTCCGCATTTGCATTACGAGCGAATCGAATGTGTCAATTGCATGACGTCATTATTGCTTATCACAGGTCGGTGCGACACTGGCAGGGTGCATTGATTAATATTCAACATCCCTTCCGAACGTGGATGACATGTTTAAAAACTACGTAGTTTTTGAACATCCACGTATGTACACGAATTAATGACGGACGGACGAATTAGTACACGTGTACAATTGACATTTGCGTAATAGGGAGGAGGAGGTCAGATACGCAGTCACTCCATGTAAAATATTGATATTCAGCTGCATCTGGTAAGACTGGTCAGTCTTACCGACAGGGTTGGGAAAAGGTTAGACAGATGAACTATTAAGATTTGCGTAATAAGTATCATCATGATCGTCGACAGGCTGAATTATGAATTACTAGCTGTTGCCAGCGGCTTTGCCCGCTACAACTCGAAAATTGTCCCACGGGAAGATAAAATCGGGATAAAAACTATCCTATGTATTAATCCAGATTATAAACTACCTGTGTACCCAATTTTATCTAAATCCGTTCAGTAGTATTTGCGTGAAAGAGTAACAAACATCCACACATCCATTCTCACAAACTTTCACATTTATAATATTATTATATAGTAGGACTAGCTGTTGCCAGCGGCTTCGCCCGCTACAACTCGAAAATTATCCCACGGAAAGATACAATCGGGATAATAACTATCTTAAGTGTTAATCCAGGTTATAAACTAACTGTGTACCAAATTTTATTCAAATCCGTTCGGTAGTTTTTGCGTGAAAGAGTAACAAACATACACACTCACAAACTTTCGCCTTTGTAATATTAGTGTGATGTGATAATAAATTGATAACCGGGACCAACGTGCTTTCCGAGACACGGAAGACAATCGGTTTGTTATGGGTGGTTAGTCATCCAGGAACCAACCTAGGGTGGGCGTGGCATGAGCGGTTCCTTTTATTTAGCCACCTTGTCCTCAAAAGAAGAAGCCAGTAGACTCATCATTTAATCAAGTATTTCTGAATCTTTAGCTTCAGTGTTGCCAACTTTACCGGAAACGCTGTGGTGCACATAATTTCCGTGAAACCTGTTATAGCAACACAAAAGGAATCTACCCACAAAAACACTACTAAAATGTTTCCCTCTAACTCCGAAACCTTTTGTTTGAATTCAAAAACTAATTCACATAGAGAGGAAAACATTAAATTCGTTCAATGCAGCCACTCTTTCCGCTGGTGAGTCAAAAGACTGCATTGCGCTGAGCGAACACTAATTCAATAATAACCTCGTTCTACACGGTTCTAAAACCGTGTTTTCATGATTTTTAGACTAGCCTTCATGTCTATGTGATCTAATTAACTGATCACTGCGAATAAGCTTCGTGTTTGAGCAAATTATTAGCTTACTAACAACCTGGACCCAGCTTCGTATGGTTTATTTTATGTTTGTTTATTATCACAGTTTTATACACACAAACTTTCCAGGATAAATACTACCGCATCAAAATCCGTTGCGTAGTGTAGAGAAACACCGTGGTTACACAAACAGACACGAGATACGACTTTATTAATTGGTTTCATCGAAATGACGAGCTCCTCAATTCGTAAGATTTTTTTCTACTGCGTCTCGCAAGGAAGGGTCATGTGTTTATCAGCCTATGTTTGTTGTTCGTGGCGCTCTAGAGACCAAACACGTAGGCCGATTTTGATGATTTTTATTTATACCTGTCTGTCTTAATCTGGCAAATATCACAAAGGACAAAAAAAGCAATACAAAATTAATATGGTGACTACAAGACACCTTATTGGCAGAAAGAACAAAAAAATGTACAGATAGTAAAGATGAATGATGTATTTTCACGTCGCTAAAAAGTATGCAGACTATTCGCGTCATATAAAAAAAGCACAACGCATATTAGCGTCGTCTCAAAAACGCGTCATGGTTTTTTGAGTCTTTGTATTGTAATTAGGAGATGGGATGCGCTCGGAGTGTCGCGTTCCTTTGTTTTTCACAAAAACAGGGGAATGTCACGTGTTCATGCTACGTCACGTCGTGTCACGTCAGAATAAGGCCGCGGTATACGCTGTCGTGTCAGAATAAGGCCGTATTTGTGTGTTTTTCAAAGTAATATGGCCACGCGGGTATCATACTAATAATGTAAGGAGGAAAATGTTGGTTATTGGTTGGTGAGACTTCTAAAATGGGTTTGGTCGTTTTTTGGTCGGATTTTTTTCTACAGAGTTGCTGCAAAGTCGATATTAAGCTGTTTTTCTTCTATTATGGGGCAACGGCTGCTTAAAAGAGAAGGATAATTACTTAACTTGAATACTAGTGGGCTTATGGGTAATTTTTCCATCACGGAAAACTTGTGGATTATAGATTTACTGCGCAAAATTTTCACCCTTACTCAGAAGCAGAATTTTGCAACCCCAAACATTGCACAAGTCAAACATTTTAAACCATTTTTCCCATATTTTCGCAGTATCTTGTTCAAAATTTAGAGTTATTTTCCAACATTTTGTGCCGGTAACCTGCATGAGGTTACCGGCTGACGTTTACTAGGTAAAACAATTTTCGGGCAGCCAAAATAACATCCATTCGGTGTTAGTCTGTGCGAAACACAAATAACTAATGAGGGCATTATCAGGACGACATAATGGTTGAAATAACGCGATAATGTTGTTATAGCAGAGACGTACGCTAAATGGAGTTGGCACAACGCCTGCCGCTTGTATAAATACCTATTATTATTTAAATGTAGAAGAAATAACTGTTATTTGGAAATAACTGTTATTTCTAACGCGTATTCTTGGAGCCTAATGTTTTTGTTAGGTTCCTTGGCTATCCAAGCGTTAAGGTTCTGAAGGCTGATGTTCGCAGTAACAGTCTGATCAGACTGCCTCATTGGTTTAATGACGACTGCTGAACTTGTCGTCTTGGGTTCAATTCCCAGGTCGGGGTAAGTGCCATTGGGTGTACATTAGTAATTTCTCAGTAGTAGCCATGGAGTCTGGATTTGTGTCTGGTTGATCACTGCCTGTTACATAAGATTTAACTAGCAATATGTGGGTATGTCTCTGCCTAACTGGCGTGATATTATGTTATGTAACAGTCTGATTTCAGTTCATAAAACGTGTGCGTAACGACATGTGAAATATTTCACTCAGAAAATTACTCACGGTATGCAAAATAAAAATATTAAACGGTTTACTAACAAGTAACAACACTACAGATTATCCTGAAAAGATTTTAAATAAAGAATTTTGAATCAGTCTTGACTCCCCATGAATACGACCTCAAGCAAAACGGTACTCCTTGGAGGTGTTCTCCGAAATGCAACGAACATTCACGTTCTCGCTTAAATTCAAGTGTAGTACCTAGGTAAGTAGTGTAGTACCTACATAGGCGAGATTTCAAGCAATTCGCACCACGTCCCGAAGTCTGCAACTCAGCGTGAAGAATAAGACATGTTAATAGTAAATACGGGACCATTAGGGACGCTGCGCACGAATTTGCATGAAGATTAACGACTTCAAGCCAAGCTTTAGGGACTGCATACTGCAACGCCACGTACAAAGCCTTTGTCGAAACAACACAGCCAAATATAACCTCTAACTTCATCATTCTACAGTCGCTAATCGCGTAAACGATCACGGTATTATGGTAACTTTATTAGTGTGACCCAGTTAACGTTTCGAGTTATTTAATGTAGTTTAATGATCCGTTTCGATGCTTTTGAGTAATTAATTAACAATTATTAAGTCTTAATCAGCAGGTATGAGAGGTCATGTCGGTAATTGGATAATGGAATGTCCGTAGTTTTATATTACTGTAATTAATTTGTTTTAATTATGAGTTATGAAAAGTTAATGCCTCTTTTTGTGCGATACTTATCTTTCGAATATTATTTATGGTTCAAATGATTGTTTATTAGCGTTAGCGCTGTATATGTAGATTAAGTAATCCACTGAGTAAATTTAATTCGTATAACTTAATCATTTTCATTTTCCTTTTTTGTAAAACTGTGCAAAGATATTTTGACGCGTGGTCAAACTTGGAGCCACAACCAACGTCGCCATTATCTTTTTTTTCATCATTCGAAGCACCAGAACATTATTAAAGCTTGTTTTTTTATTTTACAATGAAATTTATGAACGTAGACGAGAGAAAAGGATCGTAGCAGGTGGCGTTCTGTGGTTTCTGCTTACACCCATGGGAAAAAGGCGTTATGTTTTTGTGTTTTGACGTACCTACACATAAAAATAAACATACTACTCTTCGTCCAAAATCTTACACCATCTCATGCCCAAAGTTACCAAAAAGCACACGGAAACCACACAAATAATGATACCGCATTCACCCGAAGCATAAATATAATAAGTCAGAAGCATACTGTAGTAAGCCATGGATACACTGCCTGCCATGGGCCGGGCGCCGTGCCAATTTGTCTAATGCCTAGTTATGCTCCATTTACTAGCGGATCAAGTATATACCCCCCACGTTATGTACTACTTGCCATGTATATTTGTATAACGCCGGCTTTTTCGGCGGTTTTCCTGGCAAGGAAACTTTTCTTTGTTTGTGCTTTTTTTGGTGGGAACTTTGGTGTGGGTAGAAGATTCTGGGAATAAATAATAAACGGTTGGAATACTTCATTCTATGGAATAGTCAATGTTATTCTATTTCATTCATTGTTTATTCTGAAAATAGATTGGTCACCTTCACAATAGCTTTTTTTTTCTCAGAAAACTTATTTACGTCTAAACTAATATCAAATAAGTATGAGTGATGTAAATAGAAAATTGTATTAATGTATTGTAAAGAATTACACGGCACGGTTTGCGCTCTGTGTATCGCGGATTCGATTTTTCCACAGAACAATTATTTATATGGCCTAGTTGTTCCGGGTCTGGCTGCTTGTGTATGTGAGTTTAAATGTTTTAAACGCGCCTACAATACAGTAGAAACTCCATGGCTGGGTAAAAGTTAAAAAAGTTGTATATTTTTGTTGTTTAGACTTTTAAAAGGTCTAAAGCCCATTTATCTGCAAAAACAAAAGTTCACGAAGTTTTATGAACAAAAAAACTATTTTTCACTTATAAAATAACTAAAAGCTTAAAGGATCTAACTTTTAAGTATCGGGTTTTAGAAGACATCATATTTCTCTTAGAAGTTTAATAGTTTGTCAGCAAAATACATTTTTAGATGAGGTTTAGTACTTTTTTTGTGGTATTAAGTACCAACATCCTTACATTTACGAGCACCTTACATAAAGACTAATTGTCTTATAAATTCCACGTAATGTACACTTCAAAGAAAGCTAATTTGGAACGCTCATAAGGCAGGAAAGGAAATAAAGATAAGAAGCCAAGGTACAAACTGGATTGCTACCCCTGCCAAGTCTACATGCTTATAAAGCAGATAATATGTCGAAATGGTAAGAAAACTGGCAGCCTCTAGGCGAAAAAACATTGCCGTACGTTACAGAAAAAATAAAACAAGGCTCCAGATTGAGCTTTCAGCGATAAGCGAGTAAAGATAATAACTAGAAACGTGTTGGAGAGAAATGAGCAGCAAGTATGTATGTTCGAGCAGGACGAGTTGAACAAGACCAGTGACCAGTGGCGGTGACCAGTGGTCCACATTGGCCCTGAATTGAAACAACTGGAAGTCATGGGCCTTTGCCCAGCAGTGGAATGACGCAGGGTAATAGTATTAGTGTCCCCTATATAATATAACACGCCTTTTGTATGTTTCCTAGTCGAGGAACTAGTCAATAATGCACCTTCCTCGTCGTCAGCGATGGGACACGTGTCTCAAGCAGTTAACTTGTAATGACACGAAAACTGGCAGCCTCTAGGCGTCAAAACAATTGCCATAAGTCTCTAAAAAAACAAAACAAAGCTAGGAATACATTCTCAACAGTAGCAATTTGTTTCATAAACGTAGAAGCCTAATATGCGACATCACATTATGCATATGTTGAGGCTTTTAGACGCATACGATGATGTGTAATTTTTCACGAGGGCAATCAGCGATTTTCCTTTTTCTCCCTCATACTGTAGGTTCGTAATGCCTTGCGTTTTTTGCGACGTTTTTTATGCTCGCGAAAATCGCAATAAATGTGGGAAGGGTGATTAATGTCTCCGCAGATGGAACGACACTACCACTTTGATTACAAGTATTCGAGTGTTCGAGTGCTTCGTTTCTCTTGAAGCGACGCTTCGTTTTTTCAACGACAATTTTAACGTACATCAATGCTGGAATATTTTTAAAAGCTTTGGTACTTTTTGTAGCGAGTACCTACTATCAGATCCCTTGATCCCTACTTATACATATTATAATACATATGAAATGAGTCTGTCTGTCGGTCTGACATAACGAATTTAAATGAATTTCTCACACGGAAAAACCACGACCCAGTTTGAGTCATAGGAAACTTCTAAACACAGCAGTTATACGATCTCACAAGATATTTTTAAACGATCATGCACGCAAAGCTAGTATAAAATATTTGGCGGGTTTTGTTCAAAACAAGAATTCCAAATATGATTCTTCAAATAACTTACTTCTTGTTCTTGTGTTGAGCTAATAACTAATAGTTCATTAGTTATAAGCTCAACACAAAGTCCACTAAGTGCTATCAAACAAAAAGCCTGATAACAAAGCAAAAGCCTTTCAAGCCTTTGATATCAAAACAAAACGCCACTACGTGTCAATGCAGCTTTAACGACATCGTGTAAAAACATTTCAGCGATACATAATCGGATAGCTTCGTCGATGTTCGGCTCCTCTCGGCTTCACTCGGCTCGCTTTTTGACGTGCCATCGTTAAGGGAATCTGTCGAATTATTCCCATGAATATTTATTCGTCTGATGCTTGGGGCAGTAATGGTAGCACACTGGCTCCTGTACTAGCAAGATTGAATCAATATGCGATTTATCTCACTATTTCAATGGTATGGTGGTCGGTGGTTTAATCGGATTATTTTTGTGATTCGAACAATGGAAGCGTATAATTTTATCTTCGTTTCGAGTAATTTTATTTTATTTTAGAAAAGAGAGTTGCAAATTGAGTTTGAAATAAATTAAAAATAGAAGTGATCAAAAACGTATTGATTAATCAATGAACACTTTTTAGGAATAAACATATGTAACGTATATTTATTTAACTATACATAATTTGACTATTTTTGGATTTATTTATTATAAATAGCTACTGCTCGGGGTTGATCTCCAGGTTGAAGCCGCGTTTCTTTCGTGGATGGGTGACCAGTCATTACATACAGATGTTCCTATGTGTCTCATGAAGCACGTTAGGTCGGTGGTCCAAACTGTCTTTAAAAATGTTTGGCATTCGTTACAGGTAGTTAACATGTAAAATACTGGTATTCATCATGCTGCTATGCAATCGGTTAGACTGGGAGCCGTTCCCAACATTGTTGGAAAAATGCTTGGAAGATGTTGATTTATGTGTGTTTCTGTCTTTACATTTCCGTGTAAAACATCCAGCAAAATATATTAGTATATAGCGTAAACCAGTATAACTACATTAGTAAAGGAATACAGTTACTCAGTGTAAGCAAATACGATTACGTGCAAGTTGAAACAGCGTCGCGCGTTAACTAATGCAATATGGTTAGAGTGGGTGTAATGATGGATTGATTTAATTTATAGCCTAACTCTATTACTATATTATTGATCAGATTTAATGGATTGATTCAAGGATAAGTAATAAGGATAATATATTTGTCAAAAGTTATATATTTGAAGTAAGTTACCATCATTATTATTTGATTTTGATGGTGTCAAATTAGTATGTATCGCTAAGTCAAAAATCATGAAGTGAGCCCGTGATTATCAAGAATAGAAGAGTGGTTTTGTGCTGCCGGTTGTTCGAAAGAGATACCGTGGTCCCGGACACAAAGGGCTAAGAAGGAACATGGATGGTTTTTAGTGAGTATAAGTCCGACACTCCCTTCCGCTCCGCCCAGAGCGGGAGGAGTCATTTGACGATTACCCAACTTGCAAAAAAACATGCATCATCTTGTCATTCGTGAGACTGAATAAATCATATTTTCTGGATATTGGTTTTATATAACACTTTTATAATAAATTATGTTATGTTTTAAAACTAGATATGATCGGTTTTCGCACCAAGCAACTCTGAGAAAAAACAGCCGAAACAAACTCAGAGATCAGTCTCTTGTTCAAGTAAAACATAATCAAGTCATATGAGGACAATGCAGATAAGTGTACAATACATATACAAAGAATAAATAATGATTTACTAAAACAAAAAAAAACTGCAAATTCCGCAGCAGTAATATACAATGCCACATTACTGGTTAGTGATATACTTTCCTAGAAATATATTAATTTTTTAGGAATCTTTTATACTAAATTGCCTCTAGCCACTTAAAAAAAGGCACGCTGATAATGAAAGTTCTACCTACTCTATTCTGAACTAAGCAGCATTATCTTCACAACATTGATGCTCCCCACTACTTAGCCTTTCCTTAGATTATGCAAAGGAACTATTTTCCGCAGCGATGAAGAAAATAACTGAGTGCATAATGAATGGTTTTTACTTGCGCAAGCTGTGGCAGGCGGATGATGGCAGGGTGTTATTACATCGCTCTAAGGACTTGCAATCAAGCACTCCTTGTTGTATGCAAGTGGTGTAATTTTAAATAACCGGGTTGGGGTATTGGGGTTGTTATGTATAATAAAAGACGAGCGTAAATTATAGCTTTATTCGGCCGCCATTGCTTTTCAATATAGAAAGCGCTGTGCGGCCGGCTTGCAGTATCATCGTCTGCCTTACCTACTCCCAACTTTACTGGGGTCGGCTTCCAGTCTTACTGGATGCAGCTGATTACCAGTACCTATACATGAAGCGACTGGCGACTGCCCATGTGACGTCGATAATACGGTAGCTCTTTTTAAGACTATATCATCAACCTATAATGTTCCCACTGCAGGGACTCAGGCCTCCTCTCTAGGAGAGGGATGGGTTATAATCCACCACGCGGGCCCAGTGCGGCTTGGTAGATGTCACATGTCTTCGAATTTTTTGGTTCTAAGACATGCCGGTTTCCTCACGATGTTTTCCTTCACCGTTTTTAAGACTGGTTGTCAGAAATTCTGGCCACTCACACTCACACACAGCCAAGTGTTAAACGTGCATTCTTAGGCACTTGCAGAGTGTGATAAGTAATGAGTGTGGAATTAGTCCTTAAAATATTGGAAAGCGATGTAGGGGGTTTGTTGCATTGTTATGCGGTCCGCCCAAATGTGTACCAGGCTTATTCACAAATAAGTATGTTTTTAAATGGCAATTTTGCCGATATTCACTTTATTCAAAACATGCAAAAACCAACCATACAACACTCAATATTCTAGTGTCTTGAAGATTCACAATCATATCGATGTGCAAAAAGATTGGATTTCTTAAAAAAAACATTCCTACTGCACGTTCCTGCACACATAATCCAGTTAAAGTAAGTACCCAATCCCTTTGCTAATCCCACAACGACTACACATCCTAAGAGATCGGATCTCGATGTGGTTTCCGCCGTTCGACTTTACTCGGTATAAATCGGGATCGCTCGGGATTCCTGCAAGGTATCGATGGCTATCAGCTAAAATGCTCCGCTCACAGGTTCACGTGAACTCATGCAGGACGCCTATCTTAAGGGATTGTTCCGTGCTCAGTGATTGGGATGCATTGAGAGGTAAACCTCTATAAATATTTTGTCCGCGCAATGTCTGAGGGTAAAATGTTAGGGGTCGGCCTGACTTTGTACGAATACGGTAAAATAAAATGTAAATAGTAAATGACCTGCCAAATATCATTGGCTATTTAAATTGTAAATCAGAAAAGACACAAACTTGAGCTACGAATACGACAATCGACTTAGATGGTGAAAACAGAAATTATCATCAAAACAGTCGGAATTCGGTAATTAATAGACATAGGCCGGTCCTATGCACACGATCCCGTTAGATGTGAGACACACAAATTCTTAGTTTAATTCATTTACTTCAATAAGTACGTTTGCTGGGTGGTCCAGTCTTTGCGATGCCTCGTTTGGACTGGTCCGCTTGCTTGAAGACAAGAGTGATTACGCAAGTAACATAAAATACAGTCCTCTCATAGAACGATCTTTGTTTGTCCACAAACTGAACTCTTTCCGCGTATACCAGGCTATAAAACCAAACAGCAACGAAACCAATAAATTGCCACCCGTCTAGAACTAACAAAAATTTTAACAGCTCGTAAACAGGAACCGTCACCAGCTCACCCTTTTAATCTCATAAAATTTATGCGTCAGTACAGGGTGTTACGAAAGAGCATTATTATTTTAAGGGTGATCTATTTATTAGACGGTAGGGCCCCTGGCGAAGCTATAAACAATCTATTAATAAATTAAGGTCGTGCCGTGTTGGGATCGTCCGAACGTGCCACAAATATTATAAAGCCAAACTATTCGTTGTAGGAAGGGTCCGTTAATATATTATGGACTTTTCTTAGGCAAATTGATGGTTGAATTCGTTGGCGAAATTGGGCAGACCCTTTCTTCGACGGTAATAGGATAAGTTCTGAGACAAACGTAGGCTTTAGGTGGATAGTAGTGTGACAGTATGAAATTTGTACCTATTGTACTTATATTACGATGTTTGACCGCATAAACAAGCAAGGAAATTGCATATTATAGTGGCATAATTATATAATTATACTAGGCGCATATTTTAGTAGGTGGCTAAGCGATCGACTGCTCATCTACGCTCAGTGGGTTCGATTCCTGCATTGAAAAAATACTTGTATGAGCTACAGGTAGATGTTTTGGGTCTTGTGGTTTAAGTGAAATTAGTTAGATACGTAGACATATCTTTGAAAGCGTTTCACATTTTTACAACATATTAACTCGTTCAGTAGCATAGGTCAATACAATACATTTATGACTTTTCCCGTCACATAACAATATCGACGATACAATGTTTTATTATCTAGCTAGAACCTTACCTAGCTGTTTGAGTATAATACAAGGTGTAAAGTTTACAAACTCTGATTGCATTCCGCATCATATCACAGTCAGTTTGAAGTGCAACTAATGCGCTTTGTGAACGCGATCAATGTCCCATTGCGCACTATAAGTGACGTAACCAAATACTCAATACAACATACAGTGTGTGTAATGAGTACATTCGGATATAATAGTGGAGATTGGAAGGTATTTACTAGGCAGATGTGAGTGGTAATGCCGGGAGGGGACGTCCTAGAAAGACATACACTGATCTTATTGGTGTCGTTATTCTGAAAGGAGCTCGTGGCTTAATAAGAACTGCCACTCGGGTCGATCTTTAGGAAAAGCTGTGCTTGCCTAGGTCGGTCTGTGGATGGGTGACCGCCCGACATACCGAGTTTCCTCCGTGCCTCGGAAACCACGTTAAGCTGTTGGTCCCGGCTGCCATATATAGATCTTTGGCAGTCGTTACAGGTAGTCAGTGACCTGAAATTCTGACATCCAGTCTCACCAAAGAGTATCGTATTACCTAGTATTAACTGGGTTGTGGAGGTCAGATAGGCAGTCGCTCCATGTAAAATACTGGTACTCAGCTGCATCCGCTTAGACTGGAAGCCGACCCCAACATAGTTGGGAAAAGGCTAGGCAGATGATGATTCTGAAAGGACAGGTGCGTAGTACTCGTAACCGGCGTGCGTGTATGACCAGATGTATGAATGTGGACGGGGCAAAAGGAGTATGTAAGAATCGTAGCAAGTGGCGTTCTGTGCTTTCTGCCTACCCCCATGGGAAAAGGGCGTGAGTTTATGTTATGTTTATGTATTGGAAATGGAGTAACATTTACTTTTGGCATTACAACCCATCATGAATTTACTCGTGGGTTCGAGCCCAGGCAGGCGCTTTATATTACTTTGTGTAATTTATTTCATCACCGCTGCTCTGAAAACGGTGAAGGAAAACATCATCGTGAGAAAACTGGTATGTCTTAGAACCAAAAAATTCGAAAACGTGACATCTACCAACCCGCAATGGGCCCCAGTGGTAGATTATAGCCCATCCCTCTCCTAGAGAGAAGACCTGAGTCCGTGCAGTGTGTGGTTTCTCTATTTCATCTTAGCTCTGGAACGCGCTACCCCTTGGTATTAAAAAAGATGAAAGCAAATTCACTTTTAAAAGGAAAGTTCGTAGCCACTATTTAAATCAGACCAAATAGCCTTCAATTATTATAAGTCGAGTCATAGTAATTGCCTGTTAAGTTTTTCGTTTTTTTTTTTTAATATTTGTTAAATATTTATTAGTTTATTTTATTTTTATATGTGTATTAGTATTAATATAAGTATATACTTTTTATTCTATTAAAGTTGACATTGTTTTTTTTTTTTAGTCATTTTGTACCCTACTACAATGTTGTCTTGATTAACCCTAAGGTTGACCGGTAGAGAATGCCTTGTGGCATTAAGTCCGCCTATGTATCATGATTGTGCATAAAGTTTAAATAAATAAATATTATAGGCTGATGATGAAGTGAACTATGTAATATGTACTATGTGTATGCAACTGGTACAGAAGGAAAGAAAGGAGCTCGTGGCTTAATACCACACAAGGAATTTCTTCTGTATCGTGGGCGGGTTTACAAACATTTAAACTTACATACGCAAACAGCGACACCCGGAACAACTATGTATATGCCATACCAATATTTCCTACGTGCGGGAATCAAACCCGCGACACACAGCGCAGGAAACATTCTTGAAGTCTGAACTTAAGATATGAGTCTGACGACCCCCAGCGAGCAAGGCAGTGTTCACGTTCATTGTTTTGCGTTATGTTAGCAAAGCTTTCATTCTTTTTTTTGGAGGATGGGAAATCATCAAATAACTACTCTCGCTCTGGGTGCTCCACCCAGGGAGGGAGTGTCAGACTTCTACTGACTAAAAACCACCCATGTTCCTTCTTAGCCCTTTGTGTCCGGGGCCACGGTATCTCTTTCAAACAACCCGCAACCAAAGCTTTAATCCTGCAATGGTAAAATGGCAGTAAATGGCCAGTACAGTAACACCATTACCAGTATCAAATGAGACATTTCACCGGAAATCAACTAGTCCACTAGATTTTTAATCAATTTAGTGACGTGTCGGCCATTTTGCAACGTGGCGGCCGCCGGTTGGTTCGTTTGAATTCGGAATGAGCGCGCGGGTACCCCATCAATCATTGGGCCTCGCCGGCCTCCGCTTGACGGGACACAAATTATGATTGAGATTTATGCCCCTTTACCACTACTCGGTAACGTCTGTTAAGCCTCGTATCCACGATTGATTTTTGGTCTATCAACGGTTGTTTAATCAGCTTATGGGTGTTGACGGTAAAGACGTGTTTATCTTGATTAATAGATGGTTTGGAACTAACGTCTTATAATTTAAGCCAACCGCTACAGAATTGGGAAAGGGCAAAGCAGATGATGGTAGTTTGATTTGAATAGCTGATCTATTAATTATTTTGCTGTGCTTTTAAAACAATGCTGTGGCTATTTGGTCAATGAATCATAAAACAAATAAGTAACGGAAAGTAGACCTAAATAGTTGTGGATATAAATACATAATTATACTCGCTTCTTTTTCCTATGAGGGTAGGCAGAAATAACAAGATTTTACTTTGCTACAATCCTTACATACTCCTGTTGCTTTGTCCACGTGTTTATACATCTCATTATATCCGTAGGCTGGTTACGAGTACTATGCAGCTGATCTTTCTGAAGAATTCTACTAATAAGGTCAGTCAATGTCTTTCTAGGGCGTTCCCTTCCAACGTTGTCAGTACTACAATTTAAGGTCGTTTTTACTAATACCAAGTGGTGAGAACGAACATTACTCTCTACAATCTGTCCTAGCCCTAATAATGACCATAACTAAAGCCCTGAACACATGAATACGTAACAGCGTAATAACTTGTCAAAATTCAACAGCTCACATTATAAATGAGCCTATTAACGCTTATATAATTTACTGTCATTAATATTCTTTATGACATTTTAAAACTCATTAAAAATCGTAAATTGTTTTATATTAGTTACGGAAACGAATCATGATATTAGACCCATAGCGTGTAATGGGAAGATAGGAAGAAGCAACTATGTCAAATTAAATATGTTCCCATGAATATAAATTAGGTAGGTAGGTACAGCGATAATTTTGGTTTTATTTGTCGGTAATGTGATTTATTGTGTGAATTTTCCCATTGAGCTACATATTTTTGATCGTGTTTTAATTGACCTGAGAACGAAAGGTTTTGTGTCCATGTAAGTTTTGTTTCCATGTTTGACGGCACGGTTGGCGCAGTGGCTGAGCGATTGGACTGCTGCGCTGCGTGTCGCAGGTTCGATCCCCGCACGGAACAAATTTTTGTATGGCCTGCAGATAGTTGTTTCGGGTCTGGGTATTTGTGTATGTGACTTCATATGTTTGTAAACGTACCCACGATACAGGAACCATTCCTAGTGTGGGGCCACGTTTTTTTAAAAAAAAAAGTATATTACGTTATAAAGCCAAGGAGTTACATTAAAGTGCATTGCAACATAATTCTTCAGATTTTTATTAAAAAATCCGTTAAATAGTGTTGAAAGAAGCAGTCTTACTAAGGTAACAGGTCAACAGGTATCATATTAACCAGTACTAACTGGGTTTGTGGAGGGATAGGCAGTAGTTACATGTAAAATACCAACATAGCAAAAATAAAAAATAAACCTTTATTGCAAAAAATAAAACCGACTTCAAAAACATAAAATAAAATAATTTTAGATGAAAAATCAGCTACTGAAGTCGGTGATTTTTGCTTGTTTGATTTCGTTTTTTTGACACCGGCTTTTTCTGGCAAAAAACATACAGACGAATTGAGAACCTCCTCCTTTTTGGAAGTCGGTTGAAAAGAACAGACGTAAGATATGCATCGATTTACCCTGGATCAAAATACCAAGCAACTAAATTATAAATACACACGCACATGTAAACAAAATAAATAATAAACAAGACTAGCAAGTAAGCACCATTATTTAGAATTCTAGAACTTCCCGTTATGTGTTACTAAAGCAATAAATAAAGCAAGTATCCTCTTATCGCAGACAGCAAAGGATTAAGTTGCGCGTTTCATTTCTAAAGAGGCGCCATTCGAAAGCCGTACCATTACATTACGCTACATTCGCAACACCCTGTGTAAACCTAGAACCTTTGTATACACGTAACACTATCGAATAAATGGTTCTGAAGTGAACGTTGCATTGTTACGTTATCTCGAACGCGCCGAAGCTCCCTCGAACGATACAAGATACGAACAGCTAGAATAAGATGATCCCTCCACCCTCCCACTTCCCCTTACACCTGAAGGCTTTGTGCTCGAAACGCCGATACAAGCTAAAGATGATTTGAATTATCAGGGGTCTTTGTTAAATGGTTTGTTATGATCCTGTATAGGTCTCACCTGTGAAGGATGGAACCCAGATTATAGACTCTGTTCGTGCCTAGATTTGTGCGAACAATTTGTGTGGAATTAATTGAAGATTGGTTTATGTTGGTGTACGTTTTAGGGTTTAGAAATACCTGTCTAATTTTACATTGGACTCAACAAAATTGGCTTTGGGATACAGGCCTCCTCTCTGTCGTTTTATCCGGTCTAGTGGTTCGATTTCTAGGTCGGGCAAAGTGCTATTGGGTTTTTCCTGGAATTACAAAGGGTCGCTCTCTATTATATGGGACTTAAAAATGAGTGTACAATTAGGTACATCTCTGCCTTAACCTTCGGGGATAACAGGCGTGATGTTATGAAAACAGCCGATGTCGATGAAGGTTGCAATGTGTTGGTTTACGGGGGCGAAAATCGATCTAGCTAGGTCTCATATCTGAAAAGTCTCCTTTTCTCCATTTTCACACGAGCAGAGTTCGGTCACCTACGTACTGTAGAATAGAAAACTTCTAGAAAACTATTACCTTAGAAGACCTAATCAGAATAGAGCGAATCATTCCCTAAAACTGCTTTTACCAAGAAAATAGGCCATCAGACCTTTCTTACAAGACATTCCGGTGAACTTTATTGTCTAACAAATGTCAGATTAACAGGTTGTTAGTGACCTAGACCCAATTCAGTGCCTGGAAGCTTATGTCCAGCTAATGGGGTTAATGAATTGACTGGATTACTTGCCCAGTAAAGTGGAATATTGGGGAAAGTCTAGATCTCCCAAGTAGCATTAGGGGTTCTATAACGGTTAACTAATGGTACACATTTATTCTTTAAGCTATCTAAGTAAGTTGTATGAGGGCTGTATAGCACGCTATACAGTCCTTATACCACCGGTTTGGGCACAAATTATGCAGCCTAAAGTTCACAAAAGGTCACAGTAGCTGAATAGCAGCACTTTAACGGCAGTTTAAGAGAGAACCTGTGGTCTTAAAGCTGATCAACAGCATCATATATGATTCCATGTGGATCTTCATACAGACAAGAGAGTTATAAGAAGTAACGAGTGAACAATTATACAGCCTCTACCTCGTATTAAGCTCACAAGTGTACCCTAAAAACTAGTAGCGGCCGCTTTTCCTTTAAATTATCCTGAGTACTAATTTGTAATAAATATTACGTATCGCTCGTGAGTGTCAGCCATATTTTTAATGTGACTTTGTTATTACGGTAAGTACTTTGTGTTTATTACATTATATTGTGTTAAAATTATGGGTAATGTAAATTTATTGTAAAGTATATACATTTTTAGAGTTAAAATTTTCACGCGCTTCGGGAATAATTCCGTTTTATAAAAAAAAAAAGCTAAATAAGCAGAGGCGAACAATACAATTTTTGATAGTTGTGTTTTTATAGCATTAAAATCAGTCTATAGTTTTTTTATTTGAACATTAACCACAAAATTAATCACGATAACTCCGTAGTATGTGATAAAATCGTAATTAATTTTATAAATATTATAGGTTATGAGTGAAGAAAATGGTGGACATTGTCTCCAGCTACAGTGGACCATTGTAACTCTAAATTATAGTTGTGAACTCTGTAAAGTCTCACATGTGTACCATTACAATGTCGTGAGCTCTAGAAAGGTTCACATTGTGTACCATCTTAATGTCAATTTCTGTACAACCTACGCTCGATAAGCTCATATTCAGCCCCGGGTGGGTAAGCAGTTCTTCAATAATTCACGTGAATACCCTTTTAGATTTTTTAGAATACTAAATTTTAGGGATCCGCTTTGAAAATTTGATTTTTGTTATAATACCACAAATTATTTGGTATAAAGTCTCCGACAATAAATGCAGCAGGTGTTATGTATGATTGAATGAATGCGTTGATTTTAATATACGAGATGGTATTGTTAGAATACGGACTGAAATAAATAACAAAAATATGTTAGAAAGAAAAAAAGAAACAAAATTAATTTATCGGTCTCACACAGGACAACACAATTTAATTTAAAACAAAAACAATAACCCAGAAAACATAATTAACAGTAAACCTTACAAATTTATAATTAATCTATATAACATATATAATCTATATGTGTTCTATCCATACATACCACTTTCATGGTGGGCCGCGAATTCGAAAAAAAAACATAATGGCGGGCAGGTTGATATGCCACATCGGTTCTATCCCCTTTGTCTCTAAATCAATTAACGAAATACCTATCAACTTGAGATATTGATATGAAAAATACAGCCTTGACAGTTCACTTTTGTAATTTTTGTTTGTTTTTTTTACAGACACATAATGACAAAAATGTGGATCCATCTTTTCCAGCCAACAATGACATGATAATGGATGAAACTTAAAAATTGTTACCTACGCTCGACTGTGATCAACTTATTGGTAATCAGAACCTATTATTACAAAAAATTGATAACCAGGAAAAAACACTCAACAATATTGTAGAAAATGTCCAAAAACTCACCCAGAAGGTGGCGATGTTGTCTGTGCAACTCAACGAGGACTTAGCAACAATTGTGGAGAAAATTGCCCAACCAGTGGCCGTTACTTTATTAAAAGGTGCTAACCCAGACGATAATGAGCCGTTCCGTCTCGAACAGATTGACAAGAAACAAGATCTTGAAATTTTAGAAAATAATCTAATGGATAAAGCTGAGAGATCAAAATTAAAAAAACAACTATCATTTTTGTGTCAACTCTGTGAAGGCAATGGCACAACATTTGCTTACAAATTACTCGACTTGCTCCAGACCAAGAACAATTACACAGGTAATTGTTCTTGGTCTGGAGCAAGTCGTGGAAATTTTTCTAAAATTCCGTTAAAAAAATTTAAAAACTTTATTCAGTTCTTTTGTGACATGGTACGTTCATGGGATCCTACATTCACCATGGGACAGACTGAAATGTTTTTTAAAATGTCTCTGAAAAATGCTGTCAAAAGAAAGTCAATGAAAGACTTAAGATCTTCAACAAAACGAACTCGAAAAACTAAACCTAAAAGCCAGAATTCCACAATTAAAAATAACGAACCGAAACCTTCGACAACTAAAGTTTTTAAAGCCATAAACAATCACGACTCTCCAAACGATCCAATAGATGGGATAGAAAATATTGTAGTTGATGAATCATCAGCGATGGAGGTAAAAAAATTGATAGAAGAAAACTCTGATAGTGAGGATTTGTGTTAAAAACACTAATCCTCAATAATGAGGATTAGTGTTTTTAACACAAAACCCTCATTCTGATAACAGAATGAGGGTTTTTGTTTTACTTCGGGTGATAACTAAATTGACTAGACTGGTTTAATTGAAACATTAATGTTGATTATGACACGAAATACTTCATAGTGCGTGTGTATTTATGAAAATAGTCGTTTCAATAAAAGTTATTATATTGCTTTTTTGGAGAATTGTTTTCATTTAACTGTCAAATGTATAAGACTAATTTTCGGATTGTTTTATTTAAAAAAATATTTTTATTTTAAATTAAGAATTAATATTATACTGTAAGTGCCTTGATGTTGAAGACCTACTTGTATAAAATTGATAAGACTGATTTGAAATTATAGTAAGGAGTTATTTTTTTTGATGTTTTTGAAACAGATGGCGATGAAAAGCTTTATGCAGACATCTTTATTGATATAATTATATGAAAAAAAAAACAAAATCCAATTAAAATAATTGTAAAAATCCTCGCTATTTTTAAGATTTTCGATCCGTTTCAAAAATATTATTAATGGAGTTGTGAATTTCACTAAATACAAGATGTAACAGACTAAGTTTTGTTATGTGATTTAAAAATAAAAATTATCAAACATTTGTAAAGTTTATTATTTAAATGTATGTAACAAAGGTATGAAGTACCTATTGGAATTCCTTGTATTCAATGCACACTAATTTACATTTAATATCCTTGGGTTCTAAAACCATGAAAGCACGGTTACAATTATGCTGAGTTCTTGACTTGTATATGGCAAGATGAGACGATTTTATTGGATGTGTAAAAACGTCTTCTGTGTTATTTATTATAATTCCTCTCATTGAAATCTTATTCTGGTCATTTGCTATGTAGATAATTTTAACAACCTCTATTCTTCTTGTTAGTACAAAACTGTCTCTTTTTTTGGTAGAAATGTTGAAATCTTCATAATGTATTATATTTATTTTGTTTGTTCTGGTAACGGTACGGAACCATCATTATATGTCGTCGTAGTACTAACAGGAAGCTGTTCAATGTGTTGAGTAGATTGGTCATTTGGTCTCACTATTTGTAAATATTCTTTTAAGATTTTTCTTCTGAATCCACCGGTCCTCACTCTCTTTTTCCAATTGGTTTTATGCATTCTTATTATTTTGGGTTAATACGTGTTATTCGTCGTCCAAGTGTTAAAGAAAACCACGTTCACATAATTATTTAGCTCAGAGGATAACAATGTTCTACTCGTGAACAAATAAAAAGCTGTCAGTATTACTAGATATCAATAGTGGTGCTTATAATATACTTTACACGTACACGTGAACTCATTAAACGCTCTTATAGAGAATAATTTAAAGGCTGATTAATATATCACAAACTAGACCCGCTTATAGCTACAAGCTGAATAACGCTCCACAAAAGGTAAATATAACAGCTTTTGGCTGCATTTATGTTCACATTTGTTGTATTAGAATGCCAGCAATATAACACCGTACATGTGGACCTTTAAATAGCCCGTGCCGTTTTTCTACCCTCTTAAATTGCTCTTGTTCGGCTTTTAAAATGAAAGCTGACTTGAAGGTTAATGTTATCCTATTATAACACCAATAGTAACTTAATAGGCGATTTTTGAACTTCTATACATGCCTTGTACATGTATGAGTGAATTTGTTCACTTTAATACAGCCAATGAACCATGTGTGGCCAATGTTAATGCTAAGGGATCACCGGTGTACTAAATGTGAACTATTAAAGAGAACAAAATGCTACTTGGGAGTCTTCTTAACTTAGGCAGGCTATTATGGGGACAGTTTCTAAATTTGAAAGCTTAGATATTGTAGGTGATTAGAGTGGTTTATCCGGTCTTATGTTAACATGATGGACTGCATTAGATAAAACTATATCGTTTTATTTAGACAAAGTACTGGCTACAACCTGCTCAGTAAGAAATTATATTCGTCTTTATTATTTGTTTGTTTATGTTGTTCCTACTGCTCCGCTACTCTTTTCTGATTAATTCAAGACAGTCAAATTGTTATTTTGAGACTACGTCAACCTTCATTGTTTTGTCGCATTCCTGGTAGTCGCTACTGGCTTTCAGAGGTTGCAGTGGTTTGGGAATAGTGTGGTGGGAATTACCCAATAAAAAAAAGAACACACATAACATAAAATCACGCCTGTAATCCCCGAAGGGTTAGGCAGAGGTGTACCTAATAGTATACACCCACATTTCGCCAGTTATGTTTAAGTCCCATGTAATAGGGGGCGAGATTCTATTGCCATCAACCGGGCACAAATCCAGATTTCGTGGCTGTTAATGATAAATTCCTGATGGAAAAAGCCAATAACACTTTGCCCGACCCGGGAGTCGAACCCCGGACCTCATGCTCAGCAGTCGCGCTTGCGGCCACTAGACCAACGAGGCAGTCAAAAAAAAAAAAGAAGTTGGCAATTTTAGGTTTGTCACGTCCAACTTTTCTCCTCTTGCGAGCTGACTGACAAAACATTATCCGTACATCCACAGATCCCATCCTCAGATATTTTTCCGTCCTTACACAATAGAGATGTCAAACACACTGTACAGTTCTACAAAGGCTATTATTATACAGTTTCCGAGTGAAGTTTGATCAAACGGCCGCAATATCCAATTCACGCGCCGTAAGCAGCATTTGTTGAGAACTGGAAGTACGGGCGAAGCGTCACAAAGTAACACATTGGGGAAACTTTCTCTCTCGGGATGAGACGCCGACTGCATTGCCCATCGAACTACGATTCAATATATATTAGCTTTGGAAACTTTGATTTCTATGTTCTTATTGCTTTACGCAAAATGTTGGAAAGTGAGTTCGAATCACATTTGCGCGTGTTACGTTTTGTGAGATTGGAATAGTGACCGAGCTCCGGTATTGGTTTTTTTCAAACTAAGTTTCATTGGAGTTCTGAACAACTGTGTGAACTATAAACATGTTTTTATTAGTTTCTTACTCGGACTGCTGTTTTGAAGTTATGTGCAAGAACTATTCAACTTTTTAAATAGATCACTTTGTTAGGTTCAAAAAAAGAAAATATCTGGAATGTCAACAAAGTAATAAGTTCGTCATTTAATGTACAGTGCAAGGTACCTAATTAAGTTTTAGATACGGCTACTGCCATTAAGGTTTAGAACCACCAGACGTTGATACGGCTGCAAACCAAGGGCCCCATCATCATCTGCCTAACCATTTCTAATCGGAATCCAATCGGATGCATCTGAAATCAGTATTTACATGGAGTGACTGCCTATCAGTCCTCCACAACCCAGTTAATACTGGGTAATACGGTCCCCTTGGTAAGACAGGTCACTGACTACCTGTAACGACAGTCAAAGATTTATAAATGACACCTAGGACCAATGGCTTAATGTGCTTTGCTCGCCCCTTATTATATAGGAACTAAAATGTAATTGGTAAAATGTGGAGGTACTTTCTTTGCCAACAACTTCTACTAATGACACCTTTTTGAGTCACAGGGGAAACTCTGGTAGTCACCCATCCTTAAACCAACCTAGGCAAGCACGGTTTAACCTGAAGATCGATCAGAGTGTCTGTTGTTATTTACCCACGAGCTCCTCCAAATGCTCGAAAATTGAACTTCACACAATATTATTACTTCTTCGAAAGGGACCTATTTATAGATACAGCTTACACGTGTTAACAATCAAACAGAATAACATAATTTTCTCGGAAAGTTATATTAGGTGGCCCCTATACGCTTGATTCCCTAGAACTTGTTGTAAAGTTACTGTTTGCTATCCTAAGTTAATAGTGGAAAGTTACTAGTATTGTTTGTGGAACTCTCAGCACTCGCTGAAGGTTCTCTAATAAAACTTTGATATTTATTGCAGCTCAGATACAGCTCATATTGTTTTTTCTGTCTTTTTATGTGTTATTTTTGGAAAATAAGAGAAACGGGATTGTTTTATTAGGTACTCACCTCTGCCTAATCAAACGACCAAAATAATTTTAAAATATCGTGTAACGGACCTACGAAATATTTTCATTATTATCCCTGATTACAAATGGGAAAAAGCACAAATGGATTTATGTAATGCTAAGATGGCAACAATTTTTGCCTTGACATAAACAAAGACAAGACACATTGATGCGCAAAATAGAAGCGTGTGAATAAGGGAGAGGGAGGTTTTTACCAAAGAAAAAGACAGTAATTATTAAATAATACTAATTGTATAGGAATACAGATAGATAAACAGTATCCATCAAGATCCATGTCCATCCATACTCTAGTGAGAGATAGATAAATTTTCATCTCTTCAAAATAGAACAATTCCTTTCCCAACATTTACTTTCATACACCTACGTCCTACAAACGTATGTATAAATCGAAACCACTTAAAAGTAAGACGTTGATCAGGTGGTGGACGAGAAGTGGGCCATCTCCCTTACATGCGTAATATCGTAGGGTAGGCGCAACGACACACGTCCACAATTGAATGTGGGATTATGGGCTGTCACAACCGGACGTTTTGACCGTAATGTGGATTAGACGATATATATCTCGCTCGCTGTCCGCATTTCACTGTCATGTGGGTAACTAGATATTTTAATGTAGGCACGTTCATTTGAGAACGTGGAAATGGTTTGAAATGAAGGTTTTTTTACGAAGATGGACAATGTTTAATTTCGCTCTGATGGATAGATAGGATGATGAGACCAAAGAAATACTGGATGAACTGAGCAAATGACAATGTGGCTTGAAAGGTAGAAACGGCTCAAAATAAGAACTAGGTAAGGCACCGACCATAAATAAATTGTGACAAGAAGGAGTCAGGAGAATGGTAACGATTAGATAAGACATTGTATTAAATTATCATTGCGACAAACACTAAAATGAAATTCTTTAATTCCATGAATGATTTTACTTTCAACCTTAGAAAAACAGTGTTTTCTTTAAGTACCTTCTAAAACTTGATTCTAAATTATGCAAATATTTTCTCACGACAAAAAATGTGATGAGGAAGCAGCATAACAAATTACAGTGTCCATCTTTGCAATATACGCCATCTCTGGATTTAATTAATCACAATATTATGTAGCGAAAGGGTTGGCCCCACGGATGCGCAGTCCAGATAACAGACGCACCGTGACGGTGCAAATTGTAAGAGACCAACTTAATTGGTCTTTAGTCTGTCTGTGATGGAGAAAAATCGGGTTCCTGATGAGTAGCGGTTTTATTTTTTTAGGGTAGTTAATTAGGGTTAGGGTTTGGGTGAAAACAGCTGTTTAACGGCCTTAAAAGTTTTGTTCTGAACAAAAATATAAAACTCTGCTCCTTTCTAACGTAACTTGAGTCTAGAGACTAGAGTCTAGAGACTCAAGTTACGTTACGTTACGTTTTGTTGAATACTTGTATATGTAAAGGAACTCAAGGAGGCTCATTCACTATTCAGCTACAACAATCGACCATGCTGTTCATGTTGCTTCTTGATTACTATATTAAGCTTAGTTGGCAAATATATTAAATCGCTATTTCAAAAAAATACCTGCACTAATTCAAAATTAAAATCAAAAATCGTTTATTTAAACTAGACTGATAACCAGCACTATTCGAACGTCAACATTTATTTACAAGAGACAGTCCTCCAAAACGCCCACAACATTATTAAAGTACAAGTTTATTTAGGATCAAAATTATAGTGGTTTGCTTCGATTCCCTAAGATACACTTACTCTGCCGCGAGTGCGCGACATCTCCCAACTTGAACCACATCCAAACTAACTCAAGCCGAGGTTTAACGAGACGGCAAATTGTGAAAAACAAGCGACCTCGATGAGGGTCAGACATGGAGGTACAATTAAAAAGCGAAATGTAAGCCAAGGATTAAGCGGCCGAGAAATAATGAGACGATTTGCTGAATAATGAGCGAATGTAGCGTCTGAGATGCGGGGTCCAGGACATTTGTTCAGTTTTTAATTTAATGTGTTTTCAGGACACTTGATTTGTTGTAAAGGCTCGCTTTATGTGCTTAATGTTGTGCTAAGGCGACACTCTGACTGAGAGAGGGGAGTGTGCATTGTAATGTCAAGCAAAAATCTGTTCGACAAGGAAATCTACAAATTACAGACGTAATTTTTTTACCATTTATTTATTTTCTATAAAGAGAAAGAAATGGGTACTACTTATGTACCTGTTATATAAGTTTGTCGGTAAACAAAGTTCTTTTGTCAATAGGCTTGCTTATGGCCACAATTCGCCTGATGCCAAGCGATGATGCGGCCTAAGGTGGAGCACGCCTAGATGAAACCGATTCACTCGATCTTTTAAGACATCCTGATTATAATGATCGGGAAACAGAGAATCTAGCAGTGAGTTCCACACGCTGGCCGTTGGCAGAATAAACGTGGATGTAAAGCGCTATGTTCGGGTCCAAAAGTTAAGAAACACACATTACGATTTTGTAACCAAAACACGGATAACACTACCAACTGAACATCATTACCAATGGCTTCCTCTAATCGCACCGGTAAACGAGACACACCATAAAATACTCAAGTGCAGTTACAAACTAAAAAAGTGTGTAAGAAAAAACCCCGTCGTAAGTGTCACGGTGGCATGGCCGCGACAGTTCCGTCTACCAAGTTCCCACAATAAGACTACGACCAAAAGTAACAAGTCTGAAAATTTCCTCTGCTCGTTTTACCCGCAGCGTCGGGAATCGGGTCGAGAATATCGACTTGAAAATTTCTAGTTTGTTAGTTCGGAATGACACCGCGGTCGAAGATTGGATTATTTTTACAAGTTGTACGTTCCGTTCAGGCTAGCTTTTCTTGTTTTAAGTGGCAGTTTGCGAGTGCTTACTAGAGAATTGCATAATTATTGGTGGGGTGGCGTTGTTCTGTTGTAATTAGACTGTGGAGACAAAACGGGTAGATTGTGTGGAGGCAAGGAAGGAAACAATGCGTTGTTTAGATACGTAACTGCGGTGTAGAATATTTGCGGTTGAGAATTTTTATTCGAGAAAATATCATTGTTTTTTTTTTGTTTATCAGTTCATTGTTATTTTCTAAGAGGTACACGGCTTTCTAACCCAAAGGATAAGTACTTACAAGGAGTTGAATTCCGGTATGTTACCAACCAAAGTTTGTAAAAGAGATTCTAGTTTTTGCATTACATAACTTCGTGTGCATGTACGCTCATACACAACATAATACGTACGAGGGTACGTAATACCATTTTGTTGGTCGCAGGTGACGCCATGATATTGAGTCTGGCTAAATTAATGTCACATAGCAAATTATGCAAATCCGTGCATCCCCCTGTCTAGTGCGCGTCAGGTGAAAATTCTCTTAACATTATGTCCGATGGCATTAGTGTCTGGCCTGTAATTAGTTTGGCGTTTAGAATATATCAGTGTATGCCTTTTTGGGTATAGTGACTTTGTTCATATTATAAGCTTCGAGTTTTATGTATAACTAGTTGATGCCCGCGGTTTCTTCCGCTTGGATGTCGGTTATTGCGACCAAAAGCAATATTTTCACCCCCCCCCCCCTTTCAACCCTTTTTCCCATTAATCAGTAGCCTATGTCCTTTCTCAGGCTTTAGACTATCTGTGTACCAAATTTCATTTAAATCAGTTCAGTAGTTTTGGCGTCAAAGCGCGACAGACAGACAGACAGAGAGTTATTTTCGCATTTATAATATTAGTAAGGATTCTATATTTATCATTGCGTTAAATGTTAGTAAATAATAAGTCAAAGCATTTAATTATTTCAATTAGACCATCACAGGTACTTTCGAATGTCCGAAAAAGTGAAGCTACAGACACAAGGCATCATAACTTGTGAAAGTACTGAACTTGCCCATTCCAAAGTGTTTGAAGTTCAGATCTCTATGACGAAGAGAGAAGTCAAAATATTGCAACAAAATCTTGGTTACATCATTCATGTGGAAAGAGGTGTGAAAAGAGGCTTCTTCTTCTTGAATGCGACTGATTGAGGTACAGGTACCTATATCATGACCTCTTATGTTAACAGTTAACATGATTAGGATAGTCACTAAAATATAAATTAACTTCGACTATCCCACCAACATGTGACTTGGTAGATACTACATTTTTTTTTTTTTTGGGGGGTGGGAAATCATCAAATAACCCCTCCCGCTCTTGCGCAGAGCGAAAGGGAGTGTCAGACTTCTACTGACTAAAAACCACCCATGTTCCTTCTTAGCCCTTCATGTCGATGCCGCGGTATCTCTTGCGAACAACCCGCAGCCCCGACGGGACAACAACCCGCAGCCCCGACGGGACCCGCAGCCCCGACGGGACCCGCAGCCCCGACGGGACAACCCGCAGCCCCGACGGGTGGTAGATACTACCTGCCTCTACTATTAGTCACACAGTTGACAATCGAACGAGTTTATAAACAAAACTTTACTCATCTCACATCAATAAACACCACAGCTACCACTCTAAAACAACAAGCCACTTCAAAATTCCCAGCTAAATTGCACAAACACACATCACATCATTACCGATCCAGTTATGATCGATCTACAAATACGATATTAGTTATTTGCACTTCCTCTGTGAATTGAGCAATTAATATCACAACTCTGTCATTGCTCGCGTCATATGTAATGGCATAATGAATCAATGGTATCGGGCATTAGAGGACCAAAGTGGCCCGCCTTGGGTAGGGTTGCCAGAATCGTTTTTAAATAAACTCATTAATCATTTGTGAAGGGTACGGGGAAATATTGGAATAATGTACCTAATGGTATTAAATTATCGTTTTATTTGGGTGTATCCGTGGTCGGTTTTGAAAAGGGGATTTTTAATCATTTTTGTGTATCGGGTGTGGTACATGATAGAATAATTGATTTTGCAATTGAAATGTTGCTTATTTTAACAGTGATAGGTTATATGATAATATTATATTGCTTTGTTTTAGACTAAAGGACTGCAAACATGTTTTATTTTTGTTAAAGACATAAACATTGAAAAAACAAGGAAACAATTACGAAATTATAAACATGTAAATAAGTTGCCATGGGAAACTTCGAAACAAAAATCATAACAGCGTATTAACAACATAATAATTCAGTTGTAAAAGTTAGTCGTTACCAAGCGGAGAAAAACGTATAGATAAATTGTTACAGGAAAAATACGCTCAATTTATTTTTTTGGCAGAACAATTTCTGACAAGTTTGTGTGGAGATCGGTGGTATTCTAAAAGACGTTATTGTGTTGTTAGATATAGTCATCGATTGCCGATAAGTTATTATGTTAAATTGCAAATAATATTGTTTGGACTACCACGCGAAATTCTAAAAGATATATTGTTTTACTTAGCATGGCATTCTTGCATAGTGAGCGAGGCTTTTCTAAAGTATTAACAGTCAGATATAATTTTATAAAGATAATTAGAAACCGTAAAACATAACCTACAGTTGATTAATTCGTTATTTTAATAATCCTCAAAAAATATTAGACGACGACGATTAAAAATACGACAACCAAACGTCACGCACCCAAAAAAAAATTACATTATGGAAAAAGTCTAACTCGCGACAACCCTGCGCTAAAAAGCGGGACACCGCTGTCCTTTGTGGCTGTCCTGCATTCAATTACATTGATATCATCACGCAATGACGCAATTACGATGTTAATCCGTCAATCGAATACGAGCCGGCTGAATACAACCCTGAGTACTGAACTAGGGGAATGCATGATGCCCCGTTCAGAAACTTAGGCGATACGACTTGCGGCGCGCGATACGTTGCTTGTTACACGACTGCCCAAAAATAAGGAGGCTTATTATAAGCTTTTATTTAACTTGGCGTCTATTAATTTGTTAGTATGTATTGATCAAATCTTGATTTAAATATGCTTTTATTTAACTTGCCTTATTAGTTAGTTAGTTATTTAGTATGACCAAAGTATGGTAAAATCTTGCAACTGAGTTTCAAACCAGTTCCTCCCAACCGATTGAGCTGAAATTTGCCACACAGTTACGGTTCTGTGTGACATGACATGATGCAGCAGTCAGCCATTGATGTATAATATACATTATACCTCAATGCAGTCACCATCATCTCCTAGTGAAAGAACTTTTCAACAGCAAATAGCACGGACTCGAAATTGAAATTGTAAGCGTCGCTGTGTCTCACGACATGTTCTATGCAATTTCTTTCACCGTAGTCGCCGTTACATACGCGTGTCGGTTGGTCGTGTAAGTCGTGGCCAAGCAGTGAGTACAAAGCTACTGAGTAGTTCTATAAACTAGGGGGACCACATCGAGTGGCGTCCGTATGACATGAGGACATGGTTAAGTAGGATTGGCAGGCAATTTTGGACGTATTTTTATGAGTGGCTAAGTAAGGACTAAATATGACAAAAATCTTTTGTTTGTATTTGGCTCAAAAGGCAGTCGAAAATGTCACTTTTATTGACTTTGGACATAGGAGATTACAGGCGAGATGCTATGTTACTAATAGAACATTGACTGAAGATTGAGTGGACCACAGCTTTCAAACTTTTAAAAATATCAATCGTCCAGAACAACTGCTTTTATAAATTAACGACGTCAGACAATGTTCAACTTCGTTATTATATGCGGAGAGTTAAGATAACAGTTCTAGTTTCTAGTTTATTCAGCAGTTAGAAATTCAGATATTAGATTATTATCGTCTAAACTAAGCTTTACAATGGCGATTCACTGAATACATTTTATAAATGGCCGCCGATCCAATTTTGTAACTAGCTGTGTAGCGTGATTTTAAGCTAGCAGAATGTAATTTCTAGTTCTATTGTGTTTAAAATTAACAGTCAAATGCAGTCACTGAAATAGAAGAGCAAGAGCCTATCTTCTATTTTCAGTAGTGTTTATTGTGTTGTCACAAGTGTCATGTGCAATAGTTGCTAGTATATACAGTATGCTAATTAAATTGGTATAGCATAAGCCAAATCAGCCTATAATGTTTCCACTTCTGTGATGTTCACGCAGGCCTGGTGGCCACCACGCGGCCCAGTGCGGGTTGTTAGATTTCAGCAGTCAATGTATTTTTATTTTAGGACATCCAGGTTTCCTTGCGATGTTTTACTTCACCGTTTTGAGAGCAGTGGTCATGAAAAATAAGTTACACAAAGTAATGCGCCTGCCTGAGTTTAAACCGACGACTTACTGTTCATAAGTCGGAGCCGCCACCACTAGGCAACCGCTGCTCTCTATTAAAGTATATAAAGTCTTTAAAATATTATAGCCCTCAAACATAGTCTACTATTAAATTAAAAACTGCCTTATTTTGCCAGTTTTTTTTCATTATGAATCAAAATGATCAGTTTGACTAAAACTAGGTTGTAGACAGATAATAATTAATGGTTATTACTAAGTTATCTACTATCTCTGACCCATTTTTCTCCAAACCAAAAACATCCCCATAAAACCTGACCACTAAAAATAAACACAATATACATAAGTCCACAAGCATACAGCCTAAGTCGTCCAAAGTCATACATTTCATATTCAGCGGGATCGTCCCACAAAGTGGGCTGAGATCCGACGTTATTGATATTTGACAAATAAAGTAATATATCAAACCACATTAGGGGGTCTACAGGGACGGTATAAAGTATAATCTTGACCGATAAGGAACAAGCACGGATGCTATTACGGTTATTGGAGGGCTTGTGATCAATGACAGCTTTGCAAATGGCATTAGGGAAGCGGGTGACACGCGATGATTATCTAGACATGTTTAGAAGAACGTCGAACGTTAAGTGCTTTTTGTATGAGATTTTTGTATACGGCATATGTGAGTGGCAACACTGGGAGGGGACGTCGTAAAAAGACATACACTGACCTTATTGGTGATGTTCTTCAGAAAGGACAGGTGCGTAGTACTCGCAAGCGGCGTGCGTGTATGACCAGATTTATTAACGTGGATGAGGCATATAAGGATCGTGAGCAGGTGGCGTTATGCAGTTGCATGCCTAGGGACAACAATATGGCCAGCCCCTAAGGCAAGCAGACTGTTCAGAAATCCTAACATCATGAAGAGTAGTCAGGTTATAAAGGCAAGCCAAGCTTTGAGGCTTGTATGAAGCACCACGTTATACCAGCGTTATGTGGTTTCTGCCTACCCCCATGGGAAAAGGCGTGAGTTTTTGTACGTATTTTAACATAGTAGAACAATGCTCCTTGTTAAAGTAAATTCAACACATAAAATAAAATAAACATTTTTACATCAGTTTAAATCGATTCCGAAATAGTTACTCGTTTTAGTAACATATGACAATTAAATACTTGCAACACTATTAATATTTTATGCCTAGCAACTGTTCTAGATTTTTTTGTTCTCTATGGTTTTTCTCTCAAACGCACCGGCAAGTCTAATCTTTCTGTTATATACTGCAAATTGCAATACATTCAGTATTCTATTTTTCCCCGCATGTTTTATTTAAACACTCCTCTACTTCGCTTAATCTGAGCAATTTTCGTTGATGAATTAAATATATTAGTGCTATGTCGTATGCAATAGGAAAAAGGTCAGTCCCAGCAGAAAAATATAAAGTAAATAATATGAAGTACCTCTTAACAACATCAAAGCAAACCAAACACCTAAACCAAGTACACAAGATACACAAATATCTTGCACCAATGGCCGCACGTGTAGGACCAGCCTTCGAAACTTGTTGACAAATTCAAGGGTCCATCGAGTATCGAGATGAGAGGATTCAGTATCGATCCCTAGTACATTAATATAAGTCGAGTGCTCGACTCACCACTAAGGATGTTTTATTGTATCGATAAAACGGATTTCGTAACATAGAGGGCTATAATGACCCCGAATTATTGTGTGTCTGTATTTGTGGAGATGAAAGTGGTGGGTCTTTATTGCTGGGGGTGTACACAAAGAAGTAGTAAGTATTTGGAGATTAGAAGTCAGTAGATGCTTTAGTAAGTAAATCTATTATATATTACTTTTAACGTGCACGTTTTGCTTCGTCACACATAACGTAACGCCTGTAATCCCCAAAGGGTTAGGCAGATGAGTAATTAACAGTACAACGCTTTGCCAGTTATGTTTAAGTTACATGTAATAGAGGGCGAACTTATTGCTATCAACAGGGCACAAATCCGGACTCCATGGCTGCTACTGAGAAATTCTTGATGGAAAAACCCAATAACACTTTGCCAGACCTGGGAATCGAACCCAGGACCTCATGCCCAGCTCATTTTCATTGTCATTCCTAATCGTATAACACGAGCAATTTCACCTCTTAATACCTACAAAATAACTCTTAATCTCAAGTAAATGTAGTCAACATCCTAGCTCCTAGAGCTTTCTCGTTTATTTTACGACTACCTAGTCTATTTCAGTCTAGACAAATGAGAATGTCCCCATTGTCTCCATTATCATGCTAGATTTACTTACGTGCTCTAAATGCGAGGATAATCCTTACCTGGAAGAAGCAAACAAATTCATTAGGATTCGAATGTTGTAATGGGAGTTAGGAATTAGGATACAAATAATGATTGTGGTAATTTGCTCAATTAAGTAGGTACCTACTGTCGGTTTAGTGCGAGTTTTTGTTACTCACAAAATCTACTTATAAAAGTAAGCTTCGGTTTCTAAGGAAAAAAATCTAATTAGGCCGTCAGATAGATTTCTAAAAAATATTGGACACGTATTTTTTCTTTTTTCACGTAAACAAACAATAAAGACGATACAGTGCTTTGAAAACTCGTGTGACGTCATATTCTAAGACATTAGTATGACATTTTTTACCGGTGAGTGACGTCACAACCCGCCAGTCAAAACTTTGACTCTTTTTATCTCGTAAATTTTTATTGATTTGATAAAACAAAAAATACGTATCCATTAATTTCCGATAATCTAACAGACAGACTAATTAGAATCATATTTTTTTAAGTGAGTAAACATCCCTATTCGTGTCAGTCGAATAGGTATAAAACTAGAACATCAAATCAATTTATGATGAATTGACTTTAGTTTTTATTGAAAATAAGACATTACAGGAGCATATTGACAAATGTTTCACCACCTCATTCCTCAGCTTACGAATACTTATACCTACGACAGGGTAATAAGCGGTCATCCTTTAGAGTCCTATTTTAAGTCCACACACACACTAAACTCTTAATTATGCCTATTATACAAAAAGTCAAACAAAAATAACCCAATGAAGAAACTTAGACATCGTAATAAGTCTAAAATTCCCCAGCAAGAACAAAAATATTATTACAACTTCCAATCCGATTCAAATATCTAGATAAACCGAAAACTTGAAGCCAATATCGACGTTAACTTGCAAAGATATTACAAAAAGAGTCAAGGAAACCTATCTTACGTGTTTCAGGGTTATTGCCAATCTGAATTTTGGCACCGGGGAAATTATATTATGAGCAAAGTTTCGCACCAATCAATACGTAGTCTAATTTAGTATAAAAGTTCTATTATTTGTCAATTTGATGTCCTATAAATAGGGATGTTTTCTGACTAAAAAAAATATGATTCTAATTAGTCCGTCTGTTAGATTATCGAAAAATATTGGATACGTATTTTTTGTTTTATCAAATCAATAAAAATTGACGAAGATAAAACGCGTCAAAGGTTTGAGTGGGGGTTCGTGACGTCACTCACCGGTAGAAAATGTCATACTAATGTCCTAGAATATGACGTCACACGAGGTTTCAAAGCACTGTATCGTCATCATTGTTTGTTTACGTGAAAAAAGAAAAAAAAATACGTGTTCAATATTTCTTGGAAATCTATCTGACGGACTAATTAGATTTTTTTAGTTAACTACCCTATTGTGAAGTTGGATAGTCATCATCTTCCTGCCCTTATCCTATGTTACTACTTGGAGTCAGCGCAAAACGTTGTTTTACTTCCTTACTTCTCTGTCAACCGTCACGCTAATATTACTCTTTTTCCTTTCATATCATTCTTCATAAAATACATTCATCGATTCCTTAGTCTTCCTCTCTTCCTCTCCATCCATCAACATTTATATTCATCACTCCTTTAGTCACTTGCGATTCGTCCCTCCTCCTAACATGTCTGTACCAAAATACAGTCGATTCCCTTTCATAGATTGTAAAGTTTGAAAATGAATGTTACAATTAACGTGACTAGTAAAATGTTTTAAATTTTGATAAAATATCACACAGTTTTGCAAGGTTTTTGCAGCAGTGCCCGACTTTAATTTTTTATTTACCTTTGCAGATAACCAATTTCATTTCACCAGGTGTTAATTATTTGCCTGTCGAGGCTGCGGGATGTCCGCAAGGGATACCGAGGCCTCGACATGAAGGGCGAAGAAGGAACATGGGTGGTTTTTAGTCAGTAGAAGTCTGACACTCCCTCTCGCTCTGCCCAAGAGCGGGAGGGGTTATTTGATGATTTCCCACCCCCCAAAAAAAAAAAAAAAAAAAGGTGTTAATTATTTTTACACGCTTTGGTTTGATAAAATATTTTTAGATGGTATTTATTTTTTTATGCTTTTTGATTACATGGTCCGGTTAGACTGGAAGCGTGAAAGTTGACTCCAACAGAGATAAAAACGAGGCAGATGATGATAATGATTAAATGATCAATTTTTATTCAGATGCGGAGGAACTCCACTGCCGCTTGGGGTTAAGCCGTGCTTAGGTTGGTATTATATAGTTATGTATGTCTTCTTGTAATAATATTGCTTGAAATAATAGATATTTGTAGATTAGTTTCAGTTTTCTGGGAAAATTGCTCCTGATAATGGCAGAGGATAGTTGAAATACTACCACGATACCAAGAATGTACGAGGGAATGAGATCAGGGACCTTTCAAGTTCTAATTTATAATCAATGTTTTTCCAAGAACCATTAAGGATCATCCAGGGATCATTCACATTTTGCAATATCATAATAGAATAATAATATTAATTACGTCACAATTTGTAAAATAGTCGCAGACAAAAACTATTTAAATTGTCACTTAGCAGCTTTGTAACTATTTTACGAATTCTAACGCGATTGATATTATTGTCCTAAGCGACGCTTGAAAGGCAAAAAATGACCAAGCGACATTGTGTGCACTCAGGATTCTCGTCTTAACTTTTTAATGCTTTGCTCGGAAGTTAACTCTAAATTCCCTCGTGCCGACTATGTCGCTTGGTAATTTTTGCTGTTCGATATGTATGTATAAGCTTCGATATGATTCTGCTAAAGCGAATATTTAGAATCTCTGGATTATTAGTTCTTGAAAAAATATTGGTTATACAAGGTGTAAATCAACCCATCACACAGCCGTCAACCAAGCATTCTGTACATCAAACTAACCCCTACGCAAAAATTTTTGCTGGGAAAAAACACATTTTACGGTAAAACTCAAGGTAGCATTGTGCTAGTGGTTGCTTTGAATGGTAAACGGGTCATGAAGGTAATTTAAGTAAAGTTATAACCTGAAAAACTAGTATTTACAAAAACAGCTGTGAAAAATTTGGAACTTTGACCCCCAATATCTCCGTAACTAGGAGGTTCCCAGGTATGGTCTAGAACAAAAAAAAGTGCACAGTGGTGTGGAGAACAAGTACCTTACGTTTGCGTTACGGGTACGTTTACACCCTACAGATTAAAATGGAATATTAAATTGTTGTTGTAGTTTCGAGAAGAAGTCAGGTGAGAAAACTATAGTGTAATTTTGCTTCATCGAAATATACGGGAAAAACACTGTAAACCAAAATTAGTAATTCTACATGTCAAAATTTAGTTTTTTGAGCTCAGAAAATAATATTTTTAGGGAAATTTTTCGCCGACTTCGCGTGACCAGAAGATTGGTTCTTTTTTTGGTTGAAGGAATTAGCATTGCCATTACACGTGGCAATGCTGCCATTGTTTTGGGCACATTTTTGAATGATAAATATGTGGCGTACTATTAGTAGGTGTATTGGTATTCAGTTATAGTTTGGCCAGACTTAAATCCGGCTAAGGACAAGGCTTAGTAAATGATGATTTCACAAAGTAAATAATTAATATTTCTCAGCAGATAATGAATAAAAACCACAGAACGTAATGAAAAACCGAATTACAACAAATATATATGTGTTAAGCTCATTTCAAGGCAAGTAATTTAAAACATGCTTATCTCAGTAATGACCTAGCATAACCTTTCACAATGAAAACTCCGCGTTTGCGATGACGGCTCGTAATTGGACAGTTACAAATAATTAACTAGTTAAGCACCTCTTATTTTAATTTGGAAATGTTAAATAGGCTGCCTCATTGGCCTAGTGGTAGTAAATGCGACTGCTGAAAAGATCAGGATATTTTTTAGTAGCAGCCACGGAGGCTGGATCTGTACTATTCTGTACCCGTTGATGGCAAAAGATTCGGTCCCTATTACATGGGACTTTAATATAACTGGTGATATGTAGGTGTTCTTCATACTATTTATTATCGTAGCTTCATTGTCTCGTCGCTTTTCTGGTGGTCGCCACTGTTGATTCTGGTTTTTAGGAGTTACAGATGTTTGGGAATAGTGTGGCGGGCTAGTCTCAATACTATCCTATCGTACTAATATTATGAAGGCGAAGTTTGTAGGTATGGATGGATGGATGTTTGTTACTCTTTCACGCAAAAACTACTGAACGGATGTGGATGTTTAGAACACAGATAGTTTATAACCTGGATAAACACATAGGATACTTCTTATCCCGGTAGTATGATCCCGTGGGACAATTATCGAACTCCACGCGGGCGAAGCCGCTGGCACAATCTAGTTTATCATAAATATAGGTAATATAGTTACTAGTACTTCGTTGTAAACGTATTACCTACTCGTTAGTAATTAACTATAGAGCATGGGTTCGCTAAGAATATTATAACACATAAGTGACATTTCCTAAACCGTATAAAGGTTGGATTTTAAAGCTGTGTCATAAAATGGGGCTAAAAAGGAACTGCCGTTAGCTAGAAATAGCTTATTACAAATAATTACTTAGTTTTCGCAATGGACTCTCAACTTATATTTTATTCACGTCTTAATCCGTCAAACGCCTACTACTTATCGTGAAGATAGTATTTGTGAAATTATTTAAGTGGAATTGCGAAACAAGTTGACATTTACAATACAGGAATAAAAATTTCAATCAAATGTTTACGAATGATATTTACGAACGGACTGAAAACCTGAAAAAAATACATGAAAAAAGAATACACGAATGTACTCTTATAAAAATGTATGTTCAAAATGTTTTTTCAACTAAGATCGTTTCGCACTTTCGAAATGCATTAATATAAGACCTTTTACAATAATTATAAAGAGTGTTAAAATATTCTTTTAAAGGGGATTTTTAAAACCGGTCGGGGCTGCGGGTTGTTCGAAAGAGATATCGCGGCGTAAAATACCCTTTTTCGGTTCGTTTACACCCTGTACTATTTTACTTAAGAACGGGTGATTCTGGAGTCTGCTTTCTTATTGTGAAACATCTTAGTTTTTGTCAAAAAACAATATTCCTACGTATTTCTACATTTATGTTTGATCATAACGAATCTATTCCAAATACCAGAAGACCAACCCAAGAAACATAAAAAATATTAAATCTCATTTTTCAAAACACTTAACTAAACCTCTCAGCTGTGTTTAGTCCTAGCACGATTTATTCGTTGCGTGAACACTCAACTGTAGTGAGAGAATAACTCTGTGAGAAACTTTATCTCTAATGTAAAAGTTTCACTGCCTCAGGGTGTCAAAAGTTGCCTTGCTGATGCGTGCAACGACCATACAGACTCGATCTTGCAACTTATATACTTTTGTCGCGAACGATAATTGAAAAGTTTAGTGTTGTCTTGATACTTGGCGATTAGTAAACTAGTTTTGATGTGGTAGGTAATTGATTGAAGGATTGTTGAGGTTTTGTGTTGTGACAGATGGTGGATTAGTTTGTGGTTTGCTGTGGTTAATGTTTGTAAACATATAAAATGTAACATCACGTCTCTTATCGAAGGGTGCAAAGCTGTACCTAATAGTACACTTATATTTCACTAGTTACGTTTAAGCCCTATAAAATAGTGGGCGAGCTTATTTTACTCAGCCGGGATCAATCCAGGCTCCGTGGCTGGTACTGTTAAATCCCAATAATACTTTGCCCAATCTGGTTATCGAACTCAGGCCCTCATGCTCAGAAGTCACGCTTGCGACCACTAGACCATAGCACCCATGCAATGATTGACTCATTAAAAATCGTTGAAGAAATCTGAAAATCTTGAAAGACGACTGCCATTTATCTATGACCTTTGGCCGAACGCTAATGCTTTTATGTTTTGCTTTGTTTCCTAAAACAGCTACTCTGTTGAAAAACACAGATTCACAATAAAGAAAATCTTAAACAATATTTCCGTTACAAAAACCGAATGCGAAAAACATAATTCCGCAACCGCAAATTCTGCGCAAACAAACGTTTCATTTCAATCAAATTTTTAAAAAGCGTCGGCATTGATACACACACAATACATGCCCGCTAAAGGGTCGCAGTTTTCTACGCAACGTAATTTCCGCCGGCAATGGACCGTGAGCGCTGGCGAAATTCCGCCAATCGACGTTATTAAGCGGACCTCGGGATGCGGGTCGGCTGTGGGTCGAATGTATGGACTTGTAGTCAGCGATCGATTATGATGAACTGATCAGTTTCTCTTGATAGATATTTATTTATGTTAAGTTTAAACTGTTGTAAGTACGTACTTGGTTTGTACAGTTTTATATGCTAAAATGTATTATAGATTGTTCTGCGAAAAAACACCAAAGCAAACTCAGAGGTCTCTATTGCATTCAAGACTTCTCTCGTCAAGTTTCTCGGTGATGTGACGATAGTGTTAGGACTGGTCGTATTTTCGTAGTGATAGATAAGTGTAGATTATGTAGAAGGTAATAGAGTATTTTTGAGGTGCAGTGGTCGCTTTGTGATAATTTCAGGCAGGACAAAGAAAGAATAACGTGTATTTGGTAACAAGTAAGTGTCAATAGTGACTTTACTTTGTATAGTGACGTGTCGTGCATGTCTATTGTCTAATCTTTGAACTTATCTACTTATGCAAAACGCGTACGTAAAATGTAAATAATACAAACATTTCTGAACCTTAAATTTTCATAACTAGTCCATTTTCAAAATTAAGCCTTTTGTTGCTTTCACATTTTCAACATCAAAGTATAAAATAATATCAGAAAATGTAAAAGAGCTTCTACCAATACAGCATAATTTCCATCTCTATACATTCTAACCCTCCAGAGCGGTGTCGGTCCAAAAGATCCCCCAATACAATGTTTTATCAACCCGAAAACAGTCGGAACGCTCGAATCTGTCTGCTCTGTTTAAAAAAGTAAAGCGGGAACACGTCACTGCAGCTTGAAAGGCAGGAAATGCATTTGCAAATTAGATTTCAACCCCCCCGCCGCCGGCGTTATCGTGTCTTCAACCCACTTGTCTTTTAACCTCCGGTCATGTGCGGGGATTTTGGGCGTTTCACCCTGCTTTTTATTTTGAGTGAATTTAGGCTTGATTTTATTTTAAAGAGTTTGTATTCCAATATTTCAAATTGAATTTCAGTAAAATGTATGTTTCCAAATATTTTTGTTTTGTTGCATTTAATTTATTTGATGCTATAAAAGTTAATTGGTAACCAACTTGACAATATGCTCGCATTGTACAATACGAACGACCATGCTGGAGCTTTCACATAAAATAAAACGCAGTATTTACCTGCAAAATAAAACCGAACTGGCAAAAATTGGAACACACAAATATTCAAGCTAAAACCAAAACACGCTGTTCTCGTGTATTTTTAATGTTTTTCTCCCCTGGCAGTTGTAAACAACCGTTCGTGTATTAGAAAAAAAGCGCAGGGAAACCGCTTTAAACTGGTGGTTTCTCGTTCACACTCGATTTGGCAAGGAAATTGCTGCGTCTACCCGTCGATGTTGAGTTTACATGCGCGTCCAGACTGCACAATCTCGTTTGCTACAAACAATTGAAATAAAAAAGTTAATTTGTTCCGACGATTTTGTGCAAACTTTGTGTAAGATTTCGTAGTGAATTGACTAAGTAGAATAAAACTGATTGTCTAAATCGTGGTAGAGCTGATGAAAGTTTCGTAAAAACAATTTCAGTATTTGTAAATCGACTTTTGGAACTGTCTGGTTGTTCCCCGGGGTGAATTTGATTATGAAAATATAACGAATTCACTCAATATTTATGTGCAAACAGCTGTGTGCTTCAAAATAAAAACCTATAAACCGTAGAGTACACAACCAATTGTGTATTACAACAAACTTAAACAAATTGTTATTACATCTATAAAACGGAGAGAAACAAGTGAATACTGTATATAGAATCACAATTCGTTTCAATGCTAGGGTCGCCTAAACTTAGACAATATTTCCCTTGCGTTCCTATTTTATGCGTCTGGGTACGATGTAATTTTGTATTTACGAGTAAAAAGCAGACCAGATTTGATTCAAAATTGTATACGAAAGGAAATTGTTAGTTGTATCGTTATTCGAGACACGTACAATTGAGCAAGACCACGTTACTGTTACGTAATGCTACGTTCTAATCTTGTTGTAATGAAAAAAGCATATTGATCTGTGTTCAATGAATGGGGGCATATAACTTGGTGTGTAATTTGGAAGTAAATTGTTTAGGAATACGTAATTTGTTGTAGTTTTCGAAAAACGTGCTTGTAAACTTTTATTTATTGATTTTTTTTACGACAGAAAGGTTAGGTAGTAATCGTACGATAAAGAAAGTAGAAGTCGAAATAAAGGCCCGTTTATATAGATACCAGTAGAGGTCTGATAGACAGTCGCTGCATGTGAAATACTGGTATTCGGCTGCATTTGTTTAGACCGGAAACCAGATGAGGATGAGGATGACATATAGATACGAGTATCAGTTACTTCCATTCAGTAACTTCTATTTGCAGCTAAGAAATAATTATTTTAAAGTTTTAGTAATACTTTATAAAGTTGCCCTATTCTTTTTAATTCCGAAACTTTACACGCATCTCAACAATCATTACAGCACTCAAAATTTGAAATTCTGATTCTCAAAACTTCACCTACTAAATCCAATCTCGTTTATTAATCTCCAACCCTGTAATAACTCCCGCAATTTCAATACGATCAACCCTAACAAAACGAGGCAGAGCTATCACCGTGCACACTGTGCCCGAATATTTCATCCCCGGCCAAAAGGGTTGCCATAACTGAACGGCCCAGTGTGCCGAATCTAATGATAATGTAATTAGTTCTACGTCTGAATCCGACGGGTCTCTGGCTGTGAATAAAAACTGCTAGACTATTTGTCTCAGTTAGAACTGGTGCCAAAATGTTGAAGACTAATTCGATAGTCTGAGAACTGAGTTTTTTTTTAGTCTGAGCTTTTAATGTACTGATCGTTTGCTGTCTTGGTTGGAATTAGTGAGGTTGTGGTAGAGAAAGTAAAATAAAACTAAAGTAAAATTATTGTTGCCTAAAACGTGATTTTCTATTGAATTTGCATAACATCATGCCTTTAATCTCCGAAGGGTTAAGTGTACCTAATAGTACACCCACATTTCACCACTTATGTTTATGTCACAAGTAATAGGGAGCGAGCCTATTGCTATCAACCAGGCACAAATCTAGATTCTGTGGCTGATTCTATTTACTTGTTCACGAAATTTTCAACTAGCTAAATAACCTCAACGTAACCCATATAAGATTCCCTAAAGTCTACCCTCTCTATAATTACTTATCGATCAACTAAACAATTTAACATGAATTTTCTTGAAATTAACCGTCATCTAAACGTAAGTAGCGTGAAATGGGTGGCTCCGGGTAATTGGTCATATTTACTTGAGTGGCAACAGCTAGAATGGAAAAATTGGCCAATTACAGGGGAAAAAATTATATCGGTTACCCTAGCAGGTGTTTAATTGGGTAAGTGGGAGAGAAGGCAGGGGAAGATACTTATTCTCATACAAATTAATAAGCACATCAAAGTACACAAGTCGAACCAACAAAAGATTGGATTCTTTGATATTTTTTTTGTGTGTGGTACAAAAATAGATTCGGTTTCAATACAATTGTGTTGTCATTTTCCTTCAGGTTACATGTTTACGCTAACTCCTACGACCGCCATTCGATTTATTTGGTGAAGCTGTTTTAACATTTATTAGTAACAGTTATAGATGGCCAGTAATAGAGAAGTATGGAAGAAGAAGACATTTTACGCCGACCCCAAATAAATTCGGATACGGGCAGGATAATGATGGTGATAGTCTATTTTTTGTTTTTTCAGGGAAAATATGGAGCAGCTAAAAGCGATTAAATTATCGGTTAAAAACTTCCACTGGCAGAAAAACCGATAAACAACATCATAGGAAAAACATCTTTTGTTTTCATACTACCTCGAAATCCATTTACAAGGTACTTTATTACTGGCTAAGTTCATCGGCCTTCGAACAAATGAAGTGGCCATGTTAACGATGAGCCAGGGGAGGTTCCAGGGGAGAGGGGTAGGGAATGGTCACAGGACGAAGTGTTCAAGGGTCGGGGGTTGAGAGGAGAATCGGAATAAGTGCAACCGTTACTGCAGGCAATCCAGCGGAATGGACTCAGCACTGATTTATAAATGAGTAATGGATGCTGGAAGTGTCGCCTTTGTTGGGAAATATTTGTAAGTTATTGGTGGTCGTGGCTGTAAATTTTTAGAAATTCTTTGATATTATAAGACATTATTCGTTTCTATTATTAATACTGAAAACGGGATATTTACCATGTTTACTTTTAGTTTAGAGTTCCCGATATTCCGGCGCTGTTACAAGCACCATGATCACGGATTAATAATAGTGAACAGAAACGAATATATAAGTTTTTAAACAGACATGGTCACTCCATGTCTGTTTAAAAACTTATATATTCGTTTCTGTGTTGAAGAAAATACATGTGGATCTAAGAGTCTGAATCAGTTACAAATCATATACTATACGCTAACCTTATGCTATACTATAGCAGATAGTACACCACTGTACTGTATAGCCTTGTGAATATGTCTATTACAATGATAATTATCTAATTAGTCATACTCTCAAAGCATGACATAAAGCGTATTATTATCTATCCAAGAGGTAACCATCCGTCGGGGCTATTTCGTCGTATAACAACCCGTTGTTCGCAAGAGATACCGCGTCCTCGACATAAATGGCTAAGAAGGAACATGGGTGGTTTTTAGTCAGTAGAAGTCTGACACTCCCTTTCGCTCTGCCCAAAAGCGGGAGGGGTTATTTGATGATTTTCCACACCGCAAAAAAAAAGAGGTAACCATTAAATGCAATGTGGTATCGATCATTTGTGGCGTGATATCATGATATGCTACCTTGTGGCTAGGGACATCTGTTACCTGTATAATTATTAGTGTGTGTCATTTCTTTTCGCACTGTCACGGAAACTATATTATATGATTGATGTTGATTGCAACGTTGATCGATATCCCTTAGTTTCCGTTGCGACCGTGTGAGTGGACAACAATAAGAAGTGAATAAGTAAGCACTAGTAGTAGACCACGATAAGTTAATTTGGTATTCCATTAGGTATTTTAAATATTTTTTTAAAGATATCTCGTCTTTATGAAATAAGTCTCACGTATTTTTCTGTGTCTTTCTCCTTTTCTGTATTTAATGTGTACATAAACTGTTAAATAAATATATAAATATTATGCCACAATTGAGAATGCTTTATCGTGACAAACATAAAATATATGTTTGATTGTAAATAGATAATATATTTATGATTGTACACCAAATGCAATATATTATCTAATACAACAATAACAAAAAGGAACATTGCCCTGTGAAAGTTACATATACAATTTTAAGCATCATCGTTTGCAATAAAGTGGCGCTTGTAAAACGGTTGCGTTGCAGAATCAGGACCAACAACTGGATATATTAGCCCCAACGATTGTCTATAGCCTAGAACTTCGATTGTCTATTAGTCTCGCTCCGACGTTGTCTATGGGCGCCATCAGCGCTGCGTCGGCTGACCGCAAAGTCGAGTGTTTCACTCTTATAAGTTTCGATGATATTACTGTTTTGAAGAGTTCAATGGGATTGTCGATGGCCAATACTGCTTTCAAGTGGATTTAGTATTGAAAAAGTTTTATCTTTTGATGTCTGTGCTATGGTAAACTGTATAGTACGTTCTACAGTAGGTTGATGTTGAAAAATAAAAGCCGGATCCACAATATTCTATTTGTGGTTAAAATACTAACCAAATACCGTTTGTGGCCCACAGCTTCCTGCATACAAAATGCCATAAATATATTAGCAACCTAGTAATGCATTCGTCACTCAACGATAATAAATGAGCGATAATATTAAACTAATTTAATATTATAATCACCACGACAAAATTAATCGTTCAGCTATAAATAGTGTCGTAAATACGTGTCGTATCATACGCCACCTCGATACCGCAGTTATAATAATGAAATATCGTCTGACGTACGCCATTCGACAAAAACAATTTGTCGGGCCCGCTGCAGGAATGTCGATAATTAAACCAACCTGCAGCTCGCTATTTCAGCGCTCGATCGACAGACCCATATATTTTGCTTTCATTTTCTTTTTAATCCATCCGGCTATGAATCCATTCCTTCCTCGTATAAATTACTAGCGCCGCCTCGATAGAGACTTCATCGATATCGGTGAAAATCAACCACGATAAATCCAACGTCTATAGGTTATAAAAAATGAGTGAAACGGGAGAACAAGAGGGGTCCGCAGCGGTATCGATAAAAAAAATAAATGGTGGTCTTCTGCGTGATATGTTGGGATTAAGCAAGGAACATCAATAAGTAGCTTTCAAAATTCCGCGCACACCGGTACACGAGAGAGGCGCGGGAAAAAATTGAAAGGCGACTCAAATATGTCGTCTGAATATTAAAAAGCAAAATACTGAATAATGCAGCGGGTGAGCTGCGAATGATATAAGAGTGTAAGACGATTGCTGGAGCTATTTGCAAGCCATTAGTGTTGATAAAGCGTAACGGAATTTCGTACTGACGACTTTTATGAGGACACCCGACGGCCTTTTTGACATCATTATATTTGTTTCCGTGTCCGCCGTATATGAGATTTCTTTTATCTGGTAATCTTCGAGTTCGTTCCGAAATGGAGTGCTTTTTTATGTTCTAAGGTTTGTCACGTTCTTAATAATTTGTAAACGTTTGTAAGCGTACTTTTTCTAACAAATTTTATTTCATTGTTTTTCTGATAGCAAGGTACCTACCTACGCATAAACTTAAAAATAACGCTTAAAATATCCCTATGGATATGAGACGGGACATTTTAGTACATATTTTCAACGGAGTTTTAAATAATAAAAACAGAAGGAAGTTTGCGAACATTTATTTAATATCCGTTTAGCTACATAAAATGTAAATAGGTTTGGCACACAGAGTAACAATTGGATCCACTGTTTTTAAAAAACACAATGGGATGTTTCTTTATTAGCCTTTTTGTACTGTAAACCTAGTTATTCCTACATATTCTATTTTTCATTTAAAATTGCTTTTATTTGATACCCAATGGGCATTAAACTAATTTCCGGCTGTTCATTTTTCCTTAAAAAAACAACATGGCTGACAAAATGAAAAATTTGTTCGTTTTCTCTCAATTTCTGAGCAAATTATTAAAAGCTACGAAATTTGGAGAATTTCCTCAATCCGTGATTAAATAAAGGTATTTGGGAGGGATAGGAAAAAAATATAATGAGTAGCGTCACCTTTGGTTGGGACTTTGGGACCCAGCCCATCCATTGGTTGGTACGTTAGGTCTAAGTAAAATACATGAGACGGTCATTACTAGGGATAATCCCGGAGATAAGTGCGACGTGAACTAAGGGATGGCTTTAAGCAATCCGATAGATTTCCATTTTGCGAACCCCGATTGTATATCTTAATCACCGTTACAGCGAATGAAAAACACTCTCTTTTATTATTCAATAACAGGCTTTTAGAAAGCGCTGCCGATGTTTTTAGTGGGCGTTTAAGTCTAAAGGAAAAAATATACTACTTTTATCTCGTTTAGTTGAGAGATATTTTCATTTACATATTGATTAAATATTTCGATGGAATAGAACCGTGTTTCGGGTTCGCGAAAAGTGGAAAGAGTGGAGGGAGGCCTTTGCCCTGGAGTGGGACAGAGTAGGCTAGCAAAAAAAAAAAAAAAAAAATAGAACTAACTTTTTTGGCATTTTTTCTTCATCGACATGGTCTCGAAGTACACAAGTCTTTGAAGTCAATGATCGGTTTGAAATGTAACATTTTCTTTCTATACCAGTGTGGTGTGACCTTTCGGATACATGTGCGTATTGTATAATCATCACTTGCTTTGGTTGAGGAAAAACTTCGTGAGGAAACCAGTAGGTATACCTAAGAGATTTTTCACGACGGCATGTAAAGCCAAGTCAGAGACCATGGGTAGCATAAACACTCTGACACCGTCGGGGCTGCGGGTTGAAGGGCTAAGAAGGAACATGGGTGGTTTTTAGTCAGTAGAAGTCTGACACTCCCTTTCGCTCTGCCCAAGAGCGGATTTATTTTATTATTTGATGAATTTCCAACCACCATAAAAAAGGCAGGCACTAACCACACGATAAAGAAGGTTTTTTCATCGACATGGTTTGGATGTCACAAGTCAACATGATTTGTTACACAAGCTAAAGAAGAACAAGTTTCGTTCCTATAATAATAATTCTCGCACCAAAACGCTTTTACGAACCAATCTGCTAATACAATACGACAATCCACTCATTTCTGCATAACGACTCTCAATGAGCATCTGGGGGCAACTTTTTACCTACCCTCTACCCAGGTACCGTCACAAAGGCAAAAGTACTAAAGACAAAATAGGTGTCGGAATTTTCGCCGGGAAAATGCAATTTTAGACAATAAAGTGCACATGGGCCATTAGAGATAGTAAGTGGTGGCTGTAAACACTACCAGGGACTATAACGTCGCTTTTATATTCACACTTAAGTTTATTGAAAGCCTGCTTACTGCAGTTTTAAGTGGTGGTGCCAGTGGAATGTGGCCTTAAGGGGATTGTAAAGATGCTTCTTAGTTTTAGAGGTGTTTTATTACAAGTTATTTGAGTTTACTCTTTGCAAATAAGTGTAGAATTTAATTTAGTAAGGGTTTTGAATGGAACCTATTTATTTGTTCTAAATGAGGATACAAATGAACCGACCCTTTCCAATTCATTTACCTTCAAAATCAACTGTATCCTAATCCGAAATTAATATCGCAAGTAACAGAACCCACGATAAAATCCTCAATACGTATATGTATTCTATATATTATATAAATTTACCCAGGGAGGTACTGGTGCGGTCCGCATCAAAATTTGTCCTATCTCATTTCACAGCCGACCCTACACGAGCCATTTAATTTACTAACAATTAAAAGGAGGATTTCCTAGGGTTCTTCACATATCATTAACTTTTTACAGTGCGACGCCTAACAAATTTGTTTAACACTCGCAAATGATGGACGTTTCAGATTAAGGGGTGGTCAGTGGCTTTCTTTTGTGCACTTGGCAAATAAAAGGGTTACTCGTGCTTTGGTGACAAATTAGCCTATAGAGGAAAAGTTCTGCGTGTGGATAGTGGCCCAGGAGTGTGAGTAAATAATAAATATTCTGCAAATTGATTTAAAAACATCATCTTTTGTTATGTGTTATTGTGAAGACATCATCTTGGTTTGATCATGTGATGCCTAAAACTAGTTATTATCTGAGATGGGTGTTAGGGTGTTAGTATGGCCAAGAAAAGAAAGACAATAATATGCATAGCAGTCAAGACAATGATAGCAAAAACTTATTTTTGACTATCTTTACGTATTGGCAGCTAAGACTGTTTTGTTTTTTTGCAAAATAGTTGCAAAAAAACAGAAAAACTTGAAAAGCTATTTAATTCTGAAATGTAATTTAAAACTTGGCAATATTTTTGAGGTACTTTGTTTATATCTGGCATTGGCACGCGATAGAGCCTAGCTGGCAAGTCTTGGCACGACCTCTTGGCAGGATCTTTATTTACACTGCATAAAATATCTGATACGTGAACCAAATTCATTGTAGTACCTAAATATGAAAACTATTTTTTTTGTAATATTTTTCATGGCTTGAAAATTATAACGAGAAACAATCTTCGTGATGTAGGCACAAAAACAGTTTACAGCGGATTATATACAAAATGTGTAGGTAAGTGATTAAAAATACTTCGTGTGAACTTATGAATATTAATACAGGACCTTTATTTCAATCTCAAAACAACCATTTCTATGTAAAACCCGTTTTTTGTACCAACACATTTTATACTTGAACATTTGGTACTTAAACATTTTGTACCTAAACATTTTGTTTTACAGCATGGTTGTTTTCATAGTCAAAACAAATAAAGAAAAATCCAGTCCGATCGACAAAAACTACGACAAACTTCTCGCTGTCACGACAAACTCGATCAAGAAAGAAAAGAAAAACAACCGCCAAGCGTCGGCTTTCCATCGATCATCAGTTACTATCGCCAACAAAAGTGCTTCACTAATAAAAAATTAAGCCTATTACGGATCGCAAATCGCGGCTTATATCGCATTATTCGATCGTCGCGCACAGTCAAGATGTTCATTGCTATTTATTAGCCTCGGCCCGGACAAACAGTGGCCTAATCGACGTTACGGATTTACGATGCGATTCCGGACGACGGATTAAAATGGCCGTCCGGGAAATGTATGTGTTGCGCTGTTTGGACTAGTAGCTAAGTATTTGTGTGTGTTTTTTTTGTTTTTCTAATTAGGGATCGTGATTAATGTGAAGTAAGAGGCGTAGATTACTTTAAACTATTTTGTTCTATTTTTCTCTTTTTTTCTTTCTCTGTAGGTGTCAGGGTTTTTATGCCACCTATGCCCCCTCTGACTTAGGTTTACATGCAATCGAAAAATGTCTTTTTTTTTTGGTGGGTGGAAAATCATCAAATAACCCCTTCCACTCTTGGGCAGAGCGGAAGGAAGTGTCAGACTTCTACTGACTAAAAACCACCCGTGTTCCGAGGCCGTGGTATCTCTTTTGAACAACCCGCAGCCCCGAATGTCTCTCAAGTTGGTTTTCTAATGACGTTTTCCGTCACAAAAGCAAGTGATAATTAATTATACAATACGCACATGAATCATCATTTTTTTTTATTGTTCTTACTAATCGTAACACTGTCTACATTTTCTGAGCTGCAAATTTTATAATAGGTAATGGTTAAGTCCAGGTTCACTATTAAATAGATACCTATACACTAAATAGAAGTACCTCTACAGCTATCAGCATTAAACTTAACTACTCTCATTTAAATAAATGGGTTTCACTGACATTTGGTTTGGTATTTATTTTAGTACAGAGGTTAATAATGTTACCTAGTCTATTATTTTAATTCAAAACGCGGATATCAGATGTCATATAAAACGTAATTTATCAGCCATTACGTATTTTGTTAAAGTGTCCCTAGTTAAACACAATGGCCTGCAATTGTCATAAAACTGAATATTCTATGTGGCTGAAATGTTCTTGTTTCTTTTTTTTTTCGACTGTCATCTGTCCACTTTTCCTGCCAAACTAAATTCCGGCGTTATATATTTTCAGCTTCATGTAAGCTAGGAAACGGCTGCAGGCCGGTTTAATTATCCGCATTCCGGGTGGACAAATTGTTCGCCCGCTTCGTCCCCGGATATTAATTTCGATACATTGTCCCTACCAGGGCACTGAAGCGACGGCGATTATTTCCAAACGAGAGGCTAGCCTAAAGTAACGGTACTGTCGGCAAAAAATCGCAACACATTTCGTGGTACGGGGCGAAATTTAGCATAGAACAAGTTCGAACATAAAGAAGCGTTTATTCTCTCTATTAGCGTCACAGATATTTCTGCTCCGTAATCTGACAAACGGTCGGTGGGAATCAGAGTTCAGAGCTCACGGTGCGAAACTTGGGCGGCGAACGGCTCCGCTGAGATATGCTTTAGATAAAGATTATTTATACAGTGTCTTATTTTACAAATCCAATTTCCGCGTGAATACACGGGTCGGTTGTAAATAACGCAGACAAAGCTTTGCCGGAATCGCGCACCGTTCGATACATTATGCAGACCACGCTCCGTTGCTCCGCGCAATGAGCTCTGTAAATATACCAGGCACATCTGAATCCTTGCTTTTTTTTGTTTCTATTTCCTTTTTTGCAGTTTTCGATATTCTAATTTAGAATTTTCTCGAAATTGTGCAGTTAAAAAGTCGTGTATTGGATTTTTTTTGCTGTTTTCGTTTTTGGAATGGTTCGCTATTTGGGATTGCTTTGGAAAATGCGTGACGAGTTTTTGCTTATTAAGAAAATAAGCTGTTGAACAGTTAACTGTATCAAAAATAAACTAGGCTTGTATTCTTGTTAAATTTTCTTGCAAGGCCGAAAATTAGGAGTTTAGCTATCCAAACGTAGTAAGCATTAAATATGTAGGTCAGAGCAAAAGATAATAATTTCCGGGATTCAAGCCAGTTCCCCCTAAACGCTACAGAGAAATGAAATGCGTAAGTAATACAACATAATCTACATACAGGGTTCCCTGGCCTCATTGGAGCCGAATCAAGCATCGAATTACAACACGAACGTTAAATATCGATTAGAATACCATCTATCATGTCCTGATCCAAATAAAATCGTTTCTCCCAAAGAAAATACGTAAACAAATCTAATTCATTTATATCTCTCCGACATCCGTTAGCGCTATCGGGATAACGTTTTCTGCGCCATTAATTTCGAAAAAAAACCTGGTATGATATCTTAACTGGGTTCCCGGTTTCCCCTAACATAAAGCACAGTGTTCCAAACGCATTATCCGGGAGCAAAAAGCAGCAAAGTCGTGTAGCATAGCTGTAGTCACAATAACAACGGGAACACGCCCATGCACTCCTTATCATGACAGTCGAAAGGCACTTTTTCATTTTTCTTTTGTTCCCGCTACTCGTGTTTTTGCTAGTGTGCACGACTGTCTCTAAGGGCAGCCAGCTATAGTGGAAAAGTCATGTGATTTAGAGACGTCAAAAATGTTATATTCGTTACGCAGTGTGCCTGTGTGCGTTACTTGTGGCTTGCGTGACATATTTTCTTAGTGTCGAGGATGACAAATGGCTAGATAAATCACAGAGAGCAAGATTTTCTTTTAAAACTTTTATTTCTTCGTATATGTTACAAGTTTTTGTGTTTACGTCTGAACGCCTCATTTATTATGACGTTCTATCTGTCTGATGTTGAAAGTTACGTTAACAACGGGATTTACTTTATTTTTGGGAGATGTTAAGATAGTTGGAGACTGTTATCAGTTTTAGTTGAATAATGAATTAAGTAGAGCCTTACAAAACGGAAAACTGAACGTGATGAGGAAATATGAGGATCTGGTGATGCGTGGCTTTAGCTTAACTTTTAAAATTCTTTATAAAAAAATCAAATGTTCTCTAACAACACCCTCTGCAAAAAGTAACGTGAAGTACAGCTGTTGGTATATATTATGCTTTGTCTCATAAGTGCCACAAGAACGAGCACTAAAGAAATTGCCGTATTTTTAACCAACTTCCAAAAAGGAGGAAGTTCTCAATTCATCTGTATTTTTTTTCCGCATAACCCTATCATTTATTAACTGATTTAATTTTTTTTTTAGACAGAGGACACTCCCGAGGTGGTCCCATTCTCACCATGTCAGGATATGATGATGGGATCCCAGGGAAATCGAGGGCAACCCTCAAATATAGGCGCTTGTTACGTTTTCATGTATTTTCTAAAGCTGTTCAAGTATTTTCTAAAATCAACATAGTTTACCACGATGTCAATTCAAGCTGATTCGGTGCCTTCCATCCGTGATTGGATCTGTATTGGATGTCAAGATTGGTATAATGCATAAGTGGCGACAAATCGTCAATCGTCGCCCACAGCAAAGGGTAACCTATTTGTAGCAATTGGCTATTATATGCGTGGGAATATAAATATATTTTATTCACAATAAATTTAGGTACTTTTGGCCTTACGAATAAGTGCCGGGGCACACGATGCGTTGCGGCGCCGCACCGCAGAGATTTCGACGAATCGCCTTCAATTTCACTGGTCGTGTGCGCGCCGATTCGTCGAAATCTTTGCGGTGCGGCGCCGCAACGCATCGTGTGCCCGGGCACTGAGGTAATATTTCTTTATTACCTACTTATACTGTTTTTTAAAGGATGGGAAATCCTCAAATGATTCCTACCACTCTGGGCTTTGGGTGGAGCAGAAGGGAGTGTCAGTCTGGTGAAAACCCATCCGTGTTCTTAATAATGCTCTTTGCGTTCCAGGGCCGCGGTAACTCTTTCGAACAAAATCCGCATCTGGCAGGATTACTTACAGTGCTGCATGGGTATTCTGGCTCTTGGTCTTAATGAAACGTAGCACTATAGAATTGGCTATTTGACTGCTATTCAAAATTCATGAAAATGTTGTTATTTCAAAGAACTAACAGAAATAACACGATGTGTGAAAAAAGAAATAAAATCGATAAAAAATGGAGTAAGCTACATGCTTTAGAAGTTTTTAGTGGAGCTACTTTCTATCCTTGTCGCGAAAAACGACCATTTGTAGTGGTATGAAATATGACGTCACTTCTGTAGCGTTGTCTTTGTCTAGCAAGTCATTTAAAATCAGTTATAACTACTTATAACTAAGCCATTTTTTGATCGATTTTGTTATTTCTGTTAGTTCTCTGAAATAACATAACATTTTCGTGAATTTTTAACAGTAGTCAAATAGCCAAATACCAGAAACAATTAAACTAATATTTACCACTAATTTTACAGTCAAGCGCCGAAATAACCATGCAGTACAATCGACTGTGAAATTATTCTAAAACCACGATAGCGCTTGAAAGCGAATTTACGATAAATACACCTATAGACGAATCGTGATAAAAGGGTGTGAACGTACCTAGGGTTGGTAAAAACGCAAATTTCCGGCGGCGCCGCTTCTAAAGTACTTTAGACTTTGAATTTGGTCTTTCACCTCTTCATAACAATGGCAAAATGTCTCCCACAACACAAACTAGATAGCAGCGGTGACTATAAACAAGTACATATAAACGTATGTCTACTAGTTCAAGCAAAATTGAACTTTAACTCTTGCCTGGTAAGGTACTTTAAGTAGTAAGTAAATTTTCTAAACAGCTTAGATTTATATAGCGTTTTCTTTAGTGTTAGCCACAAACAAAACTATGAATCCTACTTACAGAAAAAAATATCATTTCAGTTGCTTCTTTTTGACATCGTTGACAGAATAAATGAAAGACAGATCGAAGAAAGTACCTATCTGATCTTTATGAAGAATATTAAAATACAATAGTTCACAAATATGTTTAGGGATTCATATCAACGCGGCTTGCTTACCATATTTTTTAGCTGCGGCTCTAAGCCTCTGAAAATTTGGGATACATACACCCAAGATGGGTATATCACTAAGTTTTTGGACGAGGATATAAAGTCCACGGTTTTAGAAATTGGAGGATCTAATGTAAGTACAACATACATGATATGTCCTAAAGGCAAACAGGTGCTGGGAATAACGATGCCGTTTTTGGTCATGATTGTAAAGAACATAAAGAAATATTTTTCTTTCGAAGTTACTATTCTGGATGATACAGGAACTAGGAGAAGATTTCGCGTATCAAACTTCCAGAGTACAACGCAGATCTTACCGCTATGTACCGTGATGCCAATATCTCTTTCTGATGGCTGGAACCAAATCCAATTCAATATGTCTGACTTTTGTAGACGAGCGTACCAAAAACAATTTGTTGAAGTGCAAAAATGTAAAATAAACGCTAATATACGTGTAAGACGTATATATTTTGCAGACAGAATCTTTGCAGAAGACAAACTGCCGGCAGAGTATAAACTGTTTATCCCCCTGAAAAAGAAGCCAGCTAAAGATAAACCCAAATCAACCGAAGAAAATGTGGCACCTGAAAACATACTAATTAAAACAGCATCTCAAATGCAAGAAGAAAGAATGTCATCTAAAGTTTTAGAAAAGCCAGCCAGTCTTGTTACTATAAAACCAACGCCTGAAGCTGCTGCAGCAGAAAGCGCTTCTGATCAGACACATGGTGAACAACTAGTTGCTGCAGGTGAACAACCACTTGGTGCGAGTGAACAACCAGTTGCTGCGGATGAACAACCAGTTGCTGCGGGAGAAGAGCCCGTTGCTGCGGTCGGAGAAACGGTCGCTGTGGTAGATGGTGGTCCTGATCAGGGTGATGCGGTGGCAGCAGATCCACTAGCAACGGCTATGGAGCCGGTTACCGAGGTAGAAGTTCCAGCTGCTGCTGATGAAACACCAGCCGCTGATGAGGCTCCCACAGAAACTACTGACCCGGTAAAAGAAAAATCTTTAGAAAAAACGGGAAGTGCTGGTCGATTAGAGACGATTGAAGAGAAAGAATAATGAATGCTGGTTAGTATTATGGTTAGTAAGCATGCAGATGGTTTGCATGATCATCTGGTTTTAGAAGTGAATTATTATTGAATTATTGTATTTAAAGTCTAGTTAGTGGTTAGTGTTTTCTTGTGTAGTATCAGTAATATGTACTACATTGTTATAATTCCGATTTCTTTTTTATAAGATTAAGTTAATTTATGGTTCTTGTGAAGATTAAATTGTTATTTAATTTACGGTTTGGTTCTGAGTTCCTGACGCAATAATTGTGTCCGCTTAAAACCACGCGGGTGCACGGAGCGGGTGCCTGTGTCAAAATGTATACCCGCATCTATTACCCCCGTTCATAGGATTTTCACAAGCGTACACACCCGCGCGTTTTTATGCGTTACTTGGCTGCAGAAACACTTGGATTGCAGGTGGACAGACAGCCTCTCCTGCAAGCAGCTGCGGCCAAGTATGTGATGCGCATTTGGTTTGTGCTGTTTATCTCGACTCGTGCGACCTCTGTTACGCACGCGTCGATCAACTATCAAACTGTCACTTTCTGCATGTGCAACTTGTACGCGAACCACTTGCATTACGCTTAAAAGTATTTACTGACTAATATTTTAACAATGAAACAGTTCAGATTGACTTGTTGCTGTACAAATCGAATCTTAGATTAGCACCTTGGAGGAGCTTCTCTACTGTCCTGTCCGATGACCTACCGACTTTTGTGCTAAGAAAAAAATCTAAAACCCGACGACGACAAAATGTGAAACAAGATGAAAAAGTATGAAACAAGATTTTCAGGATGCTGAAATAAACATGGTAACTGGAAAAACAAGAACAAAACAAAAAGAAAAGCCGCAGTCATACGTTATGGGTACCAACCTATTCACTTTAATAACGTGTGACTGCGGCTTTTCTTTTTTTTAACTAAACAATTTTGGTGTTACTTTATTTTTTTTTAACACATGTCTTTTTGTCCGCTGGAGGGCGTCACTTAAAATTTGAGCATATTTTGGAAATGTACAAGTGAAGTCCTTTTTTCAATTCAATTCAATTCAATTTTATTTATATCAGATTACATCACAATTATGCATAATAATCATCCATATACAATTTTTAAAATAATAATAATACAAAGTAAAAATAAAACATAACACAATATTAAAAACAATGGACAAAGTAAACAGACCTTTCAAATGATATCAAACGCGGCGTATTTAACTCCATTTTTATTTTTTAACACGTTACTTTTTGTCCGCTTGAGGGTGCCATGTCGAGTTTTGTGACACGTCACGTAGTAAGTTTAGTGGACAATTAAGGCGGTTCTAACGATACCTGATATGTCGAGTTCCGATAAGTAGATTAGGAGCTATGAGAGAACAGATGAACATACTCACATACATACATAGCCTGTCAAAATCATAACCCTCCTGCCGCAGTCGGGTAAAAACTGTAGAATGCGATATTTAGCGCTGGTACTATCTTCCATTAAAGAGATGCACGCGCCCCCGCTTGTTTTAGTTTTTTTACGATTCTAAGAAGCATAACTCACTTTCTATCAGAACTTAAAGCAGTTTTTATTGAATAAAGTCATTATGCACATAATAAAATCTACAGCGAATTGTTAGAATAAGCGTAACTTTTTTTCAAAAATCCTTTTTGTAAATACTTTTTCTTTTTATGGATCGACATCTGTCAATGCATGTCAAAAAGACAAACGTCGAAGTGCTTCGAAATGATAAACAATAACTGCGAACGTGTCTGAAACAAATAATTATTAATATTTTTATTGTCATTGTTCAACGAATCAATAAACGATGTTCAAAAATACTTACCAAAATGGATTGTTGTCCATATTTTACAGTTGTGGGTCCAACCCTCTCGCGATATGGGACATGGAAGTGAAAAATGGACACATAAAACGACTCACTGACAGTGAAGTCAATTCTATTGTCCTGGAAATCGTGAGTACAAACGTTGCAACAACGTATATAACATGTCCAAAGAACAACCAAGTACTAGGTATAAAGTTACCTTTTCTTGTCATGATTGTGAAGAACATGAAGCGCTATTTCTCTTTCGAGATAACTATACTTGATGATAAAAATATGAGGAGGCGTTTCAGAATTTCTAATTTCCAATCAACAACGAAAATCAAGCCATTTTGTACAAGCATGCCTATAGGCTTGGCAAGTGGTTGGAACCAGATACAATTTAATCTTGCCGATTTCACGAGAAGGGCATACGGAACGCAATTTATGGAAGCTTTACGAGTGCAAATACATGCTAATGCAAGACTTAGACGAATTTACTTCAGTGAAAAGCTTTACACTGAAGATGAATTGCCACAGGATTACAAACTATATTTGCCTATGGAGCGAAAACTGAAAAAAGGGAAAGAGAAAAAGGAAGAAGCGGCACCACCTGCTCCTGCGGCCGTGGCAGGTAAAGGAGGGCCACCTCCACCGGCCAAAGCTCCAGCAAAAGCTTCTGGAGAGCAAACACCCGTTGCACCGACAGAAGCAGCACCAGCGGCTGCTGAAGAACCTAAAGCAGCTGCACAAGGTGAAATACCTGCAGAAGAAGCTGCAACACCGGCAGTTGAGAGCGAAGCTCCAGGGGAGGGTGAAGCGCCAGCCGAGGGCGAAGCGTCAGCCGAGGGCAAAGCACCAACTGACGGCGAAGCACCGGCCGAACCCGAAGTACTGGAAGAAGCCGAAGCACCGGCCGAAGTTGCAGCTCCAGCTGAAGTCGAGGGACCTGCAGAGGCCGCTGAAGCCGCTCCTGAGGCCGAAGCGCCGGCAGAAACCGCTGAACCACCGGCCGAGTAAGTTAAGAATGAAGAAGAAATAATTATGTTGGGTTAAGATTTTTGATTGATTTACGTTCGTTTATTAATTTCGTTCTAATTATTTTTAGACATCGTTGATCGTATATTATGTACTTATATTTTCGTTAATAATATAATGTTTATTTCTTCCTGTAATAACATGTAGATTATATTGTGTAGGGAATTTATTAATATTATTAAATGCCTGCGAGTTCTGATCTGTTCATATTTTGTACAGGCGAATATATTTCTTTCTCTACTTACTATACAGCGATTATTAAATATTGTTGTATTGTTCGTCCAACTTGAATTGACCTAACATAACAGAACATAATCTTGGCATAAACACATTACGAGTAACATCTGAAAACGAAAAAAAGCGGTTATTTGCCAAACTGAAGTGCCTTTGTAGCGTTCAATATGCAAAAGCGGGTCATAAAATCGTACTATAGCCGGTTGTTGGCATCTCTTTAATAGTTTATGCTCTGGTCTATGGTGCGAAATTCCGCCCATTATTTAGGGGTGACTCCCGTCAAACTGCCAGTACATACATCCGGGATTTTATGGATAACTGCTTACAGTAACGCTTATTCGTTACGTTTCGAGTTTAGAGGATACGTTATTGCTCTTATAAGTATTGGAAGACGTGTGAACGCAATTTTGCGAGTTGAATTAAGTATAGTTGAAGTGTCATGTCGTTTTAGTCAGTAATCTGATCTAAATTTATTTTTGATTTGACGGAGGCCTTTGCATTGCTGAGTAGGACAAAATAGGTTAATTAAAAATTTAAACATTTAAATAAATCTCATTAAACAAAATTAAATGGTTAACTTCCTTTTTCTAACAGTTTAAAAACATTAGCTCAGAGTTTCAGAAATAGTATCACACAATAGAAGTATCTAGGTAATAGTTGATGTGGTCGATTACATTAATAAAGTACAGCAATAATTTAAATCTCAGGTACCTTCATTATAACTCTTTGGAAGCAATTTGTACTGAAAATAATAGCGTCTTTGTTCCCCGACAGATGTCACTGTTGTTAGCATAAATGAATACTAAATATTTTACGAACTCCTCCAATGCGGTGGGCTGACACGTAAAAACCTGTCAATGAGACAATTTTTTTCTGTGACCGAACCAGACAGGACAGTACTTTTTAATATAAAGGTTGACCGACGTTTCAAAGAAGCATTTTTGCACAATATGCAATATGCTCCCTACAAAATAAATGCGCTCCAGCAATAACTTTAGTTTATCCGTGATCATGGTAGTTTGCAAACATAAGTAAATATCCCGTTTTCAGTATTAGATCACTAAACATGTAGTTTTATAAACGTAAATAAAACTAGGTTTACAAACAACATTGTATGCCCGAAAAAATGGCAATGCAATCCGAATAGAGCACACATTCGGATTCAATGTCGCCTTGGAAGTTACAATAACAAACTACTGGCTTAAACCATGATCTATACCACGAAACCTCCACACACAACTGAATCGTCAAACGGATAACATACACGACCTTTTGCAGGTTTAACCCATTTAATTTAACTTTTTTAGGGTTCCGTACCTCGAAAGGAAAAACGGAACCCTTATAGGATCACTTTGTTGTCCGTCCGTCCGTCTGTCTGTCTGTCAAGACCCTTTTTCTCAGAAACGCGTAAAGGTATCAAGCTGAAATTTATATCAAATACTCAAGTCTACTGTCCCTTAAAGCTGTGAAAAAATAAAACTTCTAAGCCAATGCAATCAAAAGATACAGCCGTTTATGCCGCAAGTTTTTGACACTCGCAAGGGAATCAAAACCCACAGGATACTTCCCGAGAACTCAGAATCTTGAAATTTGGTACAAAGCAACCGTAAATTTTTAGTTACATCATATAATAAAAATATTTTTAATAATTTTAAACTTTGTTTGTACGGAACCGTCGCCGCGTCGGTACGCGAGCCCGACTCGAACTTGGCCTGATTTTTTTCCTATACAAACTCTAAGAACTATGATGAAAAGAATCGCCAAAAAAGGCTCTTTAATCATCGACGTTGTGCACACAAATTGAAATGGAGTAACGTATGTTGACCTTTATCTTTTTTTCTATTTGATGCTCTAAAAATATCAAGGGAAGGTATCTTTGCTCTTTTCTGAGTGATCGGTGTTTTTTTTTGTTTATTATTTCCTGGTATCAGATTAATAGTAGATTATTTAAGGGTTGCGGTACGTGAATGTTCTTTTTACGTATGAAAAAATATATGGCTATGAGGTGGGAGTTATGTGAATTTTGTTTCTGGAGGTTATTACTAAACGTTCCACGTCGAATGTAAAATAAATGAATTTAGCTTTTTGACGGCACGGTTGGTGCAGTGGCTGAGCGATTGGACTTCTGCGCTGCGTGTCACGAGTTCGATCCCCGCAGGAAACAAATATTTGTATGGCCTATAGATAGTTGTTTCGGGTCTGGGTATTTGGGTTGTGAACGCACCCACGATACAGGAGAAATTCCTAGTGATACAGGAGAAATTCCTGTAATTCCTAGTTTTTATTTGAAAAAAAAAAACTCAAATTCTTCTTCAATATTTCATCTACCTTTGCAAGTTAAACATGAATAGTGGAGTACTTGAGCCTCATCGACTCAACTGAAACCAGATGTCACTTACGAAAAGTACCTAAAATAATAATAATAACAGAAATATCACAGAAAGCGTTACACATAAATAATAACATCATAATCGTATCTAATCTGAGACCGAAAGTGGCTCACAGCTAACGAGTCACGATAAAAGTAATGGCGGCCATATATGTACCTATATATATGTGTATCTTAAGTCATATACTAGGTATATACAAAATACATGATCTCGTACATATTCGCTCAACATAAACGTTGGTAATAAGTTAGCGTGGTGTAGCGAACGATAAATCACGTAGCGATGTAACTGGTACATTTGGTCTGAGCTATAAGCGGGGAGCGGGTATGGTTGGGTCACAGTCTGATTTTTTATAGTATTCTTTTTTTTTTGGAAGTGATGAATCATCAAATGACTCCTCCTGCTAGGCTAGACTTCTACTGATTAAAAACCACCCGTGTTCCTTCTTAGCCCTTTGTGTCCGGGGCCGCGGCATCTCTTTCGAATAACCCGCATTCCCGGCAGGTAAGCTATTTATGCAAAAATTGCTCAAAGTTTTCTGTTACTGCTAGTCACTCTGTGGTCAGTTTTCCATTACGCAATTCTTTTGAGCAGGGCGCAGCTCTATAATAATAAGCAAACGATTTTAAAGACAAACGATTGATTACGGTGTTGTTTAAACAATCAATAAATCACGCTTTTCATACAAATTTATTCGCGTTAATCTTATATAAAAAAAACTATTTCAACTCACATCCTCGTTAATATCACAATTTATAATACTTGTGATTTTCTGTTCTTAATACATTATTATAGAAAACTAGCTGTGCCCGCGACTTCGTTCGCGTGCTTGTCGGAAACTAAAATGCGTCGCTTAGATAAAAGTACGTTAAATCATTGCCCTGCGTTAACTTACTGCCGCTGTAGAAAATAAGAAGAGGGTAATGCAAAGTACTGACTATGTCTAATACTAAAGTTTAGATGGATGGGTGTTTGTTAATCAACCACGTCAGAACGGCCGAACGGATCTTGAAGAAATTTGAAACAGGTACATTATAGTCGACAGGTACTGTCGTTGGCGCGTTCGTGTTCCACGCGCGCCTCAAAGATATGTCAGCAACAATTAAGGGGTCCTTTGGGGCCCCTTAATTGTTGCTGCCGTCGTCTGCCGGGGCTGACGGTTGTCCGCAAGAGATACCACGGCCCCGAAACACAAAGAGCTAAGAAGAAACGTGGGTGGTTTTTAGTCAGTAGAAGTCTGACACTTTCTTCCGCTCCGCCCAGAGCGGGATGAGTCATTTGATAATTTACGAACCACAAAAAAGGGGGGATTAGAGGCTGTTTCGAGAGGTACCTGTACCGAGTCTGGGACATCGAATCTGAAATGGAACGCCGTCACCTCCTTCTGCGAAGCAGTAATGCTAGCGAAAGAGGTGAACGTAAGAGGGACACAACCCCTCTTCCTAGCCGCCGCGGGAGACGCTCCGGGCATCGGGGGCCACGTGATGGCTTCCGGCCACCGTAGGCGCGGGCCTGTGAACGGTGAGTAACGGGCTAGTTAATCGTTCGTCAGTCCTATGACGATGGAGGCGCGTTCGTGTTCCACGCGCGTCTCAAAGGGATGTCAGCAACATTGAAGGGGCTCCCAAGGACCGACGCCCGTCGGGGCTGCGGGTTGTTCGAAAGAAATACCGCGGCCTCGACACATAGGGCTAACAACACACCACATCTATATAAAGACATGTTTGGTGCAGTGGCTGGACGATTAACAGTAGCACTGCGTGTCGCAGGTTCGATTCCCACACGGTACAAACAAAGTATGCCGTGGGTTTTATCCAATTTTAATTTAGTTTAAAAAAAATAGTATTTTTATACTGTGTAATTGGTAAATCTTTATTTGTTGACATGTTGTTTCATGAAACATAATTATGTTTATTTAATAACACCGCGGTTTAGAAAATGACATCAAATGAATAACGCCATCTGTCGAAGACGAAGATAAACTGCTAAAAAAGAGCGATCAAACACACTATAGGGTTTAGGCTATGTAGATTTTGAAAACAGCGTCATTTAGACTAATATCTACGTACCTTTTGCTATCATTACTTATTTAAAGTTATCTTGTGAAGGCATTTATTAATAAGTACCATATTCGTTCAATTGACCATAATGATAAGTTCTTCTTGAAAACTATAAATGCATATATCTTTTGATAGAGAGCACCGATTACGATGAAACAAAGACTAAGTAATAGCCCAAGTTACGCACAATATTTATGTATAAAAGTTATCTACATTCGTTTTGTAAATTTGACGTGATGCTTAGTCATCGAAACAGACAAACAGACAAACAGATAAACAGACAAACAGACAAAAATTCCAAAAATGCTGGAAATGTGTTCTGTTGGTTATACTTTAATACCCTGACAATTTTTTTTTTAAATATTTTCGATGTACAAAAAAGATTTTTCTACAGATTTATTATATGTATAGATGTGATTTTATTATTAGGCATATTTGTGTCTTACGCAATAAACCTTAAAGTAAACTGCTCGCATTTCATTAGCAATACTAATATCATATAGGTAATTAAAGCGGCCATAATAAACCTTTCTAAATGGAAAATTACGCCATAAAAGTTGTAATACCAAGTAATTATGAGAATAAGACCCGCAAAGGAGCAATAGTTCTGTTTTAAAACAGGGAGCGAAGTTGCGAAGGTGCTATTAAACTTGTAATGGCACTAGTCCTCGTTAATTTGTTAATAAAATGGAGTATAATGCAACAAAAAATATGAACAACAAATAGAATTTAACAATTTAATTTCTATTTTGTATAATGTGAACGGTTAATGACTCCAATATTAGTTATATTCTGATGATTAAATTAGATCTTAGTAAAATCAGTGCTCATTCCGTATCAAAAATGAAATAATCAGAAGGAAACAAAGTGATTCAGAAAAAAAACTTAATACTACAATAATGGAACGAATATAATATAATAAATATAATATATAATGAATATCTACGAATATTTTTTTTTTATCCTGTGGCGGTGTTTTCTATCCGATTTCTTACACATTGTTTTTTTAAATTCGTATTGATATTGTGGTATTGCACATTGCCCGCTCCGCTTATGCTTTGGCCCACATGCAAGCGAACTGAAGCTAAGCGAACAGTCCGCCGCGTCGGCTTCGCGTTATATTAAAGCCTTAATTTACTGCTGCATTATTAAGCAACGGCAAAAATTGGTCATAAATAAGAATTTACTAACTATATGTATTGTTGGTATACTGATTAGCCTGCTACAGTTTTTATTCTGTGGGAAATATGGGTGATTTAGTACTCTGTATGTGAAATTCGTGTAATTTATTTAATGCTAGTACAATCTACTCCAAAGATATTTTGCAATTTTATAAGGTTTTCTGTTATTTTATGACGGAATGTTTAGTTTAGGTACCGTTAAATTTTCATTTTATCAAAGTCAAAATTTATGTTTGGTAGATAAATCAAAATTCCGTGTAAATCCACACAGAAAATTCATCTCTCAAAATACTCAAAATATTTTCTCTTACATATTTTCCAGAAACTACCACAAAATTCACGACACACAAAAACGTTGTAATCGAAAACCGTCAGGACACCAGCAAAATTATCCCGTACGGCCACAAAACCAACGTAAAACAATTTGGTATTACGTGTTCAAGCCGGTCTAGTCAGCTCACGACGACTAATTTTTGAAGTCGTAAAATTTACGACAAAGGGAGCATAATCTATCTGAAGTACGGTCCGAAGAAACGTGCTGGGCCTCCGAAATTTATTTACGGTCAGCAAAATAAGACGTTCGATTGAGGAAAGTCAAGTGTCTTATTTTTGTCTGTCGATGTTTAGTAGGCCTTTCGTTGTATTGATGCCTTTCGACAGATATGTTGTGTGGAGTGATGCATGATATAGTTGCCTTTTGTTTTGAAATGGGGTTTCTTTTATGTCGGAAGATTTTATACATACTTACTGTGTATTATATGTACCTATTTTACTAGCAACCAGCCCTGGTTTGCACGTATAGCACAGGAATCTCGATCTTTTGTCAACAGTTTAAGTTGTTGTTCTGTTGCTTAGAGTATCAATATCTAAACGAATTTGTTTTATTTGGTGTGAAATCTATATACATTTCTTTAACTTGATGAATGATCATTCACGTACTGAATAAACATGTATTTGCAGTGCAACAAATCTTTAAAAATATTATCTATCCCACTCAATATTATTACTACAGCCTAATTTTAGTACCAAAAACCACTTCAAACTTCCCTACACCAGTTACAGCAAGTTATAACCGGTTAGATGCGGTTCGTTGCGGTGTTTGCGGACGGTACCGCAACACTTACTCAAATTAAAGGAGCGGGTATACTTGCGGATGCAGATTCAATTACTGAGTCTGTACTCTCGTACTCACCCAACGTTACCGAGAGAAGTAACGGGTTTACGGGAACTGTTCCTTCCATAAGGTGTTCGATTTAGTTTATTGGTTTTTTAAATAGTTCGCAATATTTTTTAGGTCTATATTTTTGCAGGTTTTTTATTAATTTTGTTTATACACTTGCACCAAGAATATTCATTTGTATAAAATGCACTGATAGGTCAAAATCAGAGTCTATCTTTGTTTTTATAAGTATTATAAATAGTACTATTTACTGCTTTTCAATACCTAGCAAAACCCGGTGTTGAAGTGAATCAAATCCGTAGTTTAATGTGCGATTTTATTCTCTCATCTTTCTATTTCACAAAATTGTAAGATGGCCAAACAATACATACAGAAAAGGTGTACATGGACATACAAATATATTTACACGCACACTTAAATACATCACTACCGACACAAGTCACCTCTCCTACCGGAAAATACGTCATTATTGATCAGTGTATTTGTTCAATCACATATCAAGTAACCATTAGTGGAACGCGGCTTATATCACGGAGATTCGTGGCTATTTTTATCTCAGTCAGCTTGAGGTAAGTCCCCAGAGATGCGAAACGAAGCATTTCCCGTTCTTGTTAGTCATTCACTACGGGGATCTATTTTATTTCCTTGTAGGTAAATCTTACACTAATCTTAGTGAGTGAAGCGTGGTGTTATATTTTAATAGGATAGTTAACTAAAAAAATCTAATTAGTCCGTCAGATAGATTTCTAAAAAATATTGGACACGTATTTTTTTCTTTTTTTACGTAAACAAACAATAAAGACGATACAGTGCTTTGAAAACTCGTGTGACGTCATATTCTAAGAAATTAGTATGATTTTTTTTACCGGTGAGTGACGTCACAACCCCCCACTCAAAACTTTGACGCGTTTTATGTTCGTCAATTCTTATTGATTTGATAAAACAAAAAATACGTATCCAATATTTTTTAGATAATTTAACAGACGGACTAATTAGAATCATATTTATTTTAGTCAGTAAACATCCCTATTGCCTGTGTGTGTGTTTTGGTACATTTTTGTTTTGAGTTTTTAGACGTAGTATAGTCTTTTGACCAACCCGCACTGGGCCCGCGTGGTGGATTATAGTCCATTCCTCTCCTAGAGAGGAGGCCTGAGTCCCTGCAGTGGGAACATTATAGGCTGATGAAGAGATGAAGATAGACTTTTTGGTGGGTAGTGTGGAAAATTTCAGGAGTTTTAAGACTGAGAACATTTACCATTTTAAGGAGATGTCTAGTAAAGACATACACTATTCGACGTGCACGACATACCTTTTTTTTTTGGCGGGTGGAAAATCATCAAATAGGGGTTATTTGATGATTTTCCACCCGTCCCGCTCTTTGGCAGAGCGGAAGGGAGTGTCAGGCTTCTACTGACTAAAAACGACCCATGTTCCTTCTTAGCCCTTGCGCCGAGGCCGCGGTATCTCTTTCGAACAACCCGCAGCCCCGACGGGACCCGCAGCCCCGACGGGTGCACGACATACCTCATCATAACATCACATCTGTAACCCCGAAGAGTAAGGCAAAGCTGTACTTAAAAGCACACCCATATTTAGCCAGTTATGTTTAAGTTCCATGTTACAGGGGGCGAGCATATGTCATCAATGGGGCACAAATCCAGACTCTGGGACTGCTACTCAGAAATTCATGATGGAAAAACCTAATAGGTAACACTTTGCTTGTTTCGGGAATCGAACCCATCAGGAACTCATACTCAGCAGTCGTGCTTGCGATTACTAGACCAACAAGGCATTCGACATAAAATGGTTATCCTACTAATATTTTAAACGCGAAAATTTGTAAGTCCTACTTATGTATGTATGGATGGATGAATGTTTGTTACTCTTTCACGCAAAAACTACTAAACGGATTTGGATAAAATTTGGTTCACAGATAGTTTATAACCTGGATAGGATAGTCCTTATCCCGATTTTATCTTCCCGTGGGATAATTTTCGAGTTGTAGCGGACGAAGCCACTGGCAACACCTAGTATTAGGTGACATTAATACATTATAAACTTTAACCACTATCACACCAGGAACCATCAACAAAACTACAAAATGTTACAAAGAAACGCAAAAACATAGTCCAAAAACGTTATTTCCACATATTTCACGTTTTCACGAACAATGTAGGTGTTTATCTTTACAGTACATAAACTGGGGTCATTTTTACCCGCCCTGGGCTAGAGGGTCATATTTTAAAAGGTTCCCTGTCACTGCCTACTACAGATAACAGTTCCTATCGGTTATTTACTGACCGCGGAGTAAACTTTTCAGCCTTTTTGTGATCTTAAGTGGAATTGTAAATATGAATGCTGGATAGCTTTTTTATTGGTGTAGAATAGGGTAGTTATCAAAAAAAATCTAGTTAGTCCGTCAGATAGATTTCCAAAAAATATTGGACACGTATTTTTTATTTTTTCACGTAAACAAACAATGAAGACTAAAACTTGTGTGAAGTAATTTTTTACCGGTGAGTGACGTCACAACCCACTCAAATATTTGACGTATTTTATCTTCGTCAATTTTTATTGATTTGATAAAAAAAAAATACTTTTCCAATATTTTTCGATAATCTAACAGACGGACTAATTAGAATCATTTTTTTTTAAGTCAGTAAACATCCCTATTTGTATTAAACTGCCTCGTTGGTCCAGTGGTTGCGATTGCGACTGCTGAACTTGAAGTCCCGGGTGCGGTTCTAGGGTCGGGAAAAGTTTTATTGGGTTTTTCCAACATGATTTGGACAGTAGCAGCTACGGAGTCGGAATTTGTGCCTTGTTGATGGCAATAGGCTCGCGTCCTATTGCATGGGACATTAACATGACTTGCGAATTCTGGGTGTACTTTTATTAGGTACACGTCTGCCCAACCCCTTTGAGATTACAGGCGTGATGTTATAAACAGTGTAATTAAAAACAACTTTGCTAAAAATAAAGTAAGCCCTAAATCAATCTAATAAATTATGAAAAAAAAGAGAAAAAGCAATGATAATTATTTATATTCACTCTGTCAAAGACAAAAAATACTTTAAAACACAATGAAACTCATTACTCTAAAACAAATACTTTCTCTTTAAACAAACAAACTATTAATCACTCGTAGTTATTAAAACACACTTTTAATTAAAAACATCTGCTCAAACATTTATCATTATTATTTTGTTGTAGAAAATTCATACTACAAGAGACGACATTAAATCTTCGCCATTATCGATAATTAAAATCTAAGAAGTATATCGCTGGAAGGCAAGATATTGGTTTGAATGTAGAAATATAATATTATTGTTACAGTATAAATAGATAACAATACAACTTATATATCTATTGTTATATCCATAGAATATTGTAGAATATTCATTTATTATTGTTCATCTATACATAATACGGCTGCGGGTTGTTCGAAAGAGATACCGCATCACAAGGCCTAAGGAGGAACATGAGTGGTTTTTAGTCGGTAGAAGTTTGACACCCATGACGGCGAAAAAAAAGGGTGAAGTGGTGCTATTTCCCGGTCAGTGTCAAGTCGTATGCTACATAAAATGGGAATCGCGGCAATAACAAATGGTTATTTCATCATTATCATCATTTCAGCCATAAGACGTCCACTGCTGCACATAAGCCTCCCCCAGAAGGGGGGGATTTGCCATAATCGCCACGCTTGTCAGGCGGGTTGGTGATCGCAGTATGGTTGTTACGAAGGCACAGAGAACGCTGCTGCCCATTCTCTGGTAAGTCTCTTAGTCGCCTCTTACGTTATTTACTGAGTAATAATGACTAAAATCACCAACACAACCATCTGAGTTCATACAAGTCCCTCGAGTGATTATAATGAAAACGGCATTCTTGAGACTTTGATGAACTAAGACGGTAATAAAACGTAAGAAAATTCGAATTTTGCGGACTACCTTGTCGCATCATGAATTTCGATGTAATGTCCACCATAATTTGGAATGTACATTAATATTAAGCTAACATTTAATAACAAAATCTCGATGTTTCGACCAGTCGTAAAACCTGCGCGAACATCCCACAGGGGCGGGTCGCAACAATAAGATAATAATAGCCTAGACAGATTTAACAATAGAATACAGCAATAATAAAGTTATTATTACTAAGTTAAAATGAACAACAAATTGCTTCGGTCTCCTTCACGAGGGGTTCGAGGTCTGCTTACATTGTAACAAGGGCGGGGCTTATGTAAACTTTCACTTAAATGGTAAATTAGTAGCCCAAGGATTACTTCAAGGTAGGTAAATAAATTGGTAACTTCTTACAGAGAACAGAAATTGTAGGTGTGTCTTCTTGAGTGGTTTCGACTTCATAACTAAAATATTTAAGTGGGACAAGTACTAAGTTCTTATTAGGTCGACAAACTAGCCCCAATTATGGTTTAAGAACTTTTATTATTGCTAATCAAAAATTACGCGATGTTATTTAGACCTCATATTAAAAGATATTAAAAAGTATTTCAGACGTAACTGGACTTGTCTTACGTATTTTCAGTACATGCAACGGTAGGCGATGACTAGATAATAATATTGTATTGTGATTTTTTAAATAAATGAATGATTTATTTGCAACAAGATACGTAGTTAACATAAGTTCTAGAGATACTTATATGAGTTTCACTATATTCGGCATTTCAGCCATAAAATATAAAGAAATTTATTATTTTACATTACATTACATTAAACTTCTTATCCTTAACTTTATACACAGTTTATATTAATTTTAGATCATATTTAGATTCTCCATTGATTTCGATCTCTAGCGACCCTTCTCCAAATGGGACCCGCTGTTAGTTTTAGCCCATCTTCCCATATTCTGTGTTGTCTTACCCTTCCTTTTGTGAATGTGACATTACAGATATACAATAACGCATGTGTCTGACATGATGCATCAGAATTCCAGCGCAATGCAATTAAGTGTAGGGTACATACTAGGTGAACTACGAGGCATATTAAATGTAATAGATTGACGCTAACATTGTCTTCATGCAGCGGGTTGCCCTAGGCCAACCTGCAGTTCAGCCGGGAATCGTGGAAGGCGCACTAGTTCCCATGATGCCCGGTGCAAGTGTGGGAAGGGAATCCCGGGGTGTTTTTTTGTTGGTTAGAGTCTGACAGATACCTGCGGTCGCATCAGGGCGGGGAACATGGATAAGAAGTTTCCTTACCAAAAGAAAAAAAAGGTCTGCCTGTAGTAAGGTGCCCGGTTGATGAGGCATGAGGCAATAGGCTTGCTTCCTATTACATGGGACTAAACTGGCGAAATGTGGGTATACAACAGGGGTGTAGCTACCGCCGTATTTGCCGTATCAATTATACGGGGCCCCGGGGCCACGGGGGCCCTCGACGTGCGCAAATTTTTTTATTTCAGAAAAGACGAAAGTAAAAAATAACTATTTCTTTTTTTCCCTCGTAAAGCGTGCGTTCTTAAGTCATCATCAATCAAATAATAAATCCCTTTGTGCTGAGAAAAAGGCAAGGAGAGTGTATATTTAATATGAATTTTGGAAAAAGTGACAGATAGATAATTATGATGAATAAATATTTCTTTTAATTTTATACATTTTTTTTTTCTTTTGTGAGAAATCTTTACCGTTCATAAGGGCCCCCAAACAAATTTTTATACGGGGCCCCGCCAAGGCAAGCTACGCCACTGGTATACAACTAGGTACACCTCTACCTAACCTTTCGGGATTTACAAACGTGTTGTTATATAACGTCATCTTCTTGAAACCAGGCAAAGTATAACAGGCAACATACGAACTACGACTATGCATCGGTACTTCAGCACAATACAATAGTAAAGTAATTAACAAAGTCGTATGTTTCTTGCAAACGTCTGCGCTCTGTCATAGGAGCTGCAATGAATAGTGCCTATTAGCTGAGAGGGCTCTGTGCAGCGTCACAGTGGAGCTAGCTTGATGGCACTGGACATTATTTTGAACGTCCGTTTTCTATCGTACGTAGTACTGAAAATACTTCTGATTTTTACCTTACGGTACCAGAGCTGCTTAAAATAATACCACCGTATAATATTATATTATATAATACATAACTACCACCCGGGTTGATGTCTAGGTTAAGCCGCGCTTGCTTAAGTTGGTCTGTGGATGGGTGACAGCTCATTACATACCGAGTTTCACGAAACGAGAAAGCACGTTAAGCTGTTGGTTACGGCTGCCATATATAGCAGTCATTACAGAAAGAAAGAAAATAAAATTGTGTTTATTTGGCAATATTTATAAAAAAACACCTTAGTCAGTGACCTGAAAGTATTACCCAGTATTAACTGGGTTGTGGAGGTCAGATAGGCAGTCGCTCCATGTAAAATACTGGTGTTCAGCTGCATCCGGTTAAACTGGAAGGCAAAGCAGATGATGGTAGAAAAATTACTAATCTTATCCTGTCACTTAGGGGATATCTTCCATGATTATCCATTATCATTAGAGCTCCTGATATTTCAACGATATTGCAAGCGCCATGACCGCGGAATGGCATCATGATGATGCATGATGGCGCGTAAAACTTTATTTATAAACCGTAAAAGTTTAAAACAGTGTTTGAAAAATTCCTGTTAAGAGAATCCTACAGTAGGTCTTGGGTTTTTTCATCGTGTGGAATATGGACACCCAAAACCGAAGAAAGAAGTCTTATAAGTTCTACTTCTGAGTTGAGGTTCTGGGTGGTTCATACCCTACCTAATGAAAAAACCGACTAGACCTAACTCTAGTGCTTTTTGGTCAGTAATTTTTGGCACCACCTTTCATGACCATAAGCTCGTTCCCATTTACGTTTAAAACAAAATGCGTAAGGTGTGTTATCTGCGAAGCAGTGATGGTGATGGTGGCGGAACGTGAGAGGGAGAGAACCTCTCGTCCCAGCCGCCGCGGGAGGCGCTCTGGGCGTCGGGGGCCACGTGATGGCTTCCGGCTACCGTAGACGCGGGCCTGTGGACGGTGAGTGATGGGCTAGCTCGCCGTCCTTCCGTCTTATGACGACGACAGGCCGTGTCGACGGCACGTTCGTGTTCCACGCGCGCTTCAAAGAGATGTCAGCAACATGGAAGGGGCCCGCGAGGGCCGACGCCCGTCAAGGCTGCGGGTTGTTCGCAAGAGATACCGCGGCCTCGACATGAAGGGCTAAGAAGGAACATGGGTGGTTTTTAGTCAGCAGCCTTCTGCTGCTTTTTTTTTTTGGCGGGTGGAAAATCGTCAAATAACCCCTTGGTTATTTGATGATTTTCCACCCGCCAAAAAAAAAAGGGAGTACTAACTTTGCTCACCTCTCCGGAGAATCTCAGCATGATGTTAAATGAAAGAAAGGTGCAGTCCCATAATTTGATATGTCTCGTGATGATTATATTTTTACTTAAGACATCGTTAATACTTTCCGTGTCTTGTTTTCCACCAGGTTCTACTTCTTGTGTTCAAAGTTCTACAGAGACGTCTGCTAAGTCTCCTCAGGGACAATTAATAGGTGCCATTAAGAAGACCTGCGTTGTATCATAGCGCGGCTAACTTGTGGTGACTAGTCATTATTTTGTTCGACTGTTTTGTTGATATATACGCTATTGTCTAAGCAATGTAAAGGGGTTTGAATGTTCGTGTTGTGGGATTTTAAATTAATAGTAGAGTAGTTTTGAGGCTGATTTTTCAATTGTCAGGTAGGTTTTTTACTTTATAAGACACTAGCTGATACGAGCGGCTTCACCCGCGTGTCGATGTCGGTCAAATTATATCATTTAAAATCTTCCTAAAGAACCTCTCCATCCATTGGTGACATGAAAATCGGTGCAGTACTTTTTGATTTAATCGCGAACAGACAGACGTGGCGAAGGACTTTAATAATTGTCGCATTACTGGGCCAAAGATCTCCTCATGTCTGTCGAACCAGCCATCGCAGTGCACGTCCAGGTCATATCTTTCTGAACCGGTCTCGGTGTTTTTCCTTAGCCCTTATTGTCCCACTGCTGGGCAAAAGCCTCCTAAAGTCTTCCACTCTTCTCTCCGAGCGGTTTTCTCCAATCCGCCAATCTCTCACAAACGCTTCTAAGTCGTCACGAGGGCATTTTCTAGGGCTCCCTGGGCAGAAGATATCATTTAACCAACCAAAACCAGCTTTTTGTACCGTTTTGTCACTACAAACTGGTTTTCGAACTTAGAAGACTAACAAAAACTAAAAGAAAGTGGATTCGTGTTTTAGCTAAGTGGTGCCTGCGTCGTGTTATAGTGAAATTAATTTGTGACGACACAATGTTGTTTGTGTTTCTTTGGTTTCATAGTTCTGCTGTTTACAGTCTACTTTGTTGTCTGGCTTATATTTTACCACAATGTGCAGTGTAAAGTATTCTCATTTAGTTCATGCTAAAAAACAGTGCATTTTTTAATTTATTTGCATTTAACATTTTTTTTTGGAGGTTGGGAAATCATCAAATGACTTCTCCCGCTCTGGGCGGAGTGGAAGGGAGTGTCAGACTTCTACTAACTAAAAACCACCCATGTTCCTTCTTAGTCCTTTGTTTACGGGGCCGCGGTATCTCTTTCGAACAACCCGCAGACCCGGTTACATTTACACCTGAAACGTCTAATTATATTATTTGCAGATCAGAAAATAAAACTAATCTACTAACCATCAACAACGAACGATTTGGACGCGTACAGGAAACAAACAATCACAATACCGCACCCAATATACAGAATGATCCAATTACACGACAACAAACACACTTCAAAAACTCTTTAAAAAATTCTACAAACAAAAAAGCACACAACACATACGCACAAAACGTTCCACATTTAAAAAAGTACACACACTAGGGCAGAGCGTTCCGCCCGCTGAATATTCATAGCGCACCGGTGATTGTATCGCTTAATAAACACCCTGTATACTAGTCCGCTCACGTGTCCTTAATGACCTGAACAGTATTAATGGAGGAAATTTTAATTTTCACTTAGGACCTTTTGGTACTGTTTGATTTATGTACGTAGACATTGTATAGAAATTGCAAATGTAGATTAATTTGTGTTTGTTTGAGAGTTAATTAGTTTGTGGAGCTAGTTTCGGGAGTGAGAAGGGTTTTCTGGAATATGGTTGGTAGTGAGGTTTTGGTTAAAAAATAAATTGGCGAGCAAATGATGAGTTCCAAGCAAAAACTTCCAACAGCTGTTAATATAATACAGTCTTGTAATCCAAACTTTGTATAACTTATATCACAATGTTCATTTCACGAGATATTTGTAAAAATTAAATCGTATAAAACAGAAAACGGTTAAAAACACAGAGTAAGGTTTCAACTAGTGCAAAAGCTAAAAGTAGCTCTTGTGAATTAATACTCGTAAAATACGATCAAAATGAATGCTACGCAGATTTCTACGAAATGTCTACGCTGTGCTACGACGCTACGCCGTGCTACGACGCTACGAGTATCTACAAGATGCGCTACGTCGCGTCTACGATTACATTATAACAATCGACTTAACTGTTTGTTTGAGAATCAGTTAACTTAGCAAGAATACAATGTTTAAATCTTTCGGTATTTACTGTTATGTATTTAAAGATTAACTGCAGCTTCTTCTGACTAGTAAAACTTACCACATTTTTAAAGAACAATACAGAAACTATAAAAATATAAACTTAAGGCATATCACTAATGAAACTAAACTTGATCAACACATCTAAACCTTGATCAAGGAGTTTGTGTCAATATTCCGCTACAACATGATACTGGCACCTCGTAAACGCCGTTCAGACGTGTTAATCGAGATCAGTTGCCATGTCCTTCAATAGTGTAATGAAAACACACACGTGGTAAAAAAACAATCATTTTATTTTCTTCACACTACATTTCACATATCCATTTAAAAAATCCGAGCCATAACACCCGCATCAGTTCAAATCAATGTTCTATAAAAGGTCAAACAATTCCCCTGTGTGCATTAGTTAATAACAAACAAACATACAACTCGGCTGACAGTTTAATTTCGCGAATGAATCGTTCATTCATTCATTCAGACGTTCATATTGAACGCTGTCGACTCCGATCGGTCACTGGGGGTAATAGCCTGTTGACGTTTAGTCAAATTACGTTAGGGGCAACCCTAATGTATTAATATTTTATTTCAGTTTTTTTTACAATTGGAGATTGGGGTGTGGTTGGATTGAAAGTGTTGTATGTGTGTTGTATCAAGTTGCTGGTTAACAATTTATCGGGTAATGATAAAAATTTCTGACAAATGGAAATGTCAGGAAAAGCTGTCTCTTTTCTATACGAAAGCGCTTGTCTCTTATACTTCTCTTTCTGTACAATTCATTTCAAATGCATGTTTTCTCGAAAAAAAACCCACTGAATTATTCGTCAAAATCCATCGTAGGTATTGGAAAACAATTATTCTCAAGTGCGAACAAAAACAAACAACAACATGCCACCTAAATCAAACACACACGAACAACTAACAGCCAACAAATCACAGCGAACATTGGCCCAAACATTGGCCGCAGTTATTACAAGCCCCGTTGCGTGGATGATAACATTAGTTTGCCGGTTTTCCGTAAAAACCGGTATAAATCACTAGCGCGCCAGCCCTGACTAATTACGGTTTAATTTAGACCAACAAAGGGCCACACTAGCAAACTTGCTTGATAAATCTCTAACATGTGTGCTGGCTAACGAGAAGTGACCAAACTGGAATAATAGGGTGGATATTTTATCGCTTTTAGTTAGGGAAATGCGGGATATGGTTTTTTTTTTGTTTTTCCGGGAAGCGTTTCAGGGGATTAACTAGGAGGTCAGATATGCAGTCAAAATCAAAATACTTTATTTCCCATGGGCACTTGTAAAACATCGACAAAAAGGTGCACGGTTCAGGTTGGTCATTTTCTATGAAGAAGAACCGGCAACAAACTCCATTGTTACTCTTTAGTATGTAAAATACTGCCTCCGGTTAGACTGGAAGCCGACCCCAACATAGTTGGAAAAAGGCTAGGCAGATGATGTTTCAGGGGAGAGTTAGCTTAGATGGTTTAGTCATGTCGAGAGGATGCGTGAAAGGCGATTAACAAAGGTTATTTACAAGGCAGATGTGATTGGCAACGCCGGGAGGAGACGCCCTAGAAAGACATACACTGACCTTATTGGTCAGGTTTTTCAGAAAGAACAGGTGCGGGGTACGCGCAAAATGTATGAACGTGGACGAGGCAAAAAGAGTATGTAGAAATCGTAGCAGGTGGTGTTCTGTGGTTGACAACCTTTTCTCATGAAAAGGGCGTGACTTTATATTGTATGTATGTGTTTTAAGTGTGTGAACTTTTAAAACTTTCTAGATAACAATAAGAGTACTGGCCCTTGTGCAAATTTTGAGAAGACAATAATATGGCATTAATATTTAAAATTCTGGAGTTTTTTAAACGAACAAGCCTTCACAATTAGCTAAAATAAGTTTCATCCTCGATATTTCAAAACTTTCAGTTGTCGAGTAATGTAAACGACTGTAAACACTTTTCTTGACACTACTTAGTATTAATCAGGAATTATATTACAGAAGAAACACCATAACTCCAAAACAAATCAAACACACAAATACAAAAACGTCATAAGTCCATAAATAGTTTTTATTAAATCAAATAACAAACACATAATACAAGTGTATTATATCGAGTAGTTTGTAGCTGATGGTTGAATTTCTTAGGTCAGACCAACCTTTGTTTCTTTCGATGTCGTTTTTCATATAAATTGGGTATAAGCAGGGGATTACACGCCTTAGTGCCAACGTCGGGGAGCAACTATTTTTACTTTTCTATGTTTTTTCCTGTAATTCACTGAGGATTTGTGTTGTTTACATGTTTTTGTGTGTTTTGTTGTCTTAAATATGTATTTATTGAGTACAGAAGTATTTTAAGATCGTAGCAAAGGGTTGGGCATGAAAATAATGGTAGTTTTAAAATTCATATTCGTTGAAAATTTGATAACACTTCAAATACATTTAACAAAAAAATATTTAAAGCCGAACAACTTAAAATCAGTGACTCATAGGAACATTGAATCCAAACATTCAAATTAATATGGAAACGATAAATGTTAATTAATAGAAACATCATCGGCTAAGCTGGAGTTAGCGTCAATCATAGCATAGGAAACTTCTCTAAGGGGTAATTGAAAAAGTTAAAACTTTATACCTACGCAGAGATCAGAAAACGCGAATTATTAAACCAATTAAAACTTGGTAACATTAACTGATTCAACGCACAACAAATTCGCACAGAAGTTGCCAGCCTTTAGCCCCCGATTTTATTTGATATGGACCCTTTTCGATACGTATAAAATTGCCGTAAAGTTTTGATTACGAATAAAAAGAATAGGGACGGAAACAGGTAGAAAACGATTTTTATGTACCCTTTAAAGATTTGCTTGGGAAGGCAAATCACGTTAGAAATAATATAATTTATTTAGGGAAAAAACCTTGAATTAAAGTAAGTTACGTGCCTGTTTGGAAAAATAAATTGATTATTTAGCTGGAGTCCCTCGACCCCTTGTACCCACCCCGTCTAAAGCAACAAGTCATAACGGATCACATATTGTGTTAGTATAAACGTATAATACAGATACTGTGTTCCAAAACAGTATTTGTTACGAGTTTTCGCTTTCATCTTATTTCTCAAATAAAAAATAGGTATGGCCATAACCCTTTTATGAATTTTTAAAATATTTCGTTTGTGAATATACAGATCGCGATGCCAGTAAGGCTCGGATTACATGTATTATTGCAGCTAGTGGAGGCCGAACCAGGATAAAAAATTCATTAGAACGCACCTCCTTGCCGTTTGAATATGAAACTTATTACTTGAGCTGTTGAGTGGCAAATCGCTAAATAGCAACATCCAACTCATTTTCCGCCGACATTGAATATTCTGCCATGTTTGAAGGAAAAACAAAGTGTTAAATTGCGTGGGGAGTCGCCTTTGAGTTGGTGGTGTGTTGGGAAAGTTTAGATCGTAAATGTTGAGCTGTAAGGTCTATATTTCTGTGGGAGTTGGTTGTTGTAGTGTGGGGAGGGGTGAGTTTCCTGTTTCAGGAGACATGTAGAGAGGATGTGGGTCAAGTGGCAGGCAACAAAAGTATGAGTGTTGCGATGACGCGCTCTTGTGCAGTCGACGACGCGACGCGACGTCAACTGCCGCCACTATGCGTCTGGCTGCATTCTGTTTGCATTGCCACGATAGCCGTTTTATATCTATCAAAGTCACAAGTTCACTACTCAGTCAACAACTGAACTAAAGCTTTGAACTCAAGTCTTTTCAGAGTTTTAACCGTATTAATGCGATGCGAAATGGACAGGGTTATAATATATTTATCAGAACAAAGTTTATGAACAGCTATACTAACTACCTATGTTGCTATGACCTATGTTTGTTTATGGTAAGGATATGATATAAATCAATACAACCCACACAGGGTTGTATTGATTTCTGTAACTATGTGAAATTTTAGTCTGTAATCTCGTATGTTTGTAAATTACTAAAACCTTTTATTTGGCATTGCATTGGTTTCATTATTTTTGGCCGAAGAATCAGCCTTGCCATTCAGTGTGGCATTGCTGCCAGCTTTCTAGGCACTTTTCCCGTTGACAGCGATGTGGAAAAATGCTTTGATGCTCTGTTATTCTGTACCCTCTTTGATACATGTACAAGACGAAACAAGTTCGGAATATCAATAAGATCAAAAATGATAACATGAGTATTTTATAGTTTTTTTTTTTGGTATCTAGTTTTTATTCATTTCTATCTCTTGTTAAACCTGCATGATTTTACGAGTGCCCAATACGTACGTTCCGTTCTTTTTCAACCCGTGACCCGTGTGTGTTTAATAAGCGTATTTCGACGTACACTCGTGTCCAGAATGGCGCAGTAACCAAGTTAGGTAGCCACGCCGATGGCTCGCTTGAATATTAAAAGATTAATGAGATTTTAACAATATTTATGGCCATAAAAGAGGGGCTAAATTAACGGGTGGTGGCTTCAATAGACTGCTTGTTTATGGACTTTTTGATGGGCCATGTAGATTATTTATGCATGTTGATTGTTCCCTCCGTCATCGTTTATGGCAATTCCTTTTGTAGTCATCATTTTTATTGGGTCAATCTGTTACTATGTCACTTTGTATTTAAGCGAATCATGCAATTAAGGTTAACACACTAATCTACCGCTTTTCACTATTCATCTATTCACGTGAAACGTGACCCAATGACAAAACAATACATGGCTATGACAGAAAACATTAATATTAATACTCGCGTTTCGAGTAAACATTCACGAAAATAAAGTATTGTATTTGTCTGTAAAGTTCTGGAACCATCTAATAGATACAACAAATACAATTTCATTATTTGACCTCTTTCTGAAACTACAAACAAAATTCTAAAGTGAAATACAAAAGCTATCTTAACAATCACTCCAATACCACGCTTGGTTAAAATCGTACCAATCGTTGATCAAAAGGACGAGTCGTTACATTTTTATAATCCAAACACTTCCACAACAACACTCAAAAACAGACCCTAGTCCTTAAGGAATAGAGTGAAAGACTGTTTGTGTAACCATGTTTACTGTGTCGTGAAATCCAGACAGAAGTGTAGCGAACTAGAGGCGAAATGATAATAATTTCATATTATTTTGGAATTGTGCTTCATATAGCCGCACTGTTGGGTCGTAAGCTGGCTTTATTACATACATTTCAGCAGATTCTCTCGAAGTAGAATTAACCCTGCGATGATGCCCTGGGTACCATGTTAATGCATGTCGAGATAATGACTATGTTCGTACACAGAACGAATATGCGCTGAAAATTGTTTGATGGCTAGGTTAAGAGCGAAATGTCCTTTACCTACCAACGTTTATGTGGTAAGTAAAATGAACCGACATAGTGTTTACGGGTTTTAGGCACTTTTTATGTGTTTGGCATAGTTATTATACGAAAAGGTCGTAAAACCAAAGTGGAATTAGACCATAAAATCATTTTTGTTATGTCATTTGCGAATAAGAGGGTTTGGGTTTTGCAAATTGCAAATAATATGTAACCTGTTTCATCTGCTGCAAAGGGAGCTTTAAAGTCAAAGTTTAATGTACTAAAATAAAAATCACCATAAATTGCGAATCAAATATTTATTTTCTCCTACATAAACATAAAATACGAAACTGAAGTAAAAATATTACTTTCGCCGAAAACGAATTAAAAAAGCACACAGTTAAAAGGTAAATGAAATATTTCGCAATTATTTTTCATGGCTAAACACCGGAGGGACTTAATTATCTGAATTTAATTAAGTGAAAACATTTTTGCGATAATTTAAATAAAATCCGAATTTGTTGCGTCTAATCGACTGTGCAGTTTGAAGGCAATATTTTCAAAAGTTATTTATCGTGTGATTTGACAGCTTCATAATCCAATTTTCCACTTAAAGTTGTGTGGCAGTATTTGTAGATCTTTGTATATATTTGAAAAGGAGTTTTGTAGATCTTTGTATATTTGTAAAGCAGCATTTTTTAGATATTTGACAGCCGTTAGCTAGTCAGTATCCTAAGTCGACAACTTTTACCAAGAGGGTTGTGGAGGTCAGATAGACAGTCGCTCCATGTAAAATAATGGTATTCAGCTGCATCTGGTGGGACTGTAAGCCGACCACAAAACAGTAAGGAAAAAGGCTGCGCAGTTGATGAGTTGTGTGGCAATGACAAGGAACACACTTAGCCAAAATATATATATTAGCTAAGTAACAGTTACACAAAGGTCTCGGCCATGATCTTGTTAATTAACCAGTCAATATCTAATGTTCAACTAAGGTCATCATATCAGCCCGGAATCACCCACTGCTGGGTATAGGCCTCCCCTTTCTTCCGCCACATGTCTCGATCCTGTGCGTCTCTCATCCAGGTGTTTCCCGCGACTTTGACGATGTCGTCAACCCAACGAGCTTTAGGACGGCCCTGGTTCCTATGGCCTAACCTTGGCCACCACTCGGTCAAAGCCTTGCTCCATCGGCCATCTCCGCGTCTAGCCAGATGTCCTGCCCAGGTCCACTTGAGGCGCACCGCCCGGTCCCCGACATCGTAGACTTTCGTCCGACGGCGGATTTCGGTGTTACGCACTCGATCTAATAGGGTTATGCCGAGCATGGCTCGCTCCATGGCCCTTTGTGCCACTCGTACTCGATGGACAGTCTCCTTAGTGAGCGTCTACGTCTCGGCACCGTAGGTAATTGTTGGTAGAACACATTGATTAAAAAGGCGAGTTTTTAGGCACTGAGGGATCTTTTTGGACCGAAAAATATGTTCTAGTTTACCAAAAGCCGCCCAGCCGAGTTGTATTCTTCTAGAAGTCTCCTTAGTTGAATGCTCCCTGTCAAAAGACAAAACATGTCCAAGATAAACATAATGGTCAACCATCTCCAGACGCTCGTTTCCAACTGTAACGGCTGAGACAGAGTCGTCCAGAATGCCTGACATCACCTTCGTCTTGGACATGTTCATTCTTAGGCCAACTTGTAGGGAAACATCAAAGAGTTGTTTCAGCATGCATTGGAGGTCTTGCAGGGATTCGGCAAACAACACGAGGTCATCCGCAAACCGAAGGTGCGACAAGTAGACACCATTTATTTTTACACCGCTTTGGTCCCATTTCAGTGTTTTCATCACGTTTTCCAGGGCAGCAGTGAAAAGTTTGGGCGAAATGGTATCTCCTTGTCGCACTCCCCTTTTGATTGAAATTGGTGCGGTGAGTTCATGTAGTCTGACCTGCATTGTTGCCGCATCGTACAACTGTTTAAGAACATCGACATACCGAGTGTCGATCTGGCAGCGATGGAGAGCGTTAAACACGGCCCAGTGCTCGACACTGTCGAATGCCTTCTCGTAATCGACGAAAGCCAAACACAAAGGCCGGTTGTATTCTGCACTCTTTTCCATCATCTGCTTTACGGTATGGATTTGATCAATCGTGGAGAAACCCCTTCGGAAACCGGCTTGTTCAACGGGCTGGCAGTCGTCTAGTTGGTGGGTGAGCCGATTACATATGATTTTGGCAAACAGTTTATAAATATGAGAAAGGAGAGATATAGGACGGTAGTTGCCAAGGTTTGAATGGTCTCCTTTCTTATGGAGTAAAGTGACTGTCGCATTCTTCCAGGCATCTGGTGACTTGGCACTAAAGAGGACACCATTGAAAAGCTCTACGAGAACTTGTAGTACGGGTTGACCACCAGCACGCAGTAATTCAACCGTGATACCGTCCTCACCAGGTGTTCTGTCACTCTGCATTTGGGACAGCGCCTTTTCCACCTCGCAGAACAAGATATTCGGCAGACTTTCAGAGCCTATGTGATCTTTGGGTGGAGCTCTAGGGTCGTTACCTGATGACGTCGGTTCTGCAGACTTTGAAGCATAAAGCTCTTCGTAAAATCTCTCAACAATGTTTAATAATTGGTTACGATTTGTGACAATCTGACCGTCTTTAGATCTTAGTTTAAGAATTTGCTGTAAACGTGTATTTATTTTCTTCCGAAAGACTTTCGGTCCTCTATGTTGTTCTAATGTATCTTTAATAATGTTTGTGTTATGTTTGCGAGTGTCTCTTTTAATGGATTTACTTATTTGTCGATTAATTTCTTCCATCGCTCTCTGATTTTGTACGGTGTGTTGTTGCATGGATCTTCTTTGTTCCATAAGAGATAAGGTTGCAGGCGTAAGTTTACCTTCCTTTTTGCGCACTTTTCCAAGGTGTTTTTGGGTTGTTTCAGTTATGGCCTTGCATAACAAATCGTTGAGCTGATTGGCGTCTAGGTTAGATTCCTCCAGTCCCTGAAATCGGTTAGTCAATTCCAAGGTATAATGTTCTTGGAGTGAGAATATTTCCTGTTTCTCGTACTTAGGACTCGATCTTCGTATCATCTTTGATCGTTCCTTCTTTAGATCGAACCTATACTCCGCTCTGACTAGACGATGATCGCTTCCGGTCTTAAAGCGAGTGAGGACAGAGACATCTTTGACAACATGTTTGTGTGAGCTTATAATGTAGTCTACCTCGTTTTTAGTCTTTCCGTCTGGGCTTGCCCAAGTCCATTTTCTCGAGAGTCTCTCTCAACTAAGGTAATTAGGTAAAATACAGTCAGAATCGGTGATATTTTTGTATGATTGGAGATGCCTGCAGACAATGACAGACTGCTATTTGATAAATTAGTGATGATGATAAGGCATATGAATTGGTAGCTGACTATCCTTACAGCATATTCAACTCAACCAACATGGACCGTAACGCGTTTAAAAAAAAACAAAAAATCTCACATTACTTTCGAAGGGTTAAACGATCATAAATAAGAAGTATCTCGCGATCTTCGCGTTGTAATCGTGTCGTTCATCTTACGACGGTACATTAAGTCCGAAAGCTCTAACATCTTAAAATATATCCTTCACAGATATTAAGATTCATTAAACTTGGGTTTAGTGATAGCGGTGAGGCGAGGTGTTTGGATAATTGAATTAAATGAGTTTTGTAACCTTTCGTCTACTTTTTTTTAAATTATACAATACTCTTTGTTCGTTAGCTAGCACTTTGTTTAGGTACCAATATACTTCTGTGTACCACAGATCTCCCGTGCTATAAAGAGCAAACCCATAATAATTCGACTAGCAAACTCATAACAATACACACTTTCGGCATTTATTGCCGCTTAGGTAATGTTGCAACGCATGCTATGGTGTTGCTACCTGCTTTTTACAATTTTGCAAGCAATTGCTCAATGTTCTTCAGAACAACTTAATCCTTGTATTAACATAACATATATTTATTTTCCGGCAACGTTAGCCTTAGCTTACAGAATCACATATATATGATATAAAACAGTAACTAAATTGTAAATAGAACCATAGTTTTAAACTATACTAGTAACACTTATTTCCCCGTTTCAAAATAAATCCAGAAAATATATCCAGAGCAACATTTAAACAAAAAGCCGTTCAAAATGGCTGCCAGGCCGGAACACGTGCCCACTTCACTTCATTAAATTTAGACTAAAAGTTCATCGTGCTGATTTCATATTCAATTTGACGTTTTCAGGGACCACCATAATTTTTTTATGTGAACATAAAGCGTGTCTGCCGATGGAAACCTTTTTCTATCGGAAGGTACAAAACGCTTGGGATCAAGGTACTTTGAACTGTGTTCAGGTGATTATTTTGCCCTCATATTATTATTTGCAGAGGATTCTTTTTCAGGATCGACGTGGAGACTTTTGATATGAACTCTTTTTGTGTGTTTGAAAGAGGTGGAGGTTTTTGATGAACTGTGTCTATCTATAATACAGGACGTATTATTGTATATAGTTGTCAGAGTGATTGGTCTAATAGAGGGGTGTATAGTGTGAGTTCCTGGATTCGATTATGTAATCCAAAATACCAAAAAACTTTATAGTCGACCGATAAAGTTTTTGGTTTTTTTGATCAGAAATATTTTGGAAGTGGTCCGGAGTCAGGATTTGTACCCGGTTGATGATCATAGGCTTTCCTCCAACTATCAAGGACTCAAACATAACTAGCGAAATGTTGATTTGACCCTTCGGGGTTTTACAGAGATATTAATGAAGCTACGACCAGCACTTAGAAATAATTTTAATCATACACGTGGCAGAAACGAATATGGAATGAGATTCTGCTGCTTCCAAACTTTAAACAAATGTTATTTTTGACACAACTGTTGACAGTTGCTACTCACAATTTAAGAAATGTTGACATAAAAATGTTGGATAAGAAGGTACGATGATATCCTTATTTATTTATATTCAAATCTCTTCATGAACAATATCTTCTTGAGTACATTTTCCTTGCCAGATGATGATCACTTTTATTCTGTACTGTCGCACTTCATTTTAAAAACAGAATTATGATTACCACCACTTGATTTTTCGGGCAAATTGTTATTGGGTTTTCTATCAGGAATTTCTCAGTAGCAGCCACGAAGTCTCGAGTCCGGTTGTTGGTAATAGGCTCGTCCACTATTACATGGGAGTTAAACATAACTGGCAAAATGTGGGTGTACTAATGTGTACCCTCTCTGCCTAACCTTTCTGGGATTACAGGCGTGATGTTATGTTATGTCGAATTTTCCTCGGTTTTTTTCAAACACAAAACCTACAATACACATTTCAATGTAAAAAAAATACCTGTATCGTTAATTTGCGGCTAGCACAATCGTGGTGGGAGTAATTTTTTTTATGAGTGAGCTCACAATTCGTAATTCGGCCTCATTTCAAGGAGAGTGAGGGTAGGCGGAAAAAGTGCTCCCTCATTATCGTTTTCCGCAGTCGCGCCGGTATCCAGGGTGTTGGAAAACAATACAATTCCGCATGAAACGCCTGAGTATTTTTGCAAGAAATTTAAAAGTTTTTTTTTTCTCTTTTGCTTGCGCATAGTGTGGTGGGGAGTTGAAGTGTGTAATTCGTTGGCCTGGTTGCACCTGCTTTCTTGTATTTTTGTTTTGGGTGTATTCGTTCTAGCGCTGTTTGCTTGAAAGTACCAGGTATTTTCCAAAACAGTAGTGATGTAATGCACTGCTTCTGATATAGTTTATTCTCAAGAGAATAGCCGCCACTTAAAACATTTACTTCTTCTATCTTTTATAATAATGATAAAACATTAACTTCGAGTAACTTGAGCTTATTATGTTGGCAACAAAATACTTACAAAACTATTTTAGTAGTCTTAAACAACTATGTCAGTAAGAGCTGGTACATGCAGCTGACTTAAACAATACGAGATAGGACAATCTAGTTTGTTTATATTTGATCGTTTATATCTCTCTCATACAATAAATAAATTCTGGACTGTTTATATGGGGGTAGGCAAAAAAACTCGGTGCATTAAACTCGTATGCGTCTCCCTCCCTAAAAATAATTTAAAAACTTGTCACTCTAATGACTCGCCACTTCACGTTCTCATACCGAAAATTCTAGAATACATTTTTTCATTAATCAATATACTGCGAGTCATCAGCTAGGGGGCAAACCGGAAGTACCCGACCGGAAGCAAAGGGACTAAACTCGGCGGTTAATTGTGCGAAAAGCGAAGCCCTTCGTTTTGAATATCGAACGATTATTTCCGCGTGAGCTTTAAGGATCATGTGTTGGAGGGAGTATTTTTTGCATTTTGTTTATGTGCGTGCTTGACGATGGGACATAAATTACTTAAGCTATGTGTGTGAAACGGAATGCACAAAAAAAAATGTTTTCATAAATGTCTCCAAGAAAGGTTTTAAAATGATAATTTTATGTTGAGATTTTCAATTGTTGTTGATTTGTGATTTGTGATAGTCTAATAGTTAGACTGTCGGACTAAAAAAACATCGAGAAGAAACCAGCATGCATAAACTGGTTTTGTATGATTGATTGTCCGCCGAGCGTACACACGTGTTTCTTCTTATTATTCACACATCCTCAGCCAAGGTTTCAATGTACCAAAGCCTTTTTTTAGGATGGTTGGAAATCATCAAATGATTTCTCCCGCTCTGCGCGGAAGGGACTGTCAAACTGACAACTGTCAACTGTGGGTATTTGTGTATGTGACTTTAAATGCTTGTGAACGCACCCACGATACAGGAGAAATTCCTAGTGTGGGGCAACGTTTTTTTAAAAAAAAAAAAAAAAACATCTACTGATTAAAAACCACCCATGTTCTTTCTTAGCCCTTTGTGTCCGAAGCCGCAGTATTTCTTTCGAACAACCTGCAGCCAACGCAATAAAGCCTCAGTTCTCTCCCACCAAATAGTATATTTAAGTAAGCTGTCGTTCAATCCATTTTTATCTAGAACATTCATACAGCACAGCTATATGATATCGGACATAAAAGGCGAAGCAAATTGCCTCTGAATATAAATCATGGACTCTTTAGGATCGCGTGTCGATATGTTTGGAAACGCACCATGTTTGTGAATTGCGTTATGTGTTTATTACTTTCCGAATTTATTTATAACTTTGACGTTGTTGTGGAGTTTGATTTGTTTTTGTGTGTTTGATTCGAGTTGAATGTTTAAAGGAGGACACGTTTTTATGTTAAGGGACGATTACATAACCAGCAGGGCTATTGCGTATCTTTTTAAATATCAGTGGCTATCATAGTGTCCATCGATTAACTGTCAAATGGTTATGGTTTGGTACAAAATGGAACCATTTGACAGTTAATCGATGGACACTATGATAGCCACTGACGTTTAAAAAGATATGCAATAGCCCTGCAGAACGTAATTTGAAACTAAAACGAGTATCTAATGATATTTATACAGGTAACTGCCTCATTGGTCTAGTGGTCACAAGCGCGACTGCTGAGCATTAGGTCCTGGGTTCGATTCTCGGATTGAGCTTTTTTCATTAGTATCCATTTCTCAGTAGTATCCACGTCGTCTAGATTTGTGCCCGGTTGATGACAATAGACTTGCCCCATATTATATGGGATTTAAATGAAATATGGGTGTACTAGGTACAGCTCTGCCTAATCATTCAGGGACTACAGGCGTGATGTTATAGTGTTATTTAGACACAGGTATGGCATTGCCTGGATTAGTATATAGCTGGTAGTACCTTTCCGTGGAATAATTTATGACCTCCACACTGGCGAAGCCGCAGACATCTACTATTATTTCAAAGCATAAACTATATTGTCTAAAAGTCAATATTATTCTCATGAAAAAAGCAGACCATACACTTACTCAAGTACATTATAATTTCAATTAAAATTCTTCATTCTTCTTCATTAACAAGAAACTACAAAACATGTCCAAAATTCAATTAACTTCCACAAAAGACATAATCTTTATCCAAAATCAAAACGTTCCTAAAGACTCAATCAAACTCCAGCAAACAGATAAAGTACAGTCAGCGAATTATTAAAATACTTTTCGAAACCATTTTAATAGAAGCACCCAAACTAAGTTTTATCTCTGTAATCCGCACCACAAGGCAAGTTTCATGAGTAAACGAGTTAACTTAAACGATTTCCTTGAGGCTGTAAAAAGGAAAAAGTTTAAAAAAAACTTGAGAGAAGATCTCGTCTATCTGGTACCAAATAAAGTTGTGTTGTTTGGCTGGTGATATTTTTTGATGACTGTACTTTGTCTCTATTTAATATCGCTTGTGAGCTTGAACAAGTTCAAAGTATAAGATTGTTGTTCTGAACATGTTCAAAGTATGCTTCTTCGGGGCGCGATTAAAATGTAATGGGTATAGTTGTGTGGATATTAAATGAGAATTATGTTTGGAACGCAAATGCGAGTTTTAAAACTAAAATACTGAATAGATTAAAATGTGGAATGGAGCTTGTTGCACTAAGTGCGATCTAGCTGCTGTAATCAGAAAGTTTTATAGGTTTAATCTGTCGCTGGCTATTTAAAGTAACGTAACATAGTTATACAACCTTTCACTTGTAACCTCCACTCTCGGTCTCTTACTACTCCTTTATGTGTGCTATATATAGCACACATAACGCCAGTTATGTTTAATTCTCAAGAAATAAACAGCAATTATATTGCTAATTGGCACGAATTTTGACTTTGGGCTGCTACTGAGAAATTCCTGAACCCTATAACATATTGCCAGACCTGATCTCGTGCTAAACAGTACTTCTTGCGACCAACATCATCACCTTCCTGCTCTTGTATCATGTTAGTTGACCTCTATTACTAGACCAAACAAGGTGCACATCACATCAGTTAAAAAAGGAGTTCAAAGCGCATGCAACATTCTAGCGTATCGGTTTGTTGACATAAAAGTCGCATTCATATATAGTCTAACCTAGAACTGGGGGCTAGCAAATATTTGCTTTGCTTGCGAATACAACTCGCGGCCCGGAAAACTAAGCTAATAGTGTTACAGTCTATTTCTGTTTTACTCTATTGATTTCTGATAGCCTAGTGGTACTGGTCATGACTTACATGTCGAAAGGCATGGGTTCTAACCCTGGCAAACACTCCATTATGTGTACCTACTTTAAAAGTGCCCTTAAAGCGTGGAAGTCGTGTTGTCTAAGAATCAAACTCATTGGACGATCAAACTGTCCCAATTAGGCCTGTATCCCACCAGTTAGAATGTTTTAGACGGATTTAATACTACTTTGTCAACATCAAGTTACAAGTTTATTTTATTCTATTTGTGAAACTAACAACGAATACAAACAATGTTCTTAAACAATGTGCTTTTAGGGGCCATTTATAAGTTTCCACTGATAAACACACGAAACCAAAAAGACTACAAAAATAATTAATTACAAAATAGTTATAACATCAATTTAGAAAAAAGTAACACAATCGATTCAATGTCAATTTTGTTCTTTTAAATACAAAGGTTGAGTGGTAGAGAATGGATTGAAGCACATGAAGTTTAAATAAATAAACGAACAACCAAACTTGTTAACTGTACAAAATAACACACAGTAAAATATATACAACAACATAATTAATATATTCCACACAGAAACTAGGTTTTGTACGATTTAATAATCGTACAAAACAAACAAATTATATTCCGATCAGCCATTTTGTTTTCCTCGTTATTTCATGTACAACGTTATTTACATTACTGAAACAATGGACGGAGTTTACTCTGTATTTTATTAAATAAACGAACAGATAAAAACTTGGATCCGGGATATTTTATTTAAAAGTCATGGTAATCAGGATTTATCAAAATGATAAATGTGTGTAGAGCTTATTGTTTTGTTAAAAGATTTTTGAATATCAGATAGCCACAACGTATAAAAATAAATCTAGTAAATGCTGGATTCGCTATTTGAGCTTACAGACAATATTAATGCTTAGATATTTGTATAAGTTAGTCGTATATCTCTATGTTATAATCTCTTCACAAAATTACTTTGTGCACGTTTTGAAATTAAATGCCTAATTCTTTACCAACATCTTAGTTGATATAGCTATTTTGTCTTAGTAAATCAAAAAAAGACAAAAAATAAAAAAAACGAACATACATATATATACATACACGTCAAACACATAACCCTCCTTTTGGGCTTCGCCGCAGTCGGGTAAAAAGCGGGTACGCTACTATTTCAGTAGGCTTATTTTATTAATAAGCCGCAGACCAAAACATAAGACCAAAAACTGTAAAACAAACTCTTGAATACTTCCCTTCCAGTGATGGTACAGTGCGCAGCTAATTATTTCGCTCGCGATTATTTTTACGATTCTCGTGTTCCGCGCTCGGTTTCTGGCTCGTGAATTGTCCCTGAGTTTGTGATTTTGTGTGGAGTGCTGGTATTGTATAGTTTTTTAACGTTTTTGCATCGGTTTTATTGGTAATAAGTTAATTTCGTTGACTATCGGTGAGTACAGTTATTTTTTTTATTTTTTTGGGTGTGTGGGTAGGTACCTCGAATAAGTTTCATCATAGTTTCATTCCTTTTTTCTATTACTATTTAATACGTTTCTGTTTTGAATTCCATAATTTATAACATGTTGTCAATTAATGAAGACCCTCCAGATAGGGGGAAAGACCCACCGCGCCGTAATAATAACACAACCAGGTCACCAACTACCTCCGCTAGTTCCAAAAGATTGTTCAGTGAAATGTCTCCTTCTTATATTTCGCCCGAGGATAGATCGAAACGGCTTCAAACATCTGATTCAATCGAAAAATCGTCACCGATATTAAACGTCAGTCCGACCGCGAGCAATGACGACTATAATTATTGTGATTTAGTTTCACAGGGGTCTGCTTATTTAAGCAAAATTAATGAACTTGTCAGTGACCTAGGTTCCCGCATTAATGTAGCAAATAAATCCGCTATCATGGACATGACTCAGCGCGTAACGACCATAATTTCGCTGTTGGCCATAAAGTCATCCTCCAACGAAACAAAATTAGCCAATACGGAACGCGAATTGGATAAAATTAAATTAAATTCAAATATCAATATAAGTGAGTGTAACAAACGTTCGTATTCGGATTCATTAAAACTTCGTCTACCAAAGATTGTGCCTGTTGTAGAATCACGGGCTCCATTACCGTGTGTTGTCGCGTATCCTATCCCGGAGCGGGAGGCGGAGTACTCATCATCATCCGCTACTAAAAACGCGCTTATGAAGGTAATTAAACCTAGTGACGACGGGTTTCAAATTGTTGGCGTAAAAAAAACCGCGAAACCTGGTGTTGTACTACGTGTCGCTAATGATAACCAAATTAAAAAATTACACTCGGTCGATGCCATTAAGTCCGCGGGCTTGCGACTTGAAAAACCGAAAGGCCGAAGGCCACGTATATTAGTTAAAGACGTCCCATCCTCAATGGAAGACAATGCTTTTTTGCACGCGTTATACTGTCAAAACATCAAAGACGAGCTGCCAGTAAATGAGGATGATTTTATTAAATCAACCAAAATTTATCGTAAGCGTTCTCTGGACAACGGTCGCAAGTGGGTAGGCGTTGAAATCGAGCCTACCGTGCGCAAACATTTAGTGTCCACTAAGGAAAAGTTATTTATTGATTGGGCGACTTGTCGGTTTATTGATGATATCGATATAGTCCGTTGTTTAAATTGTCAACAGTTCGGTCACGTTAAGAAATACTGCGTTAACAAGTCACCTACCTGTGCTAATTGTTCCGAAGCACATGGAACAAACGATTGCCCGCATAAGGACAATTTAAATTTTAAACCAACTTGTGTGGCGTGTAAGCGTTTTAAAAAACCATTTGACCATCGTTGCGGGTCACCAGAGTGTACAACGTACAAACTTAAGCTCGAACAGTTAATCCTCAACACAAACTACTAAAATAATGGATAGTTTAAACATAGGACAATTAAATCTCCACAACGACAGGGTAGCGACTTCTGAATTAGATAAATTAATTATCGATTACAGCTTAGATGTAGTACTCGTTCAAGAACAATATCAAAGCGCACTCTTACGTCACAAAGTAGTTCAGCTGGATTCAAAGTCACGAGCCGGAATTTACGTGTCGCGTTCTTCTAGCTTTACAGTAACGTCTTTGCGTAACCTCATGACGTCGCACTGTGCCGTTGCGGAAGTCTCATCGGCTTCCTATAAAGTTTACGTTGTGAGCTGTTACTTTCAATATTCAGACCCATTTGGTCCTCACATACACAACCTCCGTCATGTCTTGCGGTCACTCGCAGGCCGCAAAGTTATCGTTGGCGCAGATGTTAACGCGTCATCGTCTCTGTGGTATGGCAAGGTTCGGTTTACGGATTCAGACCGACGTTCCGCTGTCGAAGATTTCATTGCTGAGATGAACTTGTCGATTCACAATACACCTGATGCACCACCTACTTTTTGCAGCCAAATGGGCGAATCTTGTATTGACGTCACACTTTCTAGTGCAGACGTTCGTTTGGATAGGTGGCGTGTCCTACCAGACGCGTCATGTAGCGATCATCGGCTTATCGTGTACGAATTTGTTCCGATGTTTACTCAAGGTCCGTCACATATCATTGGTAACTTTAGGTATAAATGTAAAGGCGCAAATTGGGAATTCTTTAGCTTACTTTTTGCATCTCACACCAAAGACTTCACTCGAGACGGGCTGTCAGCTGAAGAAAGTGCTGAAATTATGTCAGACACCTTCACTTACTGTGCTGACATCGCCATTGGTCGCGGATCTATGACCAATATACGTAGATGTGATTGGTGGTGTGATTACTTAATTGAACAACGTAAAAGTTATCGCCGAGCGCGTAGACATTTAAATAAGGTTAAAAAACGAATGGTCACCGGAGACCCACTTACCTCTGCTTTAAATGCGTTTAGAGTTGCCAAGTCCCGCTACAGAGCATCGGTAGAAAAATCTAAAGGTAATTTACTTCGGAAAATAGTAGAAAAATTAGATAAAGAAGGTCCGTGGTCTCCTTTGTATCACGAGTTCAAAGCAAATCGATCAGTAGACCTTGCGTTCGTCGAAAACATTAAAGTAAACAACAAACACACCACCGGTATTGAGGAGACAACCGAAGTTCTATTAAATACTTTGATACCTGATGATTTGCCTGATAATGATAATGACTACCACCAGCAGATCAGGGCGTGGGCGGCTGTGCCACCTGAATCACCAGCGTCAGACCTTCCATCTATTGACGAATTTATTAACGTTGTCAGGAAGCTACCACTTAACAAATCGTCAGGTGAAGATAAAATATCGAATCGGATGATAATAGAAGCATGTAAAACAGCGGCCGACGCAATTTTAAGGGTATACAACAGTTGTATTGCAGAAGGCGTCTTTCCTCGTGTATGGCGACGCGGCTTCATACGAATAATTCCGAAAAGCGGCGACAAGCCACCGGACGACCCTAAGTCTTATCGCCCTATAACACTACTACCATCTTTGGGGAAACTCCTGGAGCGCCTTATCGTTCCACGTTTACTACCAGACGGGCCAAAATTTCACAACAACCAATTCGGTTTTACCGTGGGAAAATCTACCGTAGACGCGGCACTTTCTGTCAGGAAAATTGTCAATACATCCGAACACAAATACGTAGTTGGGATCTTTCTAGATATTTCTGGGGCTTTTGATAACGCATGGTGGCCGATGCTACTCCTAAAACTGAATATTCGTGGTTGCCCTAAAAACATATACAATCTTGTTTACTCGTACTTCTTAAATGGTTCCGCGAAACTCAAACTCGGACATCATTCTATGTCAAAGTCCCTTACCATGGGATGTCCTCAGGGTTCGGTTATGGGTCCGTATGTATGGAACGTAGGCTTCGATGACTTCCTCGCGATTCCACTTCCATGTGGCTGTTCATTAACCGGTTACGCGGACGACGGCCTGCTGCTCATTCAGTCAAGTACTCGGGCTGGACTCGAAAATTTGGCTGACACTTGCCTAAAATTAATATCCCAGTGGGGTGATCGTAACCGTCTGACCTTTGCACCGCACAAAACTTATCAACTTCTTTTAAAAGGTAATCTTAAATCATGGCCTAGTATTAAATTTAATAACGTTCCCGTTAAAAGGAAGCAGTCCGTGTGCTACCTTGGGTTTGTCTTAGAGAAGAATTTTCCATTCATTGAACACATAAAAACCGTCGGTGAAAAAGCTAAAAAGAACTTTTATGCCTTAACGAGAATATCCAAATCTACGTGGGGTTTGTCATTTTTAACTCTAAAGACTATCTATGGGGCTACTTACTTGGGGTGTATGTGCTACGGGGCACCAGTATGGGCCGATAGGGCCACCATAGGAGCGGTACGACGTAAATTACTTCAAAGCCAGCGGTTGGCCTTGATTTTCTTGTGTAAAGCGTATAGGACGGTTAGTACTGAAGCCTTACCGGTACTGGCAGGGGTACTTCCAGTCGATCTTGAAGTGCAGCGCCGTGCTTCAATGTACTACTGCGCACGAGAGACCGCGGACGCAGACTTTTTAATGCAACGTGACCGTGCTAAAATAGCTAGATTACTAAAACCACAGACTGACGTCTGGGAGGAACTTTTGTCTGAATGGCAATGTAGGTGGGATAATTCCATCAAAGGCCGACACCTCCACCAGTTCTTTCCATCCGTTCGTGAGCGGCTGGCCAGGACATGGCTGGAGGTGGATCACTGTGTTGCCCAATTTCTCACAGGTCATGGTAACTTTAAGAGTAAATTATTTTCCTTCAAGCTTGTTGCCTCGCCTTTTTGTCAATGTTCTACATCTGACTGTGAAAATGAACAATCCGCACATCATATTTTATGGGAGTGTAGTCTTTGGCAGAATGAACGTAATATTATGTTGGATAATGTACAGGTTACATCCGGAGTTATTTACTATACGGACCTTGTAGAAACTAGAACAAATTTCCGTGCGTTCAAGCATTTTTGTCATACCTATTATTGGAATCAAATATAACAGCTCACAACTTAGGACCCAGTAATATTAATGACAATAATATCCGTGGTGCTAGGCAACTGGGCTTATCCCAGTTGTATACGTCCCTGTGTGCCTATTGGCCTTGTTCTGTTCTGTCTCCTGCTGATACGGAGGGAAGTGGAAATTATGTTTTTTCCTACTCCTCTGCTATTATTTTCTGATTAATTTCGTTGCGGGATCCAAGACAGTTTAATCGTTTCTCTGGGACTTCGTCGGGCTTCATTGTCTCGGCGCTTTTCTTGTGGTCGCCACTGTTGATTCTGGCTTACAGAAGTTACAGTGGTTTGGGAATAGTGTGGCGGGCTTGTCCCATTAAAAAAAAAAAAAAAAAAAAAACTCTTGAATACGTAAAGAGCTGTTAAATAAAACTACTCGCGAACAACTACAATATTTGCATTACCACAAGTTTTGCTTACTCCGAAAACACAAACGCTTCTATTTAAATACGAATATATTCTCCCACAACACGTTATTAAAGCTGCAGACAACATTGATCAAATAATTAAAGAAACGTGCTTAAATCAAATTTAGGGTGCGAACAACAATATTAAATCTCATTAAATGACGTCCTTAAAATATTAGAGTTCCAGCCATTTTCGAGTGTCTGCCCCTAATTGCAGACATTCGTTAATTTGTGTCTGGGACGAAAGTGTGAGTGATCACAGTGTCAGAGAGTGTCGGGACACTCGAGTGTGACACCCTCGGTGTGTTTGCCAAGAGAATTTGCTTGGTCTCTCCATCGGATGCTCTTTGTTGATTATTTATCTTGACTTTCAGTTGAGTGTGTTTAAGCTTGTTAAGGTTTTTTTGTATTGTTGATGAGTAGGGATATTAAGAGTAACTGAAGACTAACATAATTGATAGAAACACGTCAATTAAAACAGTATATTGACCATATAAACCATTGCTTTCCATGTTGTATATTCAAATGACTACGTTCAACCAATAATGCAGCATTCGTTCGTAGCAGTTGTCGTAGCACAAAATCTCGTAGCACAGCTACGGTTCGTTGCATGAAAATCGAATTATTTTTGTAGTCCATTACAGATTTTATGATTCTGATTTACTAAATATTGTTGTGCATAATCGTATAGAACGGCTGTTACTAGAATCCAAACCATTTCAGCCACACTTATCCGTTTTATCATTACCCAAAGTCATATAATTCTAGAATTTATTTCTACGTAAGTTTCTTTGCAAAGGAATTAAATTGTTTTTGTAGTTAAAAAGTTTTGTAGACGTAGTTACGAGTGTCGCCTCATTATGGCTCATTAAAAGTCCGACTTACAATACTTTCATTCTTGTTTATACTCGTGAAGTACTAACATACCTGGAACAAAAAACAATAACATTATTAGGTATTTTCTCACAATTAAACAAAGGTAAAGTAAACAAAGATATTCGCATTCATTAGATACACGTACCGATCATGGACATAAACAGTAAAATACTAGAAGTGTTATCGTTTAACGGAATAATATCGTTAATTATCCCACGAAAGCGCACGACCGCGATAAAAAATGCTCTATGTATGAATTCAGGTTATAATAAACTGACTGTGTGCCCAATTTCCTCTCAACCCGTTTAGTAGTTCATTCAATCATCATCACAAACTGCTGAATTTATAATTGTAGTAAGGTTTTGTTAGGATTGAGACAGAAAAGTTATTTAAATTATAAAAACACTCTGAAAAAATGTGGTGGAGACGCACGTTCGTCCACGTTTGTGCATGAAGTTTAAATAAATAACATAGTAAAAGAAAAAACACTTTTAAAATTCTGTCGTGTATTCATATTAGTGCTCGTGACGTCTATCGAGCCACGCTCAAGCCACATCCAGTACTCCTACATCCCTACCCGCTCGGGTAGCAAACATGTTTGTTTCCACAAATGCTCTTTGATATAATCTTAATGCCGGTCGCTTTACCTGTCCTGTCAGCATATAAACTTAGCAGACAGTTGTGGCACTTCCAGTAAACTTGATTCAAACTTTAATTTGCTGTTAGTTTATCACGCGTTAAACATTCGCCGAATTTGGTAGATGTTTTGGATGTTGAGTGGATGTTTGGCTGTTCAGTGGATGTTTGGATGTTAAGCGGGCTCTTGTTTTGTTTATCTGAGAAATGTGTTGAGAGATTCTAATATTCCGTTTGAGTTGTCTTATTTGATGACGTGATGTTATTTTGTAATCTTTTGAAAGCCAAAGCTTAAACGCATCGCGCCCCTCACACGTCAAGGCACAAAATCATTATTTTATTTTATTTGACACTATTTTTATTAAACAGCAGTTACTAAGTTAAAAAAATACGTTTTTTGTCGGCTGTAGCCGTCGGCGGCGTGTTGAGCACGTATTAATTTGCCGGCTTTATCCGACCGTGGCGTTCAGATGGTTAATAATACCAACTCATCTTAAGTGACTTTAGTGCACCTGTGAGCACTGAGCAAGGATCTTTGAAACTTTTACCATTTAATTCTAGTTTCTAAGTGTTAGTCTAAATCGAAAATCCAACAAATATTTGTGTGAAACCTAACCTTTACATTCTAAACAGAAAGTCTTTCAAAAGTAATTTATTCTTACCTAGATTTAAGCAAAAGCTACGCAAACATTTCCCTTTCAGTCATCTACATGGCACCTGTCGTAAGCACGTGGTGTAACAGGTGGTACTTACGCATCGACCCATCACGAATCGTCAAATAAACGAATCTTTAGTTCTGTTCAGCACAAGCTTTAAACACGCTTATGGTATTAAGAAAAGATTTAACAACCTTGTTAAAGCGACTGATTGCACAAAGTACTCCGGACGAATTTTATTACATAGAGTATTGCAGTATTTCATATGGTGTGCCTGCCTATCTGACCTCCAAAACCCAGTTAAACCTGGGTAATACGAGACCCCTTGATAACACTGGTTATCAGACTTTCGGGCCCCTGAAAGACTGTAAAAAATCTACAATTGACAGCGGGGACCAACAGCTTAACGTGCTTTTCGAGGAACGGAGGAAACTCGGCATGTAATGGCTGGTCACCCATCGATGGACCAACCCAGGCAAGCGCGGGTTAACCTGAATATTGACTAGAGAGGCTGGTATTATTTAGTCACAAGCAGGAGGATGGAGCATGGAGGACCATGTGACGGAAACTTTTCTTTTTTATATTTTTAACGTTACTAGTATGTGCTCTGTGATGGGCTAGCAAAAAGGCTAGCCTTTTCCTTAATGTTCAGTTTAACTGGATGCAGCTGAATACCAGTATTTCACATGGGGCGACGACCTATCTGACCTCCACAACCTAGTTAGTACTGGGTGATAGGATGCCCTTTGGTAAAACTGGTTGTGAGACTTTTAGGTCACCCTCCAAAATGAAACAAAAACCGTATTATGTTCCATTGCTGCATTCCCCATTAGTCATCATAAATTCACCATTGCCAACAAGATACACACCCACGTTTTAACGAGCAGTAAAATATTTCTAGTTTCTCCATACAATTACGACGTATAAGGAGCCCCCTGACAAATGGTTTCCGCCTCTGTATTTTGAATTAGAACTAATAAATCCTCAGCTTAGTATTGAGTTTCGGCAGTTCGTTATTTTACTGACCCCTAACTATACATCTTGGGTACAGAACCCTAACTATTTGTTCTCACAATTTGCTACGGTAGTGCAGTGTTTGTTCTCACAATTTGCTACGGTAGGCGAGTGTAAATTTTTGATCAGGCCAAGGGTGCTGTTTTATTAGTCGTCGAGTCAATATATAGATGGAATAAATTAGGTATATATCACGTAGAACAACGATTATAGTAAATAATAGTCCTAATTAAATGCAGATGTAAGTACATACATAAAGAATCGTTAAATGTTATATGTCAATAGTGTGATTCGTTTTCGAAATTCGAGGATAATTTTCCGTGGTGGCAATTTAATAATACACTTTTGTCATATAATATGCAATTTAGTTACACAAAATTGGCATTGAAATAAAGTCCCAATTCATTTACTTACATACTTGCAACACAAACACGTTTACCGTGTTAATTAAATAAAACGTGGCTTAGTTCTGAGTTTACAAAAACATATTTTATTTAATAAAACTGGGAATCATCGACACGAAGAAGATCAGTAATACGAGGATACAGCCAACCAAAGTATAAGTATCATGCAAATATAGGCTCTAATTACTATATAATTATCGTGAATCTCCGTGAATAATTTACTGCCAGACATCTAAATTGGATATGTCATCTATTCCCGTACTAGACGTCTTCGAGATGAAGATTTGACACGAAATCTTAGTAGGGGATCTTAACATCTTGAGCCAGACAGTCGCACAACGACCTTACCACTTAGAAATTAGAGTTCAAATTAGGGTGACATACACCGCCCAGAGATATGAAGCCGCGGGACAAGACAAATGATTAAGAGCCTTATGTTGTAGTAGACATAGTTGATATTGCAACGTGATTTGATGTTATCTGGAAAGGTGGGCAGTAAACGCATATTTCACTTGGTCCCTTGTTTACTGTTACTACCGAAACAATGGCTATAGTAATAATAATTACACCATACAGATATGAAATGGGGTCTTGGTAGGAAAATGGCGAAAACGTCGAGTAACTTGTTTGGTAATTGGATTACTAGGATGGGATGTACTTGATTTTGTGTGGGAGGACGTGATATAAAGTAGTGCGAGGCCGTAACGTAGGCTTAATGTGGGCCCCGGAGTGATTTGATGGCTCTGTTTTGCATGTATCTAGTGGTGACCGACCTTGGCAATCGATTTTATATTGTAGATGAAGAGTTTTCGTGAGTAAAATTGAGGCTACTTCATTTTACTACCAAAATATACAGTCACGCGCAAAAATACATGTGTACACTTAGCAAAATTCAAAAGAAAATTTGAATTTTGAATTGCTAGGGGTATACAACACTTGGCAAAATTCAAACGCAGTTTTCTTGGGAAATAACAGTTTCTACTTTGAAATCAGATCTATTTCGTAATAACAAAGCTTTCAAAATATTGAGTACTTAGGTATTACTTATTCGTAAAAACGTAAAACGTCAACACAGTAGAAGAAAATCACTTTTGGCTGTACCTAATCTTTATTCTACGAAAAACTCCAAAAAGAAATTACAATCAATTAATTATATCGTGTTTTCAACTTCAAAGACTTGAAATAATAAAGCGGCCAGGCCAAAGTTCCTGTTTTAGTTCTCAAAAAGAAAACACAAACTCCACCGACCTTTGCCGCAAAACTTTATTAATATTACATAGCGACAAAGTTAGCTACAGAATTACAATGTGGCACTATGAGAACTAAATATTCCTTGACCGAAACTAAAATGGAAAATCTAAAGGGTATAATTTAGACGGCCACCAAAAATATTTTTAAGACTCTAAGCCTAGGCACCAAATAAAATTTTTGGTTCCTAAAATGGATCAACGGTCACCAAATTCTATACAACTCAAAGATTAATATTACTACCAATTTTTAGGGGCGGCATGGGCACCGGGCCGTAGGCCGACGAAGGAGGTCGGCGGAGGCCCGTCACTTCGGGGACAGAAGATATTAGTGTTATTTAATATGCGAGCGAAGCGAGCGCGCGTTGAAAAAGCTTTTGCTTTAGGCGACGTACGTTCGACGTATTTGGTGACCATTAATCCATTTTGGTAACCGTTTAGAATTTTTTTGGTTGCGAAATAGGTACTTTTTTGGGCGGTGTTTAAACACAAGCCAAATCTAAATATAACATAAATAAATAAAATAAATAAATAACTTCACGCTTGTATTCCTGGAAGGGTTAGGCTGAGATGTACCTAGAAGAAAACCAACATTTCGCCAATGATGTTAAAAAAAAGGACATAATCTGGTCGTAAACATAACATAATATCAGACTTTAGAAATAGATCGTTACATATACATCACGTACATGAGTGAAAGAGACAACGCTCTATTCAAGCTGTTTTTTTTTTCTACAGGTTCACATTAAATTAGTTGTTAAACTTTACAGATGTGATGCTGAGTATCGATATCTAGTGACAGTAACCATGGTGTTTCTTGCCGGTTGTCTTGCCTATAGAAAACGACCAACCTGAATCGTGCACCTTTTTTCGACGTTTCTTAATATAGGCTTACAAAATATAAAATAACACCCCCTAAATAAAAAAAAAACAAAACCCCCTATATAAATGACTGCCTCGTTGGACTGCTGAGCATGAAGTCCTGGGTTCGATTCCCGGGTCGGGCAAAGTGTTATTGGCTTTTTCGGTCAGGAATTTATCAGTAACAGCTACGGAGTCTGGTTTTGTGCCCGGTTGATGGCAATAGGCTCGCCCCCTATTACATGGGACTTAAACATAACTGGCGAAATGTGGGTGTACTATTAGGTACACCTCTGTCTAACCCTTCGGGGATTACAGGCGTGATGTTATGTTATGTTAAAATATAAAATATTTTTAATTGGTTAATAACAAATAATTAGATATCTAAACCCATAAGTTTAATTAGATACCATGCCTTTCAGTGGCCACTGACACCGCAATCAGTGTAAGTGGTTGTTTAAAATCATCACGTAAGATTTTATTGACGAATATAGATAGTCATCACGTTTGTGTAGTTCCTACAGCTAATTTCATTTGCCCTCATATATCTGCGACATATTTATGGCTAGCACGCTACTAACACTAGACTGAACCCACACATTTATTATAATGTAACAAGATTCCATTCGGAATAACGTTGTCCATAGTATTCAAGACGGAACAACGGGCAAGTTACCACCAACAAATGTTGTATTCTGCGAATGTACGTATTTGTTTCCAAATCACGTCCGTTGGGGCGTCTTAGAGGGGGTGAATGGGGTGCAAGGGAGGGGCAAAGGAGGTCTAACGGGCGAAAAATTGCGTACCTATCCTTACTGAATTAGTACAGTAGTGTAAATGAGCCTGGTACGATCCCAGCTGAGATTGCACCACTCTAGCGAATTTCTTGGGGTAACTGTACGTTGCGGTAACGTCTCTAATTGGATTGAGATGCTGTGGAAAGAATTGTTTTGATGTTATTTAATTACTTTATTTACTGGTGGATTGGTTGTGTTCAATAAATCATGAGGTTGTAATGATGAGAAACTACATGATTAGAGACGAAAAAAACATGAAGTATTATTGGGATTATGTTGGTATTCGTTTTTTTTTATGAAATGGGCCTAATCTTGAACTCAATCTTGTCCTGTGGACAGAGATGAGGTCATCAGTGGAACGAGCTAACCCAGGAAAGCTTAATACAGATATTAAGACTGAGAGTCGACAAACTGATTTTTTTGTGCGTTATTTACCCCTTTTTTATTTTTTGAATGGTGGGAAATCATCAAATGACTCGTCCCGCTCTGGGCCGAGCGGTATGGAGTGTCAGACTTCTACTGACTAAAAACCACCCATGTTCCATCTAAGCCCTTTGTGTCGAGGCCGCGGTATCTCTTTCACCGTCACCGTACTAAAACTCCTCACAATATACCTTTTCATATTAATAAATTCACGAACAAAAATGTACACATACTTTGTTAGGTGGTTATCCGCGGAATGCACACTTCCGCGTTAATTACTGAGTAATTTTATACCCGGGTTGAGCACGAAAAACACAAAGAGGCAAGGTACCCGAAATGGTAAAGTTTCGCTTTAAGATCCCCTAGTGCTAGGGGTGGTAACACTTCAATAATAAACTTGTTTTTTTTCTTCTTTTTATTAAGTTTTTGCAAAGGATTGCGATAATGGTGTAAACAGTAAAACCATGCTACTGCCTAGTTGGTCTAGTGGTCGCAAGCGCGACTGATAAGCGTGAGGTTCGGGGTTCGATTCCCGGTTCGGGCAAGGTGATTTTGAGATTTTACATCAGGAATTTCTCGGTAACAGCTACAGGGCCTGGATTGTGGCTGGTTGATGTTAATAGGCCCCCTATTACATGAAACTTAAACATGACTGGCGAAATGTTGCCGTATTAATGGATACACCTCTGCAAAACCCTTAGGGGATTACAGGCGTGATGTTATGTTATGTAAGTACTTTTTGGTCATGAAGTCTAAGCTCTAGAGACGCGCGTGGGTGTTTGTCGCCAGCCGCGTCGCATGTCGTATCTCCCGACGCCTAGGACCGGTATTGAGCACAGGTAAACATGTCAAGGTTCCAGGAAATGTTATGAAAAGTAAGAGGATTTGAATGGCACGTGTAGCATTACTCATGAGTTAACATAAAAAGGGAAAATTACGATTCAATAACGCCGAAATTTTCAAGGGAAAATTAAACGTTGAATAGGTATATACAGCCAATGCCCAGCATTACCTGACCCCTTGAATAAAGATGATGATGGTAATTGTTGTGTGAAGAGAGGTCAAGCAATACTGGATACAGACTGTACTTATACCATTTCCAAATTGGGATACCTTACAAAAATATGACACAATACAACGTTTTCTCTTTGTGAAAGTTTGCAACCCTAACCATGGGTAGGTAACAATGGCCGCCATGTTTGATTTTCGAAGAACAAAGGTACAATGGGTGGCCACAGTCGCACACGACTTAAGCCACAACGGACCTTCATGGAAACCGTCCCGGAAGAAATATCCACGTTATGTAAGACTTGTAGGTCTGTCTTAGATCGTATTGTAGCTATTGTCAATATCTGAGGTATGTTTGTATCTATTTGATCGAGGTCTGAAGTCATGGATTGCGACATTGCTCTGTTAACAGGGGGTCTTAAACGGCCACTTCAGCAGATCATAATATGCGTAAAATGGACCTTTCATAAGCGTAACTGCGTTTGTGACCATTTAGGCAAATAGATCATAATAGAAAAATAATATAAATTGCGTTAAAATATGTAAATTGGTCGCAGACGCACAGTTACTATTGTGAATGGTCCATTTTACGCTTTTTAACGCAATTATGATATTATGATCTGGTAAAGTGGCAATTTTAGACCCCCAGAAGTATAGTTGTACACACGCCAATAATCCGAAACCCGAAACTGTAAAAGAAGAATCTAAAGCACTCAAAAATTACGGTATTAATGATGAAATCCAATTAACATCAATTTGGGTACCATGTTACTCTGATTGATATTTAGTGTTCTCATAATATTACAATCCAGACTATTTGCTAAGATACGGTTTGATTTGAACTACTTTTAGACACAACAACAGAATGATTTGATTTCCAAGAAGGGTCAAAAGTTTTGACTCTTCGATGAGGAAGAAAAGATGGAGCTTGTTATGTAATTAAATTCTCGGAAGCCTTCCGGAAATTGAGATACTGTAGTGGAAGTGGCTGAAAGAAACTGGATACCCAAGGCACAAAACCACTGATAATTTCGAGATTTAAAAGAGACCAGCACACGTCATTAGGTGGTCGAAGATTGAAGAAGAGAGAGAGATATTTATCGAAACGTACGTTCAGTTAATTGTGAACTTTCAAATTACCGTTTTATTATGCTACTTATCGATGACGACGCTAACTTCAAACATCAAAGTAAACTTAAATAACATAATAATTTTCCTTATGTAGTAAGATACTCAGCGAGATAGCTGGAGCAGTGACCCAGTAGGCGGCCCGGACTTACGAACAGTAAGTCGTGGGTTCGAACCCAGAGAGGCCCATTACTTTGTGTAATTTATTTCATCACCACTGCTCTCAGAAACGGTGAAAGATAACACCGTAAGAATACCAGCCCGTCCTAGAATCAAAAATTGGAAGACCTGTGACATCTACCAATCCACACGTGTGGTAGATTATAGCCCATTCGCTCTCAAAAAGACGAGGCCTGTGTCCCAGCAGTGGGAACATTAAAAGGCTGATGATGATGTAATAATCGTCAATAACAGTCAGCATGCCAAATATTAATTTCAGCGGTGAACTCTTGGCAGTGAATGTTGCCATAAATAAGCATAACTTGGCTAATGTGGCCTCCATCAGCAAAGTACTGGCCATTTCGAGCCGATTGCTATCGTTAAAAACGTTTAGCAGTCATTTACTTTTTTCTGATTTGTGGTTGAACTGTACGGAGCGTTTTATCATATTTATTTGTGGTTGATTTTCTGGAATGGTGTCTTTGAAGGCGAAGGAGAAATGTTTTAGCGCTTAAAGAGTAGTTCCTAGGTAAGAAATAACTCGATATTCAGGTTAAGTTGCGCTTGCCTAGGTGGGTTCGTGGATGGGTGACGACATATTATATGCCTAGGTTTCTCCGTCCCAGAAGGGTTAGGCAGAGATGTACCCAACTGTAAGGCCACATTTCGCTAGTTATGTTCAAATTCCATGTACGGACCATAAGAGGCGAGTTAATTGTCATCAGTTGGACACAAATTCAGACTCCACGGGCGCTACTAAAAAAAAACACGATGGGAATTCTTAATACTTAGTATATAATTTGTTAATTTTTTGACATACACACGGGCGAAGCCGCGGGCATCAGCTAGTATTATTAAAATTTATTTATATACAACTTTTTTTAAATAGATTTTTTTTTATATATTAAAATATTTAATATAAATGATTAAATTTTAATATAACCAAAACCATCTCCTGTAGTTCTTACACAAAAAACAGAGTCCAATTCAGGCGCGTGTCTACAGGATTACTTGAAAGCAGCACCTTTTGTTAAGACTACCCTCTGTCAGTTATTCAGCCGTGCGAGAAATATATTAGCCGAGACCGATACTCTCACGTATTCTAAAGGTTTTAGATGTTTAGTCAATATGTGTGTGAAGGTGATCTGAAGATTCTGCGGGTTGTTCGAAAGAGATACCGCGGCCCCGGACAGAAAGGGCTAAGAAGGAACATGGGTGGTGTTTAGTCAGTAGAAGTCTGACACTTCTTCTGGAGTCATTTGATGATTGCCCACCCTCAAAATAAAAAAGATTGAGGAGAAACTGAGGAACTACATCAAGTGCGAACGCTAGAGTCAAATTTCTTTAATCGATTTTTAACTGTAGTCGCTAGGGCATTAGGTTCACAGTAGATTGTTTTTTTTTACAGAATTACGTACCTTGATGAGCTGTTTGTAAATCGCTTAAATAATTACGAACTTCATGAGTAAAAAACTTACTTTTATTGACGACAATTTATATAATCATCATCATCTGCCTAATCTTTCCCTAACTATGTTGGGATCGCCTTCCAGTCTCACCGGATGCAGCTGAATACCAGAATTTTAACATGACGGAACTGCCGAGGTGAGCTCCACAACCCAGTTAGTACTGGTTATACTGGGTCCAAGTTACCCCTTGATTGTCAAAGATATACAAATGTCAGGAAAGGAAACTTAATATAATATCACAACCAATTATACCGTTATTACCAACAATCCGAACCTATAGAAACAGTTTATTATCATTAAATTGGACTCCATACACCCGAAGGTCGAGAATTTGAGATTCATCGGTCGAGAGAATTTAATCCGAGTCGAGCGGTCGGGCCGTGTAATTGTATTCATGATTCGGCATCGTGTGCACCGGCCCTTACATGCATACCCAACCGTTTTAATGACCGAAGACCCTTACAATTCGTAAATGATGCGGATAACGTGATTTTGGGATTAATTTAGTATTTTGTTTGATTGTGAGAGTTAAACTGGAAAACCTGAAAGGATATAATATTGGTTAATAAGTTTAGGTTTTCATTGTCTAATTACTTGATGTCTCCTAAACCTTCTAGAAGAATAGCTATTGAACATAATATATTTTCATCTTTTGATTTCAACTCTAAGGTATAACAATCTCCCGTCGGGGCTGCGGGTTGTTCGCAAGAGATACCGCGGCCTCGACATGAAGGGCTAAGAAGGAACATGGGTGGTTTTTAGTCAGTAGAAGTCTGACACTCCCTTTCGCTCTGCCCGAAAGCGGGAGGGATTATTTCATGATTTTCCACCCACCATAAAAAAAAATTGTATAACAATCTAAAGTAGTTTCTTAGTATACAGTCGTAAAAACCAGTGAACCATGGTGGCACAGTTTCAACACCTTAGAAACTAGTAGTAATTACGTGATTTATTGTTACTTTAGGTACTACATTATCTATTTAATTTACAGCCACACAGCGGATACATAACGCTGTGATTTCAATTTCAAGTATTTGTTTTCTTGGCTCGTAAGGATGTGGGCTTCCTGGTACCATAAAAATCAAACCTGACTTCCATTATTTGCACTAATATATGTTTAAAGCAGAACTCGGCTTCTACAAATGTGCATTCAAGATTTATGATAGCACTCTTGTTGTAAGCCAATCGGTCTCTTACAATTGCTTCCGCGATAGAATATAAACAAACAAGAAAATAAAATATACGAGTACATCGACGACAGATAGCATGTCAAAATCAAATATAACGAACTTCACCAGATTTTTTCGCAAACCCCATTTCGCTTACATAATAAACCTGAACATGTGACATACAAGATTAACCCTAGCATGTCTGCAGCCAATCTCGGCCCAACATGTAGATTTATTACAAGGGGCAACTCTGCCAAGCCGTGGTCGTCCCAGACTGGCACCGACGACATGGTTACACCGAAATTATTCAAAGCTGGCCTTGCTACAGTGAATTGGTGCAGGGCCAGTGCCGAGCAGTGCTAGATACGGGCGATACGGCGAATACCGCCACTTTTCAAGTGATATGTGGCCCGAGTGTTTTCTGCAGACATTCGCAGGGTTAGATTGTGCATGTTCCAGTAATTTGTGGGAGTCTTAGTTGAGTGGGTGGCGTGCTTGAACGAGGCATGGCTGCGAGGAGGATAGGCGTGTTACGAATGAGAATGGTGCTGTATAAGGCTGGATTTTTAGTGACAATTGTAACCAAAGGTTTGAAAAAATAAGTTTTGTCAGATTGGGGAATACATTAAGTCACTGTTACTGTTAGCCTATGTCATCCCACTGCTGGGCAAAGATTTCCCCCAATTACCCCAAAATCTTTTGATCCAAGGCCAATGTGAATGTCTGCTGGTCGATGGTTCTGTCAACCTCGTCGACCATCTCCTGCGAGGTCTACCGCGACGCCTTTTGACTATGTCAGGACACCACAATGGGGTTATTTTTTTAAATTAACCTACCCAAAATGTTTAGACATTCTACATATCCTTTAAATAATAAGTTCAGTAACTTAGACGCCATTACGATATTACTATTGTAATAGATTATATTAATACTAGCTGTTGCCAGCGGTTTCGCCCGCTACAACTCGAAAATTATCCCACGGGAAAATAAAATCGGGATAAAAACTATCCTATGTGTTAATCCAGATTATAAACTATCTGTGTACGAAATTTTATCCAAATCCGTTCAGTAGTTTTTGCGTGAAAGAGTAACAAACATACACTCCCAAACTTTCGCCTTCATAATATTATTAGTGTGATATAAAGGGTGTAAAAGTACCCTTAACGTAAATGAAGCGCACTTGTTATCCCCACCACTGCGATATTTTTTTTATTCTAGACAATACCTGGGAACCCCCTAGTTACGGAGATATTGGGGGTCAAAGTTCCAAATTTTTCACAGCTGTTTTTATAAATACTAGTTTTTCAGGTTCTAACTTTACTTAAATTATCTCCATGACTCGTTTACTATTCAAAGCATCCTCTAGCACAATGTTTTAAGAGACCCCAAAAAAAAAGTCGTTTCCCAGCAAAAAAAATTGCGTAGTGGTACTTAGTTTGATGTACAGAATGCTTGGTTGACGGCTGTGCGAAGGGTTAATTTACACCCTGTATTGTGTGATAAAACTTTACTCAAATTGAATAATTCAAGTGCCATCAAATCCCTACAGCCTACACGAAAAAAATAATAATTAAACTTTTCCTTCACAAGAAAATTTTACCCAGAATCAGAGGAACCTTGAAAATATTCCGTAAACTACCATAAGGTACTAAGTTTCTCTTCTATTTCCATTTTACGTCTTAATTAGGTAATTTATAACATTAAGAGTCCCTCATTGTCGGGAGGCGACGAGTGAAAAATATATAATTTGGCCAAAAGTGATACTTAATACGCTACTTAGCTCTCAAGGGCGGAGGTTGTGGCTTTCAAGCTTTTTTTATGTCTGGAGTTTGTACTCTGTCTTCTTAGTGTATTAAAAATGAAGGCGGTGGAGTAACGTTATATTTATTACTTGGATGTGTTAGAAAAATGTATTAAATAAAAAACATAACGACGCTGGTAAATCCCGTAGGGTTTGGCAGAGGAGTACCTAAGAGTAATCCCATATTTCCCCGCCAGCATATTGCCATCAACCGGGCACAAATCCAGACGAGAGATGGACAATTCCAATAACAATTTGCCCTACACGGGAGTTGAACCCAAGACATCATGCACAGCAGTCACGCTTGCGGCCACTAGACCAACGAGGCAGTCTACTTTAAATCAATCACCTTAAACAAGTTCTAGCTAATTTAATAATGTATTTACCTAACGATACCCATTTCAAAAACTACGCTAGACAGGAAAAATCAAAGTTTCTTATGAATTTAATTTCTTTAAACCGACCAATTCTATTTTGAAAAAAAAAACTAATATTTAGCAAGTTTCTAGTCAAAATGAACGCAGCAAATTCGATTTTTGTATCAAAATTCCTATTGGAATTTATGTGAAGAAAATAATAAATGATGATTTTTCAAGTTTCGTGAAGATTCCTCTTTTGTGAATGAACTCCGGGGGGACTGTAGTAATTCATCAAGTTATCCAATGTTCCGACTGATTGAAGTGATCAATTTATTTTACGGAGAAAACATTCGCTTTTAGGGACACCGATTTTGTTTGTCCTTAACATAATAAACCAGGAATGTTTTAAAATGTTTGTAAACTAAGTTATTTTGTACCTTCGAAGGAATACAAGGAAAAGCTGCGAACAAAATGTGATCTATTTTCACAATTCTGATAATTATATTCCACTCCTGTTTCCTCATAAAATCTCATTTTGGACCGACTTTAAAAATAACTCAACAAATTAATATTGTTAAGCTCATTTTCGAGGATCATACAAAAGTAGGTAGGCGTAACAGGAAAATTTCGTTTTGAAACTCGTATTAACAAAACCTTTCTATTCAAAATACGAACACCTTTAATATTCATTCATATCCGTATCTATATTGACCAAACATTAAAACCGAAACTAAGTTATAAAATGTGACAATAACTTGAGGTTTAAGCACATTCAAAATTCAACCTTGTTCCTGGACCTCTAGATTGATTTTCCAATGCAGTTGTTGCTTAGCCTTCGGGCTGTACCCTCGTAAATCGCGACCAAAGACAAAACAACACATTTCGTCCTAAAACGAGTTAACCGTGAATTTCCGACATTATGTTTGGTGTGTGTAATTTTGTTACTCGGAACTAATATCTAGTTGGAATTATTTCTAATATTTGTATTAATTGATGTTGTTCCTGGAAATCGTAAAATGGGAAACCAGTTTCCGTCGGATCGCACTAGCTGACCCACGCAACTTCGTCTGCAACACATAATATAGCTTATAACCTTTCTAGATAAATCGACTACCCAGCTTATTAAATTGAGCTATATCGTACTCGTAACAAACAAAAAATCTTACCTTTCCTCTATAAAATACCTATTAGTTTACTATAGGTATCTCTTACTGTTTAATATACAGTAACACCTTGTACTTGTAAACATTATGGTGCAGTAAATATTTTGAATTTGAATTTCTCCGGAGCTCCCAGAGGCCAGAATCCCCACGTACCTACCGCACCGGACCGAATGACTGCCACGCGCTAATTATTTTGTCGCCCGTATATTTTTACATTGCGATATCTTCTAAGATATTTGTTTAAACTGTATAGAGTAAAGGGCACAAATATTTTATATTAAATTTTCGTGCTAGCAAACACATTTATTTAGATATAGGTTAGTACCATATGGGTTAAATAAGCTTCGCAAAATGTAATTCTTTTTAACCTAACATTTTAATATAAAAAAATGGTTACAGTGAGTCAATTGTAAAAGATAAACATATGGTGTCGCGGACTTTTTTTTAGAACTTTTAAAGAGGAACAATTCCTTCATCTATACTAATATTATAAAGCTGAAGAGTTTGTTTGTTTGTTTGTTTGTTTGTTTGTTTGTTTGAACGCGGTAAACTCAGGGACTACTGGTTGGAATAGAAAAACTCTTTTTGTGTTGGATAGTCCGTTTATCGAGGAAGGCTTTAGGGTATATAACATCACGCTACGACCAATGGGAGCGGAGCATAAATGAAAAATGTTGCAAAAACGGGAAAACATATTCCTTTTTGAGAGCTTCCGTTGCGTGCGCTGCGAAAACGGTTTAAGTTACGCAAATATCATGTATGAAGGAATTGTTCCTCTTTAAATGTTCTAAAAAAAAGTCCGCGACAGCAAATGTCTATCTTTTAAGATTGACTCACTGTAACCATTTTTTACTATTAAAATGTTAGGTTAAAAAGAATGATATATTGCGAAGCTTATTTAACCCATATGGTATTAATCTATATCTAAATAAATGTGTTAGTTAGCACAGAAATTTAATATAGAATATTTGTGCTCTTTACTCTATAAAGTTTAAACAAATATCTTAGAAGATATCGCAATGTAAAAATATCCGCGCGACAAAATAATTACACGCGCGGCAGTCATTTGGTCCGGTGCGGTAGGTTAGTGGGGATTCTGGCCTGCGGGGGCTCCGGAGAAATTCAAATTCAAAATATTTACTGCACCATAATGTGTACAAGGTGTTACTGTATATTTAACAGTAAGAGATACCTATAGTAATTGTCACTTTAATAATATAATCGAAACCAATCTAAACTAATAGGTATTATAAAGAGGAAAGGTAAAATTTTTTGTTTGATACGAGTACGATTAAACTCAATTTAATAAATGTTGAATAGTCGGTTAATCGAGAAAGGCTAAAAGCTATATTAAGTGCCGCAGACGTAGTTGCGTGGGTCAGCTAGTACATAATATTTACGTAACTTAAACCGTTTTCGCAGCGCACGCAACGGAAGCTCTCAAAAAGGAATATCTTTTCCCGTTTTTGCAACATTTTTCATTTATGCTCCGCTCCTATTGATTGTGGCGTGATGTTATATAGCCTAAAGCCTTCCTCGATAAGTGGACTATCCAACACTAAAAGAATTTTTCAATTCCAACCAGTAGTCCCTGAGTTTACCCCGTTCAAACAAACAAACAATCAAACAAACAAACAAACAAACTCTTCAGCTTTATAATATTAGTATAGATAGATTAGATGTACAATTCTATTCTCTGCACCGGTGCATACGTTTTTGGTGTAAACACGGCCTAAAAGATGTTATAAATATAGCATTCATAATTTTCCTATTTGTTGTATCTATGTCCAGAATATATCACAGAAAGTGAAACTTGATATGCGAAATAGATAATTACTAAGAATTATGAAACAAAAATCTTCCATATTTTTAGATAATAAATAATAATTGCCAGTTAAGACAGCAATTAGTATCAGTTACATATTAAAGGTGGTAAGGACGGGCCACGCTTGGACCCTATTCACGGCCTCGGGCGATACGGCAAGCGAGTGATGCGTGAGCGCCTCTTGTTAACGCGCTTTTATTAGCTTCACCTGTAACGACATGTATATATTGTTCGTCGTGACGTTGAGCTCCTTAAGTTACAAGTCGAGCTCCACGATAAATGACAAATGCTTGCACTGACTGGACGGGTCCACTCAAATCTGTGTGGTGCTTTCATCAAAAGACCATCTCGGACACCAATCTGCATAGTCTTCATGTCTGTATAACAAGTTTATGTCTGGACCTTAAAAGAGACTATGACCTCTGAGTTTGTTTCGGATGTTTCTTCTCGGAGTAGTCAGGTACGAAACACCGGCCCCATCTAGTTTATAAAAAGTGACTTGTAAAAGTGTTTGTTAAAACCTATTTGCAAAATAAACATCATCATATCATTTATCATTTATAAAGAAATCTTAGATTTATGATGGAAATCAATAGAAACAAAACCAAAGCTGAAATTTTGGATACAATCAGTGACGAGTGGTTAGTGACGTCATTTTAAATCTAGACATTTTTAAACTAGTTTGACTATTGTCTTAGCATCGCTAAGAAGAACACTTCACTTTTGATTCCGTCGCAGTCGCTGGTACGGTCAGCAACAGACGTAGCTTAACATTTCGGAATTTTAATTATTTGATGTACAGGACTCCAGCGATTATTTTTTATGTTTCAGAAGATTATTCTTCAAAATATACCTTACTCTTGAATAACTTATCACCTAACGGGTAATATCTAACAAGTATTTAATAAAAAACTTGCTTTGAATCTTCGAGTAGTATTAAGCTACTTCTGTTGCTGACCGTACAGCACATGTATCACTTAAGCAGGCAGTTGCAGCATGGCCAAGAGCTAAAATAACTAACATTTCTCCTCCTGTGCTACATGAGTTTTTATTGAGAACTTTCCTTATACGGGTAGCTGCGTAGATAGGCGCCACGTGTAAAGTAATTGTAATGACTATTGAGTTCCTTTATTAGCATTAACTTGAGGATAACGATACTTTCTACTGTTGAGTCAAGATCTTCTTTGTTTCCGTCGGGGCTGCGGGTTGATCGCAAGAGTTACCGCGGCCTCGACATAAAGGGCTAAGAAGGAACATGGGTGGTTTTTAGTAAGTAGAAGTGTTTATTTGATGATTTTCCACCCGCCATAAAAAAAAAGGTATAACAATCTAAAGTCGAACCAAAAAAAAAAGATCTTCTTTGTTATAAAACGACTGATGTTTGAAGTCATTGCTTGCTTCGTTGGTTGAGTGCAGCTGCTGAGAGCAACTGCTGAGCGTTAGGTCCTGTATTGGATTCCCAAGCCGGGCAAGGTTCATGAGGCTTTTCCGTCAGTCGGTCAGTAACTTCTCAGTAGCAGCCACCCACGGAGTCTGATCCTTTTGCCATCAACCGGGCCTTCTAATGTTGCGGCCTCCCCATAGGTGCTACCTACCATTCCTGAATCAGTCAGGCCTATCGGCTATCCATTCTGCGCAATGCCTATCGACCCTGCCTACTGCGTATTAAGTTGAGCGATACTTTGGTAAATGCTACCTGTACAGAACGAACCTTTACAATGAAACTTAATTCCCCGAATAATCGTTAACAACTAGATACATTACACATAATTCTACCCTCACTATATTTGCCTAGTTAATTAGCCAATATTAAGCACAGCCCCACTAATTAATCCGAAGATATTTGTCTGCATCAATCAGTGAGCAACAGTAATTCAGTGCTATCAGGGCACACACGCAACGTTGGCATCCATAAATTATAGCTTGCATCTTATAGTATGCATGTAGCTGTTAACACTTCTATAGTGACCCGTTCGGTATATTACAGAATTCATTATAGTTGTGACGTCACCTGCGTCTATCTACATCCATGTGCGTTTTTTGTTTCACATTGTTTTACATCGTTTGTATTAAACCGGCCATTAATGATAGGTAATGCATGGCCGTTTTGAATGTCCATGGAAAAAGTTTATGGAAAACCGAGTACCATGGACACGTACCAAGTCGCTACGTGATAACCCGTGTCATGACCTAAGGATTCATATCTTTCATTTTTGTTTTTACCACAGCCGTCGTGGCAGCTCGCGTGTCGCTTGATCGTGTAGCAAGTGGCCAAGGGTTTATATTGTAAACATGTGCAGGAGTATGTAGTATGCACATATATATTGCACATTCTATGCATGCGTGGATGTAAATGCATAGTAATGACGAGCCAATCACCTGTGCATAAATATGAATATGCTTCTAAGTCAATATGCGTTTGATGGTGAGCAATTATCGCGTAGTCTTCATTAGGTGTTTGTTGGTCGTGTGTTAAGATACTGATTGCTTCTGTTATTATAGAGGGGTAATTTGATGTTTCCTTGGTGTACTGAACTACTTATTCATAGGTTTCTTTAAGGGGATTGAAGAGCTGAAGACTAGCTTCGGTTTGCGGCTCGCTCATGTGGCGGTCGGAAATTAACCCACGGGGATGTATTGCCGGGATAAAGAGTTTCTAGACTATAGTGTTTATTATCCACTTGTTTATATGACAAACACAAAATTACGCCTGTGATCCCCGAAAGGAGAGGGTTTGGGGGTGGGGAGGGGGGGGTAGAGGTGTACCTAAAGCACACCCATATATCGTGACAGGAGGAGAGCCAATTGCTTACAGAAACACCCAATAGAACCGAGGATCTCGCTGTAATGGTTGGACTTCAAATGATTATAATTCTGTAAGTACAATAAATATTTCTTACGGCTGCGACTCATTTAGATCGACATAATTATATGATCATACTGACCCGTAATTGCAAAAAAGTGAGACAATTTAAATACGGAGGTTACCTTTTGCAATGAGCCTGTCTCAGGCTACTGCTCCCGTCGGGGCTGTTCGCAAGAGATACCGCGGCCTCGGCACAAAGGGCTAAAAAGGAACATGGGTGGTTTTTAGTCAGTAGAAGTCTGACACTCCCTACCGCTCTGCCCAGAGTGGGAGGAGTCATTTGATGATTTCCCACCCCTCAAAAAACAAAAAAAGGCTACTGCTAAATAAAACTTTGCATAATGAAGAGAAAGTTTACGAAAGTCATCATCATCATTCTTCTCTTGCCCTTACTTCTATTGGTTCAGTGCAGCATGTCTTCTTTTTCCATACTTCTCTATAACACAAAAGTATTAGTAAAAAAAACCTACCAGAACACAAACAAAACCGCTCATACGTGTTACTCCGTCAGCAAAAAAAGGCAAGATTTAGTTTCCATCACATTCAAGGTCAAATCGTACCGGTTTTCCATTTTCCTTAGGCAACAAAAACGCAATATGCGTGCGTGACAGACAAAAACAGAATGCCGTCTATCAAAATGATTATGCCTATAACAGAGGAGCCCCGTAGGCATAATAATAATATTGTGTTCGTATTTTCTAAATCCGGTGGTATGATACAAAATAATGTTACTGACTTCCTGTACGTTGAGTTTTTTTTTAGGAAAATCATATTTTGGGATTTTTTTTTTGGAGATTCGTGTTGAATATGATACAATTGTTTTTTTTTTGTTTTGTATAATTTAAACCATAAATAAAAGAGTATTAGCGTCATCAGTGATCAAGAACAAATGCAACGATCATCAGGTTATAAGATGAATGAAGCTTCAGAGAGCAATTTTTTTCGTTAAGGGTTTATTTTTGTGGCTAATATTTATCATAGTGTTAGAAACCAATGTGGCAGACTGTCTGCCTTAGTTAACCTAGACGTATTGCATGGGATATGCCCGCCGCAGGTAGATTCTATGAACCTTTAATTAAACTGAAGAAGAAAAAAAAGAACAGTGGAATAAAGATGACCGTGACCTATCCGAATATTTACAATGTCCCCACTGCTGGGACACAGCCAGCCTCTCAGTGAGAAGGCCTGGGTCAAAATCTACGACGCCGCCAGAGCATGTCGTGGGAAATTTGTATACCAGCTCTAAATCTTCAACCGTCACCTAAACAAAATCTAGTGCCAAGGCACAAATAAAACTGTAACGCATTGTCTAAACAAATGTCTTATTGTTGTTGGAGCGGCTGAGAGTAATGCCGAGGACATTTGTCAAGATAACGTAGGCACCCGGTGATAAGACCTTACGCAACAAGATTTGCACCTATGACTCTTGAGAAACATGAGTTTTGATACCTGAGTGCTGGCTTGTTTTGTCTGCTTGAGAGTTTTTTCTTTTTTCTTTTATCTGGCTTTGAAAATGACAAAAGTTGTTTGTGTATTTTTAGAGAATAGGTTTATATATACTACATTGTCATGCTCTTATTCAGAGGTGACAAGAACCTTTTAAAAGAAATACTGACAGATATTTCAAGAATGAAATAATTTTGAATGGCAAATAAACATTCGTTTGCTTCAATACGATAAACAACTTAAACTTTGACGTCAAGTAAACAAATTAACAAACCACCAGTAACCAACCATTTACAAAACAGCTGGCACTACATTAAATAACCGACGAAATTTCTAATTGCTTCCCATTTCGCTTCATCGTTCGCAGATACGTAATTAAAGACCAACTGTAATTGGCGATACTCAATACCTTCAAGCCTGTAATAATTAAAGAAAAATAACTTAAGCAATTTTCCCTTATCGAGGGCCAAGGAGTTTCCTGTCCTTTTTTACCTTTTTATTCACTTTTACGTTTCATTAAATTTGCTTCGTCAGCGGTTCGCCCTTTGGCTGTGTTATCCATTTGACCGGTTTGTCACCTCTGTGTTTAATTTATTCTTTGACGGCGGATTACGAGCTTTGATGATGGAGTTGGGTCGTTTTTTGTTTCTTGGGAACCGAGAGCGGCTTTTATCGGGGTCTACATGTATGTGTAGTTTTACAGATGGTTTTTGTAGAAAGTGGAAACATGATATAGCGATTTTGAATTTTAATTTGATTTGTCTTATTATTTGAATAGCAAATTACGCAGTTATTACCATGTAATAGGTACGATTTTGAACATTTGTTGTACTAGGTACTTGGATTTTCTTCTAGTTATTTTTCCTTGCGCCTTAAGATCCTCAGTATAAAGAGGTTTCAACATATAATTACGACACAGTTGGCGCAGTGGCTAAGCGATTGGACTGCTGCGCTGCGTGTCGCGGGTTCGATCCCCGCACGGAACAAATATTAGTATGGCCTGCAGATAGTTGTTTCGGATCTGGGTATTTGTGTATGTGACTTTATATGTTTGTAAACGCACCTGCGATACAGGAGAAATTCCTAGTGTGGGGCAACGTTTTTTTTCAAAGAACAAGAAGAACATCTTAAAAATTACGCGTAATAATGAAAATAGAAAACTTACGATCAACCAGTGACTTTGTCCCAAAACTCCAAAACTGTCATCATAGTAGACCAAAAATATTACCTGAAAAAAGACAAAAGTAGACGTTAATATAACATTACCAAGAATATGTGGCTTGCCACGTGTAGTGCCAGAATTGGGTCATCGTGGCTCACCGAATTAGTATAGGAATTGGGTTATAAAGGCTCTCACACAACGGCCTATACCTCTGTGCCTTCGTCGTATCAATGTAAACGTGTTTTCTGGTAAACCAATCGTTTAATTTGTACCAAAATCGATTTTGGTATCGGATAGGGTGAAATTCTGTTTGAAATGAGAATACTTGTTTGTTATGGATACTATTTCGTCACTGACGAGTTTTTAGTTTTACAAATGTTCTTTTGTTAGTTTTTTTTTTAAATTTATCTACGAAAACACAAAATACACTAAAGGACATAACAATAAAATACAATACAAATGTATTGCTTTTTAGGGTTCCGTACCTCAAAAGGTAAAAACGGAACCCTTATAGGATCACTTTGTTGTCCGTCTGTCTGTCTGTCAAGACCTTTTTTCTCAGGAACGCGTGGAGGTATCAAGCTGAAATTCATATCAAATACTCAAGTCTATGGTCTCTTGGAGCTGTGAAAAAATCAAACTTCTAAGTCAACGCGATCAAAAGATACTCCCGTTTATGCCGCAAATTTTCGACACTCGCAAGGGAATCAAAACCTACAGGGTACTTCCCGTGAACTCAGAATCTTGAAATTTGGTATGAAGCAACGTCTTATAGCAGAGATATAGGAAAAATTGCGAAAAGTATACATTTTTAGTTATATCATATAATAAAAATATTTTTAATAATTTTAAACTTACTACCCCTTTCCTCATGAACGCGTAGTGGTATTATATTGAAATTCATATCAAATACTCAAATCTATAATACCTTTAAGCTGTAACAAAATCAAACTTCTATGTCAACGCAATCAAAAGAAACAGGAATTAAAACCGCATATTTTGAAACTCGCCACTACTCGCAAGGGAATCAAAACCTACAGGGTACTTCCCGTGAACTCAGAATCTTGAAATTTGGTACGAAGCAACGTCTTATAACACAGATAAAAGAAAAATTGCGAAAAGCATAAATTTTTAGTTACATCATAATATAATAAAAATATTTTTAATAATTTTAAACTTATTACCCCTTTACTCATGAACGCGTAGTGGTATTATATTGAAATTCTTAACAAATACTCAAGTCTATAATATCTTTAAATTGTGCCTATTTCTAGTATTAAAATTATGTCTATCACTTCTCTTCTTAAAGAGATGAAGATTTTTCCGAACATACATAATGTTTTCATATATGTATTGACAAGGTACCGTCAGCTTTCCACATTGTTATGTTATGGATTTCATTTAGCAATAAAAATACCATAACTTTTACTTATATACCTACAGGTTTGTACGGAACCCTCGGTGCGCGAGTCTGACTCGCACTTGGCCGGTTTTTTGTTATGGTAATTGTAACATGTTTTGTTCTGAAGCTCAATACGTTACAAACTTTTTGTGGAATTCCAAAAACCCAGGTCCAGCATCGAAATACTAGTGTTATCCAGCCGTTAAAATAAGTGACAGGAAAGTTATATTTTAAAATCTACTAGTAGGTACTCGTATCTATGGGTTACTTCCAAAACTTTCATGTTATGACGACCAAACTCATACCTAGACCTAAAGAAACATATTAAGATCGCTCACATCAACATCCCCCACTAATTCTCCAATAAGTCACAAGTAACTCCCCACAAATTGACGTGACATCATTTTGTCACAAGATAGCTATCATCACGCACGTTCACGGCATTTAACGAAATTAATTAGGAGCATTAAAATCTCTTACGCGCGTACATCCAACACGATTTGAATAAATAATGCGAGTCTCAGTAACAAACATAATTATCACGAATTCATCTGAATAGCACGTGTTATTTTGTTGAAATTCGTTTGGAAATTGTTACATGTTCTGTTTAAGGGTTGTGTGTGTTTGTTCGTGATATTTAGGGAGTAGGTTAGTTAATGATAATGCTTGTTGTGTTGATATATCTCAGTATTATGGGTATACTGTATTGTTTAATTATCGCTTGATTCGGTAACGGAAAACATTGTGAGGAAACTAGCATGCCTGGGAGATATTTCTCGACAGCATGTAAGACCAAGTCAGAGGCTCATGGCCGTCATAAAAACTGGATCGAATATGTTCCCGATCCTATTCCTGATTTCATCGATCTTATTTACCAGAATGATATGATTTGTAAACTAATTAGCCTATTGTGATTGCAATTATGTACTCCTTTAATTTAGAATAAGCATAAACCATTTAAAGCAGCCCACTAAGAATCATAATTTGACACAGCGCAGTAGCTTAATTGGAAGATCCAAAACATAATGTTGTTCTTAGTACATCAAGAGTCTATAATAAAAAAAATTATATCGAGACCATTGGTAAAACAAGTCTAAGCACTGTCTATCAATAAAAAAACTTGCTTCTACATAAGATCGTCAGGCACTAACATAACTCAGTAAATACAACAATAACTAACACAGCCAAGCATTCTGTATATAATATGATTACGAACGTAAACACAGGTGAAGTAAATAAGGAAAACAAACACAATTAACGTTCAAATCACTAGATCAAGACATATGTGCTACATTACTGTAATGTGGATGGATATGTGGCTTTTGTCTCCATTGTTGTTTCAGAAAGCTGTAGGTCGAGGTTACAATGAATTGGCAAAGTGTTTCTATGTGAATATTAGAAGAGGTAACGAATTACAAGTGAGGGGGAAGAGAGAAAGAGAGAAGGAAAGGTAGATGAGATTCAAAACGTTATTTAATTGATAAAAATCTAGTATGAAAATAAATCCCCCTTTTCTAATTTTAAAGAAGTTTCAACATGAACGGAGTCAAGAATGTAGGAAGAAATACACAAACGTGTGAAAACGAATAAAGTATTGTGGCAATAATATATTCGCAGTGTACGAGAACCTTGAGCTGAAGAGTAAGAGAAAATCTGAAAGTGGTGTCGGCTTATGTAAAATTATGTCGTAATCGGTTATCGGGGTATGGACATGTGATGTGGAACAATGAGGAGAGTTTTGAGTATTATTGTGAATAGGTATAAGAGTAGAGGAAGACCAAAGAAACGATGGATGGACTGTGTGAAGGATGATATGGCAAGAAAAGAGGTGACTGCTGAAATAACGAGTAATAGAGAAGTGTGGAAGAAGAAGACATGTTGCGCCGACCAAACAAATGGTGAACAATATTTTATCTACAACACTAAAAAGAGATACAGATTTTACAAAAACACTACGGCTACTTACTACAAGTATGCTACCTATTGAAAAATGTAGAACTGTAAAAAGGAAGTTCGAAAAGTATGCAGACACTGGACGACGGACTTTTGTTAGAAGTTTCTCGTAAAGATAAGAGGCTCACTCACTTCTTGCTTTCTTTTCATCCCCGGACCATGAAGTTAACGTAGCAATTCGCTAAATACAATGAAATTAGAAGATTATGTTTGCAGCGGTAATTATTTTGCGACGGAAAACCATGTACAACATAAAATAAGACGTTTTGTAGGGAAAATTAACAAACGGAATAATATATGACCATTCTACGAATTGTAACGGAATTTATATTAGGCATCATATTATTACGATCCTGCTAAAGCTGCCATTTTAGACTCTCAGTACAAAACTCTACTGAACAGCTTTTTTTGAACACCTTAACTTTACATATAATATATAATTCTATTGTACGTGTGTATGTCACTGAACTCCTCCTAAACGGCTGGACCGATTTGGACGAAACTTTCTGGGGATATTATTTATACGTACTGGTCGGACAAAATTTGAGTTATTGATTAGAAAAGTAGAAGATCATACTGAAAAGTTAATCCTGAAACCTTAATCAAATGTTTTTAATTTTATGATAATTTGAATAAATTGATTGTTCAAAAAATATATCTTCATAAGTACTTCAAAGTTTTAGATTTCAATATAAGACAAGGTACCTATTCATCTTTAAAAGAAGACTGAAATCTTACATAAGGGATACCTAGGGTTTAAAAATAGAACCTTTTGAAGTCATTAATTCGTCACACGTCTTGCGTGACCAAGTAAGCGTGTAAGCTTAAAATTTCGTGAATTTTCCTTCTTGAACATTTTCTTCTGAATAATGTTTCTCTTTTCACATGTACAAATAGCTTGAAATTGGGTCGCCATTGTTACGCAAATTACACAATTTATGTCTAAATGAAAGCAGACCATGTATTCAAAGTAACAGGGTAGGTGGACTGCACCACAATACGACCAAAATTTATTAGACTATATTAATTGGGACATGTTCTTTCTGCCACAGAACTTGATCAACGTGATTTCCGTGCACGCCCCGAACATCTAATCAAGCAAAAAGTTCCCAGTTGCTAGGCAACGAATATCAACCCGTAATAGTATATTCCCATCCCATGAAAGGGCAATAATCCTCGCTTCCCCAAACACAATGAATACATTCCCACACAATCCAGAAATATCGAGAGAAAATTCGTTTTTTATTGTAATCGCAACTGTTATTGACTTGAATGGTCGAGATACGACGAATATTATGCATTAAAAAGCTTACCACTTAAATGATAAGTGCGAAAATATTTCGCCGGTGCGAAATTCTTATCATCGTAAACGGATTACGGAAGGATTTCGTACGAATCGCGCTCAGTTTTAATACAATTAAAGAATTAAAATTTAAATCAGAATATTTATTCCTTCATTAATAATTCGTATTTTGTATCAGTGGTTTTATTTACATTGGACTGTCATTCGTTCTGAGTTGCTAAAGCAGGAACGTAATGAATGCAAGTTCGAAATAATATTCGCAGTTTAAAGGTAGTCGAAAATTTTCGCATTTCAGCGCCACCACACGGTCAACTTTGGAACTATAGCGTGTAATTTACGCCGAGTGGTCGTGTCAGTTTTCTAAAAAACTGAGGCTTCGTCCTTTTACAGCAATAATGGGAAATTTAAAAGTCTGCCGCCGTTTTGACCGGTATACAATGAAAGCTAAAAGTGCATTTTGCCGGCACAGTCATGCATATATTATACCATAATTTGTGCATTGCTTTGTGAAGTAAATATGTACTAACTTTAAATGACTTCATTAGAGAAAGAATGTTTGGTTGGTATTTTGATTCATTTCTTTTATCACATACACATATTGTTAATTAATTCCCGTTTTATGATGAACTGGCGAAATGTACAACTGGTTACAACCTAACCTAACCCTTTGGGGGTTTAAAGGTGTGATGTTATGTTATGATAATGAATACCGCTAAATGATATGTTATGTTTTTCACAGAAAGTAAGATTAGTAGAATAATAAAAACAAATGCAGGCTACGGACTATAGTGTTTCCCCGATAATAGTTTGTGGAAGTCTGATAAATATACGATTTAAGAAGATTGTCTCAAAACTGTTGATTAGTTTTAAGTATTTTACAACTACCAAGTTTTTTCATAATTAATAACTTTTCACAATTGTATTGTTAATGCTTAAATACAATATACTATCGTTTTTATTAATAATACTAATTGTAATTACTTTAATAAGTATTATATCTAAAAAGTATTGTAACTAATTACAGGTTACATAAAGTTGATTTTGTAATAAAAATAAAAACCAAAATATTGTTTTATTTGATTCTATGGTAGATTTATAACTATTTAACCAGATTAGTTTAGTCAGATAAACATATTACTAGATTGCGACCGTAAGATAGTAATGAATCGCTTACGTATAACTATGTTACGGTATATAATTATATCCCTAGGGATATAACCATATTACGGCTTTATCTATCATACTGCGACATATACAAATAAAAACAGTGTAAAAGATTGTAAAAAACTGACCACTTACCAGCACTAAAATCTACCCGACCGACATTTCACCACTACGTAAATTAATTTCCCCAAGAAAACGCTTTTCTCAAACAAACAAGTTTGCCAAAATATTTGTGGGTAACGAAGCCAGTTTTTCTTTCCTCAGTGTTTATCCTGACAAATGGGCGTTGCATTATTGCGGCCTACCCGGGAACTGAACTTAAGACCGTACTCCGTAATGTATTTCACAGGTTTTTGTTTTCTTTTGTCCCGTGCATACTTTGCTCTGGGTGGGATTAAACGACTTTGGTGTCGCTTTTTAAAGGTCTTGTGGTCCCAAGAAAATGTGGGCTTTTTTATAAACTGTTTTGGTTAAAATATTTTGGTGTGGTGCATAGTTAAAAAAGCTAGGTTATTAGATTCGTGTGGATGTTCTTTGTTGACTATTATGCCGTTACTTAAACAACCATATTACTAATATATAATAATATATACTAGCACTGCGCCCGCGACATCGTCTGCAAAAATTCGTGATCGGCTCGGCTAATAAGCAAGATATAAATGTAATTTATAGCCTATAGCAACCACTGTACTTTTAATTCGTAACAAAACAGTTCCCAGCTTAGCAAAACTAAACGAAATAAATAAATAAACAAAAGCAACATCCCGTTTAGTTTCCACGAAAACGACTCAAAAATCCCAACATTGTAGTTCTATCCTAACAATTCTTTTATAAAAGGAAATCTTGATAAATACTCTGGCAAGACTTGTAGTATATCCCGTCTCCCTTTCATTCTAGTATTTCCATTTCGTAAATGAAATTACTAAGATTGAAAGAATGCACTCTAGTTGGCACTAGCTTGACAGCCGTTCTTCTTCAAAATCTTTGGGCATTAAAGTGATCCCTATTTTATTCTTCTTAACACCTCCAGACAGAGTTTAGCATAATACAAAGCATTTTCCAGCGTTTTATGCAATGTGGAGCTGTTTCTAACGCTGAGCATACATCAAGTTTTCAAATAAAATTTTGTTTATTTTCTAAAATACTTTGCGGGTAGTTGTGAATTTATTCGAGCAACCGATCCGTAATTCATGGAGGGAAAATCCGTTGGTGGTTTTAAATAAAATTTTGTTACTTGGAAGTAATGTGTGAAATTGAAATGTATAATATCTTTCAGCTGGTTTAGTTACGTTTTGATATTATGTACTAGTTATTGCTATTGAAATGGTTTATAAAAATATGACTATTAGAATCGGATATTTTTAACAACTTCAAGAGGTTTTTTCCAAGGTTCTCCTTATCCTTTTTCTAAAATTAAATAACTTCATAACTCATACCTTCAGCTCTCTGCATATGCATTCAGCAAAAGCTGTAATTTTAAAAGCACAAACAGATACTGCAATTTTAATTATTGTTTGTATAGGATATAGATAGACTATACATTTTTGAAACCTAATTACTAAAAAACCAGTAACACATTTTAGACTAAGACCAGACCATTACAATCTTGGTATTCCACAACTTTAAAGTACGCTATATAAAGAGCTGTTATTTAATAACGGTATATTCTAAAAGGATAACTTAACCTCTTAGTAAGAATATCTAGTCTTTTGAATACTCGGTAAAGAGGTCCCGCGTGCATTTTAATAATGTCGCCTAAACTTTTCGAAAAGATACATGCACTAGAGACCATTTTTTCACAAAAACGTTGCCACAAATCCAGACTCCGTGGCTGCTACTGAGAAATTCCTGATGGCAAAACCCAATTACACTTTGCCCGACCTGGGAACCAAGGAGCCAAGGACCAGGAGCTCATGCAGAGCAGTCGCTCTTGCGATCACTAGACCAATGAGGCAGTTGTCATCATCACCCACAGCCTGAATTCACCCACTGCTGGGTATAGGCCTCTCTTTTGTTGTGCCATTCTCCACGGGCCTGTGCCAGCCTCATCCAGGTTTTCAAACTATGTTGTCTGCCCATTTTTTTTTCCAGTTCTTGGACGCCATTCGGTGACAGCCTTAGTTCACCTGTCATTACTGCGCCTTGCATGGTGACCTGCCCAACTCCATTTGAGTTTCGTAACGTGATTTCCAATATCGAAAACTTTTGTACAAAGCAGTGGCAGTGGCCATTTTGTTTTTCAATATAATTTCACAACAAATTAACAAAAGTCGATGTCGTTTAAAATACTCTTCTAGCAGTAGATATCTATGTAATAACGTATTGTTGTGGTAAAGTATAACTGACAAATGACATTAAAATGTTGAACAATAAACATTATAATAAACAAACAACATAGCATCATACATTGCAACAAAACAAACTCTTTCCATTTCTAATCCGTTTTGTCTCAGCGGGTCACCCATCGAGCTGACAGCGGCTGACATAATCCGTTTATCTCGACCCGGGCTGCCCAGTACCCAGTGCCCAGTGCCCAGACCCGACTCCACGGCAAATTGATTCGATACACATTGATTGTTTTCCCTTGACATTGTATACTTTAAAATTATATTTACTTGCCTTATTTGATAGTTTTTATGTGAGTTAGGACTATTTTTCCAAATGAAGTTCCAAGTGAAAATCGCCTTTAGTAATTTTAAATACCTCAGTACACGTTCAATAAACGAGATGCATTTCTTTTAGCTAAGTTTACTTCGATTATTATATTCTGGATGTTAGAACTTAAAATTATTTAGTTGCACCCACCCTGTTTAAAATTACAGCTTTTTAATTGTATGCTGCTGTTCAAAAGCACCACTCTATAATTAATTTTTTAACATAAAAACATTACGTATGCAGACCACCAATTTTCGTCCTACACATAATACGAAATCCAATATCGGGGACGCCCACCGTCCACCAATAGAGTGACCACAAAAATAATTGTACTACGGAAATTAAATTTCAGTGCGTGTTTTGTCCGAATTAAAATACAGGGCACGTTATAAGTGTAGGCACCCTCGTCTCTGGGGTGCATTAATAATGGCAAACGTGCATTCCAACAAATTATATGAGGTGCAATTTGTGGTCTGTGGTAATGAGCTCATTCATATTAAACCTTTTTTGGTATTCTAAAGTGGTATTTATGTCAAACAATGTGGGCGTCAGATGGATTGGTTTCGTGGTGAGGTTTCAATATTTTTTGGCAGTTATTTTTTACTACGCAGTTAGTTATTTCTGTATGTAATTTAATGGCATCGTAGCTTAAATAATATTAAATAGCCTTTACGTAAGTCTTGGAAAAGATTTGTTCAGAATCCTTTAATAAACAAGTCATTGATAACCTATCAGTGGGGTTGTCATGTCGTCTTTAAGCAGGATTGTTCTATTATTTTTCCAGTGTGGGAAAGCGTAAGGGCTATATAGGTTCTCTAGCGCCATCTCTTTTCTACACTGGAATAAGATTAAAACAATCCTGCATAAGAAGTCATGGTAGGCCATTTGGTAGGTATTTCAATCGCTTCATAAAGTTATTTTTCGCCATTAAAGTTCCCACTTTTAGTTTAGTTTTATAACATTTCAACTAAATCTTGCCCAAAAGTACATTCCATTTGTAACTTCAAAAATATCTTGAAAACATTTAAGTACACGTTTTGAAGAAAAGTTGAATATTTCATTAAGTTTTGAAACATGAATAAGACCCAAATTATTACTTACATTCAAAGCCGACCTAGTTACTTTTAGAGGTGCAATGCGGGTCATTCAAATAGAACTATAGCTACAGAATTTTCTAGCTTTAATAAAATATCATAGAATGCACCTAGTGGATTAAAACTGAATTTAATCAAATAACATTCTTGAAGTTGTACAGAGAATTGGGTTAGAAGAATTAATTTAGATAAGAATTAATTTAGATAAGAATTCTTAATTGAGCCAAGTAAAATACAATTTTCTTTACCGGTAAAAATATTAACTTCTGGAGCTCTTGTGTAATTTGATGAAAATAATGGAAGGAGGCAAATGTCTTTCACACAGCCTGTATGTCAAATGCTTTGATTGTTACCAGTTCAGCCTATGAGGTTACACCAGTTCAGCCTTTCAATTATTATACACGAAAAAAATAACAAATGCAACCCTACATTGTCTTTACTACCAAAATCTCGTCTTCTATCATCATCGGCCAACCAAGACTTACCGGATGCAGCTAAATACCAGTATTTTACATGGATCAACTGCCCATCTGACCTGCACAACCCAGTAAGTAAAAATTGAAATTCACGTCTCAGCAAAAATGCATGTTTTCAAACTAGTTTTGGAACTTAATGTTACCAATAAGCAGAGCCAGACGTATTAGGCTCATAAATGTAAAAAAGCATCCACATCCGTTTACTAATATCAGGATTGATTACAGTATAAATCAAAGCTCTCTCAGAACCTTTTAGCTGATTAGATTACGTTACAAACGCGACTTGGCCCTACTTTAATAAAAGCTGCCAGTGTATGGCGTTTCGTAATAGGAAAAATGCTGTATCACTTAGTTTTGCTTTTTTTTTTGTTCCTGTGCCATTTCTGTTTGTGTCGGAATTTTGTAGTTCACTTTTCTGTTAGGTATAGGGTTTTCGGAATGTGTGCGAGCTGGTAAGGGTTAGGCTGCGATTTTAGTTTTGTGGATGCTGTATAGTATAGAATGCGTGTTTTAATAATAACTGCCACTCGAATCGATCTTTAGGTTAAGCCGCGCTTGCCTACGTTGGTCTGTGGATGGGTGAAACCCCATTACATACCGAGGTTCCTCCGTGCCTCAAAAAGCACGTTAAGCTGTCATAGTCAGTAGTGTCGTAGTCAGTGACCTGTAAATCTGACAACCAATATTACCAAAAGGGTTGTGGAGGTCAGATAGGCAGTCGCTCCATGTAGAATACTGATACTCAGCTGCATCCGGTTAGACTGGAAGTCGACCTCAACATAGTTGGGTAAAGGCTAGGCAGATGATGATGATGAATGCCTTATAATATAGAAGAGCTGTGGCACGTATTAATTTATCTTTGTTTTAGGCCTTGGCTACTGCCCGTTGGGTTGCGGGTTGTTCGAAAGAGATACCGCGGCCCCGGGGGACAAAGGGATAAGAAGAAACATTAGTGGTTTTAGTCAGTAGAAGTCTGACACTACTTTCCGCTCCACCCAGAGCGGGAGGAGTTATTTAATGATTTCCCAAACTCCTAAAAAACAAAACGATTTGCCTACCGAGTACTGCCCCAACGCTGGGCAAAGGCCTCCCTCATATTTATGTTTTATTAAAGGAGAATGCAATTTAGTGACTGCCTTTTTTTTTTGGTATACAAGCCCGCCACACTTTTCCCAAACCGTGCATGTTCTACTAGTTACACCTCTGCCTAACCCTTCGGGGATTTGCGGCGTGATTTAATGTGATGTTATACAATTTAAATCTTAAAGTTGTGAATTTGCTATTGTAGTCATAAAGCTAATAGCATTAAGCACTAACTTTACTTGGCAACAAAGTTCAAAAACAAGTACAAACTCGGTTCTATCAGCCAACAAATCCATTCAACATTTTCTTTATTAGCGCCCAACAAAGAGAAACAAACTAAACAGTTAGAAAAACAATTAGCGTTATGTAGTTACAGTCTGCAGGCGTTGTAAACGTGTCCAGACAATTTTATTATCAACGCTTTCAATTCTGAATAGATAAAACGTTGCGGGCGAAGCACCGGCCGGGCCCACAGTGCACCAACTCCACGCTGGCACTGCTCCAACTACCAGACCAGCCTCACAAATCGGCGTCTGTTCTCTCGCCCTCCAACCAAAAACCCCACATGAATTTAAACCCAACACAAAAGCAATAGAGTCCAAATTTATTCACCCAGCAACTTGTAACAGAAAACATTTCGAATTCAAATGTGTCGCTGATGCTGCTGTATTCCAATATTCCATATCAATAAAGTGGAATGGTCTGAACGAAATAAGCCCGATTTTCCAGAACAGCGGTGTATGATGACCATGCAGGTGTACCAACACAATGTTTTTACGTAAGCCCTCTCTACATATTTGGTTAGGACTCGCAAGAGTTTTAGATTGTTTCCATTAACCTCTAATAACAATTTAGATTCAATGAGGGCCGGTAAACTGTTTGAAGGTAAAACATTTTAATATTGAAAAGTCGTTTGCAGTTTGGGGGTGCCGTGTCGCTATTACATGTGGAATTCATGAAGTCAGCATTATTGGAGGTAGGGACTTTCAAAGTAACGCGTTTAGGTACTAGATATTCTTAGCTTATAATTTATCTGTTCATGAAATCTCTGTAACGCTCAAGCGTGTCTGCTCACGCAAAGTAAGCTGGATCAAGACTAATTATATTCTGAAAGTTATCAATGTATATTTTTTTTTGTTATATTCCCGTTGCTGGGACACAAGCCTTTAGATCTCTGGTAGAGGATAGGCCGTAGACAACCACGTGGGCTCATTATGTTGGCGAATGGCATAAGGCTTAATATTTTCATTTCGAAGAGATGCCAGTTTCTGTACGATGTTTTTATTCACTGTTTTGAGTAAAATAATTTACAATGATTACCTAGATTTGAACTTACAGCCTTTCAACTCATAAGTTATGGCCATATCCTATGGGTCATCTGAGTAAAAACGTTTTTTAAAACAGTGTGACTTGTTTTGACCTCCGGTGAAGCTCTGATGCCTTTTACAAACAAAAGCAAACTCCAGGCAAACCAGGGAACCAACTAAAAAAGCAAGTTTTAAATCACGACATTTAAAACTGCTGACTCCAATGCAACGCCCCGTCTCTTGACCCCAAACAATAAGACATAAAGGGGTGCAAATCGAGGGTGTCCGGTTTTAAGAAAAGAAAGGAACCAAAGACTTTCGTTGGGACCTTTCGCAACCAAAGTCTTTGGTTCCCTCGTTCTAATTACCGCTGGTCTTACAAAGAGTTGTGCTCAAAGGCTTGGTTCCTTGGTGCGAAATTACTAAAGACTTTTAACTATTCTAGGTGAGTTTTTAAGCGTGGACTAGTTGTGTGTGCTAGAGTCTTGTAAAGTCATTACGGTGGGAAAGTTTTTTTTTTTAGTGTTCAGAGACTGGCTGGTTTTGTTTGTGTGCCTTTTTTGTTTTTTTTCTGGTTAGTTGAGGAGGTTTAAATCAGTAAGGTGTTCTAATTTTAAACATAACACACAAATAATGAAAGGAAGATTCCGTAACAGCTGTTTGGATCATTCTTCAGGTTAAGCCGCGACTGCCTAGGTTTGTTTGTGGAGGGGTGGCCACTAGATGGTGGATGATAGGTAGATGACGATACATATTGAAGGATGCTGGCATGACTTCATTTGAAATAGAGAAGAATGATTCTTACTCAAAAACTAGGTCAAAGAGTACTGGGTACTAAGGTAAAGGAACTCGTTGGGGATACAATATAATATAATTTCTCCAAACATTCATACATTTATTTACATTTACTAAATCCATAAACAATATTTTCACTACTATTCACATATTGATTAGCCCCAAACAAATACAGAAATACTACATTACTCGAGATTATTAGCAAAACAAAAATAAAATGACTTTGACCCCAATAAAATCACTGTTTATTATAAACAAAGTGAAACAAAAAACCGCAATGGGGTAAAACAGTGCTAAAATTGATGCGAACGCCATCTACGTATAATAACGTCAAAAATGAGAACACAGCAGACTACCAGTTTGATGCAATATCAGGTAGAACACAATCAAATATGGACCTTATTTACCCCTCCATAAAGCCTAATCCCAAACCTCCATTTCAATCCAGATGTGCCGATAGCCTGAGGTGACTTTAGGTGATTCCGAACGGTTTAAAAAGTGCCTCAGTGTCAGAGGAAATTGAGCGTTATTGGCAGGAACTAAGGTAGGTTTCTATTTATAGTTTGATGGGAGCTTACGACAATGACCTGAAGGCCATTCCTTCACCCTTGGCATTTTGCCAGGGTACTTATACGGAGACGGACGTGTCTGCCTCCAACCGTCTAGTTTTACGGCTTTTAGATAAATTACGTTGCTGAAAAAACGGAAATCAGAAATGCTGTATGTCTTAATAAAATATGGAGTCATATATTCAGTTTGTTTTGTGGTGAAATATGCTTTATTGACAGGCTTGAAAAATACGGGTGTTTTTGTTTTTTCAGCTTATTTAGTGCTACCCATTCTTCAATATCTTTGAAGAGTCTTCTATTACTTTATGACCGTGTAAACTAAGCTAATATAAACTCCTTGAACAAGATAAAATATTCCAAAACCAAAGAGGCACGCACGACTTTAGTTAGTAATCAATTAGGTACATAAGGGAGTAGAAAATACTTTTTGTCTTACTGCTGCACTCAGAGAGCTTTAATGATTACTTAGGCCATCACTTAGTAAAGGTTTTGACATTTTTGTCATACAAAAGTATATAAAATTTTTACTAACTGACGGCTTAAGTAATCATTAAATATCTCTGAGTACCGCAGTTAGTATCAAACATACATTATTTTTCGACCGTCACAAGCCGAATTAGATAAATGTGGTGGTTCTCTGAGTTATAACTTATAATACGCAAGCTTTATCTTCCTAAATAATTGTTCTAAGTAACCCACTGTGTAAACACATTTCGCCAGTTATGAATAAGTACCATAATATACCTAATAGGGGCGAGCCAATTGCCATCTACCGGCCGCAAATCCGGACTACATGGGTGCTGCTAAGAAGTTCTTAATAGAAAAAAACCTAATAACACATTACCCGACCTGAGAATCGAACCTACAACCTCATGCTCAGCAGTCACACTTCAGGCCACTAGGCCAACGGAGTAGTCAATATATTAAATTTTCAACCGACTTCCAAAAAGGAGGAGACTTCAGAAGCTGCTTTTATATTCCGACTGCTGGGTCATGCCTCCAGATATCTGATAGGGAATTGGCTGAGATTCTCTAAGATTGCTTTATGTTCCAAAATCGTACAAAGAATAGCACCAACTATCATTGTCAAATCACGAAACTAACTCTAAACCCAGTAGCATCACCACCACAACCATCACCACCCACAGAGCACACGACACAATTTAAGGCCATAACTCCCAAGATGGCCGACGTTTACGCCTCCCTCCAGAATACAGACGCAGTTACTTGACGTCAAAATATGATAGCAAGTCTTGCAGGTATATTTGAATTCATACAAGCAATATGTCTGGTGGTTCGTTGTTGTTTGAGTAAATATTCTGTGGTTGCACCTGTGCTTTGCTACTATGAAATAACGTTCGGTTGTCGTCGGGTAGAGGTTGTATTTTATTTTTTCGTTTATATTTAGTTGGGCAATATTGGATACATACTAAGATCAACTTGTACATCATGAGTGGTACGATAAAGCTATAAAAACACTGACTGGACGGGTCCACTCAATGCTCTGTGTGGTGCTTTCTTCAAAAGCCCATCTGAGACACTAATCTGCATATACTTACTACCATAAATAAATGGTTAGTATGAGAATCTTTATTGTTGTATTATGTAATGCATTATGTACCATCTATTTACCCATATTATGCGAATAAATTATTTGATTTGATATAAGCAGACACTTGCTACATCTGTACTTTTTTTTATAAATACATGCGAAAAACCATGAGTTAGGGATAGGTAATAACCTAGGTCGGAACACATTTAAGATACCTTTTATCCCAGTAGTACTTTCCCATATTGATCAAAATTAAATGCTCTAATGTGTTTTGAAGTCCACATAGCCACATTACAATTAACACAAAACAAAATAAAAAGGAGTACAATTAAACAGAAAAACCAACAAAATGTTAGCACAACTGGAGAATAATTAACACAAACAGCAAAGTAAACTCGACATTACGGAAGTAGTACAACAAAAGACGCACCTGACTATTAAATCTAATTTAGTTCCCGCTCACTAAACGGTTAATGACGCTAGTTTAAACCCTTAACCCTGATTCTAATTACACTCGAGTGATTAGGAAGGCACGCTGAAATGCAATAAAAGTAATGGAAAAACTAAGAACTTATTCGTCTTACTACGGCGTGCTATAAAACGTAATGGGATATGGGGGGATTTGAAAACAGGGGGAATGTTTTAAACAAATGTATGGGGGACCCGTGTGAGTCATCTAAGTTGTTACGACTCTTTTTTTGCTTCAGAAAACTGCTGCTCTTTTTTGAAGTGATACGCTTCTTGCAACAGCGGCTGTAAGGAAAATAAATTATAGAAGTGGTTTAGGTAGCTGCTACGAGACACTGTGACGCGATTTACGCAGTGACGGTTCTCACGTAAAGAAGCAAGTGACGCTAGACGCAACTGCTGAGGCCGTGAACGTGGCCTTAGGTCGACGTCTTTGAATATTTGAAAATACTGGGTATTGAAAGGTTAACTGTTAGCAAGGGAAATAATGCAGTAACACTCTATTTTAATGGATAATTTTCATGTCAGAATAATTTAAAACAATAAAGAGATCGTCGATCCAAATCATAAAATGTTATTGTTATGTCTAGTGAATTTGAGCATACTATGCTTTACAATTATGAAGTTGCTTCTTTCTATTGATTGCACTTATTGATGTTATAGATTATAGTTAGTCTTAATCGAAATTAATACCACCATCTATGTTTGTTTTTCAAAGACCATTACACAATCTTTTAACAACTGTAACCTCCTTCTACTATCATTCAAGTGCCCTAAAGAATAATGTAGCACTGTCAGAATGTTACCATACAATCTTTCATGAAATCACAACAAGGTATGATTTTCATGTGTCAAAAACTTCACAGCTCCGGTTGATTGAAAGTCCGCGCTTGCACACGAAAAAGAGAACCGAGTCGTGTGGTTCTTTCAGTTCAATGACTAGGTACTCGAAATGGAAAAAAGGGTGCGGACAACCCCTTTTTCGAAGTAACCGAATCAGTGTCACAGGCGAAAAAATACCAGGTTTTATTTAGACACTGTGATATGTTAGGGCTTTTATGCGGTAGATCAATTTTACATTGTTTTGTTTTGCTTTTCTGTTTTTCTTTGGAGGTTTCTCTTTATTTATCGTCGTTGTATCCTCATTTTTGATGCATGTGCTTTTCATTACCCGACTGCAAGGAAAGGGTTATTTTTTCGCGCCTATCTTTGTTTGTAATATTCTTTTTTATGCTTCACACTTTAAATTCCAAAATGACGCTACCTGTCTGCATTTTCTTGCGACTGAACGGATTTGGGTAAAATGTTGTGATTTGAACAATGGATAGGCAAAGGTTCCTTTGGGACAATTTCCAATTTCAAGTCTAGTATCTTATTTTGTTAGTAATGCAGCATGCTTGAGAGGCATTCCTCGACGCCATGCTTTCATCGTGGCCCAAAGGTGGCATAATACCTCTGACACCGGTTAGGCAATAACCAAAAGAAAACAAAAGTATCTTTTTAAAACGTTTAATAATAAGGTTCTTGTAAAGCGACTAAGTACAACGTTATTCAAGCCGAGTTCAGAGCCTCGCGGGCACTTAATATTTGTGACGTGTTCCAATTAAAAGTAAAAAAAAAACTGTGACGCGGCCCCCGTACAATTGCCCCCGAAGACTGAAATACGCCTTTTATTGTTCAAGACACAATGGGGGCCCGACTTGGCCTCGAACAATATGGCCGACCTATTATTTGAACGAAAGAAAATAAGGTGTTTTCATTAATGAAGTTAAAGTTTAATTGCTTTCTGCAAAATGATCTTTTCCGGCAGTGGCCTGAGGAGAATTGTGGTCACGGGAATATAAATGTGTTTTTGTGAGTAACTTTATTTTAGTTTTTGTTTCTGAATATGGTTTTTGACGGTCGGTGCTAAAACCAATTAAAATTAATTATGTGGGATGCTTCCGCGTCTTTTGGGGAGTTTTATCAGTGTAATATTACCTTAGTATATACCATTGTTTTAATAAGTGAAGAGAGACAGCGTTAATTATATGTTTTCTGTTTGGTTTTCACGTTATGAAATAATATAAAGTCCTTTGTTGCGGCGGCGTTCTAAAAATAGCATTTGATTCTGATAAACCCGTCAATTATACACGATGGAAGTTTCACCAAAATATTTTGTGTTCTGATAAATTCAATAATTGGAGACTTGGAGATGCCATTATTATTTGCAGATTTCGACCTTGAGCAAACGACATCAGAAAAAGTGGTATAAATTACAATTTGGCCTACATACAAAAATAAGACGAATATACACTATTCATTAGGTTTCTTTGTGCTTGACATGGTTTAGAACTACAGATGTTTTTTAGTGAAAAGAAAAGAAGTTGGGACAAAAGAGGAATGGAGTGTATTAGTTTATTTTCAGGTGTGGCTTGTAGGTACCAGTAAGTTTAGGTTATTGTTCTCTTTGTAGGCAGAATTGTAACAAAGGTTTATTACTCGCGCTTTTGTAGGTAGTTCTAGATATTTATTGTTGGTGTCCTAAATGTTTCGAGTGAAGCTTTTCCTGTACTATACATTCCGAAGTGTTGTGCAGACGCCAGCATATCAAGCTACCCGAAACTGGATATTTTTTCCAATCAAACTTGAACCTACTGCTGTAGCGATAAACTCGAAAATCGATTAAAAATAGATAGTAATATCTTGATGTATAACTAGTGTCTGTACATAAAAATATGTTCAAAGTATGTCCGAAACCGATGTAGTAATTGAAGAACATGAACTGGTTGAAATTCCTCGTATCTTTCAGTAAGAGATGTCGTTATTTTTTATATTATTACAGCCTATTTCACAAAATATCTTCTTCCAAGAACTTTCATCTTCCATAATAAGTCATGTTCTACTTACAATTCTGTTTACACCAAAAAGGAAATTGTCTTGATTTATTACATCTATGTATATGGAAAAGACCTGAAAACAACCGACGGACAGAATTTTTGATGTATCTAGGGAGTTCCCTATATCAAGTAGTGGATGTGGCGTAGACATGATTAATGCTCTGTTTTGTATTAAGAAATATGTTTATTGTTGGAAACGTTGATTAGTTAGTGTCTACGTAACATCTAGACTAAAATATGATAAAGATAATCTGTCTTCAGAACCGAAAAATCTAACCAACAAAAGAAAAAATGCTCGTATTCAAATAGAACATAACGGCATTATATAATATTTTAATATATTACGCCTGTAATCCCGTTAAGGGTTAGGACAGAGGTGTACCTAATAGTACACCCACATTTCGCCATTTATGTTTAAGTCCCATGTAATAGGGGGCGAACCTATTGCCATCAATTGGACACATATTCGGACTCTGTAGCGGCTACTAACAAATTCGTGGTGGAAAAACCCAATAATAACCCGACCCGGGATTCGAACCCCGAACCTCATGCACAGCAGTCGCGCTTTTAACCACTAGACCCACGAGGCAGTCAATAAAATAGAAAGACAAACAAACGGTTCCCATTCTTAACAACCCCACAAATAAAATAAAAGATGACAATAATTGTAAAAGAACGGTTAAACCTTTACACTTTGACCAGAACCGAGCCATAACAGCAGAAAAGAACGAATTTGTATTCTGCTCACATTGAGCTGACAAAGCAATCGGTAACCCACACGTGGCTCTCACAAAGTGGTCAATAAACGCTACACTTACAACTATGTTACTCAACCCTCCCCTTACAATACAAATGACTCTATTTAGAAGAATCGTTTCACTATCGTCCCTCAAAAACGAGCAAATATTTACGAATTCAACACTCAAATGCTATTCCAAACATGGCATCAGTACTTTGCACTATTCCGAGTTTGTGAGTATGGCAAATACTCGCAAACTCGCAATGTGCCCCTCCCTTCTAGGGATGAGTCGATAATGGCGCGTCTTTTCGGCGGGAATCTTAAAAAAGGCATCTGTATTCGTCGGTCGTCGACCGGTTAGCTTTTTGATTTTTTTTTCTTCGTTCCTAGCCGATGAGTCGCCGATGGTCGACGAAGATTGATGTAGTTTCGCCCTTATTTTTCTGCATCGCGTGTCGGATTGTTTTTTGTTTTTGAAACAAGGAAAGAAAAGCTGGTGATTTTTTGTTTTCGTTTGATTATGATAAAGAAGTTTTGATGAGATGCTTGTCGAGTTATTGTTTTGTTGTTAATGATAGGTTTAACTTGAAGTAAATGATTTGATGAATGAAAATAAACAAATAAATGTCTATATAGATACTTATTTCACAAAAAATAAAATCACGCCTGTAATCCCCCGAGGGTTAGGTAGGTGTGTACATAATAGTACACCCACATTTCGTTAGATATGTATGTTTAAGTCGCATGTGATAGGGCGAGCCCATTGCCATCAATCGGGCACAAATCCAGACTCCGTGGCCGCTACTGAAAAAACTCCTGATATATATGTATAATTATGTTCTTGAAAATTAGCTTTACTATATTAGTAAACAAACATTCATTTATTAAACGGAGGCATTTACGATCACTGAAAAACTTCGTCCGGAAACTTTTCGGAGTAAAAATGCAGTTTTACCGGACACTAGGACAGGGAAAAAACGGAAAGTGCAACTGCTTTGATCCAATCCAATTAGCCAGGCGACTTCGACACAGAGGGATAGAATGATGGATTTATAGCCCAAGAGCGGAACTTTAAATTCAACCTTTTTTAACGGAAAATTTTAAATTCAGCATTAGATCCGTTTTGCTGAAGAATAGAGCTAGGTTCTTCGTTGAATACCTAGACTTGGGTTTAATTTTGTGTCTGATCAAAATTAAAAACTTTTCTTATGCGTTTTTTTTTTCAGAACCAGTATCTTACTTCTATGTCGACATGAGTTGCCATAGTCGACCTGGAAGACTTTAAATAGATTCCTGACCCGGGTTGGTCTCGGAAAGGAAATTCTGCTGAGGTAGAGATTCATAAATGACTTTGCCCTGGAGTATAAATGTGGTGCTGTTACACAAACAATGCACAATGGGACAATTAATATCGTGTCCTGCGTGATCTGTTTTCGTCTACTGCAGGAACTGATGGACGCTGCCAAAAGCGCCAAACTAGTGGCTGTAGTCTGGGCTGACACATTTTTTTTTTTGTTTTTTTTTTAAACTGGAGAAATTTGTAGAGTGGGGCAACCCACTCTACGAATTTCTCCAGTATCGTGGGTGCGTTTACAAACATTTAAGCTCACAAACACAAACCTAACACCCAGACCCGAAACAACTATCCGTAGGCCATATCAATATTTGTTCGGTGCGGGGATCGAAGAAGAAGAAGATGGCAAATTGGAGAAATAAACTCTTAAGACACCCGAAAAATATACTGGAAATACACAAAAAAAAATACACTCCGTCGAACCACATTAAAAATACAACCGTAATAGTTTCCTAAGTATAAATTCAAAACTTTCTTCTATTCAAATCATTAAGCCAAAGAATAGTACTTAATATGATTCAATAACTTCATTTATACCCGAGGGGAGAAGACGGCCAAAGATAACAGATACTTTCGCAGCGAAAGAAAATTTTAATAAAGGAGTATTATTATACGAACAATTAACTTTGTCTAGCTATTAGGTCTCTATAGATACTGGTGATACAATGTCCCCTATCTCTTTTTCTACCTTTCATCTTGTTTTCAAGGAGCAAAAAATCGACCGAGCCAAAGGCACTGGTTCTACCACCGGCGATTGGCGATAAGCGAGTAACAATTAAGTATGCAGGGCGACCAATCAAACTATACAAAACCAGTTAATGTGGATCTATCATTATACGGGAAATCTATACAAGGGCATGTTATACTGGAAATGTATATGTAAAAACACACGGCTACACGTAATTTTATACATTTCCAGTGTAATATGACCTTGCTTTATATAGATTTCCCGTACAATGAGAGATCCACTAATAATGGTCGTTCGTACCAAGCGAGAGCCTGTCAGCGAGTGTTTTCATTGCCAAGCGAGTGTGGCTAAGCGAGTTTTATCTTTGTCAGCTATTGTCCCTGGGACAAATAAAAACTCGCTGGCGGTGTGAACAGTTAGGGATCATCTGTAAGGTGATATACGGGATAATTCCCATTGGGGCTGCAGGTTGTTCGAAAAAGATACCACGGCCTCGGCACTAAGGGCGGGAGGAGTCATTTGATGATTTCCCAAACACAAACAAAAAAAAAAGTGATTTATACTATCTTTTTAACTTACACCAGCAGCAATCTTTTGTACGGTTTTTGAACGAGTGTACTATGCTTCCCAGAGTCCACCACCGGGTTTCCACCAGCGACAGCGAAACAATTTATAAAAATGATTCACGGTTTTATTCGGCTTTATGTCGGTCAGCGAGAATATTTTTTACAAATTGTTTTGTTGTCCACCGCTGGTGGCCAAGCCGGTGCATGGTGGACAATGGGAAAGACCGGAAAATTTAAAGCCAAATAGTCGCTTCCTCGCTCTTTGGAACAGGTGCCATAATGACGATTTCATTTTGTGGAAATTGTTGGAAAGTTATCACAAAGGGCCGCGCTCCGATTACTTTAATTACGACGTAACTTGTTTTAAGGATTATTTTGATTAATGAATGGAATTTAGTTACTTATGTAGTTTTAAGTTGGGGGAATGTTTTCGCTTGTTTGAGCTTAGATTTATTCAATTTTGTTTATTATAGTAAAGGCACCATCAGTAAAACGGGTCAAAAAATTCTAAAATTATATTATTATGGAAGCATTGACAAAATAAAACCAGTAAGTGACATTGCTCTTTCGTACATAAAATACACTTAGTCATGCAAACCCAGAATATGGATCATTTAAAGGTACAATATTTGCCCCCTAACAGCATTAAAAATAAAACATACCATGACATACCCTTCTTCATAAAATTACTAAAGCTAACTGGCAACATCTTTACGCAAACAAAAAAGTATACCATCTACAAAAAAAAAGAAACGAAAAAAAAAAGAAAAATATGTGTACCGCCGCAAGACACCGCTAGCTACCGAGCGACACTTTAAAAAGTTTAAAAAGCGAACTCGGGAGGAAAAATTCATTTTCTGACGACGTTTTTCTCAAACACTTGGTTCTTACGACATGAGTTATTATGTAAATAGTTTTATTACGCTTGTGTTCATTGCAAAGAGGATTTATTTGCAACTAAGGCGGGCTAAGTCGATCATGATACTCTTTGCGACGCCCGCTCTTGGGGGTGGGATTATATTTTGTATGCAGCTTTTGATTACAAAGGTATTATAGGGTGTTTTCTGTGTGAGATAACTTGATTTTATTTTATTGCATTAGATTACATATTCTAAGTGAGGCATCTTCTTGGAAAACTAATTCAACTTCATTTTTGTAGATAATTCAAAATAAAAAAATAAACAACAGGCAATCAGCTTTAAAGGGTAAAAAATAAAATGTCTGTTTTTTTTTTAAGATCACACATATTGTATTGTACCTTTTTGCTTTATTGTCAAATCGGCCTGCTCTTAACACCGATCGCTCCTGAAGGAAAGCGATGGTCTGTGGTGGAACGACCGTGCCCATAAGATACCTGTTCACTCTTGCTTTGAATGTAGATGGATTAAATGTGGGAGGGAACACAGAACGCATACTTTTAATTTTAAGAAAGAAGATAATTTTAATTTTAGTAATTAAGTTCTAGCATAATAATATATGTTTTTGCTATTTGTATATATCACGACTGGATATGGAAGAGAGGATTCTCCTATCACAGGCACTATCTGCCTAGAAGGGGGATCCAATCACAAAAAAATTGTTTAAACCTAAACTTGATTTACCAATAAACTATTTTATTATGATTATTACAGATTGATGATGACTATCTTCTAAAATAACACATACTGTCCTACCTGAGGATCGAACCCAGGACGGGCAAGGACCCCATGCTAAGCACTCACATTTGTGAACACTAGACCAACTCAACGAGAAGCCAACCCAATTTATATTCAGAGCATATTAAAAGGTGAAGTGGTATCATAAATAGGGCTAGTCCAAAGAACATCTCATAAAAATGTTATGGTCCCTAATACTGAAAAATGTATCTTCTTATATTTAGTGGGCATGTAAACTGAGGGATCGGTTTTTCATTGAGTGATTCTGTTTATTGCAGTACTTGAAGTCTTAGATAGAAATATGGCCGATATTTTCATACTTTTATGGCATTTGGGCCTAGGCTATCCTAACCAATAATATAAATGTGAAACTAAGTTTGTTTGTGACCTTTTCACGCCAAAACTACAGAGCCAATCATCCTGAAATTTTGCATAAACATTGTCAGGGGCACAGCCACGCACATTGGGTACCTCTCATTCCGAAAAAAAATACTTTTCCCGAGTAAAACCACATTAACGTTCTTATGATAATAGATGGCGCCACGTGTCTTTCAAATTATATTATTATAACAAAAAAACTAGAAATATTTCATTATAACTTCGCGTGTTTCAAGACCGTGGGGCTCAGCTAGTGTAAAATGAGCGAGTTTTACAGTTGATCAATTAAACCAATGTATATTTAAACTTCTTGTAAACGTGTTTTGACTACAAATGAACCAACAAGAAGGTGTATGATGGCGTTGCATTTTTTGATTTATTCTATCAGTTGTCATTTCAAAATGCTAATAATACCCAGTTAATTGATATTCCTATTCATTTACCGTAAGTGATTTAATAACAATTCCACAAACACATCACGTATTCTAAATAACATGATTCATCCATATACCAGAATTGACCCACAACACTCCAATTCAAAACAGTTGTTAACATAATTACTGTGGTTTCCATTATAATACCACATTGAAATAATATCAAATGAGCACTATGCAGTTTGTTCATGTAGCTAATCAAAATGGCTAGTCGCCAGCATTTATTTTTGTTAGACATCTAACCAAAGCCGTGTGGTTGTTGTGATAAAACTGTACAGGTTTTGAAGAACAGGGTCAACGACTCATTTTGTATGGAAGAGTGAGTATCCTTCGACGCAGCTGGAGTTCTCTGGCGGGCTACTGGCCCAGGTAGCCAGGTAGCCAAGATCTCACGACTTTCGTGCTGCTATAAACTTTGGGTTTTTTAACATTAAAACAAGTTTTTACATCTCACATTCAAGTAAACTTGATCAATGTTTGTTGTTTAGATGTTGCATAATAGGTATATTTGAATCGTTTCAGCTGTACTGTCCTCATCACAAATAGATGGTATTTTTTTGGTCGCTAAGTGCAAGTCAAAATTGACCAGCAAGGGAAAATTGACCAGCGTAACATAGAAAAGCTACCAAAAACCAACCAGATCTTTATAGAGCAATTGATGTTTATTGTGAATAATCCTAGGTTACTTTACGCTTCTAGCATTTGTCTAATCTAAATTTAGATCGTCGAATAACTTCATACTTAAATAACTCCACACGTCCACACACAGTGCGACCGCGCCCCTTCTAAAATCATAACCCTCCCGATTAAAACGGAAAGAGCAGCGTCCCCCGAAATCAATGCGAATCAATAGCCGTGGCCGGACCAGTGGAAAATCAAAGCGGCAGTGGCGGGTTGAACTGATGGACACAAAGATTACATTTGGTTTATTTATTTTTTCGTTGGGGAAATAACTATTATGTTTATGTGCCTTATTTTGCTCGAATATTGAATCAATTTTGAACCTCTTATTAATTATTTTTATTCGTTTGAGTTTTCGTTCGATTTTGAATCTACTACTGAGCTTGCATAATCTAGCCAAGGCCTGGTTTTATTTTATTGGTTGGTTGGTTTGTTGCATGATCGAGCTATTTCAGTCAATGTGTTTTTTTTTTGTAATTTGTAATAATTTGTGTTTGATGCTTTTTTCAATGTACAATGATTTGTTACATGGAATCTGACATGTAATTTTTGATAATCCTACTAATCCTACTTAATAATAATAATAATATTATAAATGTGAACGTTTGTGAGAATGGATGTGTGGATGTTTGTTACTCTTTCACGCATAAACGGCTGGACCGATTTGGTTGAAATTTGGTATGTAGATAGGTTATACCCTGGATTAACTTATAGGCTACTTTTTATCCCGATTTTCTCTTCCCGTGGGATAATTTTCGAGTTGTAGCGGGCGAAGCCGCTGGCAACAGCTAGTTATTAATAAATCAACCAAACTGGTTGGTTCTGCTGGTTTCAATCCTAATAAACAAAGTCCGTTTAACTTTGTTTATTAAGATTGAAACCAGCAAAATTTAGAGCTAAAACATAATGCGCTAGCAATAAGTGACAACACCGTCAAGACCATCATCATCATCAGCCTATAATGTTCCCACTGCTGGAACGACCTCTATGCTACTCTATGAGAGAATGGGCTTTAACCACCATGCGGGCCCAGTGCGGGTTAGAAGATGACACTTAAATCTTGAACTTTTTGGTTCTAGGACATAAGTAATCTATTAATATTCAGCACTTATTAGTAGGTAAGTACCTACATAGTGTTGTTGTGGTAAGTAGATACAGAATTGTGTGTTGTAATATAACAATAACAGTTTTTAATTACGCATCAAATATTGACAGATGATTGGCATTTAATTTTATGAACAGTGTTTATTACGTTTTTGATTAACTTTCTCGTAACCGAGTACTTAAATGTAAATGTAATGGGAAATATACTAGTTGTATTTTAAGGTACTTCAATTCAGGCTCATGGAGGTAAGCAAAAACTATAGAACTCCACCAATGCATCAGGTCATACACTCATGCCTGTTTCAAATAATATGCACCTGAGTTTTCTGAAGAACCTCGCCACTAAGGTAAATGTAAGTCCTTCACAAAAACTGGGATCGCTGATGCGGGCTATAGACGGCTGAGTTGAACTGGGATTTGGAGGGATATGTCTGTAGAAGAATCGATGGACCAGAGTCCTCGTCACCGAGGGAGGCCTAGAAAACTCTGGCGTGACGGTCGGCTGGAGAAAATCGCATAAAAAGAAGAGTGGAGGCCCAGCAGTGGGATAATATAGGCAAAAATCCTCCTAGGACATATCCTTCCGGCGTTTAGGTAAGTAGTTAACCAGCCACACACTTTTTTTTTTGGGGAGTGGGAAATCATCAAATTGGGAGCGAAAGGGAGCGAAAGGGAGTGTCAGACTTTTACTGACTAAAAACCACCCATGTTCCTTCTTAGCCCTTTATGTCGAGGCCGCGGTATCTCTTGCGAACAACCCGCAGCTCCGACGGGAGCCTAAACACCCTTATTTTCGAGTGTAAGAAAGAGATATCCATCTACCTATCTCTCTACAAAAACCCGATTATTTTTTATCGTTTCGGGTTTAAGTTAGTAACTTTTGCCATAACGTCTTAATCACTAGCTATCAATGAGTACTTAGGGACGATCTACTAAGGCAGCCCACGATGAGACAATTAAATCTTTATGACTCGTTAAAACGCAGGCCCTGACAAACAATATAGATAGGAACACACTTTTAGATTACAATTTTGATGACTTTTCAACGGTTTTTTTTGGATTTGTTTTTATGGCTTTTTTAACTAAAGTTTTTTGTGAAATTAAAGAATAAGGAGTAAATGATAGCGAGACGGTTAACTGGTGTAGAATTGAAGAAAAAACCGACCTCAAGTAACATGAAACAAAAGCAGGAGATGACTTATGCTGTACTAAAAATAATGATAAAAATGAACTAAACATTTTGATTGCGAGATTGGCCGGAGAAAGCCTCACGGAGAGAAGAGTGGAAGACTATGGGGGAGGCTTTTGCCCATCAGTGGGACAATATAGGCTAATAATAAAATAAAAACAGTTTTTCGTGGATCTATCGATGTGTATCATCATCATCATTTCAGCCTGAAATCACCCACTGTTGGGTATAGGCCTCCCCTTTTTTTCTGCCACTTCTTTCTGATCTGTGCGTCCCTCATCCATTCAGCTTCCCGTGCTCCTGACAATATCGTCGACCCAACGCGCTTTTGGACGGCCCTGGTTTCTCTGGATGTGTATAGTTGCTCCAATAGGAAACTAGGAATTATTGAAAAGTCAGTTTCTGACTTCTAAGACACAGGTACCTACACTTACTTTAGGAGCCGGAGTATTATTGCGACCTAGTTATAAGCCATTTATGCTTAGATATTCTAATGTGATGGCTTTTGGCGAAATAAAGAATTTTACTTATTTTATTTTTGTTTCCTCACTTCAACCTACATTAGTCAGACTAGATACAAATTAATTGAAGTAAACGTAATATTAAACAAAAACTGAACTTTGACATTTTCTTTAAAAATTCGACCCTTTTGAGTCATACTGTTTTATCCTGAAGTTGTAAATGAGCAACTACCTCAAGTTTCAAGCATAATTCTTGTCCATCAAAAAACAGACATTATGACTTCACTGAAAAAAATACATAGGTACTCGTAACTCCTCAGATTTGTCTCCAATAAAACTCAACAGCCAACAGAACCACTCGTATCAACTAAGCCGTATTCACCCGTATCTACTTTTATGACTGTCCTCCACTGATTTCAACAACAAAATCCTGTAAAAGAGCTTCGGCAAACGAGCCGAAGGTAAGCCCGGGTCGGCACTAAATGAAAAGAGGAAATTCATTACCGTGGCGATACCGCGCCGGCTGTGTATCGCGGGCCGTTTGCACGGTAACTGCTGCCGTTAACGGTTACCGTTTATATCGGAAATCGTTAGCCTCGCTTCGCTATGATTGGTGGGCGACAGCTTTGAGGTCGGGAGATAAAACTGAAGGATATTGTGTGTAGTAACCACCCGGTATGTGATGTGATGGATGATGATACTGGAGATGTTCTGGTTGTTTTTGTTTTTCTTCGTGATCCATGGATGACCGGATATGTTGCTTACGTATACGACACTTCGAGTAGTGATGGCTCAGCATGGTGAGTTGTAGGTTGAACTCATGCAAACACTTCACTTTGTGTAATTAGTATCATAATCCCACTCGCAAAATGGGGAAGAGAAACGTCTTGAATAAAGAAGAGCGTTGTAGAACCATAAAAATATGAAGCCCAACAACTCGTATTGGGCCTGCACGATGGGATACAGGTCTACTTATTACAAAGAGAAGAAAAAAGTTGCAGGGACATGACATGCATAGAAAAGCCCACAGGACAACTCTGGTGTTCAGTGATCACGCGAGAAAAAATATAAAACTACCGTAAGAAAATTAAATTTAATAAGAAACGTCTGCCGCATGCCCAGTGGGCTGTAGGCCAGAATACCCACTTTCTGGAGCCCTGACACAGTCAGAAGGCGTCGCAGCAGACCTCATACAAAATGACGTGATGATCTGGACAAGACTAGTGACCATTGGTTCACATTGGCCTCAGATCGTAACAATTGGATGTCATGGGGAGCAACAGTATCAGTAAGAAATGAGAGGAAAGAGAACATTATAGATTAAGCAGAACTAGCTTAGAATACATGAGGTCACGATTCTAAGTCATTAACTCCCGCCTCACGCCGATTAATTCACAAAAATATCTACCTCCGAACAAGCCAACTACATATATCAAAACAGATAATACACAAAGCCTAGAAAACACAACAGTTCCACACTACTAATTCGAGTTTACGGGTTATTAGTACATACGGGGGATTTGGCGAGCTCAGTGAAACCCCGCCCTAAGAACCACGCAGTTTATGACCCTGAGACAATGTGCTCTATTTTATTCAAGTTAGCGGTTAAGCTTTTATTGCTGATATTAAGGAAGGTTTAAGAGACTATAAAGCTAACTAAATACGGTAAATATATCTGAGTTTTTTTTATGGTTTTGTGGTAATTGAAAGTTTTGGTCAGAAATGTATATTTTTTTTGTCATACGTCTTATGATGTACAGAAGTAGTTCCAAAATTTTGATGAAAAATATTATAAATCATCATCATATTCATCAGCCTATAATGTTCCCACTGCTGGGACACAGGCCTCCTCTCTATGAGAGGGATAGGGCCATAATGCACCACGCGGGCCCATTGCGGGTTGGTAGATGTCATGTCTTCGTATTTTTGATTTTAGGAAATGCCGGTTTCCTCACAATGTTTTCCTTCACCGATTTTGAGAACAGTGGTGATGAAATAAATTACACAAAGCAATGCGCCTGCTTGGGTTCGAACCTACGACTTGGCCACCACTGCTCTTTCTCTATAAATCATAGTAAAGATAAAGTAATAACATAGTAAACGTTACAGGTAAACAGGCATCTTCAGTATGGGCTGGTTCCATCGTTGGTCTTATCAATTGCTTTCCAAAGGGCGAGGTCGAGGCCATTACCAGGCAAAGATATAAAACAAATAGATTTGCAATTTTTATATATTGTGACCATCGTTCGTGTAAAAGATGTATATTATTTTAAGTCTATAACGCAGCGTGAACCGAAGAACCTTTTACATTGCTTTCCACGAACACGCTTATAAAATTGCAGTCACGTTAAAATCTACACACGTTACTCAATTAAAACCGCACAAAAAATATTCATACAACTCCGACCACACAAAATCATATTCCGAACGCCACCACTTCAAACACTCCACGCCATAAAAAATGGGAAACAAAAGCCCACGTGGTCGTCCGAAGCCTAAAGCCTACCCTATTTCATAAAAAGGCTCTCATATCAAACAAACCAACGGTTACATATCGTTCACGACTTCGGACGATGCGATTTGCGACGCGACTTGCATCAAGCACAGGTGCTACTTTGTGTGAGTACCCCGCGTCACAGTGACTTGCTGATAGCAAGTTTTTTTATTTGTCTTCTCTGTAGTTGCTGTTGGCCAAGCGGTAAAACCCCTACTTGTTAAAAAGACTCGTCAAAAAAAACGAACAGTTACACTCCGAGTACGACAAATCGACTCCACTTGTTCGAAAATAAACACGACAAGAGACACACCGTCGCGTCCCAAGTCGTGTTGCAGTGACTTGTCGTGTATTCCAAACCACTTTCATGTGTTCCGCGCATCGCTTTCGCGTAGCTTGTGGCCGAGCGGTGGCGCCCCCTATTTCATAAAAAGGCTCTCATATCAAACAAACGAACGGTTATACGGGCGTCCATTATTTGCGGCCACGTCACCCATGGCGGCCGGATGTTGTTAATGGCGGAAAATGCGGAAAATTGGGCTATTCATTACCCCGAGCTCTACCGCAACAGAATCGCGCAAATACTGCCGTGTGCCGTGTGGGTAGGTCGATTTGTTTGGACATGTCCAATTGTTCATGCAGTTATTGGTGCGGGTCATTGGTTCATGTCTGAAGATATTGTTGATTGATTGTGCATGTTTTACGATTAAGACACTAAAAACAAAGACACACATTCACTTCTAGGATAAGTTTTACACCTTTTCAAAATATATGAGAGAAATAGGTCACATTTTAATGTTAGAGACAGAGTTAGAACTTACCGTAGATGGAAAGGAAAACATGGCCTCACAATCTCTAAACAAAGAATTTCGTAAAACAAATACTGGAAATAGAATCTCAGTTTGAAAGCGCGTTTCCATAGAATGTGAAATGCTTGTGAATTCGCGTAACGTGTCCTAAAAGACAACTATTTGAGAAACGTACACACAAAAACCCAACCCACCCTATCAGAGCCTAAAAAGAACAACCATCTCCAAAAATAAACTCAGAATAGTTAGGTACTATCCAACAGAATAAATATTGGCGGAACGTCCCTAGGGCACGTGTTGTTGACACTATACATTACGATAGTAGCACAACAACCCTAATTTATTGCGACTAAACCGACTTTTCCGCTACCGAACGGCATCGCGCCGGCAAATCTGTCGATATAGAAAAAAAGGCGAGCGAAATACCATAAATAGCTATATTATCCGATCGACTTCATTCTGCGAACAAATTCCGTGGAAGTTTCCCTTCTTGGCGGAATATTTGTGTTTTACAGCGAACCTCGTGGTTTTATCGCAGGTTCGTATTTGATTCCACATATTTTGTGAAGCTTCTCAGATTTGTGGTGATCTGTGATGACCGTGGAGGGTGCGAATTATAGTACTTATTAACTACCGAATAAATAAAGCGCTGGTTCTTGGTAGTGAAAACAAAAGTGTAAAGTCAATCAGAAATCCATAAACAATAAGTATAAAAAAATAGACAAAAGGTATAAAAAAGGGGCTTCAAAACATAAAGCCTAAGGCAGACTTGCACATTCTCCCCTTTTTTATGAAATGGGCAGCTTAATCAGCTTTTGGAGGGGCCTCTGAATGGCCTCAGTAGCGACATCGGCCACTCGTACTATTCCGTCTCTGCCGGGGAACAACCTCGCGACTCGGCCTTTGGGCCATGAACCACGCGGTAAATTTGAGTCACATATTACGACCACATCTCCTTCCGCAATTGACGGCGCGCTGCCTCCACCCCTTCTGGGTGACAGCGAAGGCAGTTATTCTCGAACCCATCGCTCCCAGAAATGATCGGCTAGTCTGAGTGCCCTCCGCCAATGACTTCTGCTCGAGAGGTCCGACTCCTGAAGCGTGGCTGGAACGGGACGGCAGCGTATTCTTCAACCGCATCACCGTATAACTCTCGCAGTTCCCGGCTGGCCCCAACAAAGGCAGTGCCGTTGGTCGGACCAAATCTCCAATGGGGTTCCTCGGAGCGACACGAAGCGGCGTAGGCACATGATCGCTGAGTCGGTCGATAAGCTGTGCACCAGATCCAGATGTACGGCGCGGACGACCAAGCATGTGAATAAGGCTACGTAGCGCTTCTCCTTTCTTCTGCCAACCGTGACATAAACGGGCCCAAAATAATCGAGACCGGTGAATGAAAAGGCTCTTTGATGATGAGCTAAGCGAGCTTCTGGCATATTTCCCACAGGTGGTTGGAACGGTCTAGCACGGCGCAATTTGCACAGCTGACAGGTATGGGCTACGAATCGAGCAGCGTTTCTGAGTCCAATAATCCAGTAACACTGGTGAAGCTCGTTGATTACCAAATCTAGGTGTGAATGCGCGGCCTTCTGATGATATCTATGAATCAAAAGACGAACTGCCGGGTGTTTTCCACACAAAATTATTGGACGCTTAACGTCATCTGATACGGCTGAGGCGGCAACAATGCGGCTTGACATTCGCAGCTGATTATCATCATCAATGAATGCTGTTGGTTCTTTATTCGCAAATAATCTTCTTTAAAGGAATCGAGCTGAGACTGCCATAAGATGTGGGTTTCGGCCAGGCGTAAATCATTTGCTGTTATTCTCGCTGATACATTGAGGTTATTGGGGACATTAGGAGAGGATGTGCAAGAGGGAATAAATGTACATAAACTTCCTTCAAGACGAGTTAAATTGGCGACAACGCCTCGTCTTTGTAGACTACGCATACGCAGTAAAAAAATGAATTGATGCGCTTTTGCTGTTGCTCGCACCATTCTCAACCATGAGCTGAAACGCAGCGGATCCGCGGAGACTGGTGCGGGCAGGTCAGTATCAGTGATAAGATGAACATGATGTTTAAATTCTTCGCGGCCTAGACCACTGACATCGATCAAGGGTTCAGTGGGCCAGTTCGAGGAAAGCAAGAAGGCAGGACCTGAGATCCAACGAGATTCTGGAGTTAACTCAAAACGGATGACCCGAGTTGCATCATCTGCCACGTTTAAATCACTCGGAATCCAACGCCATTCACTGACTTCCGTTAGCTCCAGTATCTCACCTACTCTATGAGACACGAAAGGCTTAAAAGTGCGAGCGTCGCTGCGAATCCAAACTAAGGTCGTCATTGAGTCACACCAGAAAACTCGTTTCGTCGGTTTGAGTCGGTGGGCTTCGCATATAGACGTAGCAAGTCGAGCAGCCATCAGAGCACCTTGGAGCTCTAAACGGGGAATTGAGACAGGCTTGAGGGGTGACACGCGAGCTTTGCTACATATAAGAGAGAGTCTAACTTCACCGCTACTGTACAGAAACCGCCAATAAGCGACAGCGGCAAAGGCAGACTCACTGGCGTCTGAAAACACATGAAGTTCGCAGCCTGCTAACTCGAAATCATACAAATTATAGCGACGTGGAATTCGTAAAATAGAAACAGAGGATAAATCCTGAAACCACGACTTCCACGCAGTGTTGTCATCTTGAGAGAGCTCCTCATCCCATTCCAAACCCTTACGCCAAGCGTCTTGAAACATGATGCGGCCTCGAACAACGATTGGCGCAATGATTCCAAGAGGGTCATAGACTCGCATCACCCGGGCTAACACCTCTCGCTTGGTGAACTTCTGTGGCAACACACCCTTATGGACTCCCGTATTAAAACCAATCACGTCACAGGGGGGTTGCCAGATAAGGCCAAGCGTGCGGACATGACTAGTCAGGTGACCTAAATCTACGTCATTCACAACGGGCGCCTCTAGCAAGGACTCTTTTGGTAACAACGTGAGCGCTGTAACTATCGGGAATTTCCAGTTTATCAGCCTTCCACAATAAGCCTACTTCAAAGCGGCCACTGGGCAGACGGCGCGCGGTGCGCTCGAGAACTTGCACGGCGTGTTCGTCATCGGCACTACGAGCTTCCTGTTTAGAGATGCCGATTGAATCAATTTTAAACTGCTCCCTAATAAGACCTTCCAGAATCAACTGATCGTTCGCTATATCAGGTTCGCTAACCGTGGTGTGGTTGATAACATCGACCAGTTTAGTTTTGCTGCAACCGAAACCATACAATACCCAACCTAAAGCAGTTAAAATAGCTACGGGTTGTGTCTTGATTCCTTTGCGCGTAGCTTTAGCGAGAGATAAGTGCCAGTTGTCGATTCCTATAATCAGCATGGGCTTAACGTCTTCGTAGCAAAATTCATTTGAAATGTCTGCCAGGTACGGATACTTACGCACGCTCTCAAGATGCGCTGACTGTCGCGCAGCGCCCAAGCCACTCATCGACCTGGCTCGCTTAACGGAATGAATTTCATTCGAATGACGGCCTTTTATTCTGAAATCGACGTACTGAATTTTAACAAACATTTTCAAAACATAAAGCCTAAGGCAGACTTGCACATTACTTATGAACCATTTGTGGGTTTTTAAGAGGTGTACTGAAAATATTTGGTGCTGTAGTTCTGATATTATTAAACCGCTCTCTTTCTTTGTATCTAACCTTATTACACTTTATTTGTGGTCGCCTATTCTCAGCATTTTTGGCTAGACCTATCCTAAATATTTGAGACATCTTCAAAGTCATCTATTAAGTTTTGCTACAGTAACTACATTTATCGAGATCTCGGTAACGACGTCTGAAATCTCAAACCAGTTTAGTATGTTCAAAACTGTATTTCAGAGAAGGTGTAAGTTAATATTTGTTTCTATTTACACACAAATATTGTATTACGTCTACAGATTAGTTATCATAATGTTACTAAATGGTATATAAACTATAGCTAGTTAAACAGTACTTAGACGTATGTCCTTGTTACTAACCTTGCTGTCGGTCGCTTGTGGTGTCAACCTCGTAATTTTTTTATCTACTAACTCCAATCAACAATCCCCTTTTTTTGGGTGGGAAATCATCAAATCACTCCTCCTGCTCTGGGCAGAGCGGTTTTGAGTGTCAGACTTCTACTGACTAAAAACCACCCATGTTCCTTCTTACCCCTTAGTGGCGATGCAGCGGTATCTCTTTTGAACAACCCGCAGCTCCGACGGGATCAACAATCCCCTTCAAGTATCAACTTTACTATGGTTGTAAAGCATGTAACAAAGAGCTTCCCTTTTTTTATTTTACAACCGACATTCAACCTTAACGTGGAAGCAATACTGAGGTCAACAACGAACAAGAGAAAAAAAGCTCAAAGTGTTACCACAGAACTATCTGTCAAGATAATATGATGTATACAACCTCCTGCTTAACTGTAAACTCTTAAATTTAACAAGCACTGTAAGTAGCGAGATATATGCCAATTTTTCCTTTTCCCAAACACGGAAGCGAGCGATATATTGCTCTGTTTATTTATAGCTTCGAGAAACGATGGATATAAACTCTTAACAACTGGTTTAAAGATCAATGGAGCAAAGAGATAAGTAGTAACAGTAGTTAGCGCAACGGTTGAACTCACAGTTAGTCGACAGTAACCTAACGCTTACACGTTACTTGTGCAAGTAAAAGTTAACTGAGAGGAACTTGGGTTTACAACTCGCGGATGGTAAGCAGCTGATAAAATGTACCGAACATTTTTCAGTACCTAGTTTATAGGTCAACATGAATGGACAAAGTTTAAATGTGGGGCGTTGTGTTTTTATTTTTATGCATTTAGATGAAGTACCTACCAAGAAAACGATGGATAGATTGTGTAAGGAATGATATGACAGAAATAGAAGCAAATGATAGCGATAGGTTGATAGAAAAGTAAGGAAGAAAAAAAACGTGTTTTTCGCTGACCTTAAGTAACATGGAATAAGAGTAGGAAGATGATGATGATATAGATGAACAACTATCTTCAGGACTAAACGTTCTTATACTACAAGGTGAAGAATACATTATGCGTTACAGCATCAAAACGCAATAAAAAACGTTACGTTGCAAAAACCACCATGCTTTAGAGATATTAATCGACGGCATTTAGCTCGTGGCTTAATAAGAACTGCCACTCGGGTCGATCTTTAGGTAAAGCTGTGCTTGCCTAGGTTGGTCTGTGGATGGGTGACCGCCCGACATACCGAGTTTCCTCCGTGCCTCGGAAAGCACGTTAAGCTGTTGGTCCCGGCTGTCATATATAGATCTTTGGCAGTCGTTACAGGTAGTCAGTGACCTGAAAGTCTGACATCCAGTCTTCCCAAAGAGTATCGTATTACCTAGTATTAACTGGGTTGTGGAGGTCAGGTAGGCAGTCGCTCCATGTAAAATACTGGTATTCAGCTGCATCCGGTTAGACTGGAAGCCGACCCCAACATAGTTGGGAAAAGGCTAGGCAGATTATGAATCGACGGCATTTAAAGCCATGCCAAAGGCCCATGGGTGGCAAAAAAAATCTGATCCAGGTTACGAACTAACCACACGATGAAGAAAGATTTTTAAACTATTGGCAGAAACAGCCATAGCAGATAAACGCATTTAGGTGATCTGCTATTCTACTAGTTCTTAAACTACCATGACAATCAAATAAGACCTTAGTGTGTCAAATCATAACAACGAATATGGATTGACACGAATCATTTATCAGTATCATCTCTCATATTTCAAACACGAATTCAGGTCGACAGGAAGACCTTTCTGCCTCTCCTGGGAAATGGGGCGTAACTTGCGTAGGTATTTGGAACAAAACTTAGGATAACCCCCTTAGGGTAGGGAAGCAATATGAAGTAAGTAAATTATAAATTACTGGCAGTCTGAAAGACTTTAAATAGAACTTCGAATTGGGATTTGTTTTGAATGTAGTATTATCGACAAAAGTATTCAGAGACAGGTTTTTAAACATATTGTAAAATAAAGTCGGTTTTCATGTTTCTCTGTTTTTGCTATCTAAGCATTTAAATCCATTGAATAGTTCAGAAATTACATAAACTATCAAAATAAAGGTTCTTTTAGATAATTTATTCGGAGAGGTTTACGTGTAGCAGAAATTGATAGTTTGATTAGGTTTAGCTTAGAAAAATCAAATTGATTCAGTTCATCCGTTCAGGAGATTTATGAGGCACCAAGAAGACACACAAATACACTTCAAACTTACCGCTGTTTTCAGGTCCGTAGTTAAAAACACGATGTTTTGGAATGTCACCAGTTATTTAATAACACACGTACAAACCAGAGGCAGACCACTATAAGTGACAGAATGAAAAAAAACAAAAAAAAGTTCTTCAATTACAATCAGCAGAAAAGAAACTGGCCCCAAAATAAACCTCAATGCCCCGATTGGTCCACCTGTCACGGTCAAGAAACGGATACGACAAGACTTTGTCGCGGTGTCAATCTTGTGGAATTACCGCCTAACCACGCCCTAAGAGATAGGATTCCACTAACTCGAGTGAAAGAAATATAATGGAAAATAAAACGACAGTTAACCTCCTGACCCCGTAGACTAAAGTATTTCAAATGAGAGGACTGAGAATTATTTCTTTTTGTGTTTTTATCTCACCGTACTCTTTATTTAGTGAGATATCAGGGCCAAAATCAAATTGTGCGCACAATTGAAATAGTTATTCTGCGCTGTTCGATACTAAACGAAATACTGAAAGGACATTGATGAAAAAACGCCAGCCGAAACAGCGGATACTAAATCACCTTGGGATTTAAAATACACAATGCATTCAAAAGTCGCCACGGTTGGCGCAGTGGTTCGATTCCCACATGGAATAAATTTATTACTAGTTATTCCAGGTATGCCTATTTGTGCACGTAAGTTTAAATGTTTTTTAAACGCACCCACGATACAGGTGTATTAAAAGTGTAGGGCAAAGTTTTTGGAACGAAGTTCCTTATCGCGCGTTGTGAAAGGGGGCTAGACGGAAAAAATTCTTACGAAAAGTTGTCACGACACTTTTTGCTATAGTAAGCTATTGTAAGCTGTGCGGCGTCGCATGTTTCTCTGTCTGTCTCTCTCTCTCTTATAGAAAGCAAGCCAGATATTTTCATTTCTAAATTTTTTTTTTTTTTTTTTTTTTACATAATAAAAAATAATAACAATAACTTCGTTCCATCCGGGTGTTCCTTGACACCTCTCAAGTTTTTTTAAAATAAACGCAAATGTAAACGATGTTTTAAGGCTAACCAAAAATCCTTCATAGTGACGGAAATGTTACATACGTATCGCGTTTGACATAAGCTAAACATACATCATCTACATAAAGAAAAACATCGTATGCATCGGCTTTAAAAACTCTCATATCTGATCGTAATCGAACACATGCACCACACAAAACGTGAACATACATAAATCTGTTTATGTACTTCTTACGTCTATGTCATTAATCTTCATAATAAATATCAACCACCCTGTCTCCGTGGGTGGGTACATACTTATGACCCATGATGGTCGCCACGGGGAGCACTTAATAAAATGCGTTTTTCCAATCTATATTTATTTCTTTTCCTTATAAGTACCTTGTTTTACAACGCTTTTACGTTTGGGACTTGTGTTTAAGTGGTACTGAGAATTTTTCTTTTTGTGTCTTGCGATAACATAACAATTTTCCGTTTATTCCTGAAAGGTTAAGCAGAGGTGTATACTTCGCACACCCAAATTTCCCAGTTAATTTTGAGCGACATGTAATATCGTGTAAAACAATTTTTGTCAACAAGGCATAGATTCAAGACCTGCTACTACGAAATCCTTACATGTTATAAAACAAAGTCCACCGCCGCGTCTGTCTGTCTGTTCGCGATAAACTCAAAAACTACATCACCGATTTTCATGCTGTTTTCACCAATAGATAGAATGGTTTTCGACGACGGTATTAGTATATGATTTGACCAACATCCACGCGGGCGAAGCCGTGGTAATCAGCTAGTTTCAAATAATAAAAAAACCAAAACACCTATGTTCAACTTGGAAATTGAACATCTTGAAATGATTGAACAACATTTGGAGTTAGCAGACTAGTTTTATATAGTTCTAGGTGAATCTAAAGACGAGATTGGTCTCATTTCTATGAGGTAAGTGCAAAATGTTACGATTATTAGGCCGTTAAAGCGTGTCCACCGTAAAGAGTCCTCTCAGAGCTGGAGAACTGACGTTAATAATAAAGTTTAGAACCTAATGTTACTATTCTATCTAAGCTGGGTCTTCAGGGAACCTCTCTGACACTACTAAAACAGGAATGAAATTACATGACCTGAAAGAGATTCTCTCCTGATTAAAAATGATTGGAATCTTTTCGAAACTTGTCCAAAATGTTGTGAAATTACAGCTAGACGAACTCTGGCATTAGGTAAGTTACTAGCCACACGATAAAGAAGAAAGAAGAAGAAGCTAGACGAACTGAAATTGACTGAGACTGATTTCTGTATTTTTCTTCTGCGCATTTTACTGGATGTTTGACTCCATTGCGTAGTTTATCCAGGCATTTAATTCTCAGCATCAACAAAATTATCAATGCACAAAACCCAAAGCAAAGAAATCAGAATAAGTCATAATCTAACATTAAACAGACTCTCTTTATGTAATTAAAAGTTATTTCGTTGTTTCGTTCAGTTTATTTGCGATGTCGACGCCATTTAATTCTCTCCTGAGAGTTAAATGTAGTCAAAGACTGTATACTAAAGTTGATAATAATGTTTGTTATAAATAGCTAGAGCGCAGTTTCATAATCTCTGGCTATTAAGTGGTATGTGCATGGAGAAAACTATGAAAATGTGAGAAAGTTGGAGAATAGTTAGAGTTGCCGTTGAAGCTCGTTTCTGCAGTGTTGTAAAGGAAAAAAGGTGCTCGTGTGCTTATGAAAGAAGTTTTGCGATTAGTCCTGTAATATGTAGTAGTAACTGGTCTACACGAACAAAATCCTGCAAGAAATTGAATTCCCAAGTAGAATTTGCTGCTTTGGCAAATTAAATTGTCTCTGAATAATTTTGATGGATACTGTCACGAGTTCGTAGCTAGATAATAACGGTCGGATCAATCTTCTGGTTAAGCCGCGCTTGCCTGGGTTGATCTGTGAATGGGTGAGCACCCATTACATACTGAGTTTTCTACGTGCCTCCGAAAGCACGCTAAACCATTGCTCCTTGTTGCCATGTGTAGATCTCGTACAGCCGTAACAGGTACTTAGTGGCCCGAAAGTCTGAATATTAGCCTTACCAAGACCTATTACTAACTGGTTTGTGGAGGTCAGATCATGTGAAATACTGTTATCCGGTTAGACTGGAAGCCGATATCAACCTAGTTGATAAAGGCTAAGCATATGACTGTTGTCACCCAAATGAAAAATAAACATAGTGACTGTTTGGGCCAGAATTAATTCCATAAATAAAATATGAATATTTTGACCTTTTGACAGCTGAAGTGCAACCACACTCGATAATAAAATGAAACTGCAATGAAAAGCAACGAGAATACTCCTCCGTACTAGAGCGATGGACGCATTCAACAGAAATAAAAACCGGTGTTATTCATTTATCTCCTATATGTACGGACGGTTTTAGTTTTCACGTAAAAACTAAATTGTTTTTTTGATTGCGACCTGTCGCGTCTAAATGACACAGCCGCGGCAGTTTTGTTTGTTCATACCGAGTTACCGCTAAAAGCTTAGCGGTTGGCGTCCTCGAACATTGTACAAATGTGAGAGCCCTTTGTGCCACCAAAAATTTTAAAACTATCCATCGTTATTCTGGCGTGATAGCGTATCGGATCGAAAGCCATACATCTTGATTCGAGTGGCGATCGTCGGTAAAAAGAAAAGTTTGTACGTAGTCTAGGTAGCAATAAATAATACCGCGGGGTGTCGGCTGCAATACATAAATTGGAAAGACTTTTGACAGCAGATCGGATAAGGCTGGGGTGGTCTCCGAGGGGGCGCTCTGGCGTTTTTATCGCGATTATAATCGGCTTTGGCCAGCGAGGGAGATACTCGGAATAGTGACAACGTCCTGCATTGTGCTGCATTTCTCTCATATTTCGGTATTTTCCGATAGCTATTTGCTCAGTTTTGTATGCGGGGCGCTCGCCGGCTTCCAACAGATTGTCATTTTTATAAAGATTTTTCCTGGAACACGTCTCCGTATTGTGACAAACGAAAGTCTTACAGCGAATGAACACACGTGTTTGTACATACAAACACATTTATTTCTTTGTTTTCTGAGTTTTCATGTTGTAGAATTCTTTGTGAGGATTTGAGCGCTAGACAAAGCTGTTGTGGTATATTTGACATTGTAAGGAATTTTGGATATGGAATTCCTTGTTATTTTAATATAGTTAATAAAGCCGACAATGCGTATTGTTATAACTAAATAACTAACACGGAACAAGCCGAATGATCACGCAAGCAAAGCCTCGACTTACGTGTACAATGGCTCAGCAAATATTGCTCAAAATAGAATGAGTGACAGGTCTTTTGTCGTGCGAAATTCACCGGCCTACCGTCTTAGGGCGTTTATTATAATATCAAGCGAAGCAACCGTTTGACTCATCACTTTTTTAATAAGTTCGCAGCGTAGAGGTTATTTAGAATTAATTGCGATACTTTTACATAGTGACACGTGATTCGGCATTTTTTTTGAAAGGAGGTCTTGGAAAACAGAGCTGGTCTGAATAGAAATACATGTCATAGTATTCAATTAGTCTACGTCTAGGGCAAGAAGTTAAAGTTCATTAATTAACAAACAAAAAAACAGCGAGTAGAATTAGTGCGAATTCGTCAAAATAGTCGAAACTTCGAGTTCAGTGAGGGTCGACCACTTTTTAACTTTATTACTTAGGGCATAAGGTCAAAAGTAGCAAAACCACAGAAGTAACAATATGCGTGTACCTGACAAGGTAAATGGTAAAAAAAAAACTTGAGAGGTGTCAAGGAACACCCGGATGGAACGAAGTTATTGTTATTATTTTTTATTAAGTAAAAAAAAAAAAAAAAGAAATGTAGAAATGAAAATATCTGGCTTGCTTTCTATAAGATAGAGAGAGACAGACAGAGAAACATGCGACGCCGCACAGCTTACAATAGCTTACTATAGCAAAAAGTGTCGTGACAACTTTTCGTAAGAATTTTTTCCGTCTAGCCCCCTTTCACAACGCGCGATAAGGAACTTCGTTCCAAAAATCGGATTTTAGATTCAACACTGCTGAACGATTCATCCCATTTTAGACATCATCCAACCGAGCGATTATTCCCCAAAACCTTTCGATTGAACGACACCGAATCACTCTCAACTCAATAGAATATTTCATTGTAATGAACAATAAATCACCTCAATGATCACCGATTCGCACTCAATACAAATCAAGAAAACGTTCGGTAACGCTGATTCACGCATCAATTACCGACCGGTAGCGTTTCGGCCGGATCGCACGGCTCCGATAGACGGTAACAATATCGCCGGATTATTTGCAAATTGAATCAATTTGGCGAACACGGCTACGCTTTTAGTGTAACGCTATTTAATATGTAGCTCTTTCAACTTTGTTTACAAAACATGATCAGAGGTGTGATAATGATACACACGGGTGTCTGGGTCGCGCAATTTGTATTTGTATGAGCGAACTTTTTAACGTAACCCGATTGCTTTTTGGTGTTATAAATGGAACGTGTTTAAAAGCTTTATTGTACGTCAACGCATATGAAATTGCGATATTTATAAAACATAACTTTTTATCGAGTTAACTTACATTTTATTTTATACCTACTATATTTCGGACAGTTTTCTCTCGGTTCTAGTAAAATACTGTCGGTTTTCAGACGAAAACTTTTGAAAAATCAAATAAACTTAAAACTACGAACAAGAACTCAGATGTATTTGTTTTAGTCCGTGACTTCTCTTGAGAAATTTCTGATGGAACGACCATAATAATGTACCTAACACTTTTCCTACCCGGGAATCGGACCAGGACTTTATACTTAACAGTCGCACTTTATACTTGAGTTCGACCAATGATCTAATCAAAGTCACTCATTTAAAATATTTACCTTGGATTTAAGAAGAAGCTTAACGAGCTTAAGGCTTAATCCCCCAACTTTACTGAGTTATTACCGAAATACCGTCAGGTGGGCAAACTGACTTGATGACGTTCAACGGGAGATAATATCATTTTGGAAACTTATAACGGTAATAAAGTTTTCGGGGCAAATTACGTGTGGGCCGAGTTAAGCCATATTTGTGCCTTGTTTGCGTCCGGTTTGTAAGGATGTGGGTAGGATGGCGTTAGAATATGGACTTTGCTACTTATGAGATAGCTTGTATTTTCATTCAAGTAGGTACAGAGAGCATAGACCAGGAGCAGTCGCTTTCGAAACCTTTTGCAAAGACTTGCAGCAAGATTGACAAAAGTTTAACATAAAAATTATGTTTTAGGAGAAAAACAGAAAAAAATTGTTTAGTACTTGTCACGAGTAACTGTGACACTTCTTGTTACAACTCAAAAGAAATAAATGACGTACATGCCCTTTAACGAATCGTCCGAGGTCTTCAACAAGCCTAAGGCTGCAACAGCGAAGGATTTGCGTAAAAGTACAAGTTACACTCAAGCTATGAAAAATAACCGCTTTATTGAATGGAATGTGTGTTAAACTAACTATTATTTTGACGCACATTCCTCGCTGCGCCTCCACAAACATCATCATCTTCCTGCCCTTTATTACTTTGGGTCGGTGCAACACATTTTTGAAGTGATAACTTCCTATAGGAAGGTAATCCGCTTCGTTACGTAACGCGTAACGCGCCAGTCTGTCTGGCTTGTCTTACTCTTACGCATACGGCAGCGGTAGGACCCATAGCGGCAGCGCTAGCCATATTTTGATTGATGGGGCACGAGAGGTAACTTTTTTTTAAATTATTTGTAATTTTTTTTCCTGTACAATATCTATGTGGTTGTGGATATAGCTATGGTTTAATTTAATTTTACTTTTAATTTAATTTAATTGTGCTTTTTTGTGTTTTATAGCATCGTATTGGATAATTCCGTAATGTTGCTATAATTAGTATTAAATAAATAAATATTTCGGACTAAAATGGTGGTCGTCAGTGTGGGTACGTCATAATAGATTAGTAAGTTAATCTTATCACTTCTGTCAGGCATACCGAGACGCACGCGTTTTTTTTCTATCATTCTCTCAATCACGGTAGCTTTACTCAACATATCTGTTGGAAACGCAGCCTTACGGCCCGATATCCTCAACTATGGCCGCCGTGTTGTGCAAACGGCCGCAAAGTTTTGCAATTGATCTAACAAAATTACTTCGTGGCGGCCTTCACTCGTGTGAAGCGCCCTTTAACGATATCGAGTTTGAAGCAGACTCTTCACTGTTATCGAACTACGTTTTCGGATATATGAGACCTCTTTTTGCGTGAACAGGACTGAATAAGGTCATGACTCATCGGTGAAATTATCTTCGTTTTAGGGGGTTCAGAAACCGTCGGAGCTGCGGGTTATACCGCGGCCTCGACACAAAGGGCTAAGAAGGAACATGGGTGATTTTTAGTCAGTAGAAGTCTGACCTGACACTCCCTATCGCTCTGCCTAGAGCGGGAGGAGTCATTTGATGATTTTCCACCGTACAAAAAAAGGGGGTTCAGAAACTATGTCATTTGGTGGAGGTAGGTAACTATCTGATTTGTAGACGAATGAAATAGCTGAAGTATACTCGAATAACACGAAATTAAAATCAACTTTGTGCCTCATACTGTAATTAGTACTTTAAAAAGATTAATATAGAAATAAATGTAATAAAATACGTTTAATTCAGACTAATAAAATGTCCATATTTATCTATCACAACATATATTTTACTGACTATGTTGGTCAGAAAAAATCCTAAACAACATGCTGCCTGATAAGCCTACAACTGCAGATTCAGGTCTCTCCGCAATCGACCATAGAATTCCGTTGCCACTTTCTTTAATTCGGTGAATTAGTGACTTTTTGCGCCTTTTAGTGTAAATAGTTTTATAACAAATATTACACAAAAGTCTAATTGAACCCTCGCTCAGTACTCAGTATTTTAACTACTAGTTAGAATCTCAATGATAAAATAGCTTTAATAACAATTAAGCTCGTGATTTTACTTACTAATTAATACAATTTCCAAGTCCTCTTGACACGAACTAAAGTATTCCTAATGAACAATCACTTTCTCTAATTAATTCTAAGAAATTTCACTCTCACGTTCCCTTGATGTCCTAATTTACTATGAAACGTAAACAGGGCCATTATATAGCCTTCATTATAACCTTGTTTATGAGCCACATTTTTTACGTGGGGTTGCTGTCTAAAAATATTCGCTGGCCTAGTTCCGCGGGCCATCTATTTCGCGAGGTTGGCCCACTAACGCCCACCACGAAATCCTGTAAGCCAGGATACAGTAACACAATAAATGCGTATAGAGAATAAAATGCTTCGAATATTTTTATTATTGTATATTTTTCTTTTTTGTTGTACATTTTACAGATCTACAACGTTTTACTGAAATATCCAGTTCGAAACTAAGCCGATACATTGTACTACAGTATTTTTAATAATGTTTTAATTCTTCAACATACTCGTACTTTTAAAAAATATGATCCTGTCTCCTCTTTTCATGAGAACGTGTTAACTGTCAGACACCCCTCGCTCACATCATATAATATTAATATCTAACTAACAAATAAAAAACTAAATATCAACATTCATAATTCTAACACGTACACAAATAGAATAGCAATGCCGTTCTACGTAAAATGGATTCGCTCCACGCGTAGCGGATGGCTACAGCGTAGGCGGCGTAGCAATGACATCATCGAATCAGCTACGGCGTAGCAATCGTATAGTCATTTATTTCGAATGAATCATCGCCATGGTTCTCTTAACTGATCGGTGTAGCTTCAGTTATCGTCATGGTATAGACAGCACATCAAGTTACCCGAAACTGTTCCGAATCAACCTTGAACCTAATGTGTTAGCGATAAAGTTGAAAATGTATTAAAGCGATTTATTTTACAAATTGTAATGGTGTAATGTGGAATAAAAAACCTGCTTAAGCAACGATGCTTGAATAAAGATTCCGTCAAACGTTCGATCAAATTGCGGACAGTATCTGTCCGTGTCTGATATACGGGCTGCGTCCGTAATTAGTCCGTAGCAATGTGACAATACCATGCGAACTTCTATTGCTTTAAACCTAGTTAACTTGCTAATCTTTTCAACACTAAAGCTTCACTTATAGCTCGCATTTTCACACGACACGAGAACACCGTTCACATATTCATTTCATTCACTCCTTTGGTTCTCGTTAATTGCTTCAATCGCGATACACTGACCATGTTGCCAGCTTTTAATTTACTTAACAGAACATCACGCGTGTAATCCCCAAAGGGTTAGGCAGAGGTTTACACCGACTTTTCACCAGTTATGTTTAAGTCCCTTATTATATGAAGCGAGGCTATTCCCATCAACCGAGCACAGATTGAGACTCCGTGGCCGCTACTGAGAAATTCCTAATGGAAAAACTCAATACTTTGCCCGACCTAAGAATTGAACCCAGAACCTCATGCAAAGCAGCCGTGTTTGTGACCACTAGTCTTTTTAATTTAATTTCAAATAGTTTGAAGGAAATTTTGTTAACGCTAAAATCACAATATAATATTATGAGTGTAGCATTTATTTCTGTGGAATATAATTTTGTGTGTTGGTTTAACAATGTTGGTTTAGTTTTATTGATGTTTGCAGTTATTTGTGCGTGCACAGTTTTGTTACCGAGTTACCGTTGCAGTGCTTTCGTTAGCCAGTTTTCAATTACTTGGCTTTCGTAACTTGCTTGTGTATGAAGCTTTTGTAGCGTGATTTAATCGCTAGTTATGAATTTTATGGATGCAGGTTCCTACGTATTCTCCGGGCCTCCCTAAAGGACTCGCCCGTGATCATCGCGACGCGAAGTCATCTAGTCTCTCTAAAAGAGCCAACGCCGTAACGAGCTCTACAAACACTGGAGCCACGTCTACCTCCTACGTATTCTCCGGGCCTCCCTAAAGGACTCGCCCGTAATCTGCTCGCCTGGCTTCAGGATTGGCCTGTCCTGGGAGCTGTTCTTCTTACCTTCTGTAGAGCGTGAGATAGGTAGGTCCGTGTTTTGTTTATTTCACTGTATTTGCTACCCCTTATCTCTTTATATCACTGTATTTTTACCCCTTATCTCTTTATTAAATTCAATTGTTAATTTACTTACCCTTTTTTACTTATTAGGGGTAAGTAACACGACAAGGTCAACGCTGAAGTGTTGCTCTGTATATTAGCTTTATATTGTCTGTACAGGCTACTAACACTTGTCAAATCATGTCAGAGAACCATAAGGTGGTTTAGAAACTCTGACACTTGGGTGTGTGGGGTCGTTAGTCCTTACTGCCCACACGATAAGAAGAAGATAATGAAAGTAAAGATGTTAATACATTTTAAATAGCACGATTTTTGTGCTCAAATTACCAACATTTCTCCAAATCCTGTATTTTTTTTTAATGTTACAATTTATCATCGTTAATATGTCAGTTCGTCGGCTGTTTGTGTATGACGTCAATACTGTCGGAGGTGATTGCTTTGTATTCCCGTGTAAATTACTTTATTTTATATATTTTGTACAATAAAACCGTGATAATAATGATTACAAACGAATTTAAACTAACAATAGTGTCAATTCCATTACCAAACTATAAAAAGAAAAAAGCAAACAGACACTAATTGGACTCAAAACTTTATTTTCGTCCAGTATTTTAAATTAAAACAAAAAAAGAATTCCCGACTACCCGCATGCGGCGTGTCGGCGGCGATTGCACGCGTTTTTCACGCCCCAATGGGCCCCAGTTTGGACTGGACTGGACTGGCACCGGCCTCATAAAGGGCCTGCATCCAAACCAATTGGGTAAACAAACGAATGTTTGCCACGGTAACTTGTGTACATTCTGTATGGGAAAAATATGCGTGGCGTAAATTCGAGGTGTGTTTTAACGAGTGTGTGGTGAATAAATTATATTTCACTTACGGTCCTCCTTTGCTTCATACTGTTTTTAAGATTTGGTAATAAATAGATTTCTTACATAAATTAGACTGCTAATGTATGAAACATATAACCCATACGTACAGTCGAACACTAATATGTATACACGCAGTAACTTTTAACTGTGAGCAAATCACAGTTAAAAGTTGCTGCCCTTACTGAATTAATTAATCTTTTATACGTTATCATCAACAACTTTTTTTGGAAGCCATACCTAGGTTCCAAAATTGGAATTTATGTAGTGGCGTAACAGTGTAATCTGCGTGCATCTATTTGTTAATCGTCCATTTGGTACGTTTACTTCATTGTTTTAGATTAAATGTATATTATTCATTAAAAAATCCCATGAAAGTTCAACTGCAGTTAACTATAAGTATCTTTAATATAAAGCCTAAATCATAAAACCCACCACGTGTACTCAAGTTCAATCAATATATAATTAAATAAAACCGTATGATGTATGCCAAAATCTTCAGACATATCTGCTTTATAAATCTTATCTCATATTTGCTAAAGAAGTTTTTCAATAAAATTTTACCCAAATGGTATTTTATTTACAAGCAACATCTGCAAAACATTTAGAATGATTACATCCATATTTGCACAAATAGTATGCATTGATATAAGTTCAAAGAAAGCCATTAGGAAGTGGGATATTACCATTGCAAATAACCTTCAGAAACATTCAAATCCACCGCTATTCAGACTTCAGATACACTCATATCTGTCAAAATATTTACAATCGTTAACCGAGACATCACACGGGTACTTAGAAAGGGTGTATTCAGCAACAAAAACATAGAGAACAAACCTTGCTTACACTAGTAAAATAGCCAAATGAACGTTTCAATTAGAAAATGCATCAAAATAAACCGCCCGTCGCGCTTCCTGAGCCTAGTCCGAGGGGATCCACCCTAAAGAAAAGGTCGTTGACCCCTCACCCGACTCGCACTCATGTTACGTTCATTAGAAATTCTTCAAGCCATCCCTCTCACACACACCCCTATACTATACATCCATCTCGCTCGAACACTAAATAAATAATACCGAAAATTCATGTGTTTTCCCGAGTAAGTGCAACGTGATATTATGTTGGACAAATGAATTGAAAGTATAATATTCATGTCTTTGGTAATTGGCGTAGACGTTATCGAAACCGGAGTAATATAGAAATTACCGTAGTCCTTGATATTACCGTAATTACCAACGTTAATGTGTTTTATTCCCCCATTTGTTGTTGCTTTAATAAACCCAATTTGCCGAAGAGTATTGGGTTGGACTCTGATGGCCAGTTATAATGGCAACTTACCGTTAATCTGAATATTTTCCACATTACCGTGGAACTAATAGAACCCGCTGTATGAAGTAATTAGGTACATTGTTATTTTTAGTATTAATTTCCTACAACCTAATTCATAAGCATAAAAAATTAAGCCGATATACTACTGTTATAAATTAGTTATTATAAGTATTCGTTGCCTAATTTCCCCGTCACCGTTACCATATAATTAGCGTTAGTTTACGTAGAGTAATTGTTGCCGTAAATATTCACGTCAAAAACTTTACTAGTGATGGGAAACAACCCAGTTTTAGACTCCAGTTTCATTAAGCTAGAGTTCTAAATTAGTTGGTTTATTTTCTTAGAAAGGTTATAAATAAATTAAGTGCAGCTGCAGAATTAGAGAGTAGGTATTTCGAGGTAGAATAAGTTACACGGAGTTTGAAAAATATCAGCTTTCGAAATTAAATATTCGGCTCGACCAAACCATGGCAGTAGGTCTGCCATGAACATAACAAAACATCACGCCGGTTGGCGGAGGTGTACTTAATAGTACATCCACAAACCAGACTCCATGGCTGCTATTGAGAAATTCGAATCGAACCCAGTACCTCATGCGCTTGCGACCACTAGAACAACAAAGCAGTCCGCAATAAAATCTATAAATTAGTAAGTAAGTGTTTAAGTTATCTTGCTGCGCCCTAACAGGGTCTTGTACTCATTAGTTTTAAGCCTAGCGTGTAACCATGCTGTGTACATTGTACGTTAAATAAACAAATAAAATATGGCCTAAGACTGAACTCAAAACAATAAACAAGTTGATAAACAACCAGTGGCTGCATAGTTAGACACAAAATTGCTCAGTCCAGTCTAGTCAGCTATAAAATCCAGATTTTGTAGTACTCCTAGGTATTACACTGACAATCTGGCAGCCAGTTCGAACTGCAGTTGACTCGTAAACCGAACTAAACGCAACATTGAACCGTTTTCCCATAGATAAACATACCTAACATTTTACGGCCGATTTTACACCTTTTGTTTATGGTTATCGACATCAGTTAATGTATCGATATAATGCTTTGTCGATATTAATACCCAGGCCTATATGGATGTTTATGTGTTACTTGATTTACGCCCACTACTAAATAGAGTGGCGAATTATATTCGTATGTGAAAATTATAAGCTGCTTCGTTGGTCTAGTGGTGGCAAGCGAGACTGTTGAGTACGAGGTCTTAGGTCTGAATCCCGGGTCGGGCAAAGTTTTATTGGGTAAAAACCCAATGATACTAAAACCACCCAACCAATAAAACTATAAGGCATTTCTCAGTAGTAGACACAGTGTCTGGATTTGTGCCTAGTTGGTGGCAATAAGGCTGGCCCCCTATTATACGATGTCTGTGGTTGTTTTGGTCTATTATTTGATACTTAAACATAACCGGCGGAATGTTGGTGTACTAATAAGTACACCTCTGCCTAACCCCTTCAGAGATTACAGGCGTGATGTTATGTTATTAAAATTATTTGATACTAATGAGTTATTTTTATTTTAAGCTAACGACCTTAGCAGAGTTACTCGGGATTATTTATTAGGCTTATTCATTGATACGATTTACTCATGAATGTTGAGTATTCGAGGAATTGACCTGAATTGTAATGACTCTGTTTTGGGAATGAGGGTAATAATCTAAGGGGGAAATGTTCCATAGTAATTAGATGTTTTTTTTTTTTGGTGGCATCTATGATAATTAATTCTGTTTGACTATACCAGTACCTACTCATTTCCTCATGATAAAATTAACATCAATATTCTGATTCTCTGTCAGTATTACTATAAAACAGTGATTTGAAAGTTTTAAAGAGCTTCTTTTATATAGAGTTAAAAATAAAACAAATCCGATAACTCGAAGAAAAACATTTTCATAGCAATACTGCTATGATACAGCGTCTCATGTTAACAAGTATGTACTTAAATATACTGAGTAACATATTATGCGTTAAAAAAACAGTTGTTTTAAACAAAAATGCAGTAATGTCACGATTTAAAATGTATGGAGGAGCTGTTACTTTTTTAATAACTTACGAAATATTTCAACGCTTATAATTCTATAAGCGCTCACAGTTACGATCAATTCAGTACATGATTATTCAATCATGTACTGAATTGATCGTAACTGTGAGCGCTTCGATGACCTTCATGCCATACATAACATAACATAACGCATGTAATCCCTGATGCCTTAGGAACCGTACACCTGGTACGCATTAGTAAATGCCATATAATAGGGGCCTTTATATCATGTACGTTCAAATGTTTCATGTACGTAATGTTCAAATGACTGGTAAAATGTAGCACTCTTTCCTGTTACTATGCCACTATACTAGCCGTTCCAAATCTGAACGCACCCCAAGTGCCAGAGCGCTGGTATAACAAGCCTGGCTCTGACTTGCGTCTTGCGTCCGTAGCAAGAGAGGCGTAAAATTAAAGCCAGACGCTCGGCGGTGACCCGTATGCGACGACACGACTTTCTTGCATTGTAACCGGATTGATAGCAATTCCTTGCGAAATAATGTGTTTCGGTTACGATTTTCTTGCGGTAATAATATTCTGAGTTGAGGTTTTGAGATTATTGTTTTGGTACACGAGCGGGTTGTTCGCAAGAGATTTCGCGGCCTCGACATGAGGGGCTAAGAAGGAACATGGGTGGATTTTAGTCAGTAGAAGTCTGACACTCCCTTTCGCTCTGCCCAAGAGCGGGAGGGGTTATTTGATGATTTTCCACCAGCCAAAAAAAAAAAAAAAGGGTGTTGATTTAGATTTTAGTTCTGCAGTAGCGACCGCGAACCAAAAGAGGTTGCGTTTGATGGCCTTCCACTGGGTGGACCGATGACCTGATAAAGGTTGCGAGGATTCGACAGGGAAGGCCTATGTCCAGCAGTGGACGTCGTTAGACTGAAATGATGATGATGACGTAAGGGCCCGGAGTCTGGTAGCAACTGTATGAGAGTTGCCGAGAATAGAGTTAAGTGGCGTGCGATTGAAGAGGTCTATGTCCAGCTGTGGACTGCTGTAGGCTAATGATGATGACAATGATGTTAAGATCGTAGAAGTTGGGTTTCTGTAGTTTCTGCCTACCCACATTGAAAAAGAGATTGTGAAAGATTGGATTGGTTTTAGATATATGTATGTAATTTTCATAGAGGAAAATGGTAATTATTATTCATCTCTCGTTCTTTTTACTTTAATTATTTACCAGAAAACAAAATGATTCCTTATTCTTGATCATTCTTTATTAACTGATTAGTGATATGCTTTACGACGTTGTAATATTTATAATTATGGTACTATACAGTATGTAAATCAACACAACACACAGCAGTCAACCAAGCATTCTGTACATCAAACTAGGTACCCCTACGCAAAAATTTTTGCTGGGAAATTACTTTTTTTTTGGGGTCAAAAATCACATTTTACGGTAAAACTCAATGTAGCACTGTTAAAACATTGTGCTAGTGGATGCTTTGAATAGTAAATCATCATCATTTCATGGGTCATGGAGGTAATTTAAGTAAAGTTATAACCTGAAAAACTAATATTTACAAAAACAGCTGTGAAAAATTTGGAACTTTGACCCCCAATATCTCCGTAACTAGGAGGTTCCCAGGTATGGTCTCTAACAAAAAAATGATCGCAATGGTGGGGAGAACAAGTGCCCTTCGTTTGCGTTAAGGGTACTTTTACACTCTATATAGTACCGTACCACAACGCAGTCGATTTCTCGATTCGCATCAATATAGTACATACTCGAACAACGCCAATAATAAACCCTTGTTCAAAGTCTTCTGTATTCAACTAGCTGGCACAAATGCATTGATTAATTAAAATACAGCTAAATAGTTTACTCTAATTACCATATCGCTGGGGTATTAAATAATGTATGAAATTAAGTGCACCACTTTCCATTGGACTTGATTAACCCAGTTCTAATTAAAAGTTTGTTTACGCTTAGTGGTACCAAATACCAACATTTTGCCGCATCTGGTTAGAGACCAACATAGTTGGAAAAGGCTTAGTTTTGGTGCGGCCAACTAAATCGTCAGGCGGTAGTTTGTCGACTTTATTTTTGTATACAGAGTTAGGCAGTGGGGTAAGTAAACTATTGAATGATCAATTTTTGGATATTCATCGAGATCTGAGAATTACGTGATATATTTAACGCTTGCAACCCTAATAGGGGATCGGACAAAAAACAACTAATTAGTCCGTCAGATAGATTTCCAAAAAATATTGAACACGTATTTTTTCTTTTTTCACATAAACAAAAAATGAAGACGATACAGTGCTTCGAAAACTCGTGAACTCCTCAAAAACGTCACACGGCAGTACATTTTTTACCTACAAATGACAAATGTGTGATGCGTTTTATCTCCGTCAATTTTTATTAATTTGATGAAACAAAAAACACGTATCCAATATTTTTCGATAATCTAACTGACGGACTAATTATAATCATATTTTTTTGACTCAGTCTCAGTATCTGCTCAGCCTGTTCCCAAGATGTTGGGTTAGGCGTCCAGTCTAAATGGATACAGTTTAAAACCAGTATTTTACATGGAGCGACAACCTATATATGCCCTCCACAACCCAGTTAGTACTGGGTAATATGATATCCCTTGGTAAGACTGCTTGTCAGACTTTCGGGCCACTCAGAATATCTGAATAGCAGCCACGGACTCTGGATTTGTGTCCAGGTGATGGCAACAAGCTGACCCCTTATTACATGGAACCTAAAAATAACTGGCGAAATGTGGGTGTACCATTAAGTACACTGCTTAACCTTTATACAGGATGGTGCCGACAATACGACAATAAATGAAACCACTGGTAGTTCTAGTTCATAGGAAAATTTTTAAACTGTCAAATAAATCCTAACACCGGCGTGGTGCCGACGATACGACATTAACCTATTTAAATATCTTTGCCAAATTCGTTTGTTACATTTTATTTCGATACGTTAATCGGTGCAAATTATTCCTAAGGTTAGTAAACCAACATTTGTTTGTAAATTGTAATGTATTTCGTTTACAGTTTTATGCTACTTAGTTTTATTGTTTTTTTTTCATTTTTTTTTATGTAAAGATTTATTTGATAGTTTAATAATGTTCCTATGAACTAGAACTACCAGTGGTTTCATTTATTGTCGTATTGTCGACACCACCCTGTATATACCGGGGATAGTTGGCGTGATGTTATTTTAGATAAAAGTAGAGTTTTATACTTGACTGAGTAGGACACTACGGTCCATTCATTAAACTTGAACCGTTAACGGTCTAAGTACTTCATCAGCGAATATTATTTATCATACCTAATATTCTCGCAACAAAAAAGCAACCCCAAGAACCACAATGTCAGGGACATTTAAACTAGGTCATACGGTTGCTAATGAGTACACGACGAAAAACGTTCCCCAGCAACCAACAAGGATACTTGAACGGAGAAAATATCAAGAAATAAGATACTATAATACCTGTACTTATCTACTTGTCAAAGGGTTCTTGTTAAGGCTTATGTACCTATGGTAACTGACACAAAAGGTTTTTCAACAAAAAATGAGACTAAACTTACTCGTACGACCATTTAGGCTAGTAACAGGGGCTTTATAAAAACAGAACGAATGACCCAAATTGACTTTATTACCAAAGTTTGGATTATAAATCAAATATTTCTAACCAGAAAGAAATATGTTTCATAACATCAGTTATTAATTACTTGTAAAAAGTACAAATTAAATATTTCAATTGCAAACATTACTTATTCTTTCCTAACGGAATAAAGTATATGTCCCAACTTTTAGTCAACAATTGAGTCAAAAAAAAAAATTTTGTATAGATTGTCTGTAAGAATTTTAGAAAGCGTACTTCACACTGAGGTCATCATTTTAATTCAATTATGTAGATACAACTTACATTAATAACCCACAATACAGGAGCTGATGGACGGTACAGATAATTCCAACATCATCGTAAAATTTTGGGCTGACTCATTTTAAATACACACATCGACATGCTAAGAAGTAGATCATCTGCCGAGTTTTTTCTAACTAAAATTCTAGAATTAATTTAATGGATGATGTCTCCCTGTTGTCATGACAATGACAATCGACCCAAGTTCAGAAATGGACTTGAGTCGGCACTATAAATATGGGCGTTAGTAACTGGATAACAACATAGTTCCATTGCTAGTCAATTTATACCTCATCATGTTAAATTTGTATGGAATAAACGAACAAAATTAACAACTCAAAACATATTACCAATTCACGGACCGATATCCCGATAATCACTAACAATTCACAATCAAATATACATTAAACTGGATTAGGTATAACATTGTTGAAATGCAGTTCGCTCACATAGACCATGTAATCATGAATGCCCAAGAGATTATTGTCAATTGCACATCATTGAGTTATTTCCACAGTTGGATTATTTTATTAAATGCCACTATATACCTATATTACTAGCTGATGCCCGCGGCTTCGTCCACGTGGATGTCGGTTAAAGTGACCGATGTCGGTTATCCGGACCTAAAGTAATATTTTCATCCTCCCCTTTCAACCAATACAAAAAGTAGCCTATGTCCTTTTTCAGGCTCTAGACTATCTGTGTAGTAAAAATTTCATTTAAATCAGTTCAGTAGTTTTGGCGTGAAAGCGCGACAGACAGAGTTACTTTCGCATTTAATATATTAATTAATAATTCATAAGGATAAGAAAAATATTTAATTGCGATCGGGGGAAAACCTCGATGAGGCTAGCATAGGTCCGTAGAGATCGACAAAAGAAAAGAAAGGCCTATACCCAGCAGTGGGTGAATTCGTGGATCATGATGATGATGATAAAATACGGAAACATAAGATTACTATCTATTTCATAGATTCCGTCGGCCACATTATAGCTCTCCATTACGTGCGATAGTAGTCTATCAAGAGTAAAAAAGGGTACATTATATATCTCGGAAACGTGACGTTTTATAAGATTTTCTCTCATACGACACTTGTTTGTATTAATATAATTTTTTTTATTAATACAGGCGGCAAAAGAGATGGCGCTAGGCACCTTGTATAGCTCTGTCGCTTTCCCACATTGGAATACTCTTTAAGACATTATTGTAACTCGTAGGTCGTATGCGTGGCCTCTTTTCTGGAACTAAAACAAATAGCGGAAGTTAGGTAGGTCACGCTTCATACTAACACTATTCTTTCAACCCCTTTGTAGACAAGTTAATCGAAATTCGAGAAGCATCTTTGATGTTAAAAACATAACGGGACTTTAGGAACATCGAAGGGCCTTAAAAAACGGTTTTGTCTTTAAAAACATCTTTGGTCTTCCAAAAATGCTTGGTTCTTCGTCATTCAAATATCTGTGGCCCGTAGCAACATATTATGCAGATTCTAAAATTTAAACAACGCTAGGGTTTGTCGAGCATCAATATAATTTAAGCATTAAAAATAACAAAGAAAATTACAATACAGTACAAAATTGAAAATTCAAATGCAACCACTTTAGCGTAGTAGTCATTAAGTATGCATTGGACAATCCATACTCGGTTATCTAATAGCATTATGTGCCTTAGTTACATGTTGTGAACTAGTGACCGATATGAATGGAACATGTAGGTACTGTTCCACATACATACTCTTTATAAATCTTTATAAATTACGTAAGTATTTTAAAATGCGATCAGAAAATTGGTCGCTAATAGTTGTCAAATATTTGACCTAACCTAATTATTTCCCAAGAACAGTAATTTCTCCCAAAAATTCCCAATGTACCGACAAGCAGTTGATATGCGAATGTTATGATCACCAAACCTATTATGCACGGGTATGATACGTTGTTAATAAGTTTTTGTGTAGTCCGTGTCATGTCTCTTTCCGTGCCTAATACGTTATAACACGGTCATGATATGGTACAGTAAAGTGGGCAGACCTTAAACATGCATATGAATCTTGTCAATGAAACCTAAAACACCATCAGCCTATAATGTTCCCACTATAGGGGCTCAGGTTTCCTCTCTAGGAGAGGGATGGGCTATAATCCACCACGTGGGCTCAGCGGGGGTTGGTAGATGTCACATGTCTTCGAATTTTTTGGTTCAAAGACATGCCAGTTTCCTCACGATATTTTCCTTCGCCGTTCTAAGAGCAGCGGTGAAACCTGAATGTGAGTAAGAAATAGAAGAACAACCAGACACCACACAGTGCCCATAAAACTAGGTACAAACAATCTTATTCTAAGTGTAAATGTTACATTAGCTTGCTCATTCTCAAACCGGACTCGTAATCCTTTATTTATATGATCCAGTATCTTCTATAGAGGATTCTTGAGAGCACTTTACGAACAAACAGAAAGTTTTAACATGCATATTAAAGTTAATGGCGATGATAACTAGTTCCTTTCCTCACTAAGTAATGAGCTGGATACTTGTATCTCTAGAGGAAGTCCGCTGAGGAACGTTGCATACCTGAAACAAAAGGGAATCCAATTAATATTCGTAGTTTTAATAGAAGACTGTGGAAGAAAACAATCATTATGATATTCTTCTTGTTGGACGATTTTGTATTACATAACATTACGCCTCCTCGACTTAAAAATAACTGGCTTAAAACAAATGGATACACCTCTGCCTAAACCTTCGGGGATTACAGGCGTGATTTTATGTATTCTACCGATTGTACGTGATTGTATGCTAGTTAAGAATATGAACCATCAACTCAATTGAAAATATTAAACCCTTCATCAGCTACTACAGTATGGCGTACAACCAAACGACTGAAATCAACCCACGTTTTCACCATAACAAAATGTTCGTGTGAAAAAAACCACGAATACTTTTTTCCTAGACTAAAAACCAACAGTCGAAGCACACAACATCGAAAAGGGAAGCCGGTTGAGGGGTTTTAACTCCCGGATCCCATATGAAACCGTTGAAATGAATAAAAAATAGCTCACACAAAGGGCGTACGGGTCAAAAGAGAGATACCTCAGAGTGTAATAAAGTCTCTCTTTCACAGACAGCCAACGGTTCAAATTAAAAAGTAATGTGGCTTTCGTCAATTGCAAAGGAGGATGTTTTCGCGAAAACTTAACGTTTGATATGAATACGCTTCATAACACACGCCCGCACTCGATGCCACGGTGAAGTTTGAACGGAAAAAGCATCCGTCATTTTAGGGTTGGAACAAACTTTTGTATACATCAATTTATTTAAGAGACGCGGTGTTTTTATGGTAACTTTATAGTGCTGCTGAATTACTGTAACATACTCGTATTATAATGTTACAAAAAGTTTTATCATTGGAACAACGTTGAATGGGAAGACGCTGTAAATAAATATTATGATGAAATGTATTGAACAATCAAGATGGTTGCGATAATTCCGTGTTACAGTTTTTCATTATTTACGGCGATATAGAACAACAAAGAACCGTCAGTCTCATTGCAACCAACTTCATCATCATCATCTTCCTGCCCTTATCCGATTCTATTTGGGGTCGGCGCAACACGTTTTCTTCTGCCATTCTTCCCTGTTACACGTCACGGTGGCGTTCTCATTCATATTATTCCTCACACAATCAATCCATCATTTCTTTGACCTTCCTCTCCCTCTCCATCCATCAATACTTATATCAATCACTTTTTTAGTCACATGCGTTTCATCCCTCCTCATTACATTGCAACCAACTTAAACAACATTAACAAAAACTTACAAAAAAAAGGTAAGCTAGCAGATTAATTTAATTAAAATAAACTCCTTCTAAAATATCACCAAAATAATTAGCTGAAAAGGTAAATCACCGTTAACTGCAGTTTTTAAAAATGTCTTCGAGTTACCACGTTAAGGGGAACACAGCAGTGGATGACTTTGACGATTTGACCTCTGTACTGGCTTTTGTTTATTTTTCGGCCCCTACCGGCAAACGACTGTACTACAGAAAAACGTACCAAAGAACAGAAATGTGTCGCAGAGTGGTCATCGTATTTGCCTAACATATTTTGTTTCTCTTGGAGTACCTACATCATAATGTATGAATAAAATATTTAATAATAAATTATACACTTTGACTAATGAAGTAATAACCTAGCTTTCATTAGTTATTTCACTGAGCACAGGTACTCCTACGATACATTCTTAAGGTCTGATAAAGACCAGGTAACTGCTTATCGCTTCTCAGTCACGGAAATAGTCAGAATGCTCCAGCTTTCAGCTAACTGAGCACGAATGCTACTACATGATACATTTTGAAGGTCTGACGATGACCACCTAAGTGCTTATCGGTTCTCAGTGACTGATGTAGTTAGAATGACCTAGCTTTCAAATTTTATCTATCTGAGCACGTATTCTACTACATGATACATTATGAAGGTCTGATGATGACCAGCTAAGTGATTATCGGTTCTCAGTGACGGATATAGTTAGAAAGCTCCAGCTGTCAGCTTTTATCTTATTGAGCACGGATGCTACTACATGATACATTTTGAAGGTCTGATGATGACCAGCTAAGTGCTAAATGGTTCTCAGTGACGGATATAGCTAGAATGACCTAGCTTTCAGATTTTATCTTATTGAGCACGGATGCTACTACATGATACATTTTTAAGGGCTGATGATGACCAGCTAAGTGCTTATCGGTTCACAGTGACGGATATAGCTAGAATGACCACCATCAGGTAAATGGCACCATCAGTCTCCAAGGCCTCTTCGAGCTCTTTCAAATGAGTCCACACACGACGGTTCTACGTGGTGCCATCAATGAGATCCTATACTTACCTTCGGAGTCTACCATCAGGTAGCTAGTATCATCAGTCTCCAAGGCCTCCTCGAGCTCTTTCAAATAAGTCCAAACACGATGGTTCTACTCAGTGCCGTCAATGAGATCCTATACCCACCTTCGGAGTCCACCATTAGGTACGAGACATCATCAGTAATCCAGATCTCCATCTTCCATCAAACGAAATTCTCAAGACAAAATAATTAAAACGATAAAACATAACACTATTAAAACAATAACATACGTTACATAACATCGCGCCTGTAATCCCCAAAGGGTTAGGCAGAGGTGTACCTAATAGTAGGCGTGATGTTATGATAAGTATGTTATTATTTTAATGATTTTAATTGTTTTATCGCTTTTAGCGATAAAACAATTGTAGCAAAAAACAATTGTAGTCGTTCTTGTAGCACGGATGCTACTACATGATACATTTTGAAGGTCTGATGATAACCAGCTAAGTGCTTATCGGTTCTCAGTGACGAACGTAGTTAGCATGACCTAGATTTAAAATTTTATCGATTTGAGCACGGATGCTACTACATATTACATTCTAAAGGTCTGATGATGACCAGCTAAGTGCTAATTGGTTCTCAGTGACGGATATAGCTAGAATTACCTAGCTTTCAAATTTTATCGATCTGAGCACGGATACTACTACATGATACATTTTGAAGGTCTGATGATGATCAGCTAAGTGCTTATCGGTTCTCAGTGACGGATGTAGTTAGAATGACTTAGCTTTCAGATTTTATCTTATTGAGCACGGATGCTACTACATGATACATTTTGAAGGTCTGATGATGATCAGCTAAGTGCTTATCGGTTCTCAGTGACGGATGTAGTTAGAATGACTTAGCTTTCAGATTTTATCTTATTGAGCACGGATGCTACTACATGATACATTTTGAAGGTCTGATGATGACCAGCTAAGTGCTTATCGGTTCACAGTGACGGATATAGATAGAATGACCACCATCAGGTAAATGGCACCATCAGTCTCCAAGGCCTCCTCGAGCTCTTTCAAATGAGTCCAAACACGATGGTTCTACGCAGCGCTGTCAATGAGATCCTGTACCCACCATCAAAGTCCACCGTCGAGTAAATGGCATCATCAGTCTCTAAGACCTTCAAAATGTATCATGTAGTAGCATCCGTGCTCAGATCGATAAAATTTGAAAGCTAGGTCATTCTAGCTATATCCGTCACTGAGAACCAATTAGCACTTAGCTGGTCATCATCAGACCTTCAGAATGTATTATGTAGTAGCATCCGTGCTCAGATCGATAAAATTTTAAAGCTAGGTCATGCTAATTGCGTTCGTCACTGAGAACCGATAAGCACTTAGCTGGTTATCATCAGACCTTCAAAATGTATCATGTAGTAGCATCCGTGCTACAAGAACGACTACAATTGTTTTTTGCTACAATTGTTTTAACGCTAAAAGCGATAAAACAATTAAAATCATTAAAATAATAACATACATAACATAACATCACGCCTACTATTAGGTACACCTCTGCCTAACCCTTTGGGGATTACAGGCGCGATGTTATGTAATGTATGTTATTGTTTTAATGGTGTTAATTGTTTTATCGTTTTAATTATTTTGTCTTGAGAATTTCGTTTGATGGGAGATGAAGATCTGGATGACTGATGATGTCTCGTACCTGATGGTGGACTCCGAAGGTGGGTATAGGATCTCATTGACGGCACTGAGTAGAACCATCGTGTTTGGACTCATTTGAAAGAGCTCGAGGAGGCCTTGGAGACTGATGATACTAGCTACCTGATGGTAGACTCCGAAGGTAAGTATAGGATCTCATTGATGGCACCACGTAGAACCGTCGTGTGTGGACTTATTCGAAAGAGCTCGAAGTGGCCTTGGAGACTGATGGTGCCATTTACCTGGTGGTGGTCATTCTAGCTATATCCGTCACTGTTAACCGATAAGCACTTAGCTGGTCATCATCAGACCTTAAAAATGTATCATGTAGTAGCATCCGTGCTCAATAAGATAAAATCTGAAAGCTAGGTCATTTTAACTACATCCGTTACTGAAAACCGATAAGCACTTAGGTGATCATCATCAGACCTTCAAAATGTATCATGTAGTAGCATCCGTGCTCAGATCGATAAAATTTGAAAGCCAGGTCATTCTAGCTATATCCGTCACTGAGAACCAATTAGCACTTAGCTGGTCATCATCAGACCTTCAAAATGTATCATGTAGTAGCATCCGTGCTCAATAAGATAAAATCTGAAAGCTAGGTCATTCTAACTACATCCGTCACTGAGAACCAGTTAGCACTTAGCTGATCATCATCAAACCTTCAAAATGTATCATGTAGTAGCATCCGTGCTCAATAAGATAAAATCTGAAAGCTAGGTCATTCTAACTACATCCGTCACTGAGAACCAGTTAGCACTTAGCTGATCATCATCAAACCTTCAAAATGTATCATGTAGTAGCATCCGTGCTCAATGAGATAAAAGCTGAAAGTTGGAGCATTCTGACTATTTCCGTGACTGAGAACCGATATGCAGTTACCTGGTCTTCATCAGACCTTCAAAATGTATCATGTAGTATGAGAGACCATCATTAGGTACGAGACATCATCAGTCATCTAGATCTCCATCTTCCATCAAACGAAAATCTCAAGACAAAATAGTTAGATAACATAACATCACGCCTGTAATCCCCGAAGGGTTAGGCAGAGGTGTACCTAATAGTACACCCACATTTCGCCAGTTATGTTTAAGTCCCATATAATAGGGGCGAGCCTATTGCCATCAACCGGGCACAAATCCAGACTTCGTGGCTGCTACTTATAATTTCTTGATGGAAAAACCCAATAACACTTTGCCCGACCCGGGAATCGAACCTAGGACCTCATGCTCAGCATCATGCTTACGACCACTAGACCAACGAGGCAGTCCAAAATTAAAATAATATCATAGATATATCTGTATACCAAAATATCTACTAAGAAACGTAGATAATTTACCAATAGTTTTGGAGAGCTCGGCCACGCGTCACTTTACGTTTATTAGGCATAGTCAGCTTAGTCTATGATAGGTGCAAACAACAAATCGAAATTACAAACTACTTTAAATATATTTACAAACTTATTTTCTGTTCTTATTTTACGAAATATTGATAACTATACAATTTACAATATGTTTTAATTCAGAAAACATTAGAAACGTGAACTTTTGAATTTTATTTGTGAAGTAATGACATGCGTGCAGTCCACCCGTGACAACAGTCATCGAGACACTGGCGCAGCGCGTTCCAAGTATGCGCGACGGGTCTCGCGCCGCATTTGCCTCAAAATGTCGGGAATTAATTTATTTTTTTTAAATTTTATTACAAATCAGAGAAAATAAACAATACGGATTGATAAATACATCACTACGTATTTTTGGGTATAAAATTCATACCGAACTATTCAGCCGTTACAGAGACAAAATTCGATTTAGGTTAAGACATACTACGATTTTTTATTAAATAATGTGAAGGTTTATTAAAATTTTAAACAATACGAATTATTTGTGATGACTTTAAGTATAACATATATTTTTTATATGGAAATCGTACGGAAGGATTCCTCAACAAATTTCTTTAAACATACGTCGTTTTTGGGATTTGACCATTGCAACGGCCTTAAATAGAAGTGAATTATGGCCCGAATGCAGAAACAAATAAGAGCAAAGTTAGGGACCGGACATTTTAAAATACAAGCGTCGCCAGGAAATATGGGAGTGAAAAACTTTCAAGGATGTTCTTCAGCAGTTTAAAGTGTTCTAAAAGCAAACAAGTGTTTTCAGCTTTTCTTTTAAAATGGTAGAGCATTATATTTTGTGCTACTTTCGTATTATAGAAACTATCTAGTTGTTTTTGTTAGATACTGCTTGGTTAGATACGGAAACTAGAACTATTTACTTTGTAGTAGAGAAACGTTACTGGAAGTTCCTGGCAGAAAGTATCGTTCAAATTTTGAAGTCCAATGACGGTAAGATTAAAGTTCATATGTACAACATGACCTCGTTTTGCATAGATTCCCGTACAATGAGAAATAAAAACCTGTATTTGTATAGCTTAATTGTTCGCCGCGTGTCCTACAAAAAAACAAAAAATAAATAAAGATTGAAATCAAAAACTTGTAGCTCAATCGAAAAATCTTCAGCATTCTTTGAAGCACTACTAAAATCTCGAGACCTTGAAACGCCCTCAACAATATGAACAGGCTAACATCTGGCGAATGTTCCAAAAAGTCATTAACATCAAAACGCGAGTCTCGCCAAACGCCATCGGTTATCAAGCTCAAGTTGTTTGCAAAGTTTCCCTCTTCCTTTGACAGCGGCTTTTCGTCTTCAACCGGCAGATCTGATGTAATCCGACCTACATTTCTAAGTCTCTATAGCTTGCCTGAATTATGGTTATAATCGGGAATAGTTGCTGACTAAGTTTCTATCGATACTCTACCTCAAAGCATATACATATTTCAAATACAACCGTGACAGGCAAGAAATAAGCTACCTACGGTCCAGCCACATCCAAAACAGTTGTAAATGGACTGTAGTTGTCTATTGCAAAATCGTAGATCTTATGGAGAAGAATTGACAAGAAATTCGATAGATATTCTTTTCGAATCAAGTTAGATAATATATAGTCGTAGGTACAGTATTGTTGCTTTTTTGTGAGTATACTGTAAAATCAGAAAATAATAAAAATACAGATAAGGATAAGATATGTCGCCGTTAGGTTATATATCTCTCAATATCTTCCAAGTTCATAAATGGTGAGAACAGAAACCTAGGTTGGAACTCGAGGTTCGGTCAGTGACTTCCACAACTTCAGCGGAAAAACAAACAAATGATTGCCCCCAAACGTTTTCTTGTTTTCGATTTGTTGCTGACTTGGTGCCTTTGATGTTCAAACGTCGAAAATTAATCTAATTATGGACCTAAGCAAAAGGGAGCATCTGAAATCTGCAACTACTCACACGGAGTTTGTTGATCAAATTAAGTCTCAACGTCCATCTAAAATTCTTGCTCAGAAATTCTGCCATACTCATTTTCTTTGATTGACTTAACACTTGAGTAAGTAATTAGTCAAAGTAATTTATTACTTTGATCAATACTTAGAAACAGGTCTTAATAATTAACAATGTAAGCTTTGAAATATTAAACAATTAACAAAAGCCTTTAAGTTAATAAGATAAGGATCAGAATGCTTTGCGTTACATAATTTTAAAATATCTGGTCCAAAGTTTTTCTTTTTAATATATTTTCTCTCCTTTACAAGGTATGCTGCATGTAACATAAACCTATTGAGCGACCGCAAAAGCAATTTATCCGAGCATTACTCCTCACAACAAGATCAAGTACCGGGGAACTTTATCAAAGATCTTTGTAAAGATTTTACCCTTAGTATTAAGTAGAACACCACAGCCTCCTTCAAACAGAAATAATGGGAAGAGATAACGACAGAGCTGGGCCATTACCCAATTGGGTAAACGGGGATTCCTTTCTTTTGTCCGAGTTTATCTCGTTCGCTGAAATATGATCTGCGGACGGAACTCTGATTGTCGCGGACCATTCAATTTAGAGAAAAACTCACTCGGCCATCATTAAATAAAGGATATCGATATACTATATCCCGTTATTGTTGATGACGCATAGACGCTACAATTTACGTAGTACTAAGTGACTCCTGGTAAGTTTGGTGACCTAAATAGAAAAATAAACTTATTACTCGGCCCAGACATTTATTGCCGGTTTGAATTGCTGTGTGATACAACTTTTACATAAACACCGAGCGTGGGACATGACGCAAACAAGATACGAACTTCTTTATTAAAATTTATGAGTTCTATCAGACACCCAAAGTTTTTCAAGCCTACTTGTATTATGTATAGGAAAGCGGTTACCGTTTTGTTTCTTACTTTTCTGTGCATAAATAATGGCGTGGTTTTTTTGCTGTATACAAATGAATGAAACATTTTTGTTTCCAACTTTTCGCAGCGATTGAAATCCAGAATTTTACGGGCTCGGCTTTGTCCTTTTTGAAATACCGTATACTGTTGCACCTTTTTTCGGCGAAATGTGTGCAAATAATGGGTACATTTTTTGGTTTTATTTTATCACTAAAACCGACTGCTTTTTCAGGTTAGTACTTCTGCTAATTGCTATTGTTGCAACATTTTTATTAAAGGGGGAATATCTTCACACTATTACCGAATAGCTATACAACCCATACCAGTGCAACCAATACTCTAAATACCAAATACGTACATCACGGTCACAAAACAACACCAACGATATTCCTCTTACAATACCTATTCCTGAGCAATGGTAATACAAATACAAGTGTCGTGGAGATGCCTTACCGCGCTAACAGGCATCCTAACATCTCGGTAACCTCGTAAAGGAAAGTAGAGGAATTCCTGAGGAAGACTGAGGTGGCCCCACGAATGAAATTCCACTCCAAACTATGCGTAAATTGAGGCCTAATTGCAATTCCTATTGGGATCTAGCCTCCATTGCAAGCCCGCTGAATAGGACCCATATGAGAGCGGCTGCAAATATCGACGAAGATATTGGTTTTTGGCGAACTTTAATATGTATTCTGGCGCTTTCGTTATTTGCTGCTCGGCGATCTTTATTTTTCTAGGAGCTGTGTTGTTTTAGTGTGATATTTTGTTTGGAACATCAGTCTCCCTTATTATATTGAAAAGCTGCGGACAAGTTTACATTTATTTTATTTAAATGTACGCTGAAAATACTGCGTTTCAAATAAACCATTTATTCATTTTAATTCAAAAAAGCAATGAAACAAAAATAGATATTCGTAGTGGGAAAAAAACATTCGCACTTCATTTGAAAGTGGGATGAGAGTATACGGCCCGCCTGCCCACCTAGATCCTTACCAAATGAATTTTTAATAAGGCCAGCTTCACGAGAATATAGCCTTATATAACTTTTCATCTTTATACTAATAATAAATTTATGATAGCTATATCCATATTTTTTTAGTTCTCCCCAGAAGGTTTTTCTGTTTTCGGTCATTTTATTCAAATCTTACTTTTACGGTTACTTGGGAGAGAGTATTATTTTGGCACTTTGAAATACACAAAAATCTGTAAAAGCCTACTTATAAAATATCCAGTTTGCCAACTAAACATATAACATTCGAAGTACTTTGAAAAAGCAAATGATCATCAGCTTTCCCCAACAATTTTGGGGTCGGCTTCCAGTCTGACCGGATCCAGTTGAAGACCAGTATTTTACACGAAGCGACTCCCTATCTAACCTCCACAACGAAGTTAGTGCTTTGTTAAGACTGGTTTTCAGACTTTCAGGCCACTTTTCTCTTTCACACTTTTAACGACTGCCAAAGATCTATACAGGGTGGTGCCGACAATACGACAATAAATGAAATCACTGGTAGTTCTAGTTCTTAAAAACATTTTTAAACTATCAAATAAATCCAAACACCATCGTGGTGCCCACAATACGACAATAACCTACTTAAATGTCTTTGCCAAATTCGTTTGTTACATTTTATTTCCACACGTTAATCGGTGCAAATTATTCCTAAGGTTAGTAAACCAATATTTGTTTGTAAACTGTAATGTATTTCGTTTACAGTTTTATGCTACGTAGTTTTATCGATTTTTTTTCAACTTTTTATTTTGGTGTTACGATTTATTTGATAGTTAATTAATGTAACTATGAACTAGAACTACCAGTGGTTTCATTTATTGTCGTATTGTCGGCACCAGCCTGTATATAGCAGCCGATACCAACGGTGTAACGTGTTTTTAGAGGTACGAAAGAAACTCAGAAACAACGTGAAAAAGGAAGATCAGTGAATATAATAATTTCAAAGAAAATATACTCATAAACCGTTTCACAGACCCAAGTCTACAAATAAATCTCACCATTCGACTTAACACAATGAATCCAAGTATATATATGTATTATATACCCCTTTTATATATTGCGTATAGGCAGGGCACATCGCCGGAAGGTGGGCGTTATAATTTTCAGCACATCCGGCATTTACTGCGATTAATGTGCTAGGAAATACGGTTAAGATGAATAACATAGTAACGAGAATTGGTGCTGCTACCTGGTTATATCTACTTTAGGGTTAGGATATGTGCCCTCGCGTCGTGTGCGGCCTCGACATGAAGGGCTAAGAAGGAACATGGGTGGTTTTTAGCCTATAGAAGTCTGACACTCCCTTTCGCTCTGCCCAAGAGCGGGCAAATGACCCCTTCATTTAATGATTTTCCACCCAACTTAAAAAAAAAAAATTAAAAAAAAGTGTTAGGATATGTACCTACTATTGGTTCATTGGTATAATTTTATTAAGTTTTCGTATGTAGTGTAATTAGACACAATTAAAAAGCCATTGTGTCTCGCATGGATCTACGTTCTAAAGGTTAAATGATATTGAGGGTCTCTGACTAATTTAATGGTGTTAGTATTCATTTGCAACTCCAACTGCCTGATTGGTCGAGTGACCCCAAGCTGAGCATGAGGTTCTGGGTACCGGGTCGGGTAAAGTGTTATTGGGTATCCATCAGAAATTTCTCAGTAGCAGATATGCTTGCAAGATAAGATAGTTTTGAATCCAACATGTGCGCCGTGCGAAGCAAAAAAATAATAGCAATTACAAAACATGCCAAGGGACATGCTCCTCAAGTTTTTCCAAACACAACTGTTAACTTGAACCAAACACGAAACCCAAACAAAGCATGCCTGTATTTACCTAAGAACACAAACATGTACGTATGTACAGTCACCACCACCAAAATGGCAAATTAATTCATTTTTATTCGATTTTCTGGTGCAACTTTGAAATGAGACCTATTTCGTAATAGTTTGCGTTCCAAAATATCATGTTCATTTGACAAAATAAAATAACAATATTTACAGTAGGAGTATTTCACATCACATGTACCACGATAACTAATCACCATACAACGTTTCATTCATAGTCGCCACTTTCACTTCATTTCAGTAGGTACCTTCTCGACCCAAAATTGTGATATAGGAGGTCCTTTGGAGAAATCTGTTCAATGTATGGTCTATGCGACATCCTTAACCATGACATGTTTGGAGCGTGGACATTCAAAATGACTCCTCCTGTTCTGGGCGGAGCGGAAGGGAGTGTCAGACTTCTACTAACTAAAAACCACCCGTGCTCCTTCTTCGCCGCGGTATCTCTTTATATACTGTCGCTCATGACTGTACACTATGCCTACCTAAAATTAAACGAGCCCAAAGTAATTTCTTGAGCCGTCAGCCGTCACTTGTGAATCAATGATGGATAAAGCGAATTAAAGGAAATTGCCTACGGACGTCGCGTGTGCCTCTAATGAAAACAGTTCACTGTAAAAGTAACGTATTCCTGAAACACACGATATTTTCAGTTCCTACGTTTACCGAGTGAAGTGCTCGATAATTTTAGAATGGACTTTGAAGGTATGTCAACAAAGTTGCAGTTGGTTTACGATGTAGTTTTAACAGAGGATGTTTAGTTTTGTACTTATAATGTGAGTTTAGATCGTTTGGCGAAATATTATGTGTAAATATTGTACTTACTAACTTACATAAAGTACAAGCTCTGCCTGGAAATACAGGTGTAATGTAATGTTCATCATCTAACGTTACTAAAGTACATTATTTACAAACTACAATTTACTGAACTAAAATTATGATAAAATATAAACAAGTATCAAAAAGGAAAGAATTACAGGGCGTCAAAGAATTCGTCCACATTGCTGTCAACAGGAAAAGTGCCCAGAAGGCTGGCAGCATTCCCACGTTGGATAGCAATGCTGCTTTTTGCCCAAAAAATAGGCCAAGTGAAGAGTCAACTAGCTTTTTCTCAATTATCTTCAGGTTAGCTTCCAGTCTAACTGGATGCAGATGAATACCAGTATTTTACATGGAGCGGCTGTCGCTTAAAGCTCTCTAACAGTCGTTACAGGTAGACAGTGACCTGAATTCGACAATCAGACGTCTTACCAAGATGTGAATATACATTTATTTAGCAAAAGAGGGGATAGACACCACTATAATACGAGAAATAGGGACCAACTAGTCCAGCCAGGTTTCAGGCTAGCTAAAGTAGACTCATCTTTCATGGGGTACTGTTTAAAATGTTACAATAAAATACCCCCTAACATTCTTCAACTGAATGAGACGAAATTTAAATCTTGTATAAAACGCACACTATGTAGGCAAGCATACTATAAGTTGGGGGATTACATTGATGATAAAAATGCTTGGCTCAATGCTGGTCCTGCTCCACAACCATAGGGCAAATAAATCGATTACTTATCATGTGAAGTTATTGTAGAAGCTGATTCAAAATCTTAATATTGTACGATTGCATTGCACATGTGTGAGTACTATGTACCATAAATCCACTTTTTACATTTAGTTATTTTTTAGTGACTTTGATCTAGTGGCTGAGAGAATGTCATGCTCACTCAAATGTCTCGCTGATGGTGGCGCGTGTGTCGGATCATTTAGCTCCCTTCAAAATGGTTGAGCTGAATGGTGCTGATCCATGCGTCATGTTCGTGAACGGGCGCTGTCAGTAGAGACTGGTCATCTCTTAGTTGCCATGTTATATTTTTATTGGTTTATTGTATCGTCTATTCTGGACGCTTTTAACTTGCACGTATTTTTACATCGTTCTCACATATATGTAAGATCTCAACATTCAGGCTAGCTAAAGTAGACTCACCTTTCATGGGGTACTGTTTAAAATGTTTCGATAAAATACCCCCTCACATTCTTCAACTGAATGAGACGCAATTTTAAATCCTGTATAAAAATCATGACTGTGAAGTTATTGTAAAGGCTGCAGAAGATTGTAAAAGTATCTTTGCATTGTATAGATTCTATTTCTTAATATTATATAATTGCATGGCACATGTGTGAGTACTATGTACTATAAAGCCACTTTTTACATTTAGTTACATTTTAGTGACGTTGCCCTGGCGGCTGAGAGAATGTCATGCTCACTCAAATGTCTCGCTGATGGTGGCGCGTGTGTCGGATCATTTAGTTCCCTTCAAAATGGTTGAGTTGAATGGTGCTGATCCATGCGTCATGTTCGTACGGGCGCTGTCAGTGGAGACTGGTCATATCTTAGTTGCCATGGTTTATATATATATATTTTTAATTTGTTTATTATATCTTTTTACTCCGGACGCTCTTAACTTGCACGTCTTGCTACATAGTTCTCACATATTATACCATCTCAACATGAATGATGTAATGTACCAAGATTTTTTGTAAAAATATTCTGGTTTAAAAGAGTGTCCATGGAGTTTCTTGCCCGTTCTTCTCCATAGTGATCTACGTTAGGGAATGGGCAACTACAGTACTTTCACAAGTTATTATGCCTTGTGACTGTGACTGTAGCTTAGGAGTGCAATGCGTCGTCCCGGGGGTTGCTGCGTCGGGTTGCGCGTCGCCGGATGTCTGCGGCGGCGAGTGCTGTGGGTGCGGGGTTGCGCGGCGGCGCGTGCCGTGGCGATGGGTGCGCGGGGCTCCGGGTCGCGGGGCGGCGGTTGCGCGTTGCGGCGTGCATTCGTTGTTCCGTGATTTGGAGTCTCGTGCATTCGTTGTTGCGGTGTGCGTCGCTGCGTGCTTTCGTGCTCGCAGTGTTCGTTGTTGCGGGCATTCGGCGGCGTGTGGCTCGGCGTGGTGGCTTTCGGGATGACGTATTGCACTCGTAGTTTAGTTTTGTTTTATGAATTGTTCTTCTGACATTCAAAAATGCCTGTAATGGTTTAATTGAAATAAATGCTTTGAGTTTGAGTTTGAGTTTGAGTTTTGTCGCTTCTACCAGTACTAAGTTATGACGGTCAGATAGGCTCCATACTAATATTCAGCATCTTCTAATAACCGTCAGAAAGAGATCGTTGTTTTAAAATTCGTTTATCGCTGAAAGTATTTAATGATTTGTGAATACAACAGCATTATGTACACTATAACTATAATATTATAAAGAGGAAAGATTTGTTTGTAACAAATAGGCTCCGAAACTACTGGACCGATTTCAAAAATTATAATTAAGTCAGTGTAAGAAAATTGGGTATTTATTTTTGTTACTGCAATAAACACAAGTACATAGTTGGTTTCTTTAAGATGACCTTCGGCTCAATTTGGTCGAAGCCGAAATTTCTGCCGTCGGCGTCGGTCTAGATGAATGGGGGCTGCGAGTTATTCAAAAGAGATACCGCGGGCTCGGACACAAAGGGCTAAGAAGGAACATGGGTGGTTTTTTGTCAGTAGAAGTCTGACACTCCCTTCCGCTCCGCCCAGAGCGGGAGGAGGTTTAGGTGGATGTTTTGGCCGAGTGTGGACGAAACCAAAGCTGAAACTTCGGCCGAACACTAGAATCATATTATTATAACATCATAACTTCAGACCATAAATAAACATGTTCAGTGAAATAAATCAAACTTAATTGTAACCCAACCAGGCTATTTCATCAACACGTACAAACCATTGTTCATACACAAATTGCTTTCTCATAATACAGAACTTCAAGAATAATAATATTCGTAACAATATCTAACTTAAGGAGTGGATTTTCAGACGGTTAAATACCTCATCATCATCATCTGCCTAACCTTTTCCCAACGATGTTGGGGTCGAATCCCAGACTTACCGGATGCAGCTGAAATACCATTATTTTAGACAGAGCAACTGCCTAACTGACCGCCACAACCCAGTTACTGCTAATAATACGATACCCCCGACGATACGATCTGCCTCGTTGGTCTAGTGGTCGCAAGCGCGACTGCTGAGCATGAGGTCCTGGGTTCGATTCCCGGGTCGGGCAAAGTGTTGTTGGCTTTTTCCATGAGGAATTTATCAGTAACAGCCACGGAGGCTGGATTTGTGCCCGGTTGATGGCAATAGGCTCGCCCCCTATTACATGGGACTTAAACATAACTGGCGAAATGTGGGTGCACTATTAGGTACACCTCTGCCTAACCCTTCGGGGATTACAGGCGTGATGTTATGTTAATACGATGCCCCTTGGTAAGACTTACTTAACAATTATTCGTTCAGTAAGGCATAGTTTCCTTAGACCGTTTTCCACTAACAACAATAGTTAAATGTAGCACCGCGCTCGCTGACGGTTGACCAGTTTTCAACCTTATTGTTCAGTGCATAAAGGTGACCAACCTATGCTTCCCAATCACAAAAATCCAACGTGTGTACTGTATAGGTAGCTCCCGGTTACACTTGAATATTTTACAACTACCTTCAAACAAACAGAATCAAAAATTAAATGTAATTCGCCTTCGGGAGTCATTAGACATGCAACCATTACGACGCTTTCAGTGTAAGGGGCCAAGCAGTACAGATTAATGCTTGAATTTTTAAAGAAAAAAGTAAAGAAACAAGGTGCGTTTTTATTGTTATGGCGGAATAAAACCTCGTTTTCATTGTTTATTGTTTAAAAAGGCTATTGTTGTGTGCGTTTTTGAGATGCATTGTGGGTTTAAGTAGCAGTAATTTTTGGTTGGGTTCAGGGAAAAATGTTGTTACTTTGTTACTTTTAGGGCTTGCCGTAAACTTTTCAATGTAGGTAGCGATGGTGTTGACCAGAGTGGTGAGAGACGGCAGTAAGATATATTGTGTTCGACATACCACTTCTGATGTGAACCAAGACGTATGTTTCCATGCGGCGTTTGTGTGAGTATGAGTTAATGATGACAATACCACCTCCACCGATGAATATTAATGCTCTATGTTGCTCTCTTCCAAGAATGTATACTTTAATTATATAATCATGTTATTATTTACACTTCAACTAAAAGTGTGTAGGTGTGGTTGTAAAATACACTGGAAATTAGCAAATACCTAAGTACGTCGATATCTATATTTGCTTTCTACAAATATTAAGTAATCAAAATTGAATTAAGAAAACGTTTATACTCCTAACGATACATTAAGACGTTTAAAGCATTTACATACAAAACCATCTGTCGTATCAACAAATTTGTTCATATTTATGTTTGCAGGTACATTTCAAGACTTAATTTGGGCTGAAAAGTACAGTTTACATATTCTTACGCTTTGGTGAGTTCACAAAAGAGGAGAAATTTTCTTAAGTGCTCCAAGTAAAATGTAGCCACATGAATATACATTTTAATAGGAATGAGAAACGCGGTTAGCATATTATAAGGTTTACGGAAAAAGATTTAGAGAAGCATCGTCGTCGTTTGGCTAGATGCAGCTGGATACCAGTATTTTACATGGAGCGACTGCCTATCTGCCCTCCACAACCTAGTCAATACTAGGTAATACGATATCCTTTGGTAAGACTGGTTGTCAGACTTTCAGGTCACTGACTACCTGTAACGACTGCCAAAGATCTATTTATGGCAGCCGGGACCATCAGCTTGAAGTGCTTTCCGTGCCACGGAGGAAACTCGGTATGTAATGGGCGGTCACCCATCCACAGACCAACCTAGGCAAGCGCGGCTTAACCTAAAGATGGACCCGAGTAGCAATCTTCCTAAGGAGCTCCTCCGCAAGTCTCACTAAGGTAAGACTGATCGACTTAGATCAAAAGATCTACAACTTATAACCGACACCAACGGCTTGCAAGACCCATCCACGGACAAACCCTTGGCTAGAGTTGCTTAACCTAGAAGACCGACGATTGCGACTGGTATTTTGTAGCCACGAGTCTCTCAAAAAATATTAAGACAAGCATTTAACAATATGTTGCAAACGGAATCAAAAGGCAAGTGTGAAACAAAAGCTCATTTAAATCATTGTTATCTGACCAATTATGGAGTTGTGGCCAGTTTACGTTGGTCCCTGTGTACCTTCACTTTCCGCGGAGTGTGGGTTCAACTTTGGGTGGTTCTTACTAATTACACTATTTCGCTAACATTCTCTGAGTTGAATTATTAGCTAGGAATGTCACAAGTAGTGATATATGGGAGGGCCTGAGATTATGTTGTTTGTAGGCCAAATGTCCTGTAACGATCATTAAAATAGAAGTTTCTGTATTATACGTAACATTTTTGATCATAATTAAACTCGACTCAAATTGCGGAATAGAGTTCAGAAATTCGTTAATATGTTTTAATTCCTCTTTAATGTTTTGCACGTGTTTTGAGCTCGACGGAGTTTAATTCCCGAGGTTAGTATAAATTCGGGGTTGACCAAAAGATTAAAACTAAATTCAGTACCTAGTAAAATAGTGTTTATGGCCTCGTGTCGCTTTGTGTTATAAACTTATATCTTTGTAGGATACTCAGAAGGAACATCGTTACGTTAAATATGTTATTTTCAGCTTCCTCATGAAAACTCACAGAAATAATATTATCAGATTTTTTTTACCTGATTTCTGAATTTAAAAGTTTCACTTTTTTGTTTTTAGTTCGAAACTTGTCAAAAATACTTACGCATTAGTTATACTATTTGTAAAGTTTCTTACAAAATAAAATGCACAAATGCACGCCATTTATCACGCCATAGGGGTAGGCATAAACCATAACGCCACTTGCTACGATCCTAAAATTCTGCTTTTGCCTCTTCCACGTTTCTGTTTGTACATCTGGATCACATCAGTTGCGCAACTAACCATTCTGAAGAAACTCAATAATAATAATTATCGTATAGCCTACTTCTCAATTATTTATTGTTATATTTTTCAAATCACGGGCTATACTGAAGGAAACACCAAACTACAAATCCTCAATTCTGATTCTTGGTCTTAGAAGGCGATTGAAGCCTGTTATTTAGCCGGTTCAAAAACGTTACTCTGCTATAGATATATTCCTTTACGTCTATACCCTTGCCTAATAACAGCACTCACGGGTTCAAAATAGCCGGCTAAGCTTTCCGGAGGCGAATCTCAGAATTTAGCACAAAACAAGATCTTTTCTTGGAAACCATAAAGTCGAAAGTAAAATGTATCTGTACATTTCACTGGAAACTTACCATTGCAATGCGGATACCAGGAATGTTGCGAAGAGAACCACTTTTACTAGCACACATTTTCGAGCAAGAAAAGGCAAAGCAATGTTGAAAAATAAGATTAACCAGGAATGGTGGCAACCATGTTTGAAGATACGGGTTTTGTAAGCAACATAGTTGGCGACATTTTCAAGTTCTTTAAATATATTCTTTCAAGTGAGACGGTGGGTGCAGGGTGTTGTCTCTAAAGGACCATGGGAGATTATTATGTATGGACCTCGTCCCCACCTTCCAACAGTCCTGGGATACATATTAATATGCTCATAGTCCAGAGAACGAGTTGTCTTTCTCAATTGCAAAATCGATGGGTTTTCTTACCCGACTGCAGGCTTATTTATAATGGATGCGAAAGAATCTCTGTTCGTTTTTGTGTTCCATTCTCAAGTTGATACGGCTTGACGGATTTCAAAGTTTGCAATTTAGTGATGTGTGTGTGTGGTGTGTGTGTGTGGTGTGTGTGTGTGTGTGTGTGTGTGGTGTGTTTGTGTTTAGTGGTTGTTTGTTTGTTTTTGTTTGTTTGTTTGTTTGGTTGTATCAGTCAAAGCATAAACTTTCTATGTAAAATTTCCGATGTCCACGATGCAAAGCCGCGTCCAAAAGCTAGTTGTTGACATTCCTGGCTGCGAAAAGTGTTCGTTTTTAAAATGAATACAAATTTTAGTAACAACTAACCGCCTGTAGACGGTGTTGTTAACTTACCAACATGCTTCGTAAAACACCACTCACTATACAGAGCTAACCAACTCAATTCATCGTAACTCCAAGACAACACCCTGGCTTTGGCATTCACAGTTCATCAAACATTGCTATAGCACACACACACATACCTACATACCCTAGATATACATACAAAATGAAGCGAACCGTTTATAATCGCGAAGTCTCGTAAGTGACACCCATCTGCTGAGCCGATGGTAATTAATTACGCTTGCCAGTTACATACACTTCCACAGCCCATAAATTGATGCTTGAAATGGAACTGCGTAAGCATTTCTTCAACAGTGACTGATTGTGAGTCATTAGCACTTGTGATTGTAATAAAAAATCTGCGTCTTCGTCTTTTTGTATGTATGATGTTAATAGGTAGAAAGAATATTTGCTTATAGACTGCCTCGTTGGCGTAGTGGTCATAATCGTGCCTGCAGTACATGAGGTTCAAGGTTTAATTCCCAGCTTGGGCAAAGAGTTATTGGATTTTTTCATCAGGATTTTTTTAGTAGCACCCACGGAGTCTGGATTTGTACCCAGTTGATGGCAATAGGCTGCTCACCTATTACATGGGACTTAACTTAACTGGCGATATTTGGGTGTACTAATTGGTACATCTCTACCTAGCCTTTCTGGGATAACAAGCTTGAAGTTATTTTGTAATTCTGTTGGACAGCAAAATTTGCTTTAATTTGAAAATAAAACAATTGAGAGACCGATAATTGGCAAGGGTTACGTGGGACGAACCCTAGGTACGTGAACCGACCACCTTGAAAAGGTGACTGGGTCACACTGGATACTGAAGTTGCTGGGTTCATACCACAGCTTGGTAGAGGCCAGTAGGGGGCTGCAATAGAATGAGTAAATTGATTACGAATAAGTTTTGAGACATCCGAAATGTTTTGACATTTATGACGTCATGTTTATGATAATAATTTTTAGATAAACTTCACTTCAGCTTCATCTTAAATCCTAACTGATATTATAAAGTAAGCTTAAGTAAGTTTGTTTGTAACCTTTTCACGCCTAAACCACTAAACCGATCATCCCAAAATTTTGCATATTTGTTGTCAGGTGTACAGAAACGGATATAGGGTACCTTTCAAACCGAAAAAATGTACTGTTCCCCAAGAAAACAACAATTCTTCTCGTTCGTTCTTATGACAATAGATGGCGCTACGAGTCTTTCGAATCATGATTGAGTTATATTATTATGGAAACTATCCTTAAAGGGAAAGCGGTAACTTAAAATCAGTTATAGGTTAGAAACTATTTAACAGATTTTAAATTGTTTTCTTTACTTCCATTCAGGTTGACATCCGCTTACCCATATAAGGTGAGCAGAACTTGAAGGACGCACTGAGCCGGCAAATTACAAACACTTGGTATTAGTATTCACGGTTTGATGCCTAGCAACAACCAACTTTGGCAGTCAAAATTACGTGTGACGCATACTAGTTGGCTCTCATAGTCAAAGGTTCTAGGTTAACTTGATAGACCGCGGTAAAATCCATAACCTTACTAATATTATACATGCGAAAGCAACTCTAGTCTGTCTGTCTGTCACGCTTTCACGCCAAAACTACTGAACCGATTTAAATGAAATTTGGTACACAGATAGTCTAGAGCCTTAGAAAGGACATAGGCTACTTTTTAATCCGAAAAAATGGTTGTAAGGGGTTGAAAAGATGAGTTTTGGTCGTGATTACCGACATCCACGAGGGTGAAACCGCGGGCATCAGCTAGTAATTATGATAATAGTCATTAATTAATGTATAAAATAAAAAACTTAAAATTGCACAAAATTATCATAATCTAACTAGCCTTTTCCCAACAATATCGTTTTCCAGTGTAACGGATGCAGCTGAATACCAGTATTTTACATGGAGCGTCTGGCTATCTGACCTCCACAACCCAGTCATTACTGGGTAATACGATACCGGTACTATACAAAGTTATAATATAAACACAACCTTTCTTCTGGCATTCACAGATAAACCACCATATTTTATTCGGAATGCTAAGAAAGGAATACCCCGCTGGCCTTGAGGCTTCTAATTCGAGCACAATGTTTATACTATAAGTGAACAAAACAAACAAGCAGCGAGATATCTTGTTCATTTCCTGCGTAATATGGAATATTGTATTGAAAACGTTTCCATTGTGTACTTTGGTTATATTACAATTCCACTGTAAGCCCGAATAATGTGAATACATGTTATGTTGATGATTCGTTTTCACCACAATTGTTTTCAGTTTTAAACGATTTTTAATGTGTTTGTGTAGCAAGCAAAATGTTTTATTCGTATTTAATTTTGATTTAATTGTACCTTTAGTAGACCTAGCCAGATAAGCATCATCATCCTCTTGCAATTACCACAGGAAGGGTAACAATTACTTCAAGAAGTAGATCATCCTATCATCTTCTTCCATAATCTATAACAGTCAACATGTCAGTGTTCCTATACTTTATAACCATATTATAATCTTCCTTTTAAACTCAAAATGCTACCAACAAAGATGGTAAAACAGAAGCGAAATTCGATTATGGAATGACAATATTTTTTAAATATTCTGTAAGGCAAAGGAAGCACATTTAAAATGCCACTTGGACTCAGAATCCCTGATTCTGCTTCGTTGACGCAATTAATTTTATATTAACATCGAACGACATCTGGAGTTCTTTAGCAGAAATTTAAAATTTATGTTTTTTTTTTGAGTTTATAAAATGAGAAGTGAAGAGCTCGTGACTAGATAATAACAGCCGCTTGGATCAATCTTCAGGTTAAGCCGCACTTGCCTAGGTTGGTCTGTGAATATGTGACCACCCATTACATACCGAGTTTCCTCTGTGCCTTGAAAAACACGTTGTCAAGTACTACCATCCCGAGTGGCAACCTACTTGTCGCAGTCACGACGTGCAACTTTCTTTTTATTATTCCTGCTTGTTGTATTTTTAATATTTGTTATGCGTTGTATGAGTATTGTTTTTTCCCTGTATGTCTCTTTGTATGGTCGTTATGTTTCTGCGACAAATAAATATTTTTTGTATTCTGAAGCTAACACCAAAAAGCTAGACATATGATGATAATGATTATCTAATTTATACAGGCTGGATTTTTAGATGGTTAAAGTACCTGTCCTAATTGTCACTTACTGATTTAACTTTTTAGCTTACTGTACGTTATTTCCTAAATCCATAAATTCATATAGAAATTATTTTTATTCAGTCATGCATTGTTTGGAAAAACTAGGTTGATGATGTCCAGTTTTAAATACAACCATTTTTTGTCCTAAAAAATCTTGTTACTCTTTGGAGAGCTTGAGGAACAGGGTGTAAAGTTCCTCATCCCCCATAGAAAAGGGATGATCTTCCGACCAGACGGGTGTTGTGTCTGGTGGGCTAAATGCCTGACATTTATGTAAGTCGGGGTTTCCTATATGAGCTGATATCGCGGATAACTTTGATTGCGCGATGTAGGATTTCTCATTAGTCCTTATGTGTTGCGATAGATGTCGCTGTCGCCACAATTCAAACGAAACACTGAAATATTTCTCGAAATACGTCCGAGCTGTACTGAGTACATAAAGTAAATGAAGTGTCCACGTTCGTTGTTTGAAGAGGCTGCCATAAAAAAGGTTTCAGACGAAAGTAAATAATGTCTCTTTAATTAATGAACAATTAAATTAACTTTTTTGGATCATTTCACGTTTACTTCTTTTTGTTTTTTAACATTTAATATTTGATGTAGCTCGGTTTTGGTTAAAATGTTTGAACCATCTAGGTGTACATCGTTTGGCGTCTGGCCAAAATTGGAACTAAAGTTTCCATCTTGTTTTTTTATACAATTTCACAAATATTGTACCTGCGTCGTTGGTCTAGTGGCCGCAGGCGCGATTGTTGAGCATGAGGTCTTCGGTTCGATTCTCGGGTAGGGCAAAATGTTTGTGGCGACAGCGACATCTATCGCAACACTTGTGAACTAAATGACATGTCCTACATCGCGCAATCAAAGTTACCCATTACATTAGCACGTATAGAAAATCTCGACTTACATATGTCGGGCAGTTAGCCCACCAGACACAACACCCGTCTGGTCGGAGGATCCTCCCTTTTCTATGGGGGATGAGGAACTTTACACCCTGTTCCTCATGCCCACCAAATGTTATTGGGTGTTTTCTTTCTTTCTTTCATTCATTAGAAATTTCTCAGTCAAGTCACGATTTGTGCCCGGTTGGTAGCAACAGGCTTGCGCCATTATTACATGGGACTTAAATATAACCGCCGAAATATACCTACTATTATGTAAACCTCTGCCTCATCCTGTTGCCAACAGGCGTTATGTTATGTTTCACAAATAGATCTACTATTTATACAGAGCAAATTCATAAAAGCATTCACTTAGTCTTCTTAACATAGGCAGTATATTTAACACAAGACTCCAGTAACCTACTCGCATGACTACACGACATGAAAAACGGGCTTTCTTCAAAGAATTAACCAAAAGCACCTACAACGCTTTAAAATATTAGTGATGATAATGTAAATTTAACACGCAAAAGAAATCTTATACGCAGCCACTTCAAGTAAATCTCTATTATTCATGTGTGCAAAATGTATTTCAGTCACTGGCCCTAAATAAATTAAACCTATAAATATTCGTAATTTTCATCACATTTGGTCCAATGTCACATTGGGCCAACATTGGGCCGACTTTTTGACTGCCAACGACATTGTCAGGTATTCAATATGCTGTGCCCACAATCTACTCGACCGATCTCTTATTTCCGCTGTATTATAATTCGATTACTGAAAAGGACGTGGCCATAATTTACATACGTACTTGTGAAATTATGTATTACTGAAATGTAGATCAACGTGTGGGTACATAAATCATTCGTTTAGGCCCGGGCAAAGCTGCTAGCTTATGTTGAAGAAAACGTTTAAGATTTTGTTGTTTGTATGCTCTGTTGTACAAGTTTAAAGGTCATTATGTTACCAATTAGTAGTATTGTGTTGTGACATACGAACTATGTGTCATACATACCTTTTTTTTTTGGGGGGCTCTTGGGCAGAGCGGAAGTGAGTGTCAGACTTCTACTGACTAAAAACCACCCATGTTCCTTTGCGCCGAGGCCGCGGTATCTCTTTTGAACAACCCGCAGCCCCGACGGGGTGTCATACATACCTCACACCACAAAAATTAGATGACATAGTACACTCGTTGCCTCGTTGGCTTTGTGGTCGCAAGCGCGACAGCTGAGCAAAAGATCCTGGGTTCGATTCCCGGGTTGGGCAAAGTGTTTTTGGGTTTTTCCATCAGAGATTTATCAAAAGCAGCCATGGAGTCTGGATTTGTGCCCGATTGGTGGCAATAAACTCGCCCCCTATTACATGGGACTTAACACTTAACAAACTGGCGAAATGTGGGTCTACTATTAGGTACACCTCCGCCTAACCCTTCGGGGATTACAGGCGTGATGTTATGTTATAGTACAATAGGATATACAGGTTGGAAGGGACACCGACAGGCATACAAATTAATCCGTTTTATTTTTCGTTTAAATCAGGTATGTCGGAAACAGCTGTTTAAAAACAATACCGATGTTCTGGATACGTGACGTCTACGTCTTTGGTCAACTGGACCCGCGGCCCGTCGACCATATTAAAATGTGATTTGGTTGGAAAATCTCGCGGGTCCAGTTGACCGACTCGGTAACCGTACGTACGTCAGTGTCCGATTCACCATTTGTATACAACAGTTTTCTGGTTTTCTACATATACTCGACCCTCCTCTTGTCAAGTGCCACGACGAAAAAGGAGAAAGAAAGTATCACTAATTTCTTGTCTGTATTCACAGAAACACTGATCGGTGTTTGTACAGTACCCTGTCAAAACCTTTTTTTTTTTTTTTGTCAAAAGTAGATAATGTTAATAAATTTTCCAAATATATGTTATGTACTAACGGTAGTATTTAAGATGTTTATGTGTTACTAACAATTGGATTGTATGATCTGTTTAAGTAACAAAGATAAAATGACTTGTTGCTTTAATCGTGGAGTCTAAGTACGTCTCGAAATGATCAGATTAGGAACACACAAAGATGCACGTACCTCATTATAAATCATTCATCTCGCGCTATAATTTCTGCAATTTTCCATGGCATTATTTCAATCTCTTTATTAAAAAAATATATAAGTTTTATTATTTATGGTGTTACATATTATTACATCACTGAACGCAGTTAGTTATTGAACCTACGATAGTCAAAAACATAGCCTATTTTATTGCAATTTGTTTACGTAAATGTTTTATTTTGTATGCAATAAAAAGGGCAATGCCGCCAGTCTTTTGGGCACATTACCGGCTGACAGCCGATAGTTTTTAATTAATGTACATAGTTTACTCTTATAAAAACCATGAATAAGTAAAATTAAGTAAGTAACACAATTAAAATGACCTCGTTTTACTAACGATCTTTACAAAGATCCAACCAATACCGATGGGAAGCGCGGATAAAATTCTCAGACAAAGCAATTATACTATCTAGAAGACTGAATTCCCGAACCGACTCTTTGATTTACTACAATTTGTTCCAGTCGACAAGGCAGGCTTCGGTACAAAGACTTGTTAATGTCAAATGAAAATAGTCTTTAAGTATGCGAAATTTAATGATCGGGGGAATGGTATCTGATTGATATTCGTTTCTGCGAATATTAGGCCTTGTTTTTCCCTAAAAACAAGGCCTATATATGGATAGATCCCTATCTATAACCTTGTAGGGAGGCGACCTTTACCTTGAACCGGAGTCGGCCGGAGTAGACTAACTCTACAGATTGAGTTTCTAAGCCCGTCTCAGCGGCCGTGTTTTTGGAGGGTTGGAAATCATCAAATGACTCCTCCCGCTCTGGGCGGAGCGGATGGGAGTGTCCGACTTCTACTGACTAAAAACCTCCCATGTTCCTTCTGAGCCCTTTGTGTCCGGGGCCGCGGTATCTCTTTCGAAGAACCCGCCGCCCCGGCAACCCGAAGTCCCGGTCGTCTCAGGTCTCAAGTGCGTATGCGGCACCGGCGTCTGCCCAAAGACAACAACCCTTGCATCATATGCCCTGTCACCAGCGCACTTGATGATGTATCCCCGAGGGATTAAGCAGAGGTGTACCTAATAGATAGATTCCCCAGTTATGTTGTTGAAGGTGTGTGTTCCATGGGGGCGAGCCTATTGTCATTAACCGGCCCTAGTTGAAGACTCTGTGTCTACCAATACTTGCCGGACACGGGAGACACTCAAGAGCATTATATAAGACTAGCCTTTGCACGAGGCTTCGCCCGCGTGGATGTCGGAAATATCAAAAATGACGATTTTCCATACAAACTTTCATCCCCCATTTGACCCCCTTGGGAATTGAATTTTGAAAATTCTTTCCGTAGTATATGTTTTCGTCATAAGAGGAATACGAGTGCGTAGTTTTAAGCTTCTAGCCCTAAGGGTTTGGCATGTGCGTTGGTCCTCAATCAGTCAGCTTTGCCTTTTATATATACCTACAGATATACTCTCAAAAGAGATGAATTTTGTCTTCAAAAGTGTTACTAAGGATCATATCACTGGGTTATTCCAGTCATAACACTAACTCAAGATGAGAACAGGCTTTCTAAAGCACCAATATGATGTCGCGAGTACTTGACACGTATAGAAATAAATTGTCAAGTTTAATACCATTCTGAGGTCGTTAACTCGACGTCTGCGAGCAATGTAACCCGATTCCTTTGGAGAGTTTTATATCATAAACAGCTGATACGTTTTAGTTTCGGTCTCTTTCTTTTTCACATGGTTTTATGTGTGTTGAAGAGAGATGAAGAGAAGTGTTGTACTTACTGCTGCAGTATTAGTGTCAGTTGTTTTGCAATAGAAAAGCTGGTGAGGCTATTTTGTAGTTCTCAGACTTACTGCCTTTTCAGAAATTTAATTTATACCTACTGATCGAATAAAACTCGAAATATTTTTTAATACACCCCTAAACCATATTTAAAATTGAAATAATATTAGAAATACATAAAAACCTATAAATATAGCTAAATTATTGAAAGAAATATACAGCAACACTTTCGAATTCCAGTATCGAATGAAATATTTTAGCGTGAAAGCCAATATTTCCCACTCGAACGTACAGACAAAATTCTTTTCATATTTTGGTTTCAAAATTGTTTGGCCTGCATTCCAGTGTTCGGAGCGAGCAATGGGGAAGAGATCTCTACAGGATTTAAGAGATTAAGCACGTCGAATGCATCTGTCTGTACACAGTTATTTCCACTCAAGATCTGCTCAGGGCAAAAAATGAGGGCGGATTCCTCGGATCTTTTTTTCTTCACAGTCGGTGTACAACTTGGTTTTATGCAGCCGCTTTATTTAGAAAAGACTTCATAGTATTAAGTCACGATTTTTGAAATTAAACGGTTTAATGCTCACAGAGCAAATAATGAACATAACTTAATATGAGAACCTAAACTTAAGTTAGGGGTCTTTGATCCAAGATCTGTTTAAGACAGATGAGATCACAAGCAAATCGAAACTAACTCCAACCAAAATGCACAATTACTACTCAAGCGCAAACTGCACAGCAAAACATTATTCATCTCACCACAATTTCTGAACAGGGATGGTTAAAATTCAAAGTCAAAACGCCACGAACAATACCGCCAAAAGCGTAAAACCAACCGCGACTTTTCAAAGGAACCAGCGAACCATGCGAATTTACGGGAAACTTCAGGACAAAACCAGCTATGTCCTGAAGAGACAAATTCCCGCTTACACGCCGAATAATAACTGCCGACGACAATTCATGAAATTGCAGCGAATTTCGCCCCAATTGTACACGCCGAAGAATGTTGGATGTTCCATTATAATTTCGTTAGTAATGGCTCGCCATCCGACCGCCCTTTATCTGAGAATTTGAAGTTAGTAATGTATACAATTAAGATTAATGTGTCCTAACACGTAGGTATAATGGCGTCAAAAACATTAGCCGTAAACAAACATGTTGTAAGCGTGTTCTAATCTCCGCGAGCCAGGCGTGTTTTGTTAGGCGACGTCGCCGAGATAGTGGCCAGTGCCGTATTAAAATTAAATTTCGTGCAGCTTGCGGGGGTCAGCACTTGTTCATTATTGAAGAGAAAATGAAAGGCGAGCTCGACCTCCATCGAGGACGCCGGTTTAGTTCGTATTATTGCTCATAAAATTTTGTATATTAATTTAGTTTCAACTCCTATGTCGCATTATACGCGGATGAGTTCAAATTCACTTGTGAAGTGAACCGAAATTATATTGGAACGGTATAAAGAGAGGGAAAGCGGTAAACGTCATTAGTTGTTAATTTCATTGTATAGTTACAGCCGACAGTTCTGACGTTCTTCCAACAAAGGGTGATAAATTGTGTATGCTGTAAGTAGAGGCTTTGTTTCGACGTGCCAGGGGGGTCTGTAAGAGGAGCAGGCTCACTCTTATCGCTTTTAATTTGAAACGATGCCAAAAAAATAAGGAGGTCCTGGGAGCGCGCGCGACGGTGTGCGATTACTTAACTTTAGTGCGGCTGCGGACCGAATTACATGGAATGGCGCCCAACGCGGGGCTCGGTATAAGCAAATTGTGAGAGAACGAAACGCCTTGAAATTGCAAATTCAAGCGGCTCCAGCGCGTTTTGTTCGAGTCGGTACCCGCAATTCGCGCACCTCCACAGTTCCTTACATTATTTAACGAAGTAGCCGCGGAAGGAGATTTCGCTGTGCGAGTTTTTGAACGACTCCAGAAAATTCATTTGTAATTCATACAAAATTCTTTGCACTTCGTTCCCCTACTTTATTACGCTTTTATATTTCACTTTTCTCCCGTCATCCGGTTATTACGTACATACGTGCGACGCCACGCAAAAATGTCACTCATTGTCTATAATCTGATCCAATTAAATTCAACAAAGGACAATCTCAGCGCTAATTTTCCGTACGTAGAAAAATGGTCGTTTCAATTATTTTTGCCCTCGTGTCTCGTTGAAAAAAGATTGCACAAACAAATGTACGAATTAAGCACAAACGAGGCGCCATTTGCCGAGTAATTCCATCGGACTTTTAGTAAAAGGAAGTCTGTACCATATTCGATATTTCGACTGGCGAAATAAATGTTCGTCTATAATTTTAACAAATTTCGTGCCCGATGCGGCATTATGTTTCGCGACAGAGCAATCTGGCTCGTGATTACGCGGGAAAAAACGTTAAGAGGCTCCCTTCTGCGACGTTACGTCTTAATGTGGCCACAATATACATAATGGCAAGATATTTAGACCACGAGTGTTCTTGACTGCTATAGATCAAACCAAGACATTACCACAAAACGCCGGTTAGATACTGACAGCATAAAATATTCCGAACGCAATGATATATTTGAGGGATATGGAAATAGGCGACGGCGGGGAGTCGGAATATGTATGCGGCTGTCCGTGACAAGAACAAAAGATTTTGAGATAACAACCGACCGGATCTTTAGGGTGTAAAAGACGAGAAATCCGGGATAAGGGGATATCAGAAGTAAATGTTAACTGGATCGAAAGTGCAGATATCACGGGACACTTTGTTTTTATGGCGATAAGAAATAAACGTATTACAATTATTTTTAAAGGATTTTGATATGTATTTTTAAATACTAGTTCTTCTAAATCGTAGTTTTTATCTAACAATATAAAACTCTAAAGCTTTAGGAAGTCGCACCTTGTAAAATACTGGTATTCAGCTGCATCCTATTAGACTGGAAGCCGACCCCAACTTAGTTGGGAAAAGGTTAGGTAGATTTTCTTGTTATCTTCACATACATAGGTACCTACATAATGTACCTAGCTAGATTCAACACTAAAATAACAACGAGGTTTTGACACAGTAAAAGAACAACAAGTTTACTACAAACAGTCAGTGGGTAAGTACTCTACGCGATTGTTTTTGCTGACACTCCACATTATGTCCCACATTTCCGGTGAAATGTAAACCACTTTTTCCGTATGCCATACGGAATATTCCCGCTCAGCATTTTAATACTTAATTACGAACTAATTTTAAATGATTATTAAAATGATTTTTTATAAATGGTGTTGGTAGTTTCTCATATAGTTAAGATAAAGTAACAAAACAATATGTCAAACGCTTGACAACGCTTCTTTTTGCCCGGATTATGGTATTAATTGATATTATTTTAGTTGGTTGAGAATGTGTATAATTTTAACTATAAATCTTGCATGCGTAATTTGGTACATCACGCAATAAATATTTGAATACTAGCTTAAATACTCTGTAGGTACAAGTATATACATATTAGAACAATCATTCTTTGAAATATAAATGAAATTTCATCACTTCTCGCCTTAGTCCCATGATATTTCGGGTTGACGCTACATGATTTTTTCTTCCATTCGCCCCTACTAATCGTCACGTTATACATTATACTCCTTTTCCCCTCATATCATTTCTCACACAACCCATCCATCTTTTCTTTCGTCTAAATTCTTTGGTAAAAATACTATATAATTAATGTTGTACATAATAAATGATCGAATCGTAATTGTACTATAGCATTACAAGCCTATAAATGACGTTTCTTTGGCCTCCCCCAGGATCTGCAACCAACGACCGCGGGGTGATAATGTCGTAATCACCAGGCTTGGCATCAGAATTGGTATTCATTACCATATTTTTCAAGTTTACATACAAATGACAGGGTTATTAACAACACTTTTTGAATCAAGTGTACATCAATCTTTTTTAACTTTGTTTTAGACTTACTTCGTTTTGGAATGGTACAGTAAAAAAAAAGATTCACTATAAAGTAGCCAAAAGAAGCTTTACCGTTCTGAGCTAACTTACTATAGAACACTACTAGCAAAATAAAAAAGGCGATTTAATGTTGAGACAAGTCTATTTCATAATAGTTAACAGGTGTCAAAGTAGTATGTTCTTAACAACATAAAATAACTTTAAACACATTAGAAGAATATGTTGATAATTCCTAGAAGAACAAAAATCTCTGCGAACATATCTGTGCTATACAAGAAAACTACTCAAAAAATCATGCTGCATATTTCATCAATCCAAGCTCCCACACTATATCCTAGTCAAAATTCAGACAAACTCCTCAGTCCTCACATAGAGGGCGTGTCAGTAGCAGAGCCCGTAATGAACGCCGGGAGACCCACTTTGTCCCGTTTTTGCTACACCTACTTGTGTGTGAATAATTTAACGGAGCCTTGAAGTTCTCTAAGACGGCTGACTATCTTTAGTGAAGCTTTTCGAGTTTTTGTGGAGTTTCTGTTTGGTTGTGGTAGAGGTGCCAGCTTTTGTTTTGAATAAGAATATGTCTGTTGAATTGGGAAATAAGATACATTATTTCAGAACTAACTGTTGCCCGCGACCATAGTAATTTGCTTTTTGAATCGGATTTTGTTACTAATTTCGGGGGTTTTAAAGTTTTTTCCAATACCCGCTATCTCATTCCTTTTTTCTAATTTTCAAGTCAATATCATGGCTAACAACTGCCTAATTGTCTAGCCTACTTTTCACAATTAAGTACATCAATATATTGTCGAACTCTCTAAAATCAAGTAGGAACATAGTAACGCTAGTTAGCTCAAAACAAAATTCAATTAATAAATCTCTTGTACCTTAAACTTCCTTAAAACTTTCTTGTACATCCAAAACTGAGTCTAAATCACAATTAATACCACGCAAGACAGTTCCAGATTGTCAAAACAAAACCATATACCATAACCGTTCTTGATAACAGCACACAGTCTGTAGGCAGTGTCTACAGCTTGCCCAAACGACGTTCATAAAAATAAAGCTAGCTGCTAGTAGCTAGAACAAAGCAAGGCCTAACATAAAGTAGCTAAGCTAAGATAAGCTGTTAGGAAGGCCGTTACTGGCATCTGGCATCTGGCCACACTACCCTGCCAACCTCTGGCACACAAGTAATTACTGTAATACATTTACGTTTCCACACAACACGAGATTTGATTAAAATCTTACAAAGGAAATAAGAGGAGGACAAATATTTTTATATTAGCTAGAAGTCCTTAATTAATCCTGTTAATATTACGTTGTTTGTTTCTGTTCTTGAACGTAAGAAAGCCAGGAATTTTCTTTATTTTTCTGTAACCTTTAGTAGGGAAACATATATAAAGTTAGTAATTTTATCTACCTATTATAAGGGATCACAAACAAAAGCAAATGAAAACCAGAAACCAGAGTGAAATTCGGGAAACCGTGAATTTCCACAATACAGAATCAAATTGGTACAATTTCGCAAGCCCCATATTCTAAACAATACGAAAATCGAATACCTCGAGTACTACAAAAGAGGTTAGAGACAAAACACACCTACCCACCTACCTATACTTCTCACCTATGTCAGTGGCGTGCCAGCAATGATATGGGGGTAAAGCCCAATTTACAAAAAAAAAAAAGTTGCACTTTTTGTTCCGAGTTCTGACATTAGTTTGGATAAATGCTGAGTAACAAATGTAATGCCGCTGTCGGAAAATTTTGATAATAATAATTATTATATTCTTTATTATTAAGCAATTGGAAAAACACTAATTTAAACGATATGATATGTCTTTAATTTCAGACGATATGTTACAATTACTTGAACAAAGATTCGTTTATACTCTGAACGAACGCAAGTAACGTTACGTCTTAAACGAGGAGCAGAATTATTTAGCAAGGCATGACTCAAAAACTTTAATTTGGTTGACGCAAAAACCAAAATAAATCTGGAGTAGGTTTAGGTGAAGTAACGAGGTTATATTTATCTGTAAAATTCTAAGTATTTACCTTGCACAGTAACGCTTTCACACACTTTAATCCATCACAAGGAACAATTGTATGCGTTTTCGAATTCATATTTCATTTTAGTAGATATTAAGAAACTTTAATCACTTCAAAACAAAGCTTAGGTAGGTACAGCAGAAACGAATCAAAAAACTTTAAATTAATTACTCACTTCAAAACAAAGCTAATTACAGCAAAAACTATTCACAAAACTTTAAATTACTAACAAGAAATGGAAAATATCAAATCACAATAAAAAAATGCTCAACGATCAAGACAAATTTGAACTAAATCGAAATCCCACTCAATCGCGTTGCGAGCCTGCGTTCACTCACATATTCACAATTTCTTGCACTCTTCATTCATTCAACCAGAAGCTATGCATAAAATCCTATACATTTTGTCGTAAAACCGGCAAAAAGTTCGAAACAAAAACACCTAGAAATGTTGGTAAAATAGAGAGGTCGGAAAAGCAGCGGCTCTACCGCTGCTATTGTAGTGGGTGTGACAGAGAAAGGGCTAGCCTAGCCCGACTATGCCCGATCGACCTGTTTGACCGATCGGCCGGATTCGGGAGCTCGGGAGACTTAGGAACTAATATGAAGTTAGGCAACGACGAGAGAATGACAGTTATTGAGTACGTAAACCTGACAACGTTGCATCAATACGTTCCGTTTAACGCGTGGCATGCAGTTTGAAGATAAATTATAATATTTTGTTTTTTCATTGACTGTTTTTTTTTAATTCGTTGTTTTATTAAGGCAAGCTGTGCTTTTCTGCTTCTATGGGAGTACCGCCACTGCCTATGCTAATGTCCCCATTCCTAATAAAAAGAAAACGGAACAGAAAACCAGCACGAACACATTCGCATCAAATCCATTCAGAATTTCAAACGAAGATGTTTCTAGTCCATACAAGATTACACCCATGCAATCTCATTCAAGCTTATCTGTATTGGATAAACCCAGTGCATTGTACCCGACTATATTGAATGGATGTCTACACGTCCACTCGGTGCAGTGACTAGTCAGTATCTGGGCGCTGTCAGACGTGTTGGGTCTTAGGACAGCTCGGTATGCGTCAAAATCGAACAATATGGCGGTAGTCGTGCGTGTAAAACGGCTTTCAGTTTTGGATTGATTCGCTTTGAGAATGAATGGACCGTTAGTTGAAAACAAATGGTGTTAGAAATATATTTGCTTTGTTAGGGTGTGTAGTGCAAAAACAAATAGTTGTTACGTATGCAAACGATACGTGGAAATATTTTGTGGATGAAATCCAGCTACTAAAATTGAATGCAAGAGTTTTAAATAGATTTTAACTTGGAACTGCTTCGTGTTTCTAATGGTTGCATGGATTTTCAGGATTTTCTCAGTATTGCTACAGAGCTACTGACAAAATCTTAATACCGCTTTAAGCGGGAGTGCCGGGAGTAACTTGTGCCTGGTTGATGACAATAGGACTTAAACATAACTGGCGAAAAGTGGGTGTCCTACAGGTAAACCCTCTCCCTTTGGACGCCTCTGCCAAACTCTTCAGTGGCGTGATATTTTTGACTTGGATTTCATCATTTAACAATAGCAAAATGCCACAGCATGTACGAACATAAACCACCTCGATATTTATAGGTACTAAGGCACCAGCATATGTAAGGCAGTGAATATTTCATAATATCAAGACGGTGACGACGTACAATATCGAACGCCACAGTTCTATATTCGATGTGGCGAATGCACTTGGCATGTTTGTCTTAGAATATGTTGGTACCAGGGCACCATATGCATGATCGGGTTCAAATAGTAGAACATATTTGTGTGTTAACACAGGTTGTTGGTCAATGTTTGGGTATGATACCAAATATTAATAGAAGTTTTCTTCGCTTTGTTTGTAAAGTGAGTACATGAAATCATCTTTATTCTCCTTCCTTTATCGCAAATTATTTGAAGTCGACGTAATAAATATGTATTTTTTTCCATACTTCTCTATTACTCGTCATCTCATCAGAAACTACCTTTCTAGCCATATCATCCTTCACACAATCCATCCATAGTTTCTTTCGTCTTCCCCTACGCTTATAGCCATCTACATTCATACTTAACATTTTCCTCACTACATTAGATTCATCATCATCAAAATGTATTGCAAAAAAATATGCGTTTAAATCGTCCTTGATTGACCTACTAAATTAACATATCAAAAAGCAAGAGATTTTCCCTTAAAAAGATACCAAACACATTTCTTATTTTCTTCAGGGAATCAAACCTAGAACCACATTCTAAGCAGCCTCTTTTCCAACCACAAAAACTATGTTACGACAACAGCAAAACGCTACTTAATAATAACGTGACATCATACTTGATTGACATATGTACCAAGATACATTATTTATAGAAAAAACGAGGTCGATTGCGTTCCTCTATAAATAAAATAACGGTGCTCGGCCTTGCCACAGGATATTGGTAAGTAACTTGTAACTTTTTCAACGAATCGCTTTAATATGTAAGTGTAATTACCTCGGATAATGAACGATTTATATCCCGCAATTATACACGACACGAGGTGGGCATGTTAATTTTAATCGATGAATCTTTCAGAGGTAAAAATAGTATGCTAATGAAGTTTTATTTTTGGTTAGTTCTATTAAATGGTTTTCCACAATCTGTCTGGAGCGTGCCCTCAGTTTTTTCAGACATAATATACGTACGCCTAGGTATTGTCTGGAAAGGGCTATAATATTGGGCCGCAAGACAGAGCTCCGACAAGATGGTCAGACGCGATCAAGAAGGCTTTGGCGGAAGCCTGTACCTAACAGTTCACTGCAGGAGACCGCATGGCTTGGAGACGTGTATTGTGTGGTCACGATCTTAACCAGTGAGGGATCGACGAAGAAGAAGAAGAATGAAAAGATGGAATGTCAGGAACATCGACATACTTAGTTGATCTTATATTCCAAAGTGGACTTCTCTGATACAGAATCAAGTTTACAACCGCTCTTCAACTACATTAATTTTACCATCGGTTCAGTAGTCTTGAGTGTGTGTTTACGACCGATTCACCACTCGTCAGCGGTCAGTGAGCCACTCACTTTTTTCCCAATGAGAAGACATCCTTAGACCCAGAACTAACTTATCAGAACCAAAACATTCAAATTAAGAAACATTCTGTAAGCATTCAAAATTCAAATTAACTCAAAAAGAAAACAACACGGACAACAGTTCACGTCCAATACCGACAAGTACAACTTCACAAAGATAAGAACTTGAAGGCGTAATTCAATAACAAACAGAGATATTCCCTTTGAACTCTGACGAAACGAGAGGCACCAAAAATCTAGCACCGTTTACCGAGTGCAGCATAATAAATTCATTTAGCTCCGTCCGGCATAGTTGCGCGAAATTAAGCGGGTGCAATAAAGATTTGCCTGAAAAACTATTTGGACTAGGCCAACTATTTGGATTAAAACAGGCTGTATACTCGTACGTATACCCAACTTACGTGCAATCCAATGGCCGTACGAAAGGCATTTATATATTTTTTCTTTTTATATTGTTTTGTGCCAGTCTTGTGTTGTGCTTTGTGAAAAGTATGTTTTAAACATTCGGCATTCAAATGGCACGAATTCGTTTTTAGTTGGACGTTATTCTCGTTTTACTTTGTGAATCGAGAATGTTTGATGTTTAAAAACTTGTCAATATTTTGAATTTTTGAAAACAAGCACTGCACTGATAAGGCACAGGCTTTCTCTACCTGACAGGGAGAGTGAGCAGTAATCCACCACGGGGGCCGTGTGCATATTTGTTTGGTAAAAAAGAAAAATGAAAAATATCCCTAAACCTTTTCGCTTCTTAGCTCGATATTCCCAACAAACAGCTACAGAAAGCGCAACCCGAAACTGCTGAAGTAAAATTCCTCACATGCGACAATTAATCTTTCTTAATCCAAACTTGGGAGCGGTTTATAGCCCCGAGTATGGTGTTACAGTCACGTGGCAATCTGCCAGGCAAGCCTCGTGGTGCCAGCCAAGCATCCATAATATCGTCTACGGCCGTGCCATATATATCGGCCTTCTGGCATTTTGGTAACAAATGGCACTAGTCCTGGGCCTTGTCTTATGAATTTTGTTATGTTCTACGGCGGATTACAAGATGTTTTCTTGTTTATGAATTTGTTGTGTCTAGTATATAGCATTTGTTGAAAGTTCTGATATGATTAGCCAATGAATAGTAACTTATAATGGTAATAGGTTCACCCCCAGTTATGTTGGCTTAACACACATAACATAACATAACATCACGCCTATAATCCCCGAAGGGTTAGGCAGAGGTGGACCTGATAGTACACCCACATTTCGCCAGTTACGTTTAAGTCCCATGTAATAGGGGGCGAGCCTATTGCCATCAACCGGGCACAAATCCAGACTCCGTGGCTGTTACTGATAATTTCCTGATGGAAAAAGTCAATATCAGTTTGCCCGACCTAGGAATCAAACCCAGGACCTCATGCTCAGCAGTCGCGCTTGCGACCACTAGACCAACGAGGCAGGACGGGGGAGGATGTTGGCTTAACTTTACTGTAAATATAGATGTTCTATTAGTACGTCGCGAACAAACTCTTAATATCACAGGACCATGCTGGCTTTTTTTTTTCATTTGAGATGCACGGTACAGGTCTTTGTGGCGTCATTTGCGGGAGGTGTATGTCCAGCAGTGGACGTCTGTCGGCTGCAATGATTATGATGATGATGATGTTTTAGAATTGCATTATTTTTACTTCATCATGATCTTGTTTTAGTATTGCATGTTTTATTACTATTACAATTTATTAAATTTGGTTCATATTTCTTGTTTCCTTTTCCATATTTAATTGTTTGTCCTGTGTGAGGGAAATAAATACTTTTTCGTTCTTTCGTTGCATTAATGTTTAATACTGCCTTTAAATGTAAAACTATGGCAACTTTTCCGTCACAATCAACAACACTTACATACCTAATGCAATATTCTGCTCGATCTACCAAAACTTAAAATGCTTACCGAATCAAATCGAAATGTAAAAATAATTGAATATTGTGGTTCGAGTCGGCAGGATGTCGACACATTTGGAGAGAGTAATGGAGCGATATCAACGTGGAGTCGCAGCTCCACCGTGAAAATTGATCTTCGAGGGGCGTTAGATATATTGAATGCGAATTTACATGGATATATGCAGTTTCGGGTTATGTCTTTTGTACATGTTGTTTGTGAATCTGAAAGTAAACGAGTTTCTTGACTACACAGATCTTACAGGCGCCCAAATACCAATTATTCGACACAGGCTTGGGAATTTTGGCCAAATAAATTTGTTTATGGATATGTACATAAATTCACTGACGGTCTGCCCATTTTCATAGGCTCTAAAAATTATCATCATCATCATTTCAGCCAAAAGACGTCCATGGACATAGGCATCCCCCAGGGTGTGGCCACATTGAGCGGGTCCCCGCAACCTTCACTAGGTCATCGGTCGATCTAGTGGGAGGCCTTTCAACGCAACGTCTTCCGGTTCGCGGTCGCCACTCCAGAACTTTTCGGCCCCATCGGCCATCCGTTCTGCGAGCAGTGTGCCCTGCCCACTGCCACAAAAAAAAGCTGCAAAATTTTATAATTACTAAGATTTCTTCAAACTACCATAACAAAACTCAAATCAACAAATACAACACAATCCTATCTCCCAACAACACTAACACAATTTAAACAAACAAACCGCACTAACCATAAATCAGAACTTACATTACAAATTGGTTTCTCCTAGTTCCACTTAAAAACGGATCCGAGTAAGTTTTCTCGGCTTTTTTCCATACACGTCTAGATTCTGACAGTGCATTAGTCACTCCAGAGGGTACAGTCACTGCCCAGAATTACCTGATCCCTCTTCTCACACCAGTTGTTTATACGAGGGGTCAGGTAATGCTGGGTTTTGACTGTACCATGGGGCTGCAATATTTAATCTTGTCGAGGAAAACTTCTCACTTATCGAAAGGAAATGGATAATTTCGATTCGTGTCCGGGTAACGCCTGCGCTTTAGATTTCGAACCAAATAGAATAAGGATTCCTTAAGATGCTGTTTCGCTGATCGGAATTTTGTTTATTTGTCGGTTATGAAGGATGTTGTTCGCAATTTGTGTATGATTGCATTTAAGGCTAAAATGGAATCATTTGCTCAATTTTTTTCCCCAAAAACCAGAAGAATTCGAATTTACTGCTTGATTTTTTATCATGTTTAAGTATGAAAAGGGCCCGTCGGGGCTGCGGGTTGTTCGCAAGAGATACCGCGGCCTCGACATGAAAGGCTAAGAAGGAACATGGGTGGTTTTTAAATCTAGTTAAAACCACGTATATTATCAGCCACGGAGTCTGGATTTGTGCCCGCTTGATGGCAATAGGCTCGCCCCCTATTACATGGGACTTAAACATAACTGGCGAAATGTGAGTGTAGTATTAGGTACACCTCTGCCTAACCCTCCGGGGATTACAGGCGTGATGTTATGCTAGGTTATTGTGTATTATAATAATTATAATTAATAATAATATCACTTTTGTTGCCAAAGTAAACATAAAGTTCTTGCCCAACCTCCCTCCAGACTACAACAGTAACGACATGCCACATTGAATACATGCCATATATTACATAGTGGAGCTGCCAAGTCGGTGTCATAACTGGCAGGCCGTGCCAGTAACGGGTAGCCAGTTTAAACAAAAAAAACTACCACCAAAAAATATGTTATTTCCAGTTATATGTTATAGTTTGTTGTAGTAACAATACATTGAAACTGGTGACAAAATTTGCAAAAATACACCAGACAAGATAACACTATTTGCATTCATTTGTCAAAAGATAGGCAATTCTGTTGGTATAAAGTCCCATTTTATGGTTTGGAAAAAGAAAAAACGCAACATAAAGGTTCCGTTTTTTCTTTTCGGGATCACTCGTGTGTCTGTCGGTCTGTCTGTCTGTCTGTCCGACCATTCCCTTCCCTTATCTCCGAAACTACTGAGCCTAAAATTGTGAATAAATACAGAAATTAGTTCAACACTTCTAGATTACAGGAAAACCTGTAATAAGTCTATGGTGCTAAAATAACATGGAAAATCTCTCAATATCTTCTACATTGGTACAGAATCGTTCGACTTGCACTTGTTTTTTTTAGTTATAACTAACCATAAGTTCATATAGAAATCGACTTTACTTATGCAATTGGTTCATGGTTATAGGCTCACCCCATTTACCATGAAACTTGAACATAACTGAAGAAATTTAGGTGTACTACTGGATACGCCCCTACCTATCCCTTCGGAGATTACAGGTGTGATGATATATTAGGTTATTCAAGGTTTTGTTTGGTTTGTTAGTATTAGCATTTACATTGTAAAACTCGCCAGATCTCAGCATTTGGCACCGTGAAACATGCCCCTATTTCACGGTGCCTGCCAAATGTTACTACCATCACCTGCCTAGCGTTTTCCCAACTGTGTTTGGGTCAATTTCTAATCTAACCGGAGGCAGAATATCAGTATTTTGCATGGAGCGACTGCCCCTCTTACCTCCACAACCTAGTTAGTACTAGGGAACATAATACCACTTGAAAAAACTGGATTTTAAACATGGCACAAACTAAAATCAATTTAAATAACTCAGGCCGAAAAACAATAATTCAAAATGGCTACCCGAACAAAACTACAATCGATACCTGAAACAAGTTCCCGGTAATCGTTTAGGTAATGTATCGATATCTCTTGTATCGAACTGTCACACTGCCGTGATAAAGGTTAAACAGGGATCCTTAAACTGCCAATAGGAAGACGGATAAACGTTTATTTTTCTTCAAAATATACTAGAGCTAGCTATATGAATATTATACTATAGCTCTCCGTCATTCTCGCAGTTTTGAGGTCCTGAGCTTAAAAGAAATACAGAACCTTTCTAAAATAATTTAGAGTCTTTTTTGCTGCCAGAAAGTGATTCAATTATTTCAGGTCCTATGTGTATAATATGTGTATGAGCAGTTTTTGTATGAGAAACCCCAGTAATTTATCTATTCACAGCGATAGTTTGTCGTAGTCATTGGTCCAAACCCGTTTGCTTTGAATTTTTCAAGATCTCTAGAAAGATAAACTCTTTAATTTTCCACTTTTCATTTCATGAGTTTAGGTACAGCTGACTTTTTGTAAAAAAAAATATTTTTTACAGTTGCGTACTAAATAAAAACATGTAAATAAAAGTTGTTAATTGTTTTATTATACACTGAAAAAGAAAAAAAAAACATGACCTTTTGAACAACGTTCAAACGAAGGTAAAACAAACAGCTCCAAAGAAAATTACCTTAATTTTTTATTCTCCAAAATTGCCTCACACGATTAATATCTATTAAAAGACAATTAATTAGTAATCCACTTTTATTTAACGCTACGTCCAATAAAGTTAATTTGATTATAAAGGTTCATAGTCCCTTAAAATTATCTAGGGGATAATGGTTGAAGTTAATCCTTAGATATAAAGTTAAATAAGGTTTCAACGTATTGGAATAGACTCGGGACAATGGATACCGAGTCTACAAATTGGTTTTAGGCATTATGTATAAAGGCAACGTTAGAATTGAATTTAGAATAGCTTCAGTTTATGTTACGTAAAGTTATCTCTATGTGTGTAAGTCGGGCTGGTATTGTTCGTGACTACAATATATTGGTATTCGAATTGTTGACGTTTTGGATCTGACTAAGGACGAATTTCACGAATTATATTGAACACTGTTATTACAGTATGTTTAAATTGCGTTCAAGGGCAGCTGTTATAACTGGTATGAAATATTGAGACTAACATCTTGTCAGATGTCAGACTTAATATTCCATAGCAGCTCTGCTTTCATTGGCCAAGACCAACCAGTCATGTCCAGTCATTTTATCTTCTCACTGGTAGGTTATAAAGTCGACCGGAATATTTATACAAGTTCAATCTAAAAATTACCAAGAAATTAGCCTCACACTAGACATAATACCCATAACATGACCCATGTAATAGGGGACGAGCCTATTGCCATCAACCGCGCACAAATTCAGACTTTTACTGAGAAACTCCTGATGGAAAACCCAATAACACGAAGCCAGGACCTCTTGCAACCGCAGTCGCTGTCAGTTGCGATCCCTTGACCCACAAGGCAGTCCTCCAAACCCTCCATAGGTGCTTCTCTTATCATGATCAAATTAATATAAGCAGTATACAATAGCAAAGTAAACCATGAGTAACTCAGAAAGATACCCGGCACGAACACATAGTAACAGTACAAGTTTATTTATTTAAATTCAATCAAACAACAGACCTTATCGATTGACTCCCGAGTACTCGATGACGTGTAGTCGGTCCCGCACCGTGTTAGTTTCGTGGACCGTACCTACAGTCAAAAGCGTTCGGTCTGCCCCGATGAATTCTTAATGCCGTATCTTCGGCAAGCGTATTCTAAATAATTCACACTGCTCAGACTATAGCTCGAAATGACTACCAAAAGAGAAATACCGACTCGAAGTTAAGTGAAAATGCGCAATAAAACCAAGTAATGTTTCCCAGCTTATTAGAATACGCGTCTGCTTTCATGAAATTAAATGGCCGACTAAGAAACCCCTTATTTGTTTTTATTTTCTTCGAATTTTGTCGGGTTCATAATTTCTTTTCCTCTCTTTATTTATGTCCTTGGTTAAATTATTTGCCATGTTAGCGCCGTGTAAGGAGCATTTAGCCGCTTTTTTGCTGGGCTTTTTTGGAACGGTTTGTATTGAAATCGGGCTGACTTTTTTGGAAATCTTACAACCGATTTACACGTCACTGACTGCTATTTCACTTGGTGTTTAACTTTTTTATACGATGAACTTAAAAAGGAATGATTTTGTGAGTATAATATGCCATAAGACATTGGTTAAATAGCCACAGAGGTCCTACAATCTACCAATACATTTACATACGCATGCCTTTCAAAAGCTGAAAGAACACAAACTTTACCTATTCTGAACCAAACCTTATAAAGGTAACGATACCTAGCTCAAATCAGTCAGACAATACTAGTCACATTAATATAGGTATAAGGTTCATTATCGCCTGACACCGAGCATATTCTAACATATTGTAAAGTTTACTAATTTCATAATAAAAGCGTTCTTCATTGTATCCTTGGTAACAATATATTTGATTTTAATAGGGTAGTTATCTATTGTTATTCACTAATATTGTGTTAGTTTAATACGAACTAATTAAGGTAATATGGCAGTCAAAACTACGATAACAACGTCAGCCTGAATATACTTCATATTGTTTACTGATAAATAAAAGACGAATGGAGCCGCGGTGACCCAGTAGCAGCGGTGGCCCAGTAGCAGCGGTGGCCCAGTGCGGTGGCCCCAATTTACGAGCAGTAAGCAGGCAGGCACCTTACTTTCTGTAATTTATGTCATCACCAAAAAACGGTGAAAGAAAACATCGTGCGGAAACCGGCATGTCCCAGAACCAAAAATTCCTAAACATGTGACATCTACCAACCCGCACTGGGCCCGCGTGGTACATTATAGCCCATTCCCTCTCTTGGAGAGGAGGCCTTTCCCTGCAGTGGGAACATTATAGGCTGATGATGATGATGAAATAAAAGACAGCGATCGTTTGTGGTGGTTCTGAGGACGAAGTTCTATGTAAGATGTATGAGACGTCTTTAGATATACAAGGAATCATCATCATCAGCCTATAATGTTCCCACTGCAGGGACTCAGGCCTTCTCTTTAGGAGAGGGATGGGCTATAATCCACCACACGTGCCCAGTGCGGATTGTCAGATATCACATGTCTTCGAATATTTTGGTTCTAAGACATGCCGGTTTCCTCACGATGTTTTCCTTCACCGTTTTGAGAGCAGTGGTGATGAAATAAATTACACAAAGTAATGTGCCTGCCTTGGTTCGAACTCACGACTCACTGTTCATAAGTCGGGACCGCAATGTTGCTGACATGTCTTTGAGGTTTGCGAGAATTTCATTTCTCACTCCTTAAAGTCTAGTTCAAGAATCGGGCCCTAAACACAAGGTCACAAGGTCATTATTTCTGACAGATACCTTCTACTTAAAAGCTAAACAACCAAACTCTTCAAGCAAAGACTAAACATTCAAGGCTTATATTTTGCTATCGAATTTTGTAACTAACTTATTAAACACTGAAGCTAAGTTTATTGAGTAAATAATGTTTACAAAGGATACGAGGTTAAACCGGGTTCGCTGGTAACCAAATAAATTTCGGGTATCAAGTAGGTACAGTCAATGCCCACCATTATCTGACCCTTCCTCTAACACCATTTCACCTATTTTTCATAGTACGGAGGGGTCAGATAATGCTGGGTTTAGACTGTACCTAGTTACTTCGGAATCGATACCAAGCGGGTACCAACAGATAGTGACCGTGAAGTAGTTTTGGAAGTTTTCCTTTATTGACTGACAAAGGGAAATTAGGTTACCATTTACACGTAGATATCTTTGGAATGTGGCTACGATACAGGGTAACAATGTTGTTTTCGTGTTAATGTTTTGCGAAATAAAATAAAAAGTTTGCAGGTGTTTAAGTCGTTTTCGCAGAATGTCTCTTTCGCAAAATGTCGCTCTAGGACTTAGAATAAAATTTTGCCAGGTTTATAAAAAAAGTTGTTATCTAACGATTTCTTAATAAATGTTTAAAAAAACCTTCGTATGAGGCCCATTATGAACATCCACACTTCGGTCTCCTATGTAATCATTGGCAACACAAACTGATCATAATTGACATTCGCCTCAAGACACTGTGACACACAATAAGAAATCGGGAAAAACAACCTTTTTATAAACCTGATTAAATTTTATTTTAAGTCCTAGAGAACTCAAGAATAAAGTTTTATCATGATTAGAACAAACCGATGCCTATCACAATTATTGTGAAGTTTCGCTGGTTAATTTCATTCAACATTTTGAATTACTTAGTTCCGAAATATCGGGAACTCAATATAAATAATCAACATGGTAAAATATATAACGATGATTTTTTCTCGTGTTTTATTGATAACGATGCTTGCCCACGATTTCATCCACCTTTCAACAAAATTTCATCCAGATCGCTTCGCCCGTTTCGGCGTGATTTAGTAACAAAGTACATCATCCTAATTAACCGACTTCAAAAAAGGAGGAGGTTATATGTTCGTGTGTATGTATTTTTTTTTTTTTTTTTTATGTATGTTACCTGATTTCTCCTCCATTTGTGAACCGATTCTCAAAATTCTTTTTTTATTTGAAAGAGTATACTCCTGAGGTGGTCCCATTTAAATTTGGTGAAAATCTGATCCTGATTTTCGGAGATAAACAGAAAGAAAGAAAGAAAGAAAAAGTATTTATTGGTCTCACACAGGACAAGAAATCAATAATAAAAGATTAACAAAAAAAAAAAAACAAGAGGAACACTTAAAAAAAAACAGTATTAATTAAAAATAAGTCCCGTACGAGGCCAAAAGGCCACTATCTCAGCACGATGCTGCAACATTTTTGAATGTCACAGCGCTGGTATTCTGATAGGGCCCCAGGTGACGCCACGTTCACAGAAATAAAAAATATGACAGAAAAAAATATGGTATGCGAGGATAAATATCTACGGCTAATGTATCATAATTTATAAATATCAAAATAATATGTCACATCCAACGAACTACCGTATTTGTCTATGCCAAGAGTGTAAATGGCAACACTGACAAACGAACGGACGCCGCCGGCGCAGCATATTATCTATGCATTTAAGGAATTTTAATGTCAGCGAAACAAACAAAATGTCACAATAATTCACATTATACTCTAATATTAACTAATGGTGTGCAGTGTTCATGTAATATATACTAGGATCAAATAAGAAATGGTGAACAAGTACTGATCAATTACCAGTTATTACATAAAAGAAAAAACAAAAAAAAAGTGAAACAATAACAATAATCAGTGCTCCACGGCCAAACAAAGCTCTGCATGTCAACCTGGAATCGAGTATTCGCTGCCAGACGCTAGTATGTTTAATAGTTGACGCTCCGGTCACCATTGCCAAATGCGTGCAGAAAACGGGTAAGTTTATCCATTGGTATTTTTTTGTTGTTGGAGTAAGTACCGTTTGAATGCTATTCTAAAAGTACCAACTGTTTTAATAGCACGAAAAGGTGGCGGGAGGTCATTCCAGCAGCGACTGGCGGCGAATTTGAAACTACCACGAAATGCAGCAGTTCTGTGGGAGGATGCCAACATCAGGTATGACGACGCTCTCGTCTTTATCTGGTTCACATCCCGTGACCAAGTCAGCTTTTTATAAAGATAGTCTGGTTTTTTTGTGAGAATAGTGCCAAAAAGTAGGGTAGCCAGGTGTAATGTTCTTCGCGCTGACATTCTCATCAAATTACCCTTATTCAGAAAAGGGGTGATATGGGTTCTGGGCGGCACATTATAACAGAACCTTGCACAGGCATTCTGCACCCGCTGGATAAGCTTCTGACTTCTACCGAGAATACATGCCCCATACACAGCATCAGCATAGTTCAGTCTGGATAACACCAGAGATTCACAGAGCATGACCCGCATATCCACGCTAATGTAGGGACGTACACGATACAAGAGCTTGATTCGGTAGAAGCAGTTGCGTACAGCTTCTAAAATATGGGTTTCAAAGTGCAGCTGCCCATCAAAAACTACCCCAAGATTACGAGCTTCTAGAACCCTCTCTATCCCACAACCGTCAATCGTAATATCCAAGTTGCAAGCAAGCATTTTGTTCAGGAAGTCTCTGGACCCCATCACAATATACTTTGACTTGGTAGGATTCAGAACCAGCGAGTTTCTTCTAGACCATTCGGAGATCCTTTTCAGATCGTCATTAATGCTTTCTACTGTTTCAGCAGTATCCTGGGAGCAAAACGAGAGGTACATCTGCAGATCGTCAGCGTAGAGATGGAACTTGGTGTTAATCAGACATTTAGTAATATCAGCACTGTACAAGATGAAGAGGAGCGGTCCCAAGATCGATCCCTGCGGTACGCCCCTGCCCACGTGTTGTCGACTAGAACACATGATATCTCCATTATCACTCGACACGTGGACAAGCTGTGAACGATCAGTGAGGTAACTTTCAAACCATTGAACGGTTTCAGCATTACAACCATAATAAGACAGCTTGGCAAGAAGAAGTGATGTATTAATAGAGTCAAAAGCACGAGAAAAATCCAGAAGGACAAGGAGGGTTCCCATGCCTCGGTCTCTGGCCTCAAGAATGTTCCCAACTACATCCAATAGGGCGGTTGTCGTGCTGTGACCCCTACGAAATCCAGATTGTGCTGTTGGTAGAATACCATGGTGCTCAAGGTATGCTCTAAGCTGGTTGCAGACTACCTTTTCCAAAATCTTAGAAATACAAGGGAGCAGGCTAATTGGGCGGAGATCCCTCACGCTAGTGGGGTTTGGCACTTTAGGAATGGGTCTAACAATTGCCATTTTCCACAGGTCAGGGAAGGAGGAGGTCTCTATTGATCTGTTGATGATAGCTGTGATGACTGCGAGCGTACGAGGAAGTGTCAACATCAGCATCTCCAGAGAGATTCGGTCAGAGCCCTGAGCGTTGGATTTAAGACCACGCAAAATCCGCAACACCTCTTCCACCTGAACAGGCTCAAGTTGGAATTTGCTGTCACCATGCCGATGATGTTGAAAATAATTTAAATCAGCAGTAGCGACCTGCCCACTGCCGGGTACATTCAGAAAGTGCTGATTAATAGTATCAGGGTTGTTACAGAAGTGTGGCAGACCGTGCTCCGATTGTTTTGTGGTGGCAATAGTTGACTTTATATGACTCCATAACTTCTTCGGCTGCTTAATATTGTTATTGATATAAGTTTTAAAATATACACACTTCTCAGTCTCAATTGCCGCTCTTACGAGGTATTTTAAATCTGTATAAGACTTTCTATGGCTATCCGACTTTAGAGTTTTCGACTTTAGATGGGACTTGTCACGCAGCTTCATCATTTCCTTAACGGTGTAGGTTATCCAGGGGAGCGACTTTTCTTTAATTAAGACCCTTTTGATGGGTGCATGCAAATCAAATAGCGCCAAAACGTACTGATTAAACATTTCTACCATTGAGTTCACATCTTGAATGCTTTCAATATGTTCCCAGTCTATTTTATTTAAATCTTCATTAAAAAAATCAGGGAGGATGTCTTTAAGCGGTCTATATGTAATCCAATGCGGGATAGGCTTCTCTATTCTAAAACTTAATTCTACACTTATAATAGCGTGCTGTCCGAGTTCCGGTATGTGAGAAACTGAGTGCCCACACACACGGGCGTCAGTGCACGCAATATCAATTAGAGTTTCGCTATGATCTGTAAAATGGGTTGGCTCCTTAACAATCTGTCTAAGCTTGCAACAATGTAAAAAATTATTTAGGAGCTTGGTTTTGTTGTCAGATGGGTTCAGAACATTTATATTGAAGTCGCCCACCAGGAGAACCTTGTCCGCGTTGGTAAAAGAAGAAAGCGAGTCAGTGATAGCGTCCAGAAAAACATTTACATCAAGCCACGGCGGTCTGTATGCTGTGCCAATCACGACTGATTGCGAGTTGATGTTCAGTCTGAGCCACATTTGCTCGACTTGCGACGCAGGCGGGTGCGGCACGGTGCGCGCGCGCACTCCGCGGCGCAGGTAGAAACCCACGCCGCCCCCACGCCCGCCGCGCACCCCGGCCGGGCGCGGCACGTGCCGCAGTCGGTAGCCCGGGACTGTCGGCGCACGGCCTTCCTCACCCTGCCTGAGCCAAGTCTCATTTATTGCCATGATGTCCACGTCGACATTCTCCATAGCTACAAGAAACTCGTCATGGCGCGATCCCAGCGAACCCGCGTTAAACAAGCCAACTTTCAAATTTCTTGTCTTAATCATTTGTGATTCTATGCAATATTAAATGAAACAAAGATTCTAAACTGTAGCATGTAGATAATAAGTCAATAAAATGTGTGAGAAGTTTTGTGATAAGTAAGTGTAGATAATGATGTGTAGTGTTAAAAAACTGGAAAATATGCAGCTTACTATGGTGCGCAAAAACAAAACAAAGCTTAAGATATGTAAACAAAGCAACCAATATTACTTTAGTGAGGCTAACACTCACTCTTAATACATTAGTTGCACACCTGCTTCTCCAACAGTTAAACAAGATACTTATGAGAGTAATTTTGAGGGAGATTACTTGCATTCTGTCTACATAACACAACACTAAAACATAAAACAGAATATTCAAAAATCCTTTACGAGCAAACCAAAATAAAAATAAAATAAAACAGTAAATAAATAAGATGGTAATATTGTCTGGGCCAATAGAAATACGAAACAAGTTTATAGAAATCGTTTGGATGTACAAACCGGCCATTACCCAAAAATCCTACTGATATCGTCTTCACACCTAATTCGTTCGGCTTTGTGACCATCTTCTCTGCGAGCAAGTATTCTCCCTTCTTTTGTCCACACGTATTTCCATTTACTTTGGCTCCCTGCCTGACGGGCGCGATAAAATAACTGGCGGTTCGCTTGTGTTAGCCGTTCGTTAAACAATAGAACTCTTCAAAAATAGACGGCAAATCTGTCGTGATTGCTGCAATCGCTTGGATGTTTATTGTTTATACAACATCATGACGTAACATCACGCCTGTATGATCTGAGGGGGTACGCAGATGTGTACACCCAGATTTGGACAGTAAGATATTATGTAATGTTCCATTTATTGGGGATAAATAAAACCTATTATTTGTTTGGGAACAACTAAAAATGGAAAAATAAAAAACTTTTTTGCAAAAAATAAAACCGACTTCAAAAACACAAAAAAGATAAAAACACAAAAAAGTGAAAAATAAACTTCACAAGAAAAAGCAGCTTCTGAAGTCGGTGGCAAAGAAAACGAAATCAAACAAACAACATGTCACCGACTTCAGAAGCTGCTTTTTCTTGTGAAGTTTATTTTTCACTTTTTTGTGTTTTTCACTTTTTTGTGTTTTTGAAGTCTGTTTTATTTTTTGCAAAAAAGTTTTTTTAGCATTATTATTATTAGTAGTAAGATTTTGTATCATTCCATTTCATGTGCACGCATGCACATATTAGCTCATCCATCCACTCACGTATCTGCTTATTTACGACGTCTACAGTCAGAGTGACATATTTTGAATGGGGGCCTGGAGCTCTAAAATACTGGCCTAGGCTTAGTTTGGACTCCAGATCTCCTACAGATTACACAATTTGTCAAAATTTCTGTGTCTGACTGTTTTATGCTCACGTTGATATGTAATTTGTGGAGATAAATAAATATTTTATTATTATAATTATATTATAAATATGATCGTTTTAACTGTGCAATAGCTTGGAATTACATCTGTTATGTTGTAATTGATATTCTTAAATAAATAAATGTCTTCTTTTTTTTTTCATTGCCTCAAAATATTCTCTTTTGTGAAGTAAAATAATTAACACACTGCAAAGAATCCGACTAAAAACTAATAAAACCAAACAATTCTCACATGAACACATTTAAATCAATACTAAGTTATAATTTATCAACAAGTAAGCTGGTTTAATCAGTGGCGTCTTGGACGTGCCCTGCCTATATTACCGCGCAATTTGGTCCATTGACTGCGCCCAATGAAGTTGCTGCAGGCGACTTGGGAACTCCTTTGAGAACACCTGGCTAATACACTTGGTACATGCAGCAGTGCTAATGGAGTACCTGTATAGTTGCAAGATTTAGTTGGTTTTGAGTGAATTGTAACCAGAATAAACTTAGTTTTGTGTGCGGGTTAATATGTTAAGTTGATATAAAAATATGGAGTGAATGAAAAAATGGAGTGGAGAGGGAAGAATGGAAAAAAAAAACGTGTTGCGCCGACCCCAGTTGCCCCACACTAGGAATTTCTCCTGTATCGTGGGTGCGTTTACAAACATTGGAACTCACATACACAAACACACCCAGACCCGAAACAACTATCTGTAGGCCTTACAAATATTTGTCCAGTGCGGGGATCGAACCCGCGACACGCAGCGCAGCAGTCCAATCTCTCAGCCACTGCGCCAACCGTGCCGTCAAATAGAATGGGATAAGGGCAGGAAGATGATGATGATGATAGTATACAGGGTAGATTATTGGGAGACAGAAGACCGTACCTTCTCAGTTGGAGAGTAGTACTCAAGTATTACTTGGATGGATTTCGAAACTTGGAAAAAGTGCATGGAGCAATTGTCTTTTTTTCCCGATTTCATGATCGGTTCCATAGAAAGAGTTATTTATTTTTGTGAGTACTACATACCCATAAAGTATTTCCAACCTCATTCTATATAAATATACCCGTTTAAAAAGTCCTATAAAATCAACTTTTTGAAGTGACCTTCATTAGTTTATAGATATCCTATCTAATACCTAGGTCACGACAATCAACAAAAAATCCCAAAAATCTAACACTTCAAACGTCTATTGTCAAATTTTTTACAAAGACAACAATATAAAGCCTTGTTCAGACAGAATTTATGGGCCAATTACCGGCACACACCAGCCATTAGGCCATTCGCTTTTACATGCTAATCTGTTATTGATAGAGGGCAGCCCGTGTTAATTACGCCCCTTGGTTCGGTCGCGTGGTAGTGTGTGTGACACTCGTGACACTAAAAGTATTCCTGACCCAATTTTGGAGGGTGTTATTTTGCTAGTGGCAACATTTTTGTTGTTTGTTAAAAAAATATGGAGGAATATTGACGCACAAATGGTTATCACGTGTTCCGTACATCATAGCAAACCTTATCACACACGATTTTTCACTGCAATGCAATTAACAGCTTGGTCTTTTTCATGAAAAAGTCATTCATAGGATTAAATGAACTTAGAGCAATACAAACAATATTTTAATTAACATAGTACCAAACGCTGACGGGCAAATTGCAAAAAACGTAAGCAAATTGTATTTCGTGAGCTACTTTACTGCATCCTCCTTAAAATAAACCCACGCGCAAATTATTCAAACTCTGAACTACCCTTTAGCTTATCGAACACTTAAAAGGGCTTATTTCGATGTAATCCTTATTTATGAAGTGTACCTTAATACCTTCGTAAAAGAGATTATATTAATAGCTACCGTGGTCCGAACCGAAACTCTTTGAATTTTCACAATCAACAACTTATAATCTTCGTCATTATGCAGTCAAGATTCATCTAACTTAGTCGTTTTAAAACTTATCTAGTTTGCAGTTGCCGCCTCTTCTGTAGCTGTCCTGAATAATAGACAGGAAGAGAGAGAATAATAGAATGGATGACTGTGTGTGAAGAGATTTTAATATACAGTATTTTCACTTTTCACAACGGCAAACTTGCAGCGCTAGTACACATGATGATCAATATTATGAAAATAGTTATATAATTAATCATACTTCACTTAAAAAACTTTCATTTGTAGAGTTGGGTCCGCCAGTTTTAGTAGTGATTTTTTTTAAATGATTAATAAAAAATCTTATCTTAGTGTAAGCGTTTATTACCTAATATTTCAATAACCATCGTTCAATCATATACCTCATCCATCGTTTTCCATCAGCCATGAACAAAGTCAAGAGCATTTCGCAACAAAAAAATAAAATTAAAAAAGAAAACCACCGGACTCCTACCAAACTATTTTGCTTACTAAGCAACACAACGTCGCGATTTTTCCAGCAAATTACGTTAACGTAACTTTTTAACAACGTTCATCAATATTGTTTTTTGACCTTGTAAACTTTTTCAATTAGGGCAACGCTAACTTTCATACAAAAATTGTTAATGACGTTTTCGCAGCTGGGTAATTAATTAAAAGTATCATAAACTAGGACAAGGCACAGACTTTAGAAGATACCTACATACGTATGTTTAAAATAAGGAGAACAATTTTATACGCTGTGACATTTGTTTATAAATATTATATTACAGCATTATTAGCATTCATTTTGGTGTCATACAGGACCAATTTAGTTTAATTTGTCTTGTATATTTTTTTGTGGTTACCTTTTCTTGCTTTACAAAATCCATCAATCGTCTTTGTGGTTTTCCTCTTAAACCCATCCTCAGTCACAACAAGAATGTGGAAATAAATCTTTCATAATTCGCATTAAATAAAAAATCCTTCCCTTTAAAAGCATCTATCAGCAATTATCTCCCTTCATCCATTTACGTACTTATACGTATATTGTCGCACGGCTCTCCCCTCACAGTCTGAGAGTTATCGACGGCTCTTCAAGGTACTCCTGCCAAAAATAGTGACGTGCATGCCTCTGAACAAAGGCTATCATGTATCTCATGAGTGGAAGCTGCCCCTTAATGACTGGTGCTTAGTCTTGGTATGATATTTTGAGGATGAAAGAATATGATGTCAGTACGTTATATGATGATGTCATGTGATAGTCATATGCAAGTACGTCTCGTTAAAGACTTGTACGGTCGAAGTTATTAAGTATACAGTCAGCTAACTTGCAACAAAATTGCAATCAATATTGGCATTGTACTAGTATAATTATTAAGTTTTTTGCGTGTATACCAAATAGCTTGTTCGACTATACTACCACGTTCACTCACGGTCGACCACTTTATAACCTCTCAACCAAACTGCCTTACTTCGACCATTTTAGAAATAAAACCAAATTTATTACGACGTGACGGCATTTCTTCTTCGACGTCTGTCGAGTTATTAAAAATTGTTGTGAAGAGCCTTTAAACTAACAGATCTTCCAGTGTTTACCTATCCATTATAAAAGATGAATTGATCGATAAATAATTCGCAATCACTAAGTGACATTAATAGTGCATGAGCGGAAGCTGCATTTCATCCTGCTGAGATGAATCCCAAAGCGACATTGTCAACACTCTAAGGATATATTAACTGAACTGATATCAACCGAATGAATAATGTCTACTAATGACTTCAACAAATGTCATAGGCCCTGGTCACTATGTCAAGGGGGAAGCAACATGGAAGGGCCCGGCAAGGGCCGACGTCCGTCGGGGCTGCGGGTCGTTCGAAAGAGATACCGCGGCCTCGACACAAAGGGCTAAGAAGGAATATGGGTGGTTTTTAGTCAGTCTGACACTCCCTTCCGCCTTCCGCTCTGCCCAGAGCGGGAGGGGTTATTTCATGATTTCCCACCCCCCAGCCACCACCAGGACCAGGACGCCAGGGTAGTCCGCGAAATTAAGATTTTATTACATTTTTATACAATTTCCTGATCAGTTGTATGTTGAATAAAATATAATGCGCGACCGCAACTAATATGACTTTACTAAGTTTTACTTACTAAAATACGTGGCGCTATCACTCTAAAGTACCTAAATTCAATAACTGAAACGTATTGACAACGAATTTTCACACTAAAACTGAAACCCATTAGTAATTCATAAATAAACTACCCTCAAACCAAAAACCGTTTATTCGAAACAAAACAATTCCCACACAAATCACTCAATTCAATCAAAAGCCCCATTGACCGTTCATCAAATTTAAAATTCCGACATTGTCACTGTAGCCCACAATGACTCAGGGAGCCAGACTTCCAAAGACATTTGTTGCTGACCTTTACAGCTGAATAAATAATTTAAACTCGACTCAAGCCCCCCAGATTTAGTTAAACAAAGGTGGTCCAGTTAATAGGGTAATACATTTTGGTCAATTCTGCGATCCGTGAGAGGGCGAGGTTAGTTTCGGAGCGGAGAGGAAACTAATTGAGTGTGTTTAAATTAATGTTGGAACTTTGGTTGAGGTACTACTGTATGGACACAGTGTGTTGGTGAAAAAGTAAAAGGGTGGGTAATTAAAGAGAATAAAGTTTACATTGCCAGAAAGAAAAGATAGAACATTGTGTTTATTTGGCATTAATAATAAAACACCCCAGTATTATTTCTAGTCTAAGGATGTGAGAAACGTATAAATAAGCAAGAATAAAATATTTTTTTAGAAGATTTCTTGTCTGTGTACGTAAACTAAATGATTTTGTCGAGTCTAAGTTGGAAAAATTTAGAAATGATATCACGCCGCAATATTAAAAGGTAGTTTGAAAATTTTGACAAAATCAACAAAACCAATGTCGTGTGCTTTCATTGCGTTTTTAAAAACATACTATTAAAAACAATCACTACTTCACACCTACCCATAAAACTTCTCAAGGCCCTTAAAACGGTGTAATTTACAACACATTTCAAAGTCATTATTATCCGCGCCCTCTGTGACCACAGCCTAAGGACTGACCACGGCACTTAGCGAATTAAGCATGTCACAAGTTAATGTTTAATGGTTAATGCAGACGAGGGTAGGCATTAGGCCAAATTAGCCATGTCTGCTTAGATGGACGCGTTTCTATCCGGAGTTATGGCTGTATTACCCAGCTAGTTTTGTTCCCAGTCATTTGTTTAGAAGTATTATCAGAAATCGTCTGGTTTCGTATTAGCTGTCTTCAATTTCTGCGTTTCATAATTGACAAAAAAGCATTTTTGAGCATATTTCATTTAATTCCACAATTTTGACCAATGTTCTTTGCCGTAGAAATATGGAATGCTTTTAAAAATATGAATAATAAAAAATTATTTTAAAAATATTAAAAATATGAATTTCTTAGAAATCATCAAAAATTATTAAAACGACTGCCTCTGATCTAGGTCAGTCAGCGTTTGGTAGAAAGTGCAAGAGTTTCTGTTAAAAAAAATAACAACGACAAACAGTTAAACAAAAATCTGAATAAAAATACGTACTTATGGAATAAAAAAATACAAACAATTGTAAAACAGGTACCTACCTATCCTACATACATGCAATGTAAGCACGAGTGCATAACATCAATATTGTTCCTGCTAACTCCGGCAACTAACGTAAACATGCTTGTGCTACAAGTGTGTTAAGTTAACAAGAGCTCAGTCTGTCTTGTATCTATCGTTAGTCGAATATTGGTAGATATGAATATAGATTACAAAACAAACCACCAATAAGTAAACATGGCAACAGAAATAGGTATGCAGATTTGCATGCTACTTACAACAACTTTGCACACTATCAAAAAATTGTTTAACTGTCGAGTTTAAAGTGATCTATGAATGAGCGTTAAAATATTGTTATACCATTCTTTGTTTCTGCCGGTTTTCATAAAGAAACCCTGATCAAAAGTAAGACTTACCACCACATCATCTTTGAAACATAATTATTACCAATCCAAGAGACCCCATTGAATATTAAACCCCGTCTGCATAGATACACAACAAAATACAATTCGGTACTGTAATGTAATGCAGCTGTCCCAAGACTGCTCGGTTCTCTCATTTCTGAGCTGTCAAGTCGAAGAAGCGTTAAGCCAATACGGCAGAATCACACGACAGCTGTATTAGAATAGGATTCAGCTCGTTCGACTGTACCCAACCGGTCTGTCCTTGCCTTAAATGAGTTTGTATACGAATTATTTTACGTAGGTACTTACAAGTTATGCTGATATTCTATACAAGATTTAAACGAGTCCTTCACGAAACCGTCATCCAAACATTCTGTACATAAAACTACGCGAAAATAGTTGTTGGCAAATAACTTTTTGTGGGGTGATTTATTAAGTAATTATCGTAAATAATATTGATCAAGTTCTATTATGATTTGCACTCTGAATTTTGTTACTTTAGCAAATATGTTTTCTTTTCGAACATAAGCCGACAAGTTCATTGACCTCCATAACAATCCCGACAAAAGAAAGGAACAACAAATAACAAAGGCGTACAGCAAACCCGCGTAACAATATGACAACACAAAACTGCCACCATCAGTACATGTAAATATGAAGACGACGATCACGACTAAGGAAAACTTCACTTACAGACGATAACGTACAACTGTATCTGTGCCAGCCCCTACTTCCCATAAAATACTTGAGAAAATCCAAAATAAATGTTTTCGTCTAGCCACGTTGGCGTCACTCCTTCGTAAATCACATAAAAATATATCCTAGAGTGGCAGATTAAGTGATTCCTGCGAAAGTTGTTCGGCAAACAGGCGAATCCATTAAACTAAGCCCATCTGAAGAAAACTGTGTAATCTGTTTATACGTTTGCATAAAACTGTTAGTTGTGTGTGTGTGTTTGTGTGTGATTTGATACTAAAAGCTTGGGGAAATTAAAAGATAAGCTGCTAAGAGAGGGTGAAGATATGAATCTTAGTGAATGATGATGGCTTTATTTATTTTATGTACTATAGCACGTGTTTGTATCGGGTACGCATCCGTTGGTGTACTATCCTACAGCGACTCTCTACACAGAACCCCTGAGTTGTACATTCATAACAGATCTGTAAATACATAATTTTGAATTTCAATTTTATCTACTGAGAAGCAAACTGAAATCTGTATGCTAAAATTGATAACAAGCATAAAAAAGTTTGATCGCCAATATTTTTTTATCTCCCACATCCATTTTAACATAGAATACTTCTTTAAAATCAAATCAACATAAAAATACAGTAATATAATAAAAACTCATGAAAATAAAGCATGATAAGCGCTGTTCGCAAATCGATTGAATCGAATACGGAACCAATTTCGATTTCGAGCGAGGAAACCCACAACTCGTTACAACTCGACACATTACGCGAGTTAGAGTTTCATCGGGAATAGCTAAAAAATAAAAATTGTTTTTTTATAAACATATACACATTCACCTATATACTTTGTAACGGGAAGGTTTTTCACGAAAACCGAATACAATTTCAGTTCGCCAAAGCGTTACCCAAAGTTGGTATTATTAAATTTTTACGACAACAGACGCGCGATATTTATTTGTTTTTCCGCGTTGTTGGAGTAAAATATGTGCATGATTTGCTTAGTGACATGAAAATAGTTTCTTGAGGAGTATGGCCTTGGTTATTCATGAAAATTTATGTTTTGTAAACAACTTTATTTAACAAGACATACCCAAAACATTGTTAGGTTAATAAGATAAAACTGCACAACAGGGAGGTTTCCATTTTTTAAGTACTTAAAATTGTCTGAAAGTCGGCACAGTTTGAATGTTAAAGTAACTTATTATGACAAGTAGTCAGCCATGACGTGACGTCATGAAGCAGTAACGTAACATTATTGTTTTAATATTCATACATTTGGTTTTTTTATAATTCTTTTTTTTATATTTCTGCTTTATGACGTCATGCTAACCCCAAGAATATCGTTATTTTCATTTTAAAATTTGTTTCTTTTCGCATCACACTCAATTTATTTAAGCAACTAAACTTACAACATTGATCAAACAAGAAAAAGGTAAATAACAAAACATTCGTCCTCATTCCTATTTATTTATCAAATCCTTTATTATGCAAATACAAAATATGTACAGTAACAAGAAAAGGTAACGAGTGAGCTGAACGGATCGGATTCATTCTCAAATCCGCGTTTACAAATAATCGGATAATCCGATTCCCGTAAGGAATCGAGTTTTCGTTGCTCGCTACATTTAATAAACACAATGGAATGAGGATATTATTGTGCATTGCTTACGTTGAAATGACTGAGATAGGATCAGATGGAACTACGTAATGTGATAAATACACATAGGTATGGTGTTGCTTTCAACGGTTGTCGATTATTAAATTTATCTAAAAATGAGATCTGTCGAAGTAACGGAATACCATTCTTAGTGGTCTAAAGTCCTCTTCCAAGACGATAAGAAAATATTAAAAAACCAACGACAATAGGCTATAGTAGAAAAAAAACAGTTATTCTATTATATATTACTTTGACTTTGATTTGCATTTATGGGGAATGCAAAATGATAAACTGGACACGTAGTAACCGTATGTACGTCGATGTCCCATCCGTCTTGTCCATTGACTGTATATCCTCACTACATTATAAAAAACAAAGTCCTTCACCGCGTCTGTCTGTCTATCACTCTGGTCGTGATAAACTCTAAAACTGCTACACCGATTTTCATACTGTGTTTTTCACACCAATGGATAGAGTGGATCTCGAGGAAGGTTGTATTATTGTTATAATTTACCGACACCCACGCGGGCCAAGCCGCGGACATAAGCTTCATGTTTATATATTACTACAAGACTTTTGATTGCAAGGCATCTCATACCACAGAAAAACTAGCAAAGACTTTGAAAGAAAAAAGAAAGGCACAATGTAACTTCATCTAGTAAGAACCTTCTGATTACTGATACAGAGGAAAACAAAGTTAGCAAATCACTGAAGAGATCTTTTCCGAACAACTATTTGGCACCCGTATGTTTATTTTTTCTATCTACCTTTATCTTTTTTCGATTTACCTAATTTTAGATAGTTTAATTTTAACCGAAATCTATTAAAGAAGGTTTTGTATTCCTCCAGTATCTTTGTTGTTTTCATCTGTTTTCACCGATTTCTCCGTGAAAAACACTTAAATTGCAACAAATATTTAAAAATAATATTAAATATTTGTTGCAATTTAAGTGTTTTTTTATTTGGTATGTTGGTACGGTGTGTTTTTTATAAAAGTCACCGACTTTCCAAGGTAAAGTTTTTTTCCACTTTCTGTGTTTTCTTTTCGGAAGGCGGTTATGTTCTTTGGAAAAAAGGTTTTCCTTTCATACTACAATAAACATGTCCCTATTACATGGGACATAAACATAACTGGCGAAATGTGGGTGTTGTATTAGGTACACCTCTGCCTAACCCTTCGGGGATTACAGGCGTGATGTTATGTTATGTTACTACAATAAAATTAGTGAATATTCAAACGAGAATATTAAGGCCAATAAGTCACAATCTCAAACAACAAATCAATAAGTTTCCTATGTTAGACTGGAATCCATTTTAACATTCGTACGGCCAAACTTAGTCCCAGGGGTAATCACAATATGGTAAACTAGTTGCGTAGTTTGTGTCCAAACCCTTACAGGGGCCCTCAACATAGTTCACAGGTCAATTTTCTTGTTAAAACATTCCTGTAGTAATTTCTAAGTGGGTATCCTATTGTCGGAATCAGTTTCCAAGTGCTGTATAATTTGGTGGCCATCTTGGAAAGTTTATATGGCATTGTGTAAAGTTAAACTAATTCTGTAATGTAAATTGCGATTGTTGGAATGTATCGGTTTGTTAATATTGAGGTTATAGTTAATGTCTTTGAATATTAATTGATATTCCAATCTTGGAAAGTAAGAGGTAATTTTGACATCATATTTCGTATTTATATTTTCTACCCTCGTAATAACCCCTTTGTTATTTTAGAAAAAAACCCTTGAAAAGTAATGTAAAGAATTCACTATTGTATTTATAAGGACTTCTTATAAGCCCTCAACAACAAATTAATTTTTATTTCCCCCAATTACAAATCAACTTCAAACAGGCACGAAATCCTGCATTCAAAAAAAGAAGCATTCATAAATAAAATAAAAACACAGAGAAATTCCATTCTAATGTCAAATAAAAAACCAGTAGCATTATTATAAACCGCGCGCCCATTCCAGAGAGTTACGACACGTCTCCCTTTGAACGAAGAAAACAATTTCATACCGTAAATTTCACTTTAAAACTATGTTTGAAAGTTCTAATATCGAAATGCACTTTATCTATGAAAGACTTTGAATGCTCGAGGCGAGAGGGTGCACATCAAAGATGTCGTCGCGAAGCCGCGGTAGGGTTAACTTCCATCTAGCGAAATGTAACTTTAACTTCTTACAAATATGATACAAATTCTTTTGTCACATGTAGTGGGATGTGTAGCATTTTGATGAGGGTTGTTTTATAAGGGGTTAGCTTCGGTTTTTGCTGGATACCTTAGGCGTAATAAAGCCAATAAACTTGATAGCCTTATCTTAAACGGCGTGGTGTGACACAGCGCGTGATGGAAGGAGATGCCATACGATTTATTATGGGGACTTATAATGTATGCTTCGTTGACATAATTAACTTTGATAAGTGGTTTTGCAGTTAAGAATATGCGCTTAATCGCTTAACGCCTACTGTAAGGTGGTGATTATAAGTTTAGTTATTTCATAACAAATTTAATAGCATACTTATAAGGAAGAGATAGAACAAGAGAATGATGATGATGATGTAGAGCCTATATATACTTATCTTTGGAAAAGTATGTGCCGTGGTACTATACATAATTATATGGTACCATAATTATTGAACTAGTTCCGATTTAAAAATATACTAATACTAATTACTGTAGTCTAATATTGTGTGTATACTAATATTGTGTGTTAACTAATATTGTGTGTATTGTGGACACAATATTCGTCACATTATTCATAAATTAGTCAGTCATTCATTCTGATGAATGACCAATTTAGTTAAATACGTCACTAAGAGATGCTCTTCTTATAATCTTCTTCCTCCTCGTGTAACTGGCACGGTAATTTTAGTAATATTTTGTTGGTCCAGAATTTTCCTTCGTTCTTATAATTCTCTCATAGTACTGCTGTTTTTTTGTAGCAACCATTGTAATGACGTTACATAGCCTATAGCCAGCGGTGATTTAGACGCTTCAAACAATACCTCTCTTGACAAATTATGATTATACCTATCTATTTTAGAAATTACGATTGAACAGTTTTTGAACTGACATGATCATTAAACATGATTAAACATATTTATATTCTTATCCATGTACCTACAAGTACATTCCAGCTAAAATCATAACCCTTCTTTTTGCTTTGCCAAAGTCGGGTAAAAAGTTTCGTCTTACATCTTTCTTATCCGTTGAACATACTCTAATTTAAACTCTTATCGCATTCAATAAGATACAATTCTCCACATCAATAGACAAAATTACTTACCTCAAGGTATTTCAGAAGCAAGATTATAGGGCACGTTGCAAAGAACTTTTGCCTAAAACTTCAGACTCGCACAATGGTGGACGAAAAAGCGGGGCGCGGAAGAATTTCCACAAAACAAGACTCCGGTTCTCTTTTGTTTCGCTCGAGATTCACATGGGGAGTTTGTAACAGTACGTACCTGAAACAGAAAAGAAACGTTAGTTTGTACTCGGCTGATTCATTTCGGAAATGAGGTCAGTGAATTAAAGGTTGTGTAAATAGATTTTAGGTTTGAAACCTTTTTTAATCGTGTTTCTTATCTAGATAGCGTACATAAGCGAATAACTTACTTTTAAAACAGAAATCTATTGCTCATATCATCAAAAGTAAACTCTACCTACTTAGGGTAGGGTTTATTTTTGAATTCCTTACATTCTTATTTAGGACAAACATTCTTAGTTGACGCTTCTCGTGACCCAAGGGCTGGCTTTTATCTTGGCCAGAGGCTAAGTGTTGCCATACAACGTGGTAATGCCGCCAGTCTTTTGGTCACATTACCGGCTGACAGCGTTGAGGAGCAATTTTTTAATGCCCTTTTATAGTTTCTTGTTAGTTTATTTATTATTTTTAAATTAATGTACATAGTTAGTTAACTCTACTTTAAATAAATATTAGTCTGGACAAACAGTTTTAAGTATTTTAATGTTGAAGAAGTCGTCCAGAAATCAGCTATGTTAGTTTTTTATTATTCAATTTTGTTTACTTAGTGAAAATCAGCTTTCTGACGTTAGCACTCAAATGCAAATATCCTTTTCATAGAAAGCCCCTGCCATTTCATATAATGTTCACGGTATTTTACACGAAGAACTTCGTAATTTTTTCTTGTGAAATTTAACAGTTTTACAGTTGTAAAGCTAGACAGCTTGCAAGTTGCAACTGTGTAAAAAACAATGACAAGACATCACTACTAACCCGACCTAGACTAAAGAATATGTCTAGCTGACAGTTCAATGCAGGTTACCCATTCCACGAGGAAATTCAATAAAGACTCTGACGAGTTGAGCCTTGACGTAGCAGGAAAACGTTACGTTCAAATAGCTAGAAATTAACCTAAATAATTTGCAAGGGGTCTAGAGTTGCATTATAATTACTTATGTGCACGCGACCTGGGCAACTTTTGTAGCGGGAACATGTGGTAACGGTTGCTTATGTACCCACTTGCATGGTACGTGGGTTGGGGAGTAGGGGGTGCGACTGCTGAAGACGAAGTCTTGAGCCCGATTCCCAGGTCGGGCGAAGTATAATTGGGTTTCTATATCAGAAATTTCTCAGTAGCAGCCACTGGAGCATTCCCTCTCATAGAGAGGAAGCTGTATCCCAACTGGGGGAAATTTTATATGCTATACTTTTATCAATATTGATTGGCACAAGAAAAGAGAGGCCTATACCCAGCAGTGGGTGAGTTCGGGCTGTGGATGATGATGATACTTTTATCCCAGTAACGCAGACGAAACCGTATTCAAAAGCTAGTATGAAATAAAATGTTAAATGCCTATATTATTCAAATAAAATTGACATACCTAAATTGATCGTAAATTATCTTTAAAATAAAACTAGATTCCAAAACTATCAATAACTTTTCCATTAACAAAATGAAGACCTCACTGCACACACGTCAATCAAGTAAACTACCATTAATTTTAATTCAAATTACTTAATGTATGAACTCATTTTCTGCAATTACTTAACTATACGTATACAGGGTGTATATATGTACATTAAACCACGACCAAGCTATACCGTCTAGTTGGCATGAAAGCAACCATCACTCAAAAATAGGTAAAAAAATGTCGTCCTTTTTTCAAATTCAAAAAATCATTCATTTTCATCTTTTAATTCTTGTCACACCACAAGACTAGCACTAATCAACTGAAGCAACTTCATTAACTGTTGAAAATTAATGAAGTTATACGATTCCTCAATATATTTGAATATATTGAGGAATCGTTACTAGATATGACTACGCAGTGACAATGATACGCATAATACGCAGTAAACAGGTAGAGTTTTCTATAATTCTAGTAGGTACCCACACTGAAAATATTGATTGCAATTTTGTTTTATAAAGCGTTTCGCATGCGAATGATGTCAAACGCTGTATCGTTTGGCATCAGTCTCTAAATGTATATCTGTATAATCCTAAAAGTAAATTCAAGTTAGCTGGCTGTATACTTATTAGCTTGTTGGACTGTACCATAATGTAAACAAATTAGTTTCCAGATATGTCACATTAGCGGTTTGCATTTCTAACTCACACCCTGTATAGACGTAATGTGAAGGCAATATTTTCATCATTAATCTATTAGACTGATTGTGATCAATTGGCTAATCAATCTCAATGATTAGGTAATTGTGAAATCTATATCTAGATATAAACAGATGATATGCATTAATTAATATTGAAAAATGATATTAACGGTTGTGTCAAATCTATTTCGTTTTTCATTACAATTTATATTTTAAGCGTTGTGAGAAGTTGGAACTTTGAACCCCAATACGAGTATCTCTGTAACTATACGGTTCATTTTTAGTCTAGAATAGAAACAAGATACCGCAATGACGAGTAAAACAAGAGGTTTTCGGCTTCGTGTTAGGCTATTTTTACCCGACTGCAAGGAAAGGGTAATGTTTTTACAATCTCTAGTAGACAAAGGTACAAAAAGCATTTATTTTTAGCAAACACAGTGACATTAAAAATTATTGGCCCTTTCAAAAACAAATACAATGGTGGTACCTATATTCTTAACATTGTTCTATTTCCAAAATGCCTTCTGCAGAACCAAAAACAGCTTTTGATCGTTTCTTGACGTTAAACATTATTTTTCAAGATTACAACTAGTCAGAACTAAAAAAATAATTTACCTAGCTTTATCTGAAACTACACAAACCTAATGTCAAAGACAAACGAATGAACGTGTCACATACGTCACCCACCATCTAATTCTCGTTCTCATTCGCCCATTACTCGGGACCCAAAACATCACATATTATTCTAATGACATAAAACAATTTCAGGACTAATTTAATTTCCAACAATGGCTTCGCAGTGTGAGTACTAAAACAAAAACGCCTGGATCTTTTAATTGCACTAATTAACTGCCGGCGTCACGTACAAATTAAGATGGCGAAGAAAAATTCAAGTGAATGAACGAGTGAATGAGCCAGTGAACGAACGAGAACGTTAATTGAGGTCATTATGGAACGAGGATGCACTAGACCGCGCTGGTTTGTTATTTGAATATTATATTATGAGAGGAAGGGTTCATGGGATTGTCGAGTAGTCGTTGACTTGATTAGATTATGTGCCTTCGTCAAGCTACGATAAACTTCTTTTTTTTAAAGATATTTTTTAGTTTATTTATCGTCACTGTTTTTTGTTATCCGTCTTATTCAGGTATATACTCTGCTAGTGTTATGGGCACCAAAATGTCTTACCCACTGGTTCAAGTCAATAGTATAAGTACTTTCCTTGAGATTACACAAGTTTATACTGTGGAAAATACATTTACTTACAAAATAATTGACAATGAAATAGCTCTGTAGTTTTTCTGAGTAAAAGCAATGTCAAGATTTTATGCAATCAAGTCTTTGTAAAACTTATTTTGGATTTAATTAGAACGACTGCCAACAATTAAATTACTAGGGAAATACATATATCAGAAAATGCACAACATAAAGCCCATTTATTACATTTTAGGACACATTCGAACCTTTGACAGCAGTTAAAAGCACGTATTGGTACCACGAAAATCATTAATAATTGTTGCCAAAATTAATAATTTTCGCTTTGATTACTTCAACAGAACAACAGCTACCTTTGCCTATATTAATATTTGAATGTTATCACTTCACTGCTTAATCATTTTCATTATCTTAATCAGTAACCAGCAGTGAAAATAAAGAACCCGTTTATATGATAACTACTGCTATGTACTAGGCTTCCAGAAATTCAAAGAGCCAGTTCATTGCAATAGTTAGTGTGATTTCTGCATACTTCCACGGTTTCACTCGCCACTTCAGGTGTCAGACGACAATGAGTTTACGACCACCTCGGTGTTGTAATCTGACACTTTATAAAGCCCCGGTACTGCATGTGTTGCATGTGAACTATTTATTTGTTGCATAAATGTTGCTACAGTTTAATTTGTTGCATTGTACGGTATTAAAACGACAACTTTATTAAAGGTTTGTGTAATATGCAGGGTCTACGGCGAATGTTTGTTCTTCTCTGGATTTCTTGGTAAAATTGTAACTACTTGATGCACGTTTTTAAATGCAACTATATTACAGTATACAAAATAATCCTCTTTACATAAAAGACTCTCATAACTTAGGTTTTTCGAGCATTCAACCGGAGATACCAGCTCGCGGGTCGCAAATCTGTACTAAACATCGGTAGAAGCACGCGATGCTTAGCCTAGGGTCATCGCTATCTAGACAGCCTAGATCTAGTTAACTGGGTGCATTTACCGAAACAAACTGGGTATCTTATATTATATAACTCAACGTAAACACGCGGGGGGGAAGGCAAAGAACTGATGGATGGACCGTGTGAAAGATGATATGACTGGAAAGGAGATGACTATTGAAATTACGACTAATAGAAAAAGAAATGGGTGAAAAAGACATCCTACAGGGCAAAAAAAGGATTTTCATAAACATTAAATTGAGTTATGCAGATCAGATAGGCAGTCGCTCCAAAGAAAATACTGGTATTCAGTTGCGTCCAACAAAGTTGGGAGTAGGCTACATAGATGATGATGTTTTTATGGTTTTACGTTTATCTACTCCAAACATTTAGGTCCGTCGTGTTTAAGGATCTTTGTTTTGTAAAATCGGGTAAATTTTATAAAACCACGAAACTGTTATCACTAATCCACTTGAGTGTAACTAGTGTATACGGTTACTCGCGTGCTTTTAATTTAGGGTTGCCATTTTCAGGAAAACTACCACATAATAGCCGATTATTAAAAGCCCTGGTTAAATCCACAAGAAGACAGGCAACCCTGAAATATGCTCGTGCATAAACCCAAAAAATACACCACATTAAGTAGACCTTACTTTATGTTTTATTATAAAATATTCCCTCCAAGTCTTTAAGTTTTTAATACCACAGCAAAGGAAATATTCAGTGCAATAACCACAAATCTGCAGCCTTGTGTATTCACGAACCTCGCTTTCTTGTTTCTATATTTATTCCAACATTCAAATTATTTATAGCAAAGCATAAAGGAACAAAAATGCATAGAGCCGATTATTTCCATTTTTATTTGATGTTGGTATTAAAAATAGGAATAATATCGACCACTTAGAATTCAGATCAGGTCTAAGGGTCGCCGTAGGGAAATAAGTTTCTGGGATGATCTCATACAACCGCCTACACGAGCCTGTCAATATAAACTGTTGTATTTGTGTAATGTATTTTCATCTTTCTCTTTCATTCCCCATACTTCTTCCTTTGTCTTTCAATGAATCAGTCCGACTGCATAGAATACCGATGAAGTGATGAGGTACTTCCTTGCGTATAAATAGCCTAAATAAACCGTTATTAAAAATAAATAGTGTAGTAACTTAGTTACACTTTAAACTCCACACATTTTTATTCTCGTGTGCCTAACCTGGTGTCAGAGTTTTTATGCTGCACAATGTCCTCTTTTTTTTTTGGGTGGTGGGAAATCATCAAATGACTCCTCCCGCTCTGAGCAGAGCGGTAGGGAGTGTCAGACTTCTACTGACTAAAAACCAGCCATGTTCCTTCTAAGCCCTTTGTGCCGAGGCCGCGGTATCTCTTGCGAACAACCCGCAGCCCCGACGGGGCCCATTGGCCTCTGACTTAGCTTTACATGCCATCGAGAAATATCCGTCAGGCATTCTGGTTCCCTCATGACGTTTTCCTTCACTGAAGAAAGTGATAATTATTAACTTAAGCAATATATATGAAAAATCATAGGTTCATTCAATCATTTGGCAGCCCACCGGTCAGAAATAGCGTTACGTGATCATCTTAAACGCTGCTCATTGGTGCAACTTGCATATGCATATATATCTAGATATCAAATATATCATATATATTTCTGGATATCTAGAATAGTCCCATATTTATAATCATAATCTCCTTTATCCATCTATCTGAAATATCAAATCCAATTTCACGACAATGCCGTGCCATTCCTGACGCAAAACCATTATCATTAGGAACATCAGTTCTTTGTTTAGCTAGACAAGAATAGAATAGAATAATGGTACATTAACGTCTTGTAAATAGAGTTATGATCTTAGATACGTGTATAGAAAGGCATACAAATATTAGAACATGTTAAACGTAAAATAACAATTTATGATTCGTCTATTCATACTATCTTCTCTGTCTTCGGTCTCTCAAGAATTAATAATAGATGGCTACAAAATATATCAAGTAAACTACTTTGCAGAATTCAGTAGCCGGATCAATTAGCTTTTATCAATAAATTATTTTACACATGAAACAATTTATGCAATTAGATTTTTTTTAAAGGGGATGCACTTCAAAAAAAAATTGTCATTACAAGTAATCTAGTTATTAAACTATTTTTTTGGCATAATGACCGTTGTCGTGAGGTATTCTTAATCTTGTAAAGTTTCGACGAGTATTTACAATGGACAGGTGGTATGTCGGCCGATCCACACTTTTCGTGTGACAAAGGCTCGATCCACACTATTCGCGTGACAAAGCCTCGAGCCACGTCACTGTCAACCGCGTGTTTAATATCGAATTACCCAACGCCTGGGTCTGTCTAAAGTCTAAATAATGTACTAGATAATTCAGCTGAATTACGGCGTGGCTTTTATAATTTGTTTCTTGGTAAACTTTTAGTAGGTTTTAGCTTTTAGTTAAGTGGGTAATTATTTTAGGAAAAAGGTGAGTGAGGTTTAAATGCAAGATTTGAATACCTACTCGTACCACAACATTTATAGAAAATAGGGTAGTTGACTGACTAAAAAAATATGATTCTGTTTAGATTATTTTCCGTCGGTTAGATTATCGAAAAATATTGGATACGTGTTTTTTGTTTTATCAAATTAATAAAAACTGACGAAGATAAAACGTGTCAAAGATTGTGAGTGGGGGCTGGTGACGTCACTTTCTGGTAAAAAACGTAGCTATCTGTTATGTCGCGCAAATTTTCGAAGCACTGTATCGTCTTCATTTATTGTTTACTTGAAAAAAGAAAAAATACATGTCCAATATTTTTTGGAAATCTATCTGACGGACTAATTAGATTTTTTTTGTCAACTACCCTATTGGTGGTAAATGATATTACTAGACACAATAGCCGAGAAAAATATAACATTGTTCTATTATTTTCTGGGTTGAGGTTTGTGTATTAATTTTATGTTTATAGAAGGATCGCATATTTATAAAAGTACATAGCTGTAGTGGTTAGTGAAACCCTAAAAATACAAGAACGAGCAAAATAAATCAGTTTCGACAAAATACAACATTAAATACAATCAGTAGAAACACGACCCGATCGACATCGAGTGACGGACATGACACATTTAGGTCATTCCTCCGCACGAAAAACCTGTCACCTAACAAAAACTCATTAAAACAGGATAAACCATTATTACGATGTTTGATCCTAAAAGTTTTATTATCTCAGAACAAAAGTTGACGATCCAATGCATTTCATTAACAAAGAAACCAAAGAGAATACGTAATTAGAAAAAAAACCCTGCGAATTGTGTTTCTTACTTATCTTTCTTTCTTTAAAATTCTGTTAAGAAAAAATGCAGTTGTGAAAAGCTCTAGCTTAAGAGAACAGGAATTTAATATTTTCTTATATTATGACTTTTTCTGTAAAGAACTATATTATACAGGTTATTAGAATATTAATCTCCTTTAGTAAAGAAAATGAAAAGATGTTGTTAGTAACGTTGGTAAAGCTAAATCTTAATCATCTCATGTCATGTCAGGGATGTGTTTAACATTAGAACTAAATGCATGTTTTTTACATCTTTATCGAATCAGATTTTTTTTTTTAAGGGTGGGATATCATCAAATGGTGGAGCGGAAGTGTCAGACTTCTACTGACTAAAAACCACCCATGTTCCTTCATAGTACTTTGTGTTTCGGGGCCGCGAGATCTTTTTCGAACAACCCGCTGCTATCGAAACAGCCTTAAGTTTACTAATGGACTACTGAAAATTTGTCTAAAAATATTTTACAGGTCATAAAATATCGAATATTTTGAAGCGAAATCAAATGATTTGACAGGAATCAAATCATTTGATTTGTGGAAAGCAATTGACAGCAGTAAGCTACTCGTAGTAATACTCGTGCAATGCAGGCACATCATGAAGACAAGAGCGTGTTTGATATAATTTGGTAGTTAAATTACCAATATAATAAACTTATATTCTTCATTGCATTATTTTCGAATCAACTTCAAGATATCTACTACTAAGTCTCCATGAAGAATAATCTTGAAATCACACAGAAAATAATATTATACACATCATCAAATCTTTTCACGCTCTTGCCCAATAACGTCATTTACCAAAACCAGTGATTTACTAACAGCAAGAGTGACATTAGTAACTTCACCCTTAGTAACAGTAATGAACGTGCAATGCAGTCACGTCATGACGACAGGAGCGTGTCTAATATCATATTACCCGCGCCTGCTAGCTCCCACCAAATTATAATATGATAATGGCTAGACACCGAGATCGGTACTTCGGTATAATGCATGCCGTAACTGGCTTAACTTTCGGATAAAGCTCTGGTTAATGGGTCAGGTTCGTGGAATTGCTGGGGAGTTAGGCAAAAATTGGTTTGGAGCGAGAATGGTTTGAAAAAGACAGTTTGTGTCTTGAGAAAAAGGAAGTGATTTTAGAAAAGTGTAACTGGATCCCTGTCGTAATGTGTGTGAATAAAAAACGATATATTATATTCGGGAAAACTAGTAGCGTTGTTTATAAACATTCTAACTTCGGGTGCCTCTCAACAAAAGTCACATAAAACCAACATAGCCTATGAACCATGAAATTTTGACCGCAAACAAGGTTGTTTATTTCAGGCATTATAATTCTTTCACAAGTTACTATTATCACTGCAAACTAAAATAAAAACCAGAGAAAGAGACATGCAGGTCTTAAAAAAAAGCTCAGTACTACTACAATGGTAATAACACAGTTGGTACAACAATTGTTATCCTGTACTTACACTAAGAAGCGAATTTGGATTAAAGCCAAAAGCACCAAATGGAACCGAATTTTTGTCACAATAATTGTTCATTACGGCTTGTTAATTTAACTTTGTACAGCGGTACTTGAATACTTTTAATTACGGTGCTATATTTTTCAGACAGTGGCGTAATGGGTGAGCAATTGGATTTGTGCTCGTATTCTTGCCATTTATGTTGGGGTCAGCTTCCAGTCTAACCAGATGCAACTGAATTATGTTATTAACCCGGGAACCTGCTTATTTGACTTCTTTAACTCAGTTACTGGGTTATGCATGAATCACATATTTCGGTGTTCTTCTTCTTAAGTGGTTAGTGCCTAGTGCCTAGCCTCGTGTAGTGGCTTTTTAATTTTTTTTTCAGATCCTACTAATATTATAAACGCGAAAGTTTGTTTGTATGGATGGACGGATAGATGGATGTTTGTTGCTATTTCACGCAAAAACTACTGAACGGATTTGGATAAAATTTAGTACACAGATAGTTTATAACCTGGATTAACACATAGGATAGTTTTTATCCCGATTTTATGTTCCCGTGGGATAATATTCGAGTTGTAGCGGGCGAAGCCGCTGGCAACAGCTAGTTTTAAATAATATAAAAAAAATCGGTAACTGGTGTAAAAATAAGTTCATACAGACGAACAGATCATTTTATAGAATTTTAGTCGTACTAAATTGGACCTGCTGTTTCCATAAATTCTCTATCAACAGAATAATGTTCGTCGCAGGTGCAACTATTTCCCATTGAACTGGGTTCGGATCTTCTTGGAAAACCACTTTGAGGGAACTAGTAAACCAAGTTCAGGTTATTGGAATTGGAGAGTAGGATAACGCTTCATTTGAATTCATGTTTCGATTTATTGGCTTAAGACTTTAAGCCAATATTAAATTAGACCGATGTTGATTTGCACTGCAGCTCGCAGTTTATAGCGATGCTCAAGGATCTTAAGTTTGCTGTGGGTTATTTGAAAGAGACACCGCGGCCTCGGGCACAAAGGGCTAACAAAGAACATGGGTGGTTTTTAGTCAGTTGAAGTCTGACACTCCCTTCCACTCCGCCCAGAGTGGGAGGAGTCATTTGATGATTTTCAACCTTCGAAAAAAAAATCTTAAGTCATTGGATCACCAAAGCAGTGATAGCTTAGTGGAGTGCCGTTGCACTGCCAACTCATAGGTCTCGTTCGAACCCAAGACATTTCGGATTCATATGTGTATTGTGTCGGAGTTCCGTATGGTGTCGGACGTAAAGAATAGCACCATCCCATATCTTCCTGTGGGTGTCGTAAGAGGCGACTAAGGGACTTACCAGAGAATGGGCAGCAGCGTTCTCTATGCCTTTTTGGAACGAAGTTCCTTATCGCGCGTTGTGAAAGGGGGCTAGACGGAAAAAATTCTTACGAAAAGTTGTTACGACACTTTTTGCTACAGTAAGCTATTGAAAGCTGTGCGGCGTCGCATGTTTCTCTGTCTGTCTCTCTCTCTCTCTTATAGAAAGCAAGCCAGATATTTTCATTTCTACACCTCTGAAGTTTTTTTTTTCCAGCAGTGGACGTCATATGGCTGAAATGATGATGATGATGCGTATTATATTAAAAGTTGATTCGGAGAAGGGAAACATTGTGAGGAAACCAGCATGTCTGAGAGAAATTTCTCGACAGCATATAAAGCAAAGACCGAGGTGGATGGCATAAGAAGCCAGGTTAGGCACTAATCACATGATAAAGAAGACCAATGCTTGACTGACTTCCTCTCATCCTATCTAGTCAGACAAAATCTGAAGTAAGAAGATAGTACTGCAACGGAGCTATTTTTTCGGAGGGTGGGAAATCATCAAATAACTCCTCCCGCTCTGGGCGGAGCGGTAGGGAGTGTCAGACTTCTACTGACTAAAAACCATCCATGTTCCTTCTTAACCCTTTGTGTCCGAGGCCGCGGTATCTCTTTCGAACAACCCGCAGCCCCGACGGGCCCCGCAGCCCAGACGGGGAGTCCAGCTAAATGTAATTGGGTTTTTTCATCAGGAATATCACAGTAGCAGTGGCGGTATCTAGATTTGTGCCCAGTTGATGGCAATTGGCTCGCCCCCTTTTAAATGTGGGTGTATTATTGAGTACAGTCACGAGCATAAATATGTATACACTTGTTAAATTTCAATCGCAAATATCTCGTGAAATAACGATTACAACTTTGAGATATGACCTAAATCATGATAATATGGGTTCTAAAATATTAGTTTTGTTACGTAAGATGAAAGTGATATCAATACACTAGGCGAAAATAGCTTCTAAACGTTACTAAGTGTATATACACACATCAACACTGTCTAGGGATATTTTGGATTTACTCAATTTACTCAAAATGTATTAAAAATAGCATACAACAGAATATATTTTTATAAAGCCCATTTATCAGACTACACTCCAGAATAAAAGAAAACAATGTTTTTTGCGTAAACAAATTTTTATTCAATAAAGAAAAAACATGAAATAATGGTAAAACTAACAACGAATGTGTTTCTCAAGAAAAATTTACAAATAAGGAAAAAATAATTTGTTTTTAACAGTTCTGTGAAAAATCAGTAGTCAGTAAAACCACCCATGACGTTAATAACGGTCCTGCAACGGTTTTTCATGCTTTGGATTAAGTTATCCAAGTCTTGCTGCGGTATATTGTCCCATGTCCGGCTAAGATGCAAAAAAAGTTGCTCTTCCGTCGCAACGTTTGCAGGGAAATTCCTCAAAGCCCTTCTTTGGAGCATGTCCCACGCGTGTTCTATGGGGTTTAGGTCAGGCGATTGAGCGGGCCAGCCTAAGACCGATACGTCGTGCTCCTGCAACCAGCTCGTCACCACTCTCGCTGTGTGCGGACGGTCGTTATCGTGCATGAGCGTGAATTCTTGGCCCATTTGTAGTCGATGGGGGTAGATTATTGGTACTAGCACCTCGTTACGGTATTTTTCAGCCGTCATGGTGTTTCTGATCCAAACGAGGTCTGTTCTTCCACCAACACGAATTCCCGCCCAAACCATAATTGTCCCGCCGTGGTATGAATGGACTTCCTGAGGATGTTGCAGACGGCTCTCACGACCAGGAACTCGCCAAACACGCACTCTACGTGTATCGGGATGAAAACCGAACCGGGACTCATCGGTAAACAGCACTACAGACCACTGGTTTTCTTCCCAGAGCAAATGTTCACGAGCCCACTCTAGTCGTCGTCCACGATTTCCTCGGCGTAGTGCTGGAGTACGAAGCGGTCTGCGAACATGAAGGTTAGCTTCGTGCAGCCTTCTCCTCACAGTTTGGTCACTCACAAGCAACTGGTGCTCTGACTGGAGCCTCTGAACCAACTGCATGGCCGTAACATTTGGTTGTCTTCTCGCGGCAACTTGCAAAAATAGGTCTTGTCGTTGAGTGGTTATGCGCTTCCCGCCTGGGTGTCTTTCAGCCACTTCACCAGTAGCACGATAACGTGACCATAACCTTGATATCACGTTTTGTCTTGTTCCAAACTCCTCAGCAATACTCCGTTGAGTAGCCCCAGCTTGGAGCATGCCTACTGCCCTTAACATTTCTTCTCTAGTTAAATAGCGCCGCTGCATGATGCACACAATAACATCAATTCGGAATTAACCGATAACTTGTTATAAAACTTAAATTGGACACAAAAAAATATCCACAAACTACTGTAGGTAAATGAAACCTTCGGACTTCGCTACCATTATGCCGCGTAAATCTTTTGTTTTAATGTATTTTTTCAAATTCAAATTTAGAATCGTTCAAAAAGGCTTACAAAATAAACTTTCTTCAAAAGAATTTAAAAGTGGCCAGTATTTTTTGAGTTTAAGAACTTTATACAAAATATCCTTAGACGGTGTTGATGTGTGTATATTGGTGCTGCTGATACCTCTGCCTAACTCTTCAAGGATTCCAGTTGTGTATTGATGATATGTAACTTCTACAATCTCTACATAGTTCATAAATGGCTATTAAAAGTGAAAACAAGAAAATTAGCGATTCAATTAGTTGGCATACCTCCACACCCTTGTAACCCTGTTACATTAATTACGTAACTATGATGCAACAGCAGTATTTACTACTAAACAGCTGTTGATGCGTATCTTTTTAAGGCACCAGTCGCTTACACAATCTTAAGAAAACATTTGAACCTGCCTTATAAATTACACCTTTTATCACAGCTATAGAAAATTCAATCGTAACAAAATGGAGTTAAGTAGAAAATTAGGTGTAATAGAAAGACATGTATTACCAAATATAGGAATTGTCGCATTTCACTCGACCAACAAACAAGGTAATGAATGTAATCGAATACATACTAACTTAACACTCGGACCGAGTAAGAGGGCAAATTCCATTGACTGCCCGTTATTCGATACTTTAAGAACCGTCTAGAATGGTACAACTATCGAGTGAAGAACGACACTATTTCGTAGGGTGAACAAATGAAGTGGGTGCTCTCCTATTTTGTCGGGTTATACCATTGCAGTAGCATTTTGTGCAATAAAGTTGTATGGAAACCGGGTGGTCGGTTTAGCTTTTTGTCTGTAAATTAGACTTCTATAACCTTTTAAATCAGTTTTATAGCCTTTTAAATCCTTTGAAAGCTCTTTAAAGTCTGTTTTTCAGTGAACTGACTGAATATACCGTGGTTTTTTGTTCAGAAGTTTTGTTTATCTGCTAGTAAGTGTTTGTTTACTATGTTTTCATTTGCCTATATCTGGTCGACAGTACAATCCAAAGCCGTAAACCCTTGTTTGTGGTATCTGCTGCGTGACATTTGGCATCGACTAACGCGTGTGCCCATATATCACTATCGGTAATCCAACTTAACTATTGCTCGTATATCTGGTTTTGCGATAGCACTAAGTAAATATATTTTAAAATGCATTCCTGGTTTTGCAAAATAAATTTTGAATGCTACTTAATACAATTATACGACTCAAATAGCAGAAGAGCAGATTTTGTCGATCTCCTTCCAAGTTTTTCCCCTGGAGGTCTTACAGCAATTATAAATGAATCCTCATAAAAGCTAAATTAATCAATCTAAACCAATTGAACGGAAAAATTGATATTAAACTCTCAACCGTATCATTCGTTCATTGACTCAAGAATGTCGCGGAGCAATTGAGTGATTTTCAAACGTCAAAACATTGTGAATTAAGCCCTGTTACATTGCTTTACAGTGCAATATTCAATTGGAGTAGAAATCAACACATGCTTGGAAGCAATAACTCTGTATTGAGTCCGTGGATGTCACGTTTAGCAATAGCTAGTCGGAAACTATGCCGATACTGTGAATTAATTGCAGTAGTTAGTAATATTGTGTTGTGTGTGAGATATCGTTTGTAACACGGTAATGCATAGTTGTCGAAACAAGGGTACAACCTATTGTTAAGAATGTTACGAGCATAATGCCGTATTGGATTAGCAATCTCTGTTGCCAATAGGGTAGTTGACAAAAAAAATCGAATTAGTCCATCAGATAAAATTTCAAAAATAAGGGACACATATTTTTTCTTTTTTCACGTAAACAAAAAAAAAGAAGACGAAAATCGTCGAAAACTCGTGTGACGTCACATCATAAAATAACTTTAATTTCGGTGGATTCACTGACTTCTGAAAGTTATTTTAGTGTTTTTAGTATCTTTTTGGAACTTGATTTTCTTTTATTACCTATTATTAGAAGAAGTTTTTTATTTTACCCTTTTTAGTTGTAGTATCCCTGATAAATTCTTGTTACAAATTAATTTTACATTGTAAAGTTACATGTTGTATTCAATACCGGAAATAAGTGGCAATTCAATGGCTCTTACGTGGAACGGTTGACTGATAGGGCCGAAATGTTCTCGATTGTTTACCGGAAGTCGAAAAGTGGGCCCCCAAGAGGGGAAAGAACGATCCAGTAGAGTCCACGGGAATCTAGCTGAATGCGGGTTTCGCAACACTGGTTGTAGCAACAATGCTTGAGGAATGCCTAGGAGGTAGGCAGGCAGGCAGGCTGGCCAGGGGTGAATCGGTTTCTTTTAGACAAGCGTGTTTCCCCTAGGCCTCACCATCGTTTCACATCAGGTAAGTTCTGGTCAAACGCAAGCCTATTTAGTATTTTTTTTTCAAAAAATAATAAAAGTTGAAAATTAAGGTAAATTTTGGTACTTACAAGTTTTGGTGAAAATCTAAATTTGCCCATATCTTTTTATCATGTTTACTCAGGACCTTGATTTTTATACACCTAATAGGGACTATAGAGCTCAGTATCTGGTATAAATTTCAACTTGCTAGGTCCACCCGTTCCTGAGATAATCGGTAGTGACATACGGACAGACAGATGGACAGACAGACAGACGTCCCTCCGAGTGAATCTTATTAGGGTTCCTTTTTTTACCTTTTGAGGTACGGAACCCTAAAAATAATGTAATGGATGCAAAGGGGGCGTTCATAAAATACGTGAGATGTTTGAGGGGGGGAGGGGGTCGAGTCAAATCTCATCTAATCTTACGTTGGAGAGAGGGGGGGTCTCGGCAAATATCACGCAATTTTTTTCTGATTGAAACAATAAAAAAAATATACTATTTTGGTCCATTTAATCCAGATTGTACATGCTTAAGATTTAATCTTAAGCGTAATCGTAATACGATTAAATTTTTATTACACTTATTATTAAACTCTCAGCAATATTGATTACTAGTCTTAACTAGTCGTAAATAAAAGCTCGAAGCAAATTTTTTATTTCTTTTTACAATAACAATCCAACGCGTTTACGTAAGAAACCCACATTTTGAAAAATCTCACGTGAGATTGGGGGATGGGGGAGGGGGTTGAATAAAATCTCACGACATCTCACCAGGGGGGGAGGGAGGGACAGAAAATTTTAAAAAACACCTCACGTAATTTATGGACGCCCCCAAAACTGCACCTCGTAAGTATTACCTATAATAAAAATAAAGCAATGTGTTCAGATAATGACCGTACAGCAATTACATTAATAGTACTGTTCATCACACTTAAAATAAAGATTACAATTTTCAGTTATAAATATGTATCGAAAATATTGAAAACATAATTTTTCACATGTTTCCAAGAAATTGTGTCGAATTAAAATGTGATTCCTTGAAATATTAATTGGACTACGATATGAAGGTATAAATATGATTTTCGCACTCGATTACAGTGAAATTATTTAAATAAGGTGCTTACCTTATTTAAAGGAATGTTTTTTTAAGCAAAATACTAGTGTGAGTATCAGATTCAAGTCTAATCAAACTATCTATCTTCTATATTATATAACATTCTAGTCTCACAGTCTAAGGTGGCATACACCTCGGAAACGGCTAGACCAATTTTATGAAATTTTGTGGGTATCTTCAAGAGGGTGAAAAGTAGGATAGCGATAGGTAGAAAAAGGTGCAATGCGCGTCATGCAGGGCACAGCTAGTAATTGAATAAATAATTATACAATCATCATACTCGTAGTAATATCGTAACTTTCAGATTTAAGAGCCTGATCTATTGTTGGTATTCTCTAAACTTATGTCACAGGCTGAAAATAAACAATAGAAACTTTAAATTTTAGAGGAAAATGAAAAAAAGTTATACATAAATAAATCTCACCATAAGCATAGTTATATAAATTGTATGATATCTGACGAGTTCAATATCGCGAATTCCCTTATTAATCAATCCAGACAAGTAGTCAAACTAATGCCTGTGTTTGAAACTAAACCTAGGCCGAAGTCTGTTATTATCCGTAAACTCCCCAGTAAAGGCTGTGAGAATCAGCCAGATGTTCGTTTATAAGGAATTAAACTCTATTTCCCTTGTTAGAGAATTTAAAAACAATAGGGGAGTGGCGGTGTAATAGACAACAATTATAAAAATACTTTTTTTTTGTTGCCAGGTGTGTCTATGTTTTACAAACGATTGGTGTTTTGAACACAATAATTTGTTATAATTTACCAGACTCATCATTATAAAAACGTATTATTTTCGTCTGGAACATAATTATTAACTTTTTGAATAAATGAAACACAATATAAGCTTGACGTTATGGCAGTTAGACGGCAGAACGGAAATTATATTGTAACTAAGCAACACGCAATTCTAAAATAAACTCTACTGTCTGAATTGTAAAACGTAACATTCCCCTTAGAAAACCTTTATTCCGAGGATAAACATAATAAAAATATGTATTCAGAATGTCAAGCGTTCATCAAGTTGATTGACGGTAGTATAATACGGGGAACTAACTTAAGGCTGGGTGGACCCGAATTTAAGTTTTTTAAAACAATCTGAGACAAAAAATACAGTGTTTTAAATTTAATAAAAAATATATGTATTAGTTAAGGATCTTATCTAGTCAAAATCGCATTCAGTTGCAAGACCTGATAAACTTCACTCGATAGAAAAAAATCGCAAAGTTACCCCTTTTTAGATCGTTTTTTCAATATTATGACTATATTACTGATTTTTTACATTTCATTTTTGTACTATAATTAAGAAACTAATTAGTTAAAGACAAATTCGCAGAGTTTGAATTGATAAAATGATTTTCTCAATTACTATGTTTAAATAAGAATTAAAAGCGATCGCGGCGGCTCGGACAGGTCCGTTCAGTCGCGTGTTGGCGCTTATGGACGACGGACCTGTGTCAGTTTGACAACTACGCGCACCATACTATCTCTTTTTGGGAATTTGTTGCTTGTTAATTATAAATTATAATGGGGAATAAACAACGCAGGCGAAAAAAGTTGTGTATAGCAATAGAAGACACAAATAGAAAGAATGCACTCCAAAGATATGTGAAGAAGTAAGTACCTACGTAAATGTTTTATTTGTATTGTAATGTAATTTGGTCTCAAAATTAAATTTTATTTTACTTCAGTCTCTGATTGGTAAATGTCTAAAACTTACGATCATCGTACTATATTTTATGAATATTAGTACCGAGGATCGCTACGATTTTTGATAATTCATATTTTGTCTTTTCGTTCGGTATCCTGCCTGGCGAGTGGCGAGCCACAATATAAAAATATCAGTAGTACTAGAGAACACTAAGATTTTTGATAAAATTAAATCATATTTTGTCTATTTCGATATCTCAACTTACATATTTCAATATATCAATTTTTTTTTTTCATATTTCAATCCCGACTTACATATTTCGGGCAGTTAGCCCACCAGACACAACACCCGTCTGGTCGGAGGATCCTCCCTTTTCTATGGGGGATGAGGAACTTTACACCCTGTTCCTCATACCCCCCCAAATACATGAATAATAATTTTGACACATTTGGTGATTATCATATGCGTGAGATACAGAGTTGATAATATTATCGTTGTTATATTAAAAAATATACGATTTTCCATTCAAATATCGAGTTCTTTTTTAATATTTTTTTTAAATTTTTCGTATTTGTTCTTTTAGAGGCAACAGAGATACACATTCTGTGAAAAATTCAATCGTCTACTTATTATAGATCATGAGATACAGACCGCTGACAGACGGACGGACGGACGGACGGACAACGAAGGCTTATTAATAGGGTACCCCCCCGGTTCCCGTTGGTTACCCTTCGGGTACGGTACCCTAAACAAGGTCGACTAAAAAGCTACGATGATCACCCTAATCTGTTCCGTAAATGATAATAATGACACGATCTTTGCGTCATTGTCGTCCTTGCGTTACCTATTGCATTTGGTACACCCGACATAGAAACTAAAACATCAATTAATGTAATAAGTATAGTTCAGAGTTTATTCCATTTAAAATATCTACTCAAATTAATTTATTACAAAAAAACGAAAGACTTCGCTATTACTACAAATTATAATAAAACGAGTTTTTAATGAATCAAATCTTATTTTATTTTAAAAAGAAATCAATAAGACAAGTTGACCTACTGCCTGCTTATCTGTAATGTGACACAGGTGACACTCCTCGCGACGTAAGCGCACGGCTCGCTTTGCGGCAATCGCGGGCAACTCTTGGTAGCGTCAAATGCCTATTTCGCTTGGTCTACCTGCCCTTAAGTAAATATAATATTTTCACAAATATTTTTCCTTGAAAGCTTTGGTATTGTGACGAAAAAACAAGTTGCTTCATAGCAAAAAATAAGAAACAAACAACAGATAGATGAAGAGCTTATTTGCTGATCATTTAAGTAAAATGGGTTCCAATATTATAATCTTTTTCTTCTTTTTAAATCGTGTGGTCAGTGCCTAACCTGGTGTCAGAGTTTTTATACCGCCAATGGGCCTTTGACTTGTTTTACATGCCGTCAGGAAAATCTCTAAGACATGCTGGTTTCCTCACGATGATTTCCTGCACAGAAGCAAGTGACAATTATGCAATACGCACATGAATCTGAAATTGAGAGGTGCGTGTCTTGGATTAAAACTTTAGACTTATGACTTGGCAGTCCAAAGGTTGGCTATATTGCTGTTATTATAATATAAATATTGTTTAATTTCATTAACTTAGCGCAATAGTAAAATTAATGCTCGGATTACCATTTTAAAGCCCTTACGGAATAAATTCTCAATTTTTATATTGCAACACAGAATTTTGAAATGCGCTCTCCTGTCACAACAATATGGCGGCTGCAGTGAACTGTCAAAAAGCGCGCGAGATGAATGCCAGCCGATACATGGCATGTGCCGGGAATGATTTGTGGCGTACTCGCCAAATATGAACGCGGCCGTGCTAAAAATATTGATTTATTTTCAGCCTATTGAACATTTTCACATATAAAATAAAGTCCACTGCTGAACGTCAATCATGTCATGGTTGATGCGGCAAATACGGAATATAAATACAGATATGTAAAGGTTTTTGTTGTACGTTTTTTCAAGTTAAGTGTATTAAAAGTAGCTTCGATAAATACACATTTTGCAGCGTTATTATCACAAAGATGTAAATTATTTTATACAGGTGTAGAATGCCTCAAGATATAACTTTAAGCTACTTCAGTGAATTGAGGCTGCCTGCTCAAATTATGCTCGGAAGAAGTTATTCGTTATGACACTTATGACTGAACTTGTTAACAAATTCCAATTTTCAGTCAGTTTGGTATCGGGCTAAAGTTCAAGGACATAACATACCATGTCTTAATATTTGTATGCCATTCTTTAGTGAAACATTTAAGTTCACAACCCTATTTATAAGACCCTAATGTACCATGTTCTTACACTGTTATATTCACAATATTATTCTATTCTATAATTTTATAGATAGAAACAATTTAGTAAAAACAATGTATGTTTTGACACTTTATTTATTTTTAAATACAAAAGGAATATTAGATTGCCAGCATTAAAAACACGGAAGCGTTACAGTTTAACCCCAATTCACAAAGCTGACAGCAAAAAGATCAGACATTTTCTCTTCCCTTTACCCATAAAATTGTTTTCCGTGGCCATACAAACATACCATATGACATTGTATAAAAAAAGTAAATCCGTGAGGTGACGTTGTGAGTGACCTGTGAGAGGATTACACCTGTAAGCCTCTCAAGTATCGTGGCTTCAAAGCGGGGACTTATGGACCTCTAGGGCGGTTTTATGAGCTCCACAGATAGTCCATATAATTAGTATAGCATTATTTTAAGGGGAAACTGACTAATGTGGAGGATTACGGGCCGTGGTATTCAAAGGAATGGTTTGTATTTACAGCATGTTAAATGATTTTGTGCCCCTTAGTAGGCACTTTATGGTTTCTTATTCTGTGACATATGTTACAGGTAGCTTACTAACTTAGGGAGGTACTTAGGTGTTCATTTTACACTCATTAGAAAAACACTGCCAATGATCAAGCATTTACTACTTTATTGAGATCAGAGCACTTTGTTATTTTCAGAACCAATTATTTCTCAACACACCAAAATAAATAAACACATAAGCAGTACGTACCCTGTACGTACGTATGTACCCTGCCAGTCAACCCTGACAACCCTCTTTGAAAAACAACAGAGTCAAAACTGTAGAGCGTAGTTGCTCCTGGCCAGGTGAGGTGCCAGGGGAAATACACTTGATTGCACCCGTTCGCGTTCCACACACGATGCATTTTGATTTCAGCTCACTTCTTATTTGTAGAAACTCACTATGGCAAGCGATGTTTTTTTTACTGTGTTCATGTGAATTGGAAAATAAGGAAGTTCTTATTTGAGATGATGACCGAAGTGGATGGTATAATTGGTTGAAAGTTAAAGTTTGAGAGACAAGAATAATGATTAATTCTATTGTAATAGTATAAATTTTTATCCCGTATTACTTGTATATGTACTCACTTGATAAATTAGTATCGAATAACAAACGTAACATAATAATCGAAGGATTATTTACACAACAAAACACAATTATAAACGTCCTGACCACACACTTTTCAACACTCGCGCCCGTCGATCAACCAAGACATTGCGTTTCAAACAATCGTTACATTACAGATAGGTATTGAAAAACTTTCTTGCTAATTACAGAAAAGTCCTTGACATCACTAGTGTGTAAATGTATACATTACACACGAGTGAAACTCATCAATAATAACTAAGGATTACTAATGTATCGCCGGTCGAGCGTGACTAGGTACCAGGGTACCAGAATACTCCAGGGGATTTCATAACCACTACAATTAATATATTGCAACTAATAAATGCAATTAATACATGGCAACGGGTTTAAATTACCTGAATAAATGAATTTATTATTATTATTATTATTGCATTCAATATTCAAATTGTAATAACAAATGACTGCAGTTCTGCAGCTATAAGCAGTTTTACGACAAATAAACGGGTAATATTGAAGCTGATTGATAAGTGTTTCGTAAAAACTGTGAATGAAAAACGTGCGTGTGCATATGCATAATTTTTCAAGGGTTTTTGTCTTACGTTGGTGTTAAGTAAGTACTGATATGTAATAACGACGTTTTTATTATTTGTTATCGCATATATTACTTGCTATGCCATTTTTATTTTCAGATTTTTAAAACATTTTGTGATGGACTAGAAAAACAATATGGTTTTGACGTCAGATGGATTTTTTTCGTAGTTTTCTTTTGACCTAGATATCATAGGGTGAGGCTTGTCTCCTGCAGTGGGGGGTGATGAACAATAACAATGTGGACACATTATTTTTTATTTAATTATTTAGAAAATACAAAGAAATATTATATAATACAAAACTGCGAATTGCCACCATTTACTAAATCCTCGAACTTGGAAATCCCCATCTCGCAATGTCTGGAGGCTATCTTGTCAAGTCATACACGTTACATACAGCAGTGAATCAGGAACCGTAACGGTGGCAGGAGCTTGCACAACCGCGGTGCATATTAACAGCTGCGCACGCGCATCCAACACAGTGACACGCCACACGTTACTCCAACATGATTCGCAACATTGCTGTGAGTATTCGCTACTTTTTATTATCCTTTATTAATTAAAAATGTATTTAAGGTGTATAAATACATTTTTAAATATTTATATATAAAGTAATATAAAAAAACATTCAAAAATATTAAAAAGTGTGATTAATAGTTTTCTACTTTTTATTATTATTTTTTTTTAATCGTAAGTCATTCGTTAATAAATATCATGGTCCGTTTTCACCCATTTTAGTAAGTGCCAATGATAAGGTACCTACTCAAGCTCGAAAAATTGCTGTTTTTTGTTCCATTGTGAATTTTAAAAAAATAGTGTTTTATTTCTATAAAACATTTTAAAATATTTTTAATAATAATGAGTGTAGAGTGCTCCGGACCGATTTCAAAACATTTGGTATTTTTAAGTTAATAAAAATAACGAATCGTGTAATAAACTAACAATGTTCTAAACAGAGTATTAAAAAACACATAACCCTCCTTTTAGGCGGGTAAAGTTGATTTATGTTAACAAAATAGTATTCTCCTAATTTATTTATATTTGTACTCTACCACAGTGCTGTCCTATTTGACCCTAAGGTTGACTGGTAGAGAATGCCTTGTGGCATTAAGTCCGCCTATGTACCACGTTTGTGCATGAAGTTTAAATAAATAAATAAAAACAGTGTTCTCGAAATTCCCGCTATTGTTGTTGGGCACAACACAAATTCCTAAAACCGCTAAACCAGATATGTATTTCGTATGAATTCTAGAATTGTTAAAAAGTAATAGATTAAAAATATCCTGATAATTCTGTAAGTTTTCTGGAAAATTTCATTTTCCAGTTCTTAAAACATGTATGGCACGCGATTTTTTAATAGGGTATATTACATTTTCGGTGAAATTGTATTGACAATAATTATAAAACTGGCCAAGTGCGAGTCGGATTTGCCCACAAGGTTTTCGAAGCACTACCAATATAATAACAGTATTTTTTCCTTTATATTGTTTGTTTACTGAATCTTTGGTCTAGTGGTCGCAAGCGCGACTGCTGAGCGTATCCCTCCTGGGTTCGATTCTCGATGATTTGCTAAAAATTTCCATAACTCAAAAAAATAATATCAAATTAATTTTCGTTCAAAGTTCTTTTTCCGTTCCAAACCCAATGCGGGTTTGTTTTATGGTTGTTTTTTTCAGAGTTTTGCTTATGGAATTTTAAACATTAATGTATGTATGTGTGTTAGGTATTCTAATAGTGAGCTTATCAAGAAGAGCTTCTATTTTATCAACACACTTAATTCTATGTACCAAAAAAAAACTGAAATACTTATTTGTATTTTAAAACATTGGGTCATAGATAAACTGAGGCAGCCCCAGTAAGCTGCCTATTGCAGCTTACTGGGGCTGCCTACTTGTGTCCGGGCTGTATCACTCTTTCAATAAGTTGCATCTTAGTAAATATTGAGAATGAAGCTGTTTATACACACATACACACACACACTCACACACACACATACACATACACACACTTCTACACTATTTTTCATGGTTTTGATCTTATTGTTACTCTTTATTTAAATTATATAAATAATAATAAAGTTAGTTATTAAAAATTAAGTATAAGTTTAATAACCTACATATTTGTTACTGCTGTAATTATTGTGCTATGGAAGAGCGGGGTCTCCTAACACAGGCAAAAATTGCTTAAATGGATTCCCCAAACACAACCACCCATTTTTGTAACAAATTTCGTAAATAAAACATTTTTGTATTTTGTATATTGAATGTTTTTTTCTATCTTTCAGTTGACCCTGGCCGTAGTGGTTGCAAGCCATATGTGCTTAGCGAACCCTGTACCAGAACCAGATCCAGTTCACAGAACACAGTAAGTACTAGTAGTTCTGAACCGACACAATTAAAATTACCATCGACACGCTAAGAAGAAGAAGAATGTTCACCCCTTATATCATTCTTCATGCGATGAATCAAGGAAACGATGAGGGGACTCTTCATCGTTTCCTTGGTCTTCCTCTACTCTAAAGCTCTTATTATTCATGCTTAAAACTTTCCATACGATATTTTCCTCATTTCTCCGCATCACACGCTCTTTTTTTTTTTGGCGGGTGGAAAATTATGGAATTACGCTCTTGGGCAGAGCGAAAAGGAGTGTCAGACTTCTACTGACTAAAAACCACCCATGTTCCTTCTTAGCCCTTTATGTCGACGCCGCGGTATCTCTTGCGAACAACCCGCAGCCCCGATGGGGCATCACATGACCTTAAGACGATAACCGATTACCACACAACTTTTCAGACTACGATGATGTTAAGTAGTTAAAATATCTTAGTTAAGCATTTAAAAAAGCCTTTAGTTTAGTGTAACGAGGTTTATGGATCCATTTTTCATGTCGAAAATTATGCTGAAAGAAATTCCTGATAACCTAATTGCTAGAGAAAACCTTCCATCTTCTTATTTATGTTGTGTTGTTCACCCTTAGCGTAAAAAAAGACAAAACTAACGCCGCAATTTGGCCCATTTCCCATACATTTCTCATTTCCTAGCGATTATTCTCGCCGCGTAGATTTCGGATCTTCCTGATAACACAGATAATATCTAACGCTGTCTATCCATCAGATTTATTGCTAACATAACTGTTAATGGCAGCTGCGACATGAGTTATGTACTGTCGGTTGTGCTAATGTAACTATGTATAGCTAATATGTTTAACCATAATGGTGACGTCATGATAAAGTATATACCTTATTTTGGAAGGATGGAGAAATCTAGAGAAATTATTTCTTGAAAAAAAAATTGTGTTCATGTCATTATGTTGTAAAAACACATAAAGTGTTTCAATTTATTACGTTGCCGATGGGGTCGACGTTCAGTCTAAACGGATGCATAAATTTTTAAATACTAGTTTACACATTATTCGGCGGTCGGTACAGGCGACGGATAGCAATATTCTCTGGCAGTATTGATTAAACTTCTAAAAAAACTATCAGTATTTAACTACATATAGGGATTTACTAAAACATCGAGGCAGAAAAATGCAACTGCTTCATACGTTTATGTTCGCAGAACTCGATAAAATATGGGGAATTAGCAGATTTTTCTATATAAGTGTTTTAGTTTCATGAGTAGCTAAGTACTATATTCCATTAAAAAGTATAACCCTCGTTTATCCTAAATTCATGTTTAAACGCTTCTGAAAACTGTTGTTTTAATTTGGCAAACTGTCATTCATATATTTATTTCTTTGGTTCCAGCGTGAGAATTCACGTGCCGTATGAAGTGCACACAATAAACCACCACCATGTGCAAACAGTTCCTGTGATCAAAGAGGTCCCTATCATCAAGACTGTACCCATCATCAAAGAGGTTCCGATCATCAAAACTTTGCCGGTGGTCCAAACGGTGCATGTACCTGTGCACCATACTGTACATGTCGAGAAGCCCGTGTTCGTGCCTGTAAAGGAGCATTACTCCTTCTCTTCGTGGCATTGATTGATATTGCAGTAATTTCTTTCTTTGGTTGTAGAAATAATGGTAATTTTACAAAATATTAGTCAATTTCTTGTCGAAAATCAGCACTGATTCTTCGTTTGCCAAAATTGATAAAAATTGTATTTAGAGAGAGGATGAAACTTATACAATTATATGACATATATTGTACTTTGTTATAACTTCTAAAACAAGCTCACACTTAAAATAATTGTCTGAAGTATATTAATCATAAATAATAATACTTACCAAGTTTATTTGACCTATATTTTAAATAACAGTTTGCTTTAGAATGGAGCTATTTTCAGAAATGAAACCATATAGTCATATTCTAGTTACCATACCAAAATAAGATAGCTTTAGCTGTGTAAAAAAGCTTTAAGTGTTTAGTGAAACACTCGACTTGACGTGTAAACACAGATCTTCAATCAAGTAGACTATTTAAACCTATAAATAATTAAAGCCAAAATAAATTGTAACTGAAGACTGTCACTTTTACTAATGTCTAATCAAAACAAGCAGTGTCGATATTTCAAAGCAATAAAGACACTAACCAACTTGATTTTCATTGCTTCAATCCGCTAAAGTCTAAACAATGGTAGACCATTATTTCAGAAATAATCCCGCCAATATGTAACTCTTCATATAATGAATTTAAATAAGAGCTGTTAATGAAGAGCACTAGTCTGTAACAACATTAAAAATGTCGGATAACAAATGTGTTTAATTAACTGCCCTGAAATGCAACTGCGGACGGCCATTTTAATTGAACGAGTGAACAATTGAACTATCGAAATTGTTACCAGCGTAAATAATGTTGTAAGCATTAGCGATTATTCGATTGTTTGTCCGATTATTCGAATTATTTGTCTGAAATTATAATTTTGATTCATATTGCTGTTGTTACATTATATTTAAGTATTTTTCTAGTCTTTGCTAATTTTTAAAATGGGCACCGTCTTAGATAGAGCTAGTTTAAAAAATATCTATTTTAAAACTGCTCATATTTAAGTGTCCAGATAGTTCTGTTTTACATGGGAGATACCTATAACTGGCGGAATGTGGGTATACCTCTGCCTAACCGTACGTACGGCAATCATGGTCATGTTATCTTTTAGATCAGCTCTGTCTTGCATGTTTTGTTATGGTTAAGGTAATGTTGCCATTATTTCTACAACTGTCAATGTAACCAATTACTTGTAAATTCGTTGTAAATACTCGTAAATACTCTTGTTAATCACTTGAAGTGATAATTACACGTTCTTCTGTGATATGTCAATACAATGTAAAACTTTGTGGATGTTTTTTTTTTTATGTTTTAGACCTAATCCCAATGCAAATTTACGAATTATTACAATAATAGGCGATTTCTCTGCAATCGATAATCACTGAACAGAACACATTTCATAATCTGGAAATATCGCACGTTAATTCTAAAACACAACATTACCTACCTGCACTTTTTCTTTTTTAATAATATGTTGTTAGAATAAATTAATTGGAGCCAGTAAACCACCACGCCCTGGTGGCCTTAATAGCGTTTCGTTTTTTTGGATTATTATTCATCAATTAAAAACATCAACTCGCCAATTCCAGTCTCCTCTCATATTCCTCTCCCAAGTGTAAGTACAACACTATACACATAGATCTTTGTAAAACTCACTTACATCACGCTAAAACATGAGCACCACCGAGTTCACCCTTACCTCCTAAGTAGTAGGGTCGAAAAGTGGTCGACCGCCATTGAACTCAGTAGTACCAAAAACAACACAACTTCAGTTTCCATTATTACACGTTAAAACAAATTTCAGCCGCAAAACAGCAGCAGAACAAACGCAAAAAGTCATTCCAGTCCCACAGGATGAGTTCAAGCTTAACTGCGAGTTGCACATAAATATAAACGAGTGTTTGTTTACGTTACGGATTCATAAGTAGATGGAGTGATCATTATGGGGGATGGGTAAGGCAGCTGCGAATTTGGTGTTTAGCTGCAGGGTATTATGGCGCATTGCCATAATCGGGTCTCACGCTGCCATGTTGTCTTTACAATACACTTCACAAGTCTTAAGCAACCGGCCTTTCTTGTATATTTAAAGGATAGTCCATGAACTTACAATAGGTTTCAAAGAATAAGTGATGAAGTTCAACGATAACAGATTTACCTATTTTACCACAACATAACAAGGTATTAATCCGTTGCCAATTCAAGATACATTTGTCATGTTTAATTCTTGCGTTTGGACATTCAAATTGTATGACTAATATATATAATAATAACAATTGTCACTTTAGAGCTTCCTATTTTCTGTACACATATTTCCTACCCCACAACGTATGAAGACACTTGAGATGTAAAAGAGGCGGCCACGCCAGCCACTAATTGTTTAGTTTACACTCAAATAAAAATAAACTATAAGCAATTTTCGTCGCAGTTCATGAACTATCTACTCCATGATATGTAAGGCTCATTGTTTAAACGCGTTATCGCGGCTCGCAGACTATCGGCATGTCAGCCTATTGTGGTCTTGTCAGTCATTGTCAGACGAGAGGCCTACTGCGCACTATCTGACAAGACACGTGTCAGCTTTTGTCGAATTTTGAATTTTGAGAGATTACGGTATTGAGGCGTGGGAGTAAACTTGATAATAGTACCTATACCTGCTAGAATAACTTACAAATCTGTCAATCAATTGTGGTAATTAAAGCTAGGATATTTTGGGTAGTTCTGTATGGGCATGAGCTTTTGTCTTATAGTGAGTGCTAATACTTAAAAAAAGTCCTTATATATATAATAATGGCTACATTATACGATGATGTTAATAAATAAATAAAATCAATTTATTAAAATATAAATTCACAAAAAATACAGATAGTTCAGTAGTACTTTATAGTCCTATAGTTTACATTTAGCTGGATAAATACAATGGCATGGCTCATATAAGTTTAAAGTTACAAAAAATAAAATTATTTTTAGAGTAGGTAAGTCTTGGGGGGAGACCTTTTACCCAGTAGTGGGATGTCACAGGCTAGCACTATCAGAGTTAAAGTAGCAACTTACCCGATTTAGATTATAGTAAAAGGACTAAGCCCTATTTGAGCAAAAACAACAATTAGTAGCCATCGAAACGCCCTCGGCTATCAACCCTTGATATTTACGACCAAATAAAAAGACTAACGAGACAAAATTCAAGGTACGACCAAATTCGTGACACTTGTCACGACCTAGACTAAAAGCCATTACATTAATGAACACAGTTTACGAATTTGTAAGAGCCATAATGAGCCCTTGTTTACACCAATGGGAATAAATGCTTGGCAAATACTCGCAAATGGTCAGAACAGTTAAGTTTACTGGTTCAGTTAGGGTTTACTGACTTAGTTAACCGTTGATTACGTAGCGATTAGTGTATTAGAGTAAGTACTGTGTTTGTGGTTAAACTGCGGCAATGATATTAGATTTTACAGCAATATTTTAACTAGGCGTATTGCCAGTGGTTTGGAAATAATGTGTTGAGGGCCTGGCATTGTGAATTTTATTGTAAAATACTGTATAACATCACGGCTGTAATCCCCTAAGGCTTAGACAGAAGTGTGCCTAATTGTGTCATTACTGGGAGCATACTACAAAGATTTGAATTTATGGCATTGTTTCATAGATTTTAATAGTTATTCAACTCAAATGACTATAATCACAACTTAATAAAACCAAATAAATTTACAACACAACATTACACACAGGATTAACGCACCCACTTATTGTTTCACGGCAAATTAATTCTTTTCGCGAATTCATGTTCACTTGTTACTGATAATTATTTCGCATGTGAACACAGCCCTTGACTCCAGTGATAACCTGACAGTTCCAATTCAGATGCCAATTTAAATGGCGCTGAACAATGGCCTTAAGGTGAAAGATACAGGCTGCTCCCAGCCATTTTCCCGCTAGATGGCGTTGAAGTCAACATTTTTAGTTTATTTGTGTTTTTGTGTAATTGGAAAACTATTAAGTCGTAGGAGTAGCAATTGCGGTTATCGGACATTACGTTTTATCGAACTGGGTCACATCATTGTCATAATATCCACCTAATTCGACACAAAGGTGTAATTTAAAATCTGCCATTGAATATAGCGTCGTTTACACATACAGACGTAGACGTGAGCGAGTACATTTACGAAGATTGAACACTAGATGGCGTGAATGAAAAAAAATGTTTTTCATTTTTCTTTATGGGTAGATTGGGTTGGCAGAACTACAGAACGCCACCTGCTACGGTATATCATCATCAGCCTATAATGTTCCCACTGCTGGGACACGGCCACCACGCGGGCCCAGTGGGGTAGATGTCACGTCTTCAAATTTTTGGTTCTAGGACATTTCACCATGATTTGCTTCATATTTATTGAGAGCATGTGGTGATGCAATACATTCCACAAAGTAATGCGCCTGTCTGGATTTGAACCCAAGACTTACTGTTCGTGAGTCGGTATATTTTATTATGTACGATTGTTAAAAATAAAAGGTATATTTGTTGGTGTAAACTATTTAATTTTGGGAAATAAATTATGTCAACAATAATGACAATAAAACGCAGTTTTATTTTACTCAAAAAAATCTAAATCAAAACTCATTTATTCAAACTAGGCTGATAATCAGCACTTTTCGAACGTCAAAATTTACTTTACTTTACTTATTTACAAGTGACAGTCCCCCAAAACGCCCACCCTTCGACACTTCCTAGTGTTTTTGCTGGAAAGAAGAAGTGGCGGAACAAACTCTCCAGCAACACATCTGTCTGTTTGGTTAGAAGAACCAGACTCGATACAATACTATGGTGTAAGTTAATATTACGATTGACTACAATCAATAATAAAAGGTATATAAAAATAAAACATAAAAAAGACATAACATATTATCAGTAAACTAATTTAGGAGAAAGAACATAAATTACAAACATTGTCTTGTGTTCAACTCAACGACCAGCTATTCTTATCATTTTAGTAGTTGTTAATGGAATAGTAAGCTTTTGAACAAACTACATTAGGTACACTATTGATTTTTTTATCAAACCAGAAGAATTTGAAGTAACATAATTAAATGCTGATACATGCATAATCACTCAAAACTAATAACACTTATGATTAGTAACAGTACCAATTATTACAATAATTATACATTTCATAACACGTAAGAAACTATAATTCCTAGACAAGAGCTACAAATCTAAAACGATTTATTATGAGATAATAACAAGGAAGGTGAAAAAAATATTTCCTAATTTGGAAGCACTCAACAAAAGCATATAATAAAACGAAAATATAAAGCTCTTTATATGAAGTAAGTATACCTAAGAAGTATTATTTCACCTTTTGATACAAAATAAAAAGAAATATACAATGATAATGTAGATTCTAAACAAACTACTACCATAATACAATTAGAACAAAAATCATTTGATTTGTTGATTTCGCCCACTGCCTTGAAACTTTCTTTGAACCAACTGCTACACTGCTGCTGCAACAAAGAAAACATACTTAGCATATAATTCTTACTTTTTGACCAATATTATTTACCATTCACTTCAAAATATTATTTACCGTCAATCTCCAAAGCTGCTCTGAAATAAAACTTTACTTCTCTTATTTGCTTGAATTTCTAACTGATGTTGATGTTGCAGAAGGATTTGAAGCCTTCAAAGCAATTTTTTCATTGGCTGCATAAATGAGAGCCCACACTTCTGGAGCAGTATTTTTCAAACTTTCTACGAGATCTTCTTCCTTCTTTTCAGTTCCATCTGTCTATGTTTTATTTACATTGCAGTAATAATCTTTGGCTTCAAAATATTTCGCCCAGAAAGAAGGAGCTTAGTGTTGGCCAAGATCTAAAAAGAACAAAATATAAATACAGAATAATATGCTTCACTGATCCTGGGATGACTTACAAATTTGATTTATTCATTTACCTTGTAGAGTGCACTGGTATAGTTTTTGATTACGTCATTCTTGCATTAATTTTTTTTTATTTTGTTCCCATATGACACTTTCTCTATCAATTTTGCAAACACAGAGGAGTCTCCGTCACTAATAAAACTCAAATAGCGAAGTTGATGTATTTCTTCACTCTTTTGAAAGCCTTCCACAATAATTTCCGATTCCATTGCTGTAGATGGTCCAGTAAAATTTTTGCAGCAATTATGTGCTTTCATATCCATGTTTCTCCTCCCATAATATTGACATGTATAACAATATTTGTTTCTAACACCAAGAAGCAGGCCTGGAAATGAAAAGCAACACTTGTAAATAATGCACATAATAACATACATACATAAACTCACGCCCTTTTCCCATGGGGGTAGGCAGAAACCACAGAACGCCACTTGCTACGATCCTTACATACTCCTTTTGCCTCGTCCACATTCATACATCTGGTCATACACGCACGCCGGTTACGAGTACTACGCACCTGTCCTTTCAGAAGAACGGCACCAATATGATCAGTGTATGTCTTTCTAGGGCGTCCCCTCCCGGCATTACCACTCACATAATAAAAAAGTCATAAAGAACCAAATTTGTTTTTAGTAAAATATTAACTTACCATACCAGATGACGAGTCAAAGTTATGCCCGTATGACCTTTTTGAATAGCAATTGATCTTTCTTGTTCACCAGCAATTTTAATTTCCTCTGTCAAATGTTCTAACCACACACTGCCTTATTTTCTTTCAACTCGACGAAATTTATTGGCTGACATTGTTGGAATATCCATAAGACTTGTTATGTGAGCTGCTTGAGTGTAAAAGCTACCAGAAGTCACAGTTGCCCACACAAATGCAGTTTTTATTTTATTACTGCTACCAATGTTTCCACGCTCGATCACAGCACTTGAAAATTAATTCACTTCGAAATCCATCATGTCTTTCACTAACAAATTCAATTTGTGAAGATTCACACATATTTCAATGTCTTTCCAGAAGAAATGCCCACTCTATTACATGCTTCAAGTCCACTATGCGATACCCAGATATCTCAGACAAGCCTTTATTTGGACCAGCTTCCACAATCAATTGAAAATGATCGCAAGTGCAGGAGAAGTGCAGACGGATTTTCCTTCAACTCTCAATGTCAATTGGGTTGCGTTCAAAAGATGTACTATAGTCGGGGTGGGTCAGTTCTTAAAATAAAGCCTTGTTCACGGTTTAAACTTTAATTAAAACTCAGGAATAAACACATTACACAAATTAAAACTCTGCCATCTCAAAAGTATCTCTCTTACCCAGTGCCAACATTTTAGGTTATAACATTCAAAACAACATTATCATAAGAACTTAAAACTATAACGCTACGAAAGCCAATCAGCGGCCGAGTAGCGGCGCGACGACAGATCAGTGATTGGTCGGCGCGAGGCGCGGGAGCAAACATGCTAGCGCGTTGGTGAATATCTTTGAGGCGGCTGTCCTCTATTGGCCCTCTTACGGCCAGAGAAATGGGAGCGTTCGGAAACGTTTTCCGCTATAGTACGTAATAAAATTTTACTTATCTTTATATTTCAATGTTACCTTTAGATTCCTCGTAGAACTGGTCAACGAATAAGAAAAAAAAAACAGATTATAATAACTTGTTCAAAATAAAGCACGGAACAGAAAAAAAACAGATTGTAACTGAATTATATTTGTTTCTGAACGCACCATAACAAATTTCGACGTGAAAAAGCTTGGTAGGTATCTACTACAAAATAAAACAAACTATAAATATTTAAATATGTGTGTCTGTTTGAAACTGTTTGCAAAATGCGTAAAAGGTGACGTAATCCGGCAAAACCATATTTTGCAAATGTTTGCAAGTTTAATTTTGTGATTACCTACTTTGGTAGTTTACCGATTTAAAATAATTTTATTTATTGTTGACCAAAAACATATTATTCAAATAATACTAAGAAACACTGACTTTGTACTCATCACTGACACGTATGACGTAGGTAATTAGTATTGTGACGAGATTTCATAAAAATCACGGGCCAACTTGATGTTTCTAATACCACCGAAAATAGAATTGTGTTTTTAGAATATTTAACTATTATACCTACGATAAATTAGAATTACAATAATACAGTATAATAGATAATATGAATCAAATGTATACTGAAGAAATATTGCAATTAAATCAATGAAAATGCATAGCATACAAAATAATAAGTACGCAAGAACTTCCGCGCGCAAATCATATAGCGCGGGACAACCGAGCTAGGAATGTATTTTCTAAGTTTCTAACAGTCAAACAAGTGAACGAAGTTTGGCAACGCCTTTTTTTCGTCCACATATTGCATGTAGGTCAAGGTTACGAAGAACGGCATCGTTGCATAAAACCTTCCTACGACTACTGGTATTTATGTTGCCATACAACAATAAAATTGTTTACATTAAAAAAAAAAACATAACATTGATGTCATCAGTTTTATGTTATTTTATATTGTTATTTTTTTGAACGGTTGGAAAGGAAATAATTAAAACTAATTATTGATTTAACAGAATTATTATAAGATCGTCTGCACCTGCACGCCATCTAGCGTGCCATAGTCTAAACAAGTTTACTTGTCATTATTTGTCAAAAGTCACGCACACTACTAAAGAAGTGTCAAATTTTGCCGGGATTTCACTATTGTTTTTCTCGCTAAATAATGTAAGATAATGCCCAAAAAGGTCGATTGCGGACACTTTCCATTGTTGAGAAGTGATAAAATGATAAATTTTAAAGAAAAAGTCTCTGTGTGTCGTGTAAAGGTGTATTTCAAAAATGTATGGAGGGTCGCTTGACACATCCACCTTAATGTTGCCAGTTAATGGGAATTTTTAATATAATGCATTGTATTTTTTTTCGTGATTGACAAGATTGGTGTTGTGTTGCCATATAATTCGATTTTTGGTATGATGGGACGTTAATGGTGTTTTCGTTAAAAACGTATATTAATATTTTGGTAGGTGTCGCCTACTTTTAGTGAAAACGGACGTAACATAATACCTTCAACTAATTACATCGATGGCAGTTCTCATTTAGTTTAAAAAACTTAGGTAAAAGGTATTCCTTTGAAGTTTTTTGTGTATTATATTTATTTCATTATCTTTATAAATATTATGCGACCTCCTTTTTACTAATGATCACAAAGTAAATGAATTTAAATTTAACATTCGTTTATGATTGCAGGGGTAGGTAACATAAAATTAACTGTTTCCATCTACATTAATCAGTCAATAAATACACCTCAATAGTCAATTAAAATACCGTCAATGCAAATAATGACGATTTATTTCAGCGGCCACGTTACGAGCTTACTTCGGCGATGTAATAAATAAGCTTAATTAAAACACGTTAAAATTATTTCCATTCGATCATTATTATCGACGAAATAACGGACTCAAATATTTGGGTGGTTAGGTTTTGTGACACTAAATGATTTAAAAGTTATAATAGGTACTACAAGTTTGTTTATGGCTTTTGTGAAGTCTCTTAATTTGGGAAACTCACATAATTTTACATCATCTGCCTAGCCTTTTCTCAACTTCCAGTCTAACCAGATGCAGCTGAATACCAATAAAAAAAAATATGATACCCTTTGGTAAAACTGGTTGTCAGTTTTTCGGGCTACTGATTACCTGTAACGATTGTCAAAGATCTTGATCTCTGTGAATAATAGCCTAGATCAACGGCTTAGCGTCAGTGAAAATTCCACTGAAATCGGTCCATTATAAATGATATGGGTTTTAACGTATATTGCCATAAAATGTAAGCAATAACCACTTTTAGAAATAAAATCCAAAACCACAATAAACACAAAAATGCACTTTTAGAATACATTCTCAAGACAAATTTTCCAGGAAAAGCTCAGCACACTTTTCATCACGAAATACCTTTATAAATCACGTAAACCACGCAAACAAAGTCAGTGAACAAGCTAGTTTATTCACAAGTTGAGCGGACAGACGTAGCACGAAAAAGCAAAAAGCTACCCATTATAAATGAAGAGAAATCATGCGATATGAAACACCGCTCGACTTCCACCAAATTATAACTCCGGCGAAAATTTTTAAATTATACATCACGATAACCAATTATGCGGGTCAGTTATTTCTCTATCCGAAACGGTGAAATTTGTTGGGAAACTACACAATCGAATAAACTGATGCTTTATAAACGGTTCTGGCTTTCCTATCGGCACGTTTGAGCGCAATTTCTTTAGTAAGCAGTGAACTGATTCGGAACTTTTTGTTTTTGCTCGCCTGGTACTTTGTTATGAGCTCAAAGCATTTTGGCTGGCGAACTAATAAATTGTATATACGATCGTTAACTACCCAAATACCTTAATTGTTTTCGACAAGCGCGTTAATAGGGTACTTAACTAAAAAAAAACTAATTAGTCCGTCAGATAGATTTCCAAAAAATATTGGACACGTATTTTTTATTTTTTCACGTAAACAAACAATGAAGACAATACAGTGCTTTAAAAACTCGTGTGACGTCATATTCTAAGACATTAGTATGACATTTTTTACCGGTGAGTGACATCACGACCCCCCACTCAAATCTTTGACGCGTTTTATCTTCGTCAATTTTTATTGATTTGATAAAACAAAAAACACGTATCCAATATTTTTCGATAATCTAACAGACGGACTAATTAGAATCATATTTTTTTAGTCAGTAAACATCCCTATTAAAAGAAGCTCCTCTAGTACTTTATTTATCAAACGCCTAATCTCAAAGACAACATCAATATTTGTTATTTAACCCCCACTTTACTGGCGACTCAGCTGAAAAAGTATAGTAATAAAAAGGGGAACAATAAAATCCGCCATTTCTCCGGTAACATTGCCGTTCCCCACATAATATTCAGAAAGGAGCACTACATTTGATCAAAGATATGTTTATTTCATGCATAGTCTCCTGGTGGCACGTCGTAGGTCATAAAATCTAGAATGAATCTATTCAGTGAGCCCAGCTTCGAAATTTACGGAGTGAAAGTTCACAGTTACTTCCCATTTCAGAGTTGCTTGGCTGTTTCGACGACGAAGTTCTAAGTCCGAAGTTCCATAGCTTTTGAAGGCATCTCAAGCCAGGCCGAGGTCTGTATTTGGCCGTTCTTGCTTATAATCCAATGGTAGTTTGGATATGTTTCGTTTAGCAATAGCCAGCTTAAATATTGACGTAGCTGCTTTGAACTCGGCAGTCCCGATTAACTGTTATGGCTGTCAATTAGGATAATGTTGCTGCATTTTGGAAGATTTACATTCTTCGAGACTTGATTGGTGTTCAATACTGGGTGCATACTACAAAGATTTGTTACTTTGGCATCATTTCATAGGCTTCAACAGTCGTTCAACCTAAGTGACTATAATCGCAACTTAATAAAACTCAATGAATTCCATATAAACCACACATAACACGCCTGTAATCCCCGAAGGGTTAGGCAGAGGTGCACCTTATAGTAGGTACACCCACATTTCGCCAGTTATGTTTAAGTCCCATGTGGGGGGGTGTATTTTCCATAGAAATCCATACCAAAAAATCATCTACGAACACGCGCATTATACAGGGTGGTGCCGACAATACGACAACAAATAAAACCACTGGTCGTTCTAGTTCATAGGAACATTTTTAAACTATCAAATTAATCTTAACACCGTCGTGGTGCCGACGATACGACAATAACCTACCTAAATGTCTTTGCCAAATTCGTTTGTTACATTTTATTTCCACACGTTAATCGGTGCAAATTATTCCTAAGGTTAGTAAACCAATATATTTTATTTGTAAATTGAAATGTATTTCGTTTACAATTTTATGCTACTTAGTTTTATTGTTTTTTTTTTCAAATTTTTATATTGTATTGGTGTTAAGATTTATTTGATAGTTTATTAATGTTCCTATGAACTAGAACTACCAGTGGTTTCATTTATTGTCGTATTTTCGGCACTACCCTGTATATATCCATTATCGCGTACTCTCTCATTTGTTTAACTCATCAAGGAAAAGATCAATTAAGAAGATTAGTTATCGCCTTTAAAGATTACGTCATTGCGAGCAAACGACGGGGTGGGGGTGGTGGTAGGGGGTTCGTTCTGGGGGTAAGGTGACGAAAACGCACAATATCTTCATTCGCGATCCGCCTGCGGCCGATAGGGGCGGGCTTGTTAACTCCGAGGACCATTTTACGCGACTACATTACTTTGGTGATAGAATGAGCTTTGCGTGGTTTTATTTAAACCAGGTCTGGTTTAAATAAAACCACGTTGTAATTTGTTTATCTATAAAATTGGAGTAATATGGGTTTGTTACACTAGCACATGAAGTTACCCCAAACTGTCAAACTTTCCCAATCTACATTGAACCCTATACTTTAGTAATAAAGTTGAAAATCTATTCAAGAAATTTGACAGATTGTAATGGCTTGATATGTTGGTTTCTGTAGTTCTGTACCTACCGTGTAATACAACCTATAATTCAGCAATAATTGTAATGTATCATAGCTCTTTGCAATTTGGCGAAATTAAGCCCACAGGCTGCCACGTAGATGCTCTAAAGTTTCTAATAGAAACAGGAATAATGCTCAGGAACTGATGCTCAGCATTTGAAATTGTGACATATAGACCAGCAATAGGCATGCGACTAAAAACATGATGAATAATTAATGTTGTAGGTGGAGAGAGAGAGAAGGCCAAAAGAGAAGAATGAAGAACAAAAAGAATTGTGTGAGGTCTAATATGAAAGAGAAAGGCGTAGGTAAGTGATGCCGTGACAGGGGTGAATCGAAGAAATAAAGAAAGACGGGTTACACCGACCTAAACTAGAATGGGACTGTTTTTTTTTTGGCCGGTGGAAAATCATCGAATAACTTCTCCCGCTCTTGGGTAGAGCGAAAGGGAGTGTCAGACTTCCACTGACTAAAAACCACCCATGTTCCTTCTTAGCCCTTCATGTCGAGGCCGCGGTATCTCTTGCGAACAACCCGCAGCCCCGACGGAAAATAAAATGGGACTTGGGTGGGAAGATGATGAGACCAGTCCGAGGAAATGAAATTGGAGTAGCTAATAACTAATTATGCAAAAGCACAATATTCAGGGAGTAAAAGTACCCTAACACAAACGAAGGGCACTTGTTCTCCCCACCACTGCGATATTTTTTTCGTTTTAGACCATACCTGGGAACCTCCTAGTTACGGAGATATTGGGGATCAAAGTTCCAAATTTTTCACAGCTGTTTTTGTAAATACTAGTCTTTCAGGTTATAACTTTACTTAAATTACCTCCATGACCCGTTTACTATTCAAAGCATCCACTTGCACAATATTTTAACAGTGCTACATTGAGTTTTAACGTAAAATGTGATTTTTGGCACAAACATAAAAAGTCGTTTCCCAGCAAAAAAAAATTGCGTAGTGGTACTTAGTTTGATGTACAGAATGTTTGGTTGACGGCTGTGTGATGGGTTGATTTACACACTGTATACAGGCGAAGAAACAAATTAGTTTAAAATTAATGAAAAAACGTTATACCTACAAGTCTACACAGACTTTGGTAAACATTACGTCTTGTCTTCGCCCTTACGAAGCTCGAGGCCGAATTTGATTTGAAAGCGACTCAATTGTGGCCTGCCCTGTGCATAGCTAGGAATGTTAGCCTCATAGAAACATAAGTACGTGTACAACCAGCGGTGTATACTGCCGACCGCGGCACTATCGCGCTACCGCAATTGTAGGACCTACTCTGTGGTAGCTGGGCTGGGAGGTGAATATATAAACAGGGACTAGCCTTATTATAAGTACATAATATATAATATATGACTTCAGACAGAGCACGTGTAAATGGCCTATGTTAGATGATTATGATGGTATATAGGGTGTAAAAGTACCCTTAACGCAAACGAAGGGCATTTGTTCTCCCCACCACTGCGATCATTTTTTTGTTCTAGACCGTACCTGGGAACCTCCTAGTTACGGAGATATTGGGGTTCAAAGTTCCAAATTTTTCACAGCTGTTTTTGTAAATACTAGTATTTCAGGTTTTAACTTTACTTAAATTACCTCCATGACCCGTTTACTATTCAAAGCATCCACTAGCACAATGTTTTAAGAGTGCTACTTTGAGTTTTACCGTAAAATGTGATTTTTTAACCCCAAAAAAAAAAAAAATCCCAGCAAAAATTTTTGCGTAGGGGTACTTAGTTTGATGTACAGAATGCTTGGTTGACGGATGCGTAAAGGGTTCGTTTACACCCTGTATTGTAACACTATCGTAGTCGAAAACGTTTTGTCTTCTTTAGTTTTATTTTGTCTTTCTTTCAGAGTTTTTATGCCGCCTATACCTGACCCAGACTTGGATTTGCATACCGCCGAGAAATATCTTTCGGGCAGGTTGGTTCCTCACGATGATTTTCTTCACCGAAGCAAGAGATAATTATATTAAGCAGGACATGAATTCAAAAAATTGTATTGGGTTCGAACTCGTGTAACTTGACCTTTCTCTCGAACTCTTATCATATAACTTGACCTTTCTCAAGTTAATAGATCTAAATTAAAAATTATGTAACGTTTTTTTGTAACCAGTGAAAGCTATTCCACAATTTTCGTTATTTTTCTAACTACTTTTCTCTCTCCCTACTCGTTTTAGTATCCGAATGTTAACACGTCTTAACCTCAAGTTCAAATTAACAAATTGACGATAATTTTCAATTAACAATAACCTCGCAGACCTTCTCTGTCTACGTCGCTAATTAAAAGTTATGGTACTCATGAAAATAAATGATAATTAATGGAATCTAGTTTAGATAAGTGTTTCTAAAGTGCCTTTTAAGATCGAAGTCAAGTACAAAGCTAACAGCTTGCTTAAAACCTTTACCTTTACACTAAAGAAGATTGAAATTCATTCATTACATCACGCCTGTAATCCCTGAAAGGTTAGGCAGAGGTGTACCTATTAGTAAACTCACATTTTGGCGGTTATGTTTAAAACACATAATTATAATATTAGGGGGCGAGCCTATTGTCATCATCCGGGCACAAATGCAGACTCCGTGGCTGCTATTGAGAAATTTCTGACTGCTGGGCCTGATGAGGTCCTGGATTCGGTTGCCGGGTCGGGCAAAGTGTTATTGGGTTCTTTATCAGGAATTTCTTAGATGATGATTTCTTTGACGGCAATAAGCTCTGCTTGTTACATGGGACTTGAAACTAAAAAATGAGAAAAATTTAAAAAGTTAAGATATAAGAATGTTTTAAATACGATATGTTTTTAAAATTGATACATATAAATGGCTATCAGGTTTATTTACATTTCTCTGAGCTCAGATCCTTATAAGTATTATAAATACAGACATTTATCGTCACAATCTGCCACCCACTCGTTTAAAAAGGTACCACAATGCAATCAGTGCATACCCTTATACGGTAGAGAAACGTGATTGAGGACTTAGTACGTATTTTATTTGGATAAGGAAAGTTTCTTATGACAATGCAAAGCCAGTATCAAATAACTTGTTCTTTTTTATTTTTTACCAAGGAGTTCTTACTGCCCACCCTTACACAATGAGTTCTCATGGGATACCAGCATAATTATGTAACTTTACCACACCAGGACTGTAAAATGGCTTAGACTTAAAACCTTCATTCATAGATTAATATTTAGGGTAAGTAAGTACATAATATTTTTTTTACTACATAATGAGGGAACAGCGGTGGTCCAGTGGTAGCGGCCCCGACCTACGAACAGTTCGAACCCAGGCAGGCGCATTACTTTGTGTAATTTATTTCATCACCACTGCTCTCAAAACGGTGAAGGAAAACATCGTGAGAAAACCGGCATGTCATAGAACCAAAACATTCGAAGACATGTGACATCTACCAACCCGCACTGAGCCCGCGTGGTGGATATAGCCCATCCCTGCTAGAGAGGAAGGAGGTCCCTTTTTTATTTTTTTTGCCCGCTCTTGGGCAGAGCGAAAGGGAGTGTCAGACTTCTACTGACTAAAACCACCCATGTTCCTTCTTAGCCCTTCATGTCGAGGCCGCGGTATCTCTTGCGAACAACCCGCAGCCCCGACGGGGAGGCCTGAGTCCCTGCAGTGGGAACATTATAGGCTGATGATGATGATAATCTTTGCGACTCCCGCATTCCCCTTAAACTCAAGGGGAAGATTTATAAAACCATGGTTAGACCTGCTGTCGTATATGGATCAGAATGTTGGGCCACAAAAGGGATAAATGAAAGGCAATTGCATGTGGCTGAGATGAGAATGCAGGAAGGAAGAAAATATTGTGAGAAAAATGTTGAGTATGAATGTAGATGGCTATAAGAGTAGAGGAAGACCAAAGAAACGATGGATGAACTGTGTGAAGGATGATATGGCTAGAAAGGAGGTGACTGCTGACATGACGAGAAATAGAGAAGTATGGAAGAAGAAGACATGTTGTGCCAAATAAATTGGGATAAGGGCAGGAGAATGATGATGATGATGATAATCTTTGCACGGCACGAAATCGAATGCGAGCTGCTACTGAAAAATTCCTGATGAGAAACCCAAAAAAAAAGTGTTTTTGGGTATTTTCATCAGGAATTTCTAATACTCATAACCCAACCCGAGAATCTACCACAAGGCCTCCTGCTCAGCAGTCGCGCTTGCGACTACTAATCTACGAGTCCAGCACAAAACAATTCACTCTAAAAACTGCATAATCACGAATCGATGTTATCAGTGGCCAAGTAAAAAGCCTAGAAGATATAAGACGCCATAAAAACGAGCGTTCGTTCAAGGGATGGTCCAATTTGGCTTATTTTACTGCCATCTAGTACAAGATACCGTCTCCCAAGAGTTATTAGCCTGACGAAATTGCACGCGATTTTTCTTAACTGATAATTTGTTGTTCAAAAAAGAAAAGATAGCCAAATTAGCATTCTGGCGGAGATAAGACGATAATCAATTATGACGAGGCTTCATTTAGATTGGAGAATGAAGCTAGATAGGTATTATATGATTCTAAGGAGTTTTTTTAAGGCCCTTCTTTCTTTATCGTGTAGTTATTGCCTATTCTCGTGTCAGAGAGTCGAAGAATATCTCTCAGCCATGCTGGTTTCCTTACGATGTTTACTTTCACTGAAGGAAGAGATAATTATACCTACAATCTAAATTAATCCGAAAAATCAGAGGTGCGTGTCTTGGGTTCAAACATAAGATGTTTTCCATCACCGTTTTTGAGATGGTGATGAAATAAATTATCAAAGAAATGCGCCAGCCGCCACCACTGGGCCACCGCTGTTCCCTCATTATGTAGTAAAAAAAATATTATGTAAAAAGATTATTTATTATGAGACAAACTACATAGTTACGGATAAGGCCACAGGCTCGTCAATATTGTCCAGCAAAACTAGATTTACAAATTTATACACAGTTGGAAATACACTGTAGTACTGTAGTCCTTTAATATTCACACGCGTTTTTTTGCTCACATAACTATATTTTAATTTCACACATGGTCAACAGTTAAGTCGTCAACCATGACACATGACGTATGATGTTTAATTTTATAACTTGCCCTTAATAACACGCACTCCGACACTATTATGTTTTAATTACATTAAAAGGATTTTGAGACTTAAATAATTAGAGCAATGTTTTAAATAACAAAATGATTGATTGTATTTTTTTATGTGAAATACGAACCAAATGGGTGATCCGTTTGGTTCTATTTGGTTGGTATAACCTTAAAAAAATATTAGTCACTTCAGTAATATAATAAATTCTGGCCTTGACATTTTTTTGCCAACAGTGCTAGGGTCTGCATCATTGGGTTTCGGTTTCATAGTAAAACCGGTCTTTCCCGGGTTTTACGATGAAACCAAAACCGGGTTTCGCCTTAAACAGTGCCCACCGTTGGCAAACATTTGAAAATAGTATTATCAAATCAAAATTGTGATTGTGACCGTGCTCGCTAAAAATCTCATTAAAAAGCCCCTTTAGAAACCTAATATCTACTTACACGACAAAAAACAGTTATAAACAAACTATAAACATTACATAACGACTATTATCGGCCATTACGGCCGTCTAAACGTCGTCCTTCGTCCGAACAAACATAGTTTTACAAACAAAGGTGCGTTCTGAAGTGCACAAAGCATGCAACTTTAATATATTATTGTATAGAGCGAGATAGGGGCGGCCGTGGGCGCGACGCTTCTCGGTCAACGAACCCCATCAGCATATGCTGGACTATCAAAACTTCAATAATAATATATGTTTTTTTGTATTTTTAAAACACTTTTGTGGCGTGACTGTACTGGGGGAATTAGAATTATATTAAAATAAAATTTTAGTACTGTATTTTTTAATTTTGTTAGAACTGAATGTATATCGTCAAGATACGGAAATCGCTTTTGAAACATCACAAAATGCTTTTTCTACAAATACACAAGTTAAAAAAAAAAAACAAAATGGGTCTATTTTTCTCTATCATGCTACGATTACTGGACGGATTTGGATACAATTTGGCACACAGATGGTTAATAACCTGGATTAATACGTAGAAAACTTTTTTCTTGGTAGTAGGATCCCATGGGACAATTCCAGATCTCCACGCACTGGCGAAGGCATTATCACCATCATCTTCCTGCCCATATCCCATTCTATTTGGGGTCGCTGCAACACGTTTTCTTCTTTCATTCTCTCCTGTTAGACGGCACGCATAAGCTAGTAAAATATCATCATCATCATCATTTCAGCCGAAAGACGTCCACTGCTGGACATAGGCCACCCCTAAGTGTCGCCACATTGACCGGTCCCGTGCGTCTCACATCCGGCGGATCCCCGCAACCTTCACCAGGTCATCAGTCCACCTAGTGGGAGGCCTTCCAACGCAACGTCTTCTGGTTCGCGGTCACCACTCCAGAACTTTCCGGCCCCATCGGCCATCCGTTCTGCGAGCAATGTGCACATTGATATAAAAACTAAAGATACGGTCGTCCGAACATTTGCTCGACGCGTTCGCCATACAGAGAATCGGTGTAGTCTGCTCGTTAGCGTAACCTTGTATAAGCGGCGTGGTATTTTCGAGGTATAAAGAACATAAATAAAGCTTTTAATAAAATTTACGACCGCACCCGAAGAGAGCCGATCGTGGACTAGTTCACTTCGGCTTAGGAAAGACCATTTTGGGACCACGTTTGAGGCGTCATTTTAACATGCCGTCCGCCCAGTCCTTACGCAGTAATATATAAGTCAATGAATGTGCAGCAGTAAAATATAAGCTGGTTTAAAGACCCTCGAAAACAGGATAATGAATTTAAGATTCGTCTGGTTTAGTACATATTTTTATAGGAACTAGTATTTTTTTATCTTATTTGCATCGCGTCATTATGTCTTATTTCAGATAGCAGTTATATTCAGTTAATAAGTAAATGGTCCAGAAAATAATTTGCTACTAGACAAACGTTAGTAAAATAATCATGTTTTAAATTATCTATTAGGTCTACCAAGAGCGAAATGTCGCAGGTACTAAGTTCATTAATTAGTCAGTTAATGTAAAGAGCTTAGGCACAAAAAGTAGACGTGTATTTTAAGTCTAGATTCATTCTAGACTCCCAGCACATTAAGGTGGTTAGACTAATAAATGTACCTAAACCTAACTCCTTTATGTAAATCTCTATTATGTAAATAAATTCATGCTGCAAAGTGAAAAATTAGAAGAATTTTGAAACTCTTTTTGTGCTAACTCATTTTGTTTAACCTCAGACATAACTCTCTGAAGGTGAAGGGAAGGTAAAGGTTCAGTCACGAGCATAAATATCTATATGCACTTGCTAAAGCTCAAACGCAAATTTCTCGTGAAATAACCATTGCAACTGTGAGGCTGTATATCTACTTCATAATAATAATATGGGTTCCAAAATATTAGTTTCTTTACATAACTGAAAATTAAGTCAATACAGTACGCAAAAATTGCTTTTAAACCTTGATAAGTGTACCTATACATATTGGTGCTCTTGACCGTACACACCGCGACACATCAAACCATATATTTCCAGTACAACGTGGTGTCGCTTTTATATATGTCCCGTACAATGAGAGATCCGCTTATACTGGTTTTGTATAGCTCAACATTTAACAATATAGTTTATTTTTTACCAAGTTTGTACTACATACTAGTGATAGAAGTGTCCTTTTAAGCAGTTAATTGCCTGTATATATTCCAATACGAATATTTAAAAACCACTCTCAAATATTTATTTGGCAATCAAATGTAACGCACACCAATCATTAATAGACCCTTAATTACCGAAAACTGAGATTTTGATTAATTTTAACTCGATATCGACAAGGTCTACTTTTTTTTATATAAGAACATTAAAGAATTGAAAGCTATAAATGCCGTTCGGTCTGACCTTTTAAAACATATCGATTTTTCATTGGTGAAAAATATATTTACTGCAAGATTCTTGATAAAAATAATTTTCTTTTTGATAAATTGTAAAGGACGTTTAGGCATAGCTTTTAGGGTAAATGCTTGCTTTAAATATTAAGGGCACATTAAAATTGCCCTTTTGAGTACTTTCACTAACACAAACAAAAATACCAAGGGTATTATACCCAAGTACTCTACCCTATACTTATAGGGTAGGGTATAAGGTGTAACAATAATAGTTTCTCTAACAATAATTGATCTGTTATGGTCTGGCAATATTGTCAAAGAAGACGTATGCTTACTTCCGCAGAGGCAAAAACATTTCATAAAATCATGACCAAAATTTTAACTGAAGGAAGAGAGTGAGAAATAGAGATTTCAACGCCTTTCACGTGTTACCTTGAAGTTAACCTATTGCGTCGTGACATTCAAACACTCTCAGGATACTCAAATTACGTCTATTCGCATAATCGTCATGATCTGCCTAGCCTTATCCCAACTGATCGGCTTCCTATCTAACCAGATGCCGCTGAATGCCAATATTTTAAATGGAACGACTGTCTATCCGAACTCCATAAACCAGTTAGTACTGGGAACCCTTGGTAAGACTGGTTGTCAGAGTTTCAGGTCACTGACTACCTGTAACGACAGACCTTCAAATGACAGCCCGAACCAACGGCTGAATATGTATATTCACATAATCATAGTTGATAATACGAATACATCCAAGCCTGCCGTAATTAGTGTGCTAGCCCGCCTTTATTAACGTACAGACACTACAGTGCACAAACACTGTTTATCGATATCCGGAATGTACCTGTGAATGATCATGTTAATTGATACCGGGAAATGGCGCGGCAAGTGAATATTGTATGGGTTTACTGAGCCAAACGTGTGTTTTGCTCACAATACTGTTTCACATTATTTGCGTGTCTGTTTTAGGGACAGGCAGTGTAAATTATTGATGTTTATGAGACGGGATTGAAACGTGATTAGAGGTTTGAAGGAGGTAGAATTATCTAGCATAATTTCTAAATGATAGATAATTAAAAAAACACCAGCAGGTTTAGCAGAGGTGTACACATTTCGCCACTTATATTTACGTCAAGTTATAGGGACAAACCTATTGCGATCAACCTAAAAAAACATTCTGATCAAAAAACAGTTTGCCCGACTCGCTCGCGATTGGGACCACTGGACCAACGGCAACGAAGCAGTCGAATCAAGTTAGGTCTGCGTCATTATCATCAGCATTTAATGTTCCCACTGCAAGGACTCAGGCCTCCTCTCTAGGAGAGGGATGGGCTATAATCCACTACGCGAGCCCAGTGCGGATTGATAGATGTCACATGTCTTCAATTTTTTTGGTTCTAAGACATGCCGGTTTCCTTACAATGTTTTCCTTCATCGTTTTGAGAGCTGTGGTGATGAAATAAATTACACAAAGTAATGCGCCTGCCCACGACCGTCGTTCGAACCCACGACCTACTGTTCGTAAGTCGGGGCCACCACCACAGGGCCACCGCTGCGTGAGTTAGATATATTACTCAGAATAATTTTATCTTGAAAGGAATTGACATAAGCATTGATTGACATATTATTTGATTACGCTGCTATCACGTTGTATTTGCCATTCTTGAATTAATAATAGCGTCTGGGTGTTGAGGATGACATTCTAAGATAAATTATAATTAATTAATACTTTGAAGGCAGTAATACAATATCATATTTTACTATTTCCCAAGCATTCCATTATCTATACTACAATATTATAAAGTAAGTTTGTATATATCTTCAGAACTAGCAATCCAATTCTAAAAATTATTTCACCATCGGGAAGCTTAATTATTAGGTACGGAGTGTATTGGCAATATCTTAAAAAAGTTCCTGTAGGTTAATTTCCGTACATATCGGGGGCGAAACCGTGAGCAAAAGCTAGTATATAATATTTCTAGAAATATAAGTAAGAGTTTTGAATTTTTAGTTTGACATTCCAGCTCAATTTTTCAGTAAATTAAAAAGATGAAATTAATGTAAGACGTCAAAATAAAACACCGTATAGTATACGGCGTATACCAATAACATATTTTCCAATGAAACATAGTTATATTCTACATATTTACAACAAGACTTGTTTACTTTTTCATTTTATAACTTTTCTGCAAATGACATTTCAAATCAAATATACATAACCTTTTGTTATAACCTTTTTTATTCCATTAATAGAGGGTAGTTACAAAAACACTTTGTTTTTTGCTTGAAAAGAGGGTAGTTTCAATATGAACGCAGCTTTTATTAAAATTTTCCGTTCTAAGACAATGTGTGTCAGTGGAAATAGAGGGCGTTGTTATATGCAAGTGGTTCCGTTTGTTAATGAGTTATATCCGTCACGATAAACTGTGACGTCACAGTGTTAGTGTCACAATTGTCTACCCTAGTCTTGTGTGTCAGTTGTATTGTAATAAATAACAATCGTTATTATTGTTTCTTGTATTCCATTCATGAGATGTAAAACCAACAATTGTATGCCATTAGATAATAAAGACAAAGTTGTGCAGTCGAAAGCGTGACAATACTTTTTTCAGAACTGGATAACTAACTTAAATACAGTAACAGTAAACTATACGTAAAGTGTTAAATAATATACCCTACCTTTTAAAATTTACATCCACACTTAACGGCAAACATAATCTGATTCGGGAAAGCCAAGCCGTCTTCTAATAAGTTGCACAATTGCACACAAACTTTACCAACTAATTTCCCTGTCCCGTTTTACTTAAAGAAGAATAGCTAATTCAGGTCAACGACTGAACTGAAAAAATAAACTTTTCCAACTAAAATTCACACGCGTTCCATGTTAGCGATTATTTTCGCTAAAAATACGGTAAAGTTTTAGCTCGACACGCTATAGCGTGACTTGGGTACAACACTATACTAAAGTGTTGCCACACTAATAATATTAATTAGTTTGGATGTGTAGAACAGGATTTTAGTAATGTAGGTACAGATGTGATCGCAGGTGCCAAGTGTGGCGTTAAGCCAATTATAAATTGGGGTTGGAACATATGTAACTCAAGTATACTAGGTATTAAGTTAAATGTAATTTGGCAGGTACAAATTGGCGATTAGGTTAGCGTTAATAAAATAATCGAGACTTTTACTTGTAAACCTTCATTTCTATTTTAAAATATGACTACAAAACATGACGTGATTTATAACAAGTGTGCCTATAAAATTTGAAGAGTTCTCTCTATTTCTCCAGGATCTCATCATCAGATCCTGACTCGGAAGCCATACCCTTACAAAGAAAAAAACATCCAAATCGCTCCAGCCATGTTCGAGTAATCGAGCGACATAAAGTCGTAAGAACGTCATTCGGTTACAAAGGATGAAATGATAAATTATGTTTTTTGCAAATAGGTTTTTACAAACACTTAAACATGATTGCCTTTTTTTTGGGGTGTGAGAAATCATCAAATAACCCCTTCCACTCTTGGGCAGAGCGAAAGGGAGTGGCAGACTTCTACTGACTAAAAACCATCCATGTTCCTTCTTAGCCCTTGTGCCGAGGCCGCGGTATCTCTTTCGAACAACCCGCAGCCCCGACGGGCCTTACAGGATTGCCTCCGAACGTGAGATCCGAAGTAATTTTATAAAATGCGGAATGTACTTAAGTTTGTTTTATTTGTTACCCTTTCACGCCTAATCCACCAAACCAGTCATCCTGATTTTTTGCATCTACGTTGTCAGGTGTATAGAAACGGACATAGACCTTTCATTCCGAAAAAAGGTACTGTTCCTTAGGAAAACAGCAATAAAGTTAATATGATAATAGATGGCGCCACGTGTCTTTCGAATCATGATTGAATTTTTATTATTGTAGAAACTTTAGTTGTGTTTTTTTTGTAATAATTTCACGTGGACGAAGGTTGCGGGGCTCAGCTTATAAACTATTATCTTGTGATGTCTCGGAAATGAAGCAACTTAAATCGCCGTATCATGCATGGCATAGATACACAGACGATAGAGCAGGCAACTCTTAAATCTTAGATATTTCGTCTAGCTAAGATGCTCCAGCTACGTCTAAGAGTACTCACTTAAATTTAAAACGACTATTTTATTCATATAACTGAATAATTTACGACTCTTTCATTACAAGTAGAGGGCACTTTAATCATGATTGCAGAATATTTCTAACTGCGAGATTAAAGTACGTTTTTAATTTAAATAATTGTTTCGGACAGAAGAACAAAATTGATGTTTTTAGTTTTTGAACTAAAATTTATTGCTTTTACACCTCATGACCCTTTTTTTTTAGAGTCAGCGCAGCATGTCTTTATCTATACTTCTCTATGACTTGTCATCTTATCAGGTACGTCCTTTCTTGCCATTTCATCTTTCACACAGTCCATCCATCGTCTCTTTGATCTTCCATTATAGCCATTGTTTTCAAACTTAATTTCATAAAATGTACAGTAATCTGACCGTGTTCGTAAACAGGTATTGGAATGGTCCCAGTTGGGCGCCAAAAGAGACGATTAAACAGCAAGGAGAAAATTACGCTCAAGTTACTATTTTCATAACATTAAATGGTGTTCCACTCTGACAAACCCGAGATTATCTTACAACAAAGGCTGTATATTTCCAGTGACTGTATTTAATTAAACAATGAAAAAACTTCAAGAGCCTATATAACTTTTATATTAGTTTCTTTTTCATGGAATTGCGGGAGTCTTTGTTTAAAGCTTGTAACTTTTTTTATGAGAACAATTATTGTTTCGCCTACAAGATGGGAATTAACGTTATATTGACATTAAAAGTGTCTTTTAACCCGTTTTAAAACAAGATGGTTTATTAAAACATTGAAGCAAACTTTAATCAGCTGAAATAATTTTACTTAAACTCTCTAATTACTTATAAATGCTAAGAAAATTGCTCAACACGATCCTAATTTCGTCGAATTCACACGACGAAGAGACCTAAATCCCGTTCACTCACAAACACCTTAATAATTAACTAAGCGAACATTAGGCGTCAAATTAGACGCTACCAGAGAGAGACGTCCCGCCTCTCAGAGGTTCAACCTCGAGACGCCATCTTGGTTGGCGCAAAAGCAGGATAAAGGAGAAAATAAATCGTAAATACACATGACAGTTAGAATTGTGTTGTTATGTAGTACATAAAATATACGTAGTATTGTGTTGAACTGTAGTATGTAATAAGAACAAGTTTTATATCGTAAATTTTAGATACGTAGAATAAATAGATATGTACGTCGTAATGTCTAAACCTTACCAATGGGTAATGTTTAACCTTTATATACAAAATTATCTCTATCACCGCCCTCTTGCCTTTTTGCAACCATGTTGGGTTTAACGTCCATTCCGAGGCACGAAAGAAACTCGGCATGTACTGGGTGGTCACCCATCCACGGAACAATGTAAGCAAATACGTCCAACCTAAAAATCGACCCGACCGGCAGTTATTATTAGGCCACGAGCTCTTCCTTTTTCACTGATCGAAAGATACACTATTTGTGGGAACTTTAAGCTATAAATTATATTTATATGATGCATATTGGCCGAGCTATCACATTTTTTGTGGACGAAGTCGCTAGTCTCACAATAAACATTAAAGCAAACTTAAATTATTGAATAACACAATTACGACTTCACAAAAATATATTTCTAATGATAAACAAAATTCTTTTGTGTTCGCTTCTAACGAACTTCGTTTTCCAACCCACACGTCTATGACCCTTGACCCTACAGACCTTGGCCTAAAGATACATGTCCTACAAAAGCTGAACTCGTGGCACTCCTACACCAAAATCTTCGTCCTTAGGGCCCAGACTATTGACATTATGCAAGGAGTCGGTGAGCTTACGCTGTAAGCCCGCGAGAGGCCTTTGTCTGACTGGCATTTGCTGCGGTTTAGTGGTCCAAGCGAGAAATAATACCTACGTATTTACTGGCGTCATCTATGCTCTATTTCTCTTTAGTTCGAATTTTAAAATAAGAGCATTTTATTTTTAAAAACGATTTGAATTTATTTTCTTAATGGTAAGGTCGATGTCTGATTATTACTAAATTTTTTAGTGGTCCAAGCTACAAATGATACGTAGTTACTGACATCATCTGTACTTCGTTTTTCTTTGATTTGAATTTTAACATAAGAGCATTTTGTTTTTAAAAGCGTTTTAAAGTAATTTTCTTAATGGCAAGGTCGATGTCTGATTATTATGAAGAACTGCATTACTAAGTTCTTTTGTGGTCCAATTTAGAAATGACATGTATACTTTATTTCTCTTTGATTCGAATTTTAAAATAAGAGCATTTTGTTTTTAAAAACGTTTTGAATTTATGAATAACTTTTGATTCGCATTTTAAAATAAGAGTGTTTTCTTTTTTAAAACGTTAATGGCAAGGTCGATGTTTGATTATTTTGTAGTATTAGATAATGGATCTTTTTTATGGACAGAAGTGATGGAAACTAAGTTAGTAAAGTGCATTATTTTGAATTGAAGTTTTAGAATAAAGTTGACAGAACAGATTCTTGGAGACTAAGTAAGTAATAGCTTTGTATTAAGATTATCATGATATTTACAAATAAACCATAACAAGTAAATGACAGTACAGCAAATGACAGTACAGTACAGTCACCAGTGCATCAAGTTACCCGAAACTGTAAAATTTTCCCAATCAACCTTGAACCTAATGTTTCAAAGATAAGGTTGAAAATCTATTAAATAAATTTAACAGATTGTAGTACCTTGATGTGCTGACGTCACTATATTAATGGCATGTTACATACATTTAAAACATCTCTCAACAAATCTGTTGTAGAAAAAGATTTACAGAAGTCAAAACTAAAACAAGTGCCATTCAAACAGAAGATAAAACTAATTAAACAAAATAACTACTTCACATTGAAACTTTCAATAATTTAAATCCGTAAATCTCGCAATCAAAAATCCAACCTAAATCCTTAATGGTCTCATAATTATTTAAGATACTTACAAACGCACCAAACTTCAAGTTCAACTGTTAATTTTATTTTCACCCCATCAACTCCCCCAATTAAAGTCGTTGAATAATAAAATCAGCAAACGCTTACTTCTTAATGAAGGCCGGTATTGGGGTTAATTATTTGCATGTTACCTGAAACAATGGTTCTTTCATTAATAAACAGACCACAAGATGTTCAATGCAATGATTTTAAAGTTAAAAAATTTCGAGGTTGCGAGACTGTTAATTTTCAAAGGGATTACATTACATGAAAACCAATATCACACGTATGAAGAACAGGTTCATTTAATTATACAGTACCTATGTTAGTTTAAACGAGGTACAAATTGAAATCCGCAATCCTGCTGACATGATACTATTAAAAATATGAACAAAAAAAAACACTGTTAGATAACAAACAGAAACATACCAAATATTTGGTGTCACAGAAAATTTGCGCGGGTCAATGACTTTTAGGTATAATCCATTTTCCCTTCATATTTTAAAACTGGCGTAGGACAAGAAACGTCTAATAAAGTGTGTCTAGAGAGCGTGCAGGGCCATGGCACAATTACGTCACAAATTAAGGTTGTAGTTTTATACATATTTGGGACGAGAATCGAATACTGAATTTCCTTCAATATGTCCCTCGTTTAACTAACCTAACCTAACATACTGTGTAAGTACCTAGATACCGCAAGATCATCTAATTCACGTGCACGGCTTAGGTAAGTATTATATACTTTACGTGGTAACTCTGCCTAACGCTTTGGGGCACCCTTCGCATGACTTAAAGGAAACATCGTTTGAAGTGTTATGATGCAATAACTTAAGCTAAAGCTCTCCAACAATTAAGTCAAGCTCAAAGTACTAACATGAGAACTAAACATAAACTTGTAGCGATTGGTGGGCAACGCTAAGTACTTGCCTGCGTCAATAAGCGATGCCTCTAACGATATGATAGTTTCCTAGTTAGAGCTTCGAGAATCTTCTGGCTAGATCAAATCTGGGTGTGCCATGAAACTTATGACGTTACTTCGGTTGATGTGTTAGATTGTAGCAATCAATTTTGAAAACAGACAGTTATGTTCAAGTCTCGTGTAATAGGCGGAGGCTCTATTGCCATCAAACGGGTACAAATCCATCCCGTGGCTGCTACTAAGATTTTCCTGCTGAAAAAACCTGATAAGAGTTTGTCCGACATTTTTTTTTTTTTGACGGGTGGAAAATCATTAAATAACCCCTCCCGCTCTAGGGCAGAGCGAAAGGGAGTGTCAGACTTCTACTGACTAAAAACCACCCATGTTCCTTCTTAGCCCTTCATGTCGAGGCCGCGGTATCTCTTGCAAACACCCTGCAGCCTCGACGAGTTTGTCCGACCTTGGAATCAAACACGGGACATCACAGCAGACATCATGCACAGCACACTAGACTAGACCAACGAGGCAGTCTTTTAGAAATAAATACTAAAATACAGCAGCGACTTTTGTCTAGAATCATCATTAGCAAAGGAGGGCACTTTCGGTACAGATCGAATCCTAAACTGCAGACAAATACAATATGCAGAAGAACTAACACCAACTATCTGCAGTCTACCCGATATAAACTTTGACATTACTGAATGCAAAATCAGTCTTTCCAGTCTAGCTGTCTAGATCCTCAGCTGCTTTAATCCTTTTAACTGACTTCGAGGAATCCAAAAACGAACAGAGGAACAAAAAGAACTGAAATAGAATCTGAAAGGGTTTATTCGTATTTTATGGTACCCTTTATCACGAGTTGATAACACGTGACCAGTTCTCGATAACTTGGAAAGGAAAATCTACGAAACAAAAAACATGAAGCATGAATATTAGGAATTCGCAAAGTCGAAAAAGCTCAGACACAAAGTCAGCATTGTCGTGTTTTTCGCAGAAAAAGTTATTAGAATATAACAATACATTCGAACACATTTCAAATTACGTCATATAGTTCTTGGTAAAAAGGCCAATTCATACCTAGATTAAGTGTAAGGCTAGCAAGAACGTTTACAGACGTCAAAATATTCAAGCTAGAATATAAAATATTCCCGAAGAATACTTACGTATGTTCTCTTAACAAAGTGAATATCGAAGTGACGGCGGATCAAGGGTGTGGGTGAGTGGGGGGGGGGGCAGTGGGTGGTGGGAGGTGTCGAGGCCAGCCGGCGATCAGTCACTGTCAAGTTGCCGATAGCGAAAGACGTCTTCGTATCGCGCAGAATTTTATCGTTAACGATATCAATTCGTATTTTTAATCGAAACTTTCCTTTTTTTGATAGGCTCTCTGTCCGATACGGAAAATGGAACAACATGCTTATACATTATTTACTCTAGGATATGGTTTTGTTTATCATTCGAAACAAAAAATTACTTCTAACAAACGCACATGTCGTAACTATAAACATATGCATAAGTAAACTCGTAAACGTCTATATAGGAAACTCATTTCCTTCCCTATTACAACGAAGTTTCTTGGAAAGCCAAGTTCCCTATATCCACTACTAATTATTTCCGAGAACCGCACAAACTTCATCCACAAATATTCAGGTCTGCAAGTCACTAACCTGTAGAGTGAGTACTTCAAACATTGGAGTCTGGAAGAACAACAAAAACTGTAAATAAATTTAGTTGCAGACGTACACTTGAAATACTCTCACAAAACTTATTCGCTCACAGTTCTATAGAGAGACGTAAAACGTCACTGCATCCTTATCAATCGAATCGTTTCCTATGTAACATAGAAAGGACCGTGGATTTATTACTTCACTGATTTTTTCAATTGCTCCGAATGCTGCGAAGCGAGATTTATAAGACATTCCCTTACAATGAGTCACGTAATTCTCGTATTCTCGTCCCAGTTGCTATCGAGCCGTTCTCCAGATAACTTGGAAAAGGCAAAAAAATTCGATGGCGACGACAAGCTATGAAGTCGGACAATCGCATTCGTTCTTCTACAGGAAATATGTCTGTCTTTAATTTCTTTTTTTAACTAAGTAAGTTCCTACTTTTTTTGATGATGAACTGTGGCTAGTTAGTACCTTTTTTGTAGTAAAAAAAACAAATGCTTTTGCGAAAGACTATTGAAAATTTGAATCATCATCATCAAAACATAATCCTTTCCCAACCATGTTGGCATCGACTTCCAGTCTTACCTACTGGATGCAGATAAATCGAAACGAACATCTCTTTGCAGATCTATAATTATAATAAAATATGTTTTGTACAAGTATCAAAAAGGGTAGAATCCCCGATTAAAACCGTTAATTGCATACGTAATTATTCCCAATATCAGGAAAACATTAAAATAACATTTTACGAATCAAAATATTAATTCTGTAATCCGCTTACCATTAGCGCCACTCGTTTATTCTAAAAACAAATACAAATATCCACAATAATATTCTCAAAGTACCAGGCAAACAGAAAATAAAGCTGGTCACACAAAAAGGCGCTCAGATGCAACTCACAACTGGTGACATCCCAGTCTTCCATAGTTTTTACTACCGAACCGTGACTTTTTTGCTTAGCAGCTGTGAACCCAAAGGATTTGCATCCAACACCGAATGGACTTTGAATAAATATGGGTTCCGTATTCCTCACTTTATTTCAAAATTGATAGAGGGATTTGATACCTACTCTTTTGACGTATGGATTTATAAATTATGGATAACTTCTCAGTCCCTAAAAATGTTTGATATAGGTACGTTTATAACAAATGCAATATGAAACGTGTTTCGTATTTTATTTCGGAGGCAGAGAATGTGATTATTGCCATATTTCAGTGTTATAAAGAATTACGTGTTGCCATTCGTCTTGTCAAAAAGTTAGACATAAATATTCAGACGAGCAAAGAATTGTAGATACAAAAACTTTATCGTGGGTATACTTTGGGAATATTCGAACTGTTTTATTACAATTGAATATTCTAATCACAGAACAGTAATAACAATACTATTAGTAACATGCGATTCATTTAAAATAATTTTCCAAATCACGCACGTTTCGAGTCACCATACAAAATAAAACAAAGATATCTCTTACTGACTTAATCAGTATTCACACAATAACATACAGAGATATACCGGATATGACTAGCGGTTTCCGGCCCTTACAACGAATAGATTATTATTAAAATTTTATCTTTCGCCTTCAAGAAACCGCAGCGCGTTATTTCAAAGTTAAAACACAACACAAACGGTTGGGTTATCTCCAAAGACTATATAGCCACTTGACTGCGCATACAGTGCCCCGATGCTCGAAAACTATTAGTATTTTGTCGCCTATGCATAGGCTACGGTATGAGTAACCGTTTTAGTTGTGACCAAGTGCTAGACCTGTGTGCACGCAAAATAATTAGCAATTGTTATAATTTTTTATGCTATTTATAACGTGTAAAAATGCCTTCATGCGCGGTTAAGTGGTGTGGGAAACATTCCAAGACATCGAGTTACAAAAAGGATGACACAACTTTTCATCAATACGTAAATATTACGAAAATTATTTTTGTTTTAATCAAATTATGAGCCACCGCAGGGGTCTATTTAAAATGGTAGTTTGGGTGAACGAGCACAAAGATGAGTCTCGCGTTGATGTCTTTTGGAAAAGTCCCTTTCTTTCATTAGGCAATTCTAATATGTTTGTCCCTTTCTTTCCCTTTGTATTTTTATCGTAAAAATCTGTGCTGTTACCTTTTATTGCAGAATTCTATATCGATAAAAATAAAATTAAACTTAATATAATTTTTATTTAATTCAGATACTGTCATTATCTACTTTTAACCGACTTTAAAAAATGGTGGTAGTTCTCAGTTTTTACATTCTTCTCAACTAAATATTTCTGTTAAATTAAATGTTAATGTTTCATAAAACCTCGCATCATTTTTATTTTCTTCTTTATAATACTTATATTTTTCCGAGTTCAACAATAAGGAAGAAAGAAGTAGTAGACCCGGAAATTGTAGACCTAACTCCACGTAAACGCAAAATGAAACGACACATAGATCATATTCTAATAATTATATTCTCTTAGTAAAAAGAAGAAAGACGTCTTGACGTCTTTCTTATTTAGTATTTATTAAGCCATCACTTAGTAAAGGTTTTGACAGTTTTTTCATACAAAAGTATGTCAAACCTTTACTAAGTGACGGCTTAAGTAATCATTAAATATCTCTGAGTACCGCAGGTAGTCAGTACTTTGCATTACACTCTTCTTATTTTCTATAGCGTCAGTAAGTTAACGCAGGGCAATGATTTAATGTACTTTCATCTAAGCGACGCATTTTAGTCTTCGACAAGCACGTAAATAAATAATAAGTATAATAAATCGGCCGGAGGACAAGGTGGAGCACACCGTGGAGGTCTGCCCCGCTTGAGCGGAACCCCGCCGTGCGCTCGTAGCGGCGATCGGCGGCGGCGACCTCTCGCGTCCGGCCCTGGTGCAAGCCATGGTCCGGAGCGAGGAGGAATGGGACGCCGTCGCCTCCTTCTGCGAAGCAGTGATGCTAGCGAAGGAGGTGGCGGAACGTGAGAGGGAAAGTACCTCTCGTCCCAGACGCCGCGAGAGGCGCTCCGGGCGTCGGGGGCCAAGTGATGGCTTCCGGCCACCGTAGACGCGGGCCTGTGGACGGTGAGTGATGGGCTAGCTCGCCGTCCGTCCGTCTTGTGACGACGACAAGCCGTGTCGACGGCGCGTTCGTATTCCACGCGCGCCTCAAAGAGATGTCAGCAACATGGAAGGGGCCCGCAAGGGCCGACGCCCGTCGGGGCTGCGGGTTGTTCGAAAGATTCGCCGCAGCCTCGGCGCAAGGGCGAAGAAGGAACATGGGTGGTTTTTAGTCAGTAGAAGTCTGACACTCCCTTTCGCTCTGCCCAGAGCGTTATTTGATGATTTCCCACACCCCAAAAAAAAAATAGGTTATTGGTTAAAAAAAATGCGAGCCTGAAAGATAATAACAGGATACTTGTTTTTCTTTTTGTAATTGACTGATTTTAATTAAATATTATTTTGTAATTTTTATTGAGTATTTTTTATTTTATAATATTAAAATCGATTTTATCGATATCGACTATTTTCCCATAATCAAGTAAGGCAATCCTTACTTAGGCATACCTACGCAACTTGACCTTGAACTGACCAATTGCAGCCGCGTATTCTTCCTCATCCCCCGACCCGCGGTAGTGAGTTGTGTACTTAGAAGAAATCGGCTTACACGCTCTCTAGTGGTTTAATACTCTATGGTTATCTCACATGAGAATCTTATGGTCTTCTTAAGAGGCGTGCACCGACATCAACAAGGACTCAAAATTATGATACACAATTAACTATTAAAGACTTTTTTATAATTTATTATTTTTATTATATATAATTTTTTGGTTTTTTTAAATATTCGGTTGATTATACGAAATAAGACAACAGTAGATCTGTCTCCCTCCCTAATCTTTGGTTTTTATTAAAACATTGTCTTGTACACACGGCGACATAACAACCAATAAATTTCCAGTATGACATAGCCTCACTTAATATAGATTTTCCATGCAATTAGAGCTCCTCAAAAACTGGTTTTGTATATCTTGATTGGTCGTCGTACATATCAAGGCGGCATCAAATGTTTTACTACTCTCCTCCACACTGTTCAATTTACTGGAGCCAGCTGATGGCGCGAGTAGCTATACTAGCTCTACTCGTAAACAGGGCAACAACCTGTCAGTACCACACGTAGTTTTAGTAACAGTACCTACTGAAAGTGCTAATGCTCAAATAATGCCAGTAGCCCTTAGGGTATGTATTTAGGACAATTAGTACAAACAGGTAGGTAATGAGCGTTCTAGCTAATGTTAGTACTAATACTATCACGTCCATTTTGCACATGTACCGGTATTCTTATCTGAGTTCATTTAAATAACTTAATAGCAACCTATTGTTATACTATTATTTACTGTTCGTTGGCCAATCAAAACAGTCAAACATAATAACTTAATTTTTTACCACTAATCTATTTTAAATTAAATAGCTACTAATTTCATAATTAATTTTATAATTAAATATTGTTACACTGAATAAAAAACTAATACATACAAAACAAGTACCTAAGGATTGCGGGTACCTACTTTATGAATAAGTAAAATAAATTATTGTCAGTAGGGAATATCGTAGGATATAGGGCCTACTTAACGTCAAGCGGGTACGGGGCGACAGACTAGGTTATACGATGGTTATACCAGTCCAGGTAAAAAACTATTTAGACATCCTGTATATACCATAAAGTATATAGATTCTATAATGTGGAAACATACGCACAAAAAAATATGGAACTTCGAATTTCGTGAAACAGAAAACAGGCTACCGCAAACCTTGAAACTTTTCGTGGATTTTCATCGTGATATACGGTCTCGGTATAAAAAAGTAATTTTACGTTTCGGTATACAAATAAAAACAGTTTCATTGTTTTATATTCATCGTTTATTTAGCTAAACTGAGTTTAAATTAAGTAATTTTCTTTTATGCTTTTACTTCGTTTTATTATTCCACTTTTTAAATGACATTAATCAAATTACCGTCAGTCAAAACTAAACTTTAATGTATACAATTATCTCAGACATGCAGAATTGATGTAAATGTATGTCTAGGTTAAGTGCGCAAGTCTGAGTACTCAACCATTTTAGAATAAGGGATTCGTTTGTGCTTAATTTTAGATCAAAGTCGTAGAGCGACTTTCAAAGAGTATCATGTTATTTCGACCTTGAATTCAAGAAGAAAAATTAATGCAATGTATGAAGATTTCGAAAAACAAGAAATTCTTCTACGAAGGAACATTTCCAGACATGTGTGCGAGTAATATATTCGAAGTTGGTACGTCTAAGAATAAGTAAACAGGATTAGCGCGTCTGAATATTCTTCAGTGAAGAAGACTGCGAACGTCAGCGGCGGAGGCATCGAGGCATGAAGCCAGTCCTCTGTCGCCGGAGTGCCGGACGTGACCTCCCGACCTCCCTCACACTCCCCGACATATTTACACTTCTTTGTCTGAACCTCACCCACACCACGCCGTAAACACAAAGACACTGAATCTAAACGAGATACCCCAAAAGTGTAGGCTGTCAATAACGGATCGGAATATTCGGAATGAAGACTTACACTTATTTCTTGAGATTCAATTAAAAAGTTACGTCTTTGTACCCAAAAAATATTTCCGATTTCTTTTTCTTCGTACAGTCAGCAACCTAGCGGAAATTAAACTTTGCCTAAACTCTTTTTATTTCTTTACTTTTTCGCTTTTATCGGTGATCGCTACCATTTGTTACTGGACTTTAAATACGTCAACGGTGGAACAATTAAAAGTGGGTCCTATGCTTCTCGAGTGGTATTGTGTACCACGATTTGACAGATCAGCCGACGGAAAAAGGTTTCGTGAAGGTCCTCTTTTGCATCTACGATCAATCTGCTAAAGATATCGTCTACGCCATTTGCTAAACACCGCAATCTCGCATATTAAAGTAAGTAATCGTTTCCATTTTAGATCAGTTTATCTGTTATGAATTACGCTCACGAACAGATAAGAGGTATTTGCGTAAGCAGATCCAGTCTTCATTTCCCTACGTACAATCTCATGATCCGATTATGTCTGTTCTGCACGTATGGCATATTTTTTTAAAAAGCAAAACCGTCTGTTGTGGATATTTGCCAAAGTGGCGTTTTACCAAACAAGGGTTTGTAGACACACAACATAATATAAGCCGCCGGCGCAAATCGACGGATGAGAACACAAAAGTAATTTTTGGCTGTTTTCTTAGAAACTTTTTAAAAGAATACGGAGATAGAAGTTTATAACGAACATAATTAAGATAAAAGAAATACAATTTAGAAATTGCCATGACATATTTTGGTAAATATGTAAAGTAAATTGGAGCTGCTGAGTTTTCTACGCCATTTTGTTTTGGGCGCGGTTGGTTTCGGGGAATTCATTATAATATTGTATTATGTACAGACGCCAGTACATCACACTCCTAGAACTTCAATAGATTTTCAACGTTATCGCTAAAGCTTTAGGGTCAAGGTTGACTGGGAATATCTGTCAGTTTTGGGTAGCTAACACTATATTCTGTGTTTCTTACATAACGTATATGCTGTGGATTGCTTGATAACTATTAAATTAAACCATAACTTCTTAAACGAATTTCGCTATCTCGTCGCATATTTCAATGCCTCATACTTTTTATTCCACATTGATCAAATCTCAACCAATCAAAACGAAGCCGCAGACAAACCCGACAGAAAAAAACGAACTAACAAAAATAATAATAGGAAGAAAATCAACAAAAAGATTCGCGGGCTCGTGCCAGTCCCCGGGCCGTGTGTCGCCATTCAAGCCGTGGGGGGGAAGGGGGCAAACCGGAGGGGAACCGGCCAACCGTGCAGCACCCGTCTACCAACCGGCCGACCGGCCCTGTGTTTACCAGATCCACAATAACTCTATTGTAAGACTAACTTTCACATTGTAAAGGGTTATTGCTAGGAAACTGAGATATAACGTCGAGTATTTGAGCTTTATTGTTTATGAGTGAAAATGGGTTTTTGTAAAAATATACAATGGTTTTTCATTTTGTTGATAAATTTTGTCCTGATTTGCGTCTTATCTTGAAAAATTATCGTACTTTATCTTATAATATTATCATAACAACACGCCTGTAGTTCCCCAAGGGTTAGGCAGAGTTGTACCTAATAGTGCACCCACATTTCACCGTTTCGTTATGTTTAAGTACCATGTGACAGGGGAGTGTACCCATTGCAATGAACTGGGCACAAACTCAAATTCCGTTGCTTCTACTGATAGAATACCCAACAACACTTTGCCAGGCCTTTTTTTTTTGGCGGGTGGAAAATCATCAAATAGGGGTCCCACTCTTGGGCAGAGCGAAAGGGAGTCTCAGACTTCTACTGACTAAAAACCACCCATGTTCCTTCTTAGCCCTTCATGTCGAGGCCGCGGTATCTCTTGCGAACAACCCGCAGCCCCGACGGGGCTTTGCCCGGCCTGGGAATCAAATATGAATCTCATAATTTACCCATGAAAATAAATCTGAATCGAAATCTTAATAGATTCTCCAATCAGGACTTTTCAGAATCTACGCTCACAACACGCTCTCCTACCATTACGAAAAAACCTAATACAAAATAAATTCAACAAACAAAACGAAACATTTCGAATTGTAATTCACTACATGATCTAGTGAAGAATCCCTACAAGTGATTAAAGAAGCCTTATAAGTGATACACAAGCTTACTACTGCAACACAACGTTCGATAGTTCACCTAAGGTCTACCTCGTAATCTGCTTTCAACCTTGTAACGGATTCAATCCTTTAATCTCCGTCAATTTATTGGCTCTTAACTCAGCTTTAAACTTAATAAAACTGTGAATTGATCGTGATAAACTTGTGTAATATTGTTTATGAATATAAACTGTGATAATTGCGAGTTGTGCTATTTATAAAAGTGTGTTTCATTCATGTTCGTTCCTTAAATCTGTAACCCTAACTTATTAAATAACCTTTGAATGTCACTTGGATATCATCATCATTCTTTGGTTCGAATCCTAATTTATTTAGAGTCTGCGTATCATGCCATCTTCTTCCATACTTTGTTATAATGTATTAATACTTTTATTCATCATCATCATCAGCCTATAATGTTCCCACTGCAGGGACTCAGGCCTCCTCTCTAGGAGAGGGATGGGCTATAATCCACCACGCCGGCCCAGTGCGGATTGGTAGATGTCACATTTCTTCGAATTTTTTGGTTCTAAGACATGCCGGTTTCCTCACGATGTTTTCCTTCACCGTTTTGAAAGCAGTGACGAAATAAATTACACGAAGTAATGCGCCCGACTGGATTCGAACCCACGACTCACTGTTCGTAAGTCGGGGCCGCCACCACTGGGTCACCACTGCTCACTACTTTTATTCATTTCGAATAAAATCAGTTAACATAATTGCGTAAATACACTACAAAGAGACACTATGAAAATACCTTCAGTTTGGGTTCGACCCTAATTGAAATTTGAAGCGAAGCTTGAAACCTGTCCTGCGGTTGACCAACATTCCATCCAAAATTGACGTCCATGTCACCTCTGTAATCGAATTTAGTATGGCTCTAACAAATCTCAAAGGACTCGTTTTCCAACTACAAACACAGAGCAAAGATTTATATTGAGGGTAAATAATTCGTGGTTGCCGTGTGCCTCTGTGTCTATTGGTCGAAAGGTCTGCCAGACTTTATTAACCCGCCAGAATAATCGATTGGTTAGATTAACGAAGACATTCTTACTTCACACATTTGAGTGGTGAGAACGATTTGTGGAAATTGGAGTGCTGATTAGATTCCTCCCTCGAAACTCCGCCGTCTTAATCTTTTCGATTCATTACTCGCTAAAAGTAAGATGTATTCGTGATTAATTGTCTTGTTTTGTCTGGCTACGATCAAGGATTTATTTGAAGTTGAATCGTGATCGGTGAAGTTTAGGGCGATTTGGAAATCGTTAGCATGTTTTTGAATTTTGTCATGGTAGTCGAAAACAGAAATAATATTTATGCAAAAAATGTTTTTATTTCCAGAAATTTTATTGAAATTAGCTGTACTTCATAGTTAAACAATAAGTGCAAAAGACAACTAACTATGTGTAGTTTCTGTATTCGTATGGTTGTTGTATTGGTTACACAATATCTGTCGGTACACATATCTATCATCATTCTAACTATTATTATCATTTTGGCAGTCATTCGTTTCCTAAAATATGCCCACCGGCAACCAAACGTCACCGTGGTTCAACTAAAACGGAAAATCAGATTTGTTGAATTGCGAATTCAATTTGAAAACTCATTTTCCGCGATCACAAAACGATAATTTTCTTCAACTTACCGACCGGTTGAAAACGTCGTATAATAATGTAGTAAGTGAATAAGAAATCTACTTACTAATAATAACATTGTCAGAGTCTATTGTCCGTCGGGTTGACCCAATTACAGACCGTGAACACCACATTGAAGCGAAATTGTTCGATCTGTCTACGGAAATTAAATTTTCTGAATACCCCTTCGTGAATCGATAGAGAAAGCAAAAGTGCAACCAGTTGGATTGGAGCCCTCATGGCCAGCTGAGCAAACTCGCTCGATGTTTCGTTGGAAGAAAATAGTTTTGGAAATAATCTTTAAATTAGATTTTTGTGTATGAATCGATTTTGATTTAAGTCTTTTGACCTAGTGTCTCATACTTGTACTGACGAATTATTTTAAAATATTCGATTCAATGAATTGGAAACATAATTCACATTTTCGTACCACCAAGAACCTTATAAAAATCATCATCATCATTCTCTTGCCCTTATTCTAATTCCCTTATTCCCTCATCAGGCACTTCCTTTCTTGTCATATCATCCTTTACACAGTCCTTATTACTTACTTATTGAACACTAGCTGTGCCCGCGACTTCGTTCGCGTACTTGTCGGAAACTAAAATGCGTCGCTTAGATAAAAGTACATTTAATCATTGCCCTGCGTTAACTTACTGACGCTGTGGAAAATAAGAAGAGAGTAATGCAAAGTACTGACTATGTCTCATACTAAGTTTTAGATGGATGGGTGTTTGTTAATCAACCACGTCAGAACGGCCGAACGGATCTTGAAGAAATTTGAAACAGGTACATTATAGTCGACAGGCAGACAGATTGTCGTTGGCGCGTTCGTGTTCCACGTGCGCCTCAAAGATATGTCAGCAACAATTAAGGGGCCCCAAAGGGACGTCTGCCGGGGCTGAGGGTTGTCCGCAAGAGATACCACGGCCCCGAAACACAAAGGGCTAATAACGAACATGGGTGGTTTTTAGTCAGTAGAAGTCTGACACTTTCTTCCGCTCCGCCCAGAGCGGGATGAGTCATTTGATAATTTACGAACCACAAAAAAAGGGGGGATTAGAGGGTGTTTCGAGAGGGTACCTGTACCGAATCTGGGACATCGAATCTGAAATGGCCGCCACCTCCTTCTGCAAAGCAGTAATGCTAGCGAAAGAGGTGGCGGAACGTGAGAGGGAGACAACCTCTCGTCCCAGCCGCCGCGGGAGACGCTCCGGGCATCGGGGGCCACGTGATGCTTCCGGCCACCGTAGGCGCAGGCCTGTGAACGGTGAGTAACGGGCTAGTTAATCGTTCGTCCGTCCTATGACGATGGAGGCGCGTTCGTGTTCCACGCGAGTCTCAAAGAGATGTCAGCAACATTGAAGGGGCCCCCAAGGACCGACGCCCGTTGGGGCTGCGGGCTGTTCGAAAGAGATACCGCGGCCTCGACACATAGGGCTAACAACACACCACATCTATATGACGACATGGTTGGCGCAATGGCTGGACGATTAACAGTAGCACTGCGTGTCGCAGGTTCGATTCCCACACGGTACATAAAAAAATAAGTCGTGGGTTTTATCTAATTTTAATTTAGTTTAAAAAAAATAGTATTTTAATACTGTGTAATTGGTACATTTTTATTTGTTGACTATTCACGAAACATAATGTGTGTATGTTTACTATCATCGCGGTTCAGAAAATGACATCAAATGAATAACGCCATCTGTCGAAGACGAAGATAAACTGCTAAAAAAGAGCGATCAAACACTATAAGGTTTAGGCTATGTAGATTTTGAAAGCAGCGTCATTTAGACTTATATCTACGTACCTTTTGCTATCATAACTTTTTTAAAGTTATCTTGTGAAGGCATTTAGTAGTAAGTACCATATTCGTTCAATAGATGTCGTTGCTTGTCTCATTCTTGACCATAACGATAAGTTCTTCTTGAAAACTATAAATTCATATATCTTTTGATAGAGAGCACCGATTACGATGAAACAAAGACTAAGTAATAGCCCAAGTTACGCACAATATTTATGTATAAAAGTTACCTACATTCGTTTCGTAAATTTGACGTGATGCTTAGTCATCGAAACAGACAAACAGACAAACAGATAAACAGACAAACAGACAAAAATTCCAAAAATGCTGGAAATGTGTTCTGTTGGTTATACTTTAATACCCTGACAATTTTTTTTTAAATATTTTCGATGTACAAAAACGATTTCTCTACAGATTTATTATATGTATAGATAATACATAGTGTACTAATAGGTTCCACAGACTGCACACGACAATTTCGATCATAATGCATCACGATTTGACAGGACATTTCCAGCCAGTTACAAGAGAGATCATATTACTCTGGTATATCAATGTATGGCTGGATTTTCTCAATTCATTTGTTATTTCGGGACCGCAATGATCAGTTTCCTACTGGAGGGATGTATTGTGGCCCGCGGCCATTGTGATTTTTTTTCATGGTGACTCAGCACTTTTCTGCGAAAGACCGTTTCTAAGGCCTTTGTAGTCGAGCATCCTGGGGGATATTGGTATCGAATGAAATGTATACGCGTGTATATTAAATATGTACGCCGTTCGTATTGTTGCTTTTTAATTTGTTGGCTGTCGTGAGCATACTTTTGTTTGTAGAAGATGTAGCTACTTTGTTTGCAGATTTTGTCAGAGGAAAATTTTTGTTATTGTTGGAAGATACGTACGTTTAGGTGGATTGTTGTGTTATGTTATTAAGATCTTTGTTTTTGGTGTTATTGGCTTTTTGGGTGACTGAAATCTTTGACCTTGGTAAGTAAAACTGTAAATCTTAATTCATTCTTCAAGCAAGTTCCCTACCAACAGTCGTTGACCCCGAGAAAACATCAGTTTTTTTTATGATCTTTAGGCATCGACTGCGATATTTCACTAGAATTTTATCCTATACAGGGTGTAAATCAACCCATCACACACCCGTTAACCAAGCATTCTGTACATCAAACTAAGTATCCCTGCGCAAAAATTTTTGCTGGGAAACGATTTTTTTTTTGGGGTCAAAAAACACATTTTACGGTAAAACTCAATGTAGGACTCTTAAAACATTATGCTATTGGATGCTTTGAATAGTGAACGGGTCATAGAGGTAATTTAAGTAAAATTATAACCTGAAAAACTAGTATTTACAAAAACAGCTGTTAAAAATTTGGAACTTTGACCCCCAATATCTCCGTAACTAGGGGGTTCCCAGGTATGGTCTAGAACAAAAAAATTATCGTAGTGGTGGGGAGAACAAGTGCCCTTCGTTTGCGTTAAGGGTACTTTTACACCCTATATAGTACAAGTATCAAAGACACAAGACAAAAGTATTGATCATACCACACATATAAACAGATATACCTACGTATAAACATATCATGTTATATTTGGGTCCACATGTCTCACGTAGTGAACGAACGTGGAGGCGACGGAAACGAATCAGATAGTATCTGTAATCATGCATTTTATATGTGATGGTGACGTATACTTCTTGCCGTCGGGGCTGCGGTTTGTTTGAAAAAGATACCGCGGCCTCGACACAAAGAGCTAAGAAGGAACATGGGTGGTTTTTAGTCAGTAGAAGCCTGACACTCCCTACCGCTCTGCCCAGAGAGTCATTTGATGATTTCCCTGAACCTCCAAAAAAAAACTTCTTGTGTTTGTTTATGGAACATAGTCAATAGACTGGCTGGCTACTTTACCAGTAGGAAAAGAACAGAATCTGGGTTTTGTCCCCTATTACATGGAACTTAAAATATAACTAGTGAAATGTAAGTTTACAATTAGAAACACCACTGCCTAACCTTTCGGTGAAATTAGGCGTGATGTTATGTTATATTAAAGGTTATGTTAACTTTCAATGCCATGGATCCATGCCATTGATTCAAAAAAACATCAACACAACACACAACAACAACAAGCCTTTGTTTAAATTAATTAGTAATTATTACAGATTTTCTACTTTGGACACGCACGACCATCAAACAAGAAAATGAAATTAAGAAAATACCGAGAAACATACAATAAAGACTTTGTCTACAGCTTTTGTTTTTCAAAACAAATATCAACTGGTACCTGTATTTTCTTATATTTGATCTCTGGTTCACATTGAAAGGTATAGCTTTTGACGTATGACCTAGACTGGCTGTGGCCTAGACTTTAGAAAGTTTAGTGTTTCTGTCTGGATTTGCAGAAACAATATAACGACTAGGTTACCAATACGAAGTTGACATTTCGTAGTTCCACGCAATAACGACACCCAGATAACTTTCCTCGATAATCACTTTATCCATTGGTAAAAACAGCATGGAAATCGGTGTTGTCGTTTAGGAGTTTATCGCGAACAGACAGACTGACAGACGCGGCGAAGGACTTTGATTTGTAATATGTAGTGAAGTGAAGTGAAGAGATGTATTCCCTGAACTTAGAATGTGCTTGCCTGCATGGTGTTCGTTTTGTACAAGACTAGAACTTCGCTCGCGGCTTCGCCCGCCTGGATGTCGGTAATCGCGACCAAAAGTATTCATAAAATTATATTAAACCGTACTTGATAACCAAACTATCCATTGGTAACCAACAGACCGACGCTACGGAAATCTTTGTTATATAATCTGTATAGTGATGGTAATTGGTATAGATTTCAATAGTAAAAGCAGTAATTGTGAGTTATCCGTTGGAGATAGGCGTTTAAAGTGCGTTTCATGAAAAAAAAAATACACTTTGAGATACATTATTCAAGTTTTCTTGGAGATGTTACTCGGCGAAGATGTAGCTTTCTAACGGTGAAAGAATTTTCAAAATCGGTCTAGTAGTTTTTAAGTTAAATCGGTACAAACAAAAAAACAAACAAACAAATCTTTCCTGTTTAAAATATTAGTTCAGATAGTTAGATTTAGATTTAAATGTTGTCGCATTCAGTTTTTGTATGTTATGAAACATTTTATTATAACATTTTAAACAGTACCTCACGAAACATACTCGTAGTCTACTTTAGCTACCCTGAAACTTTGCTGAACTAATTGATCCCTCTTTCTAGTATCAATCGATTTAAAATTCAGAGTTCGGTTTATAATCCTATTGTTCGACTTTGATTAACTCAATGATAGGTTGGTTAGCCGTAATAGTACGGTAATAGGGGACTATTAGCCTGCTCCGTGCTTGACTCAGGAGTGCATACAGTCGATGGCGGTCGATAGCTTATAACGGGTGAAATTAGAAACTAACCCGCACTTTCTCTATGGAACCGTTTTATGCAGCGCCTCTATTATACCTTGTATGCATTATGTTTGTGATGTATGCATAAGCATAAGAAATTCTGTTGGGATTTTACCAACGCGCAACGTGGAAATTCTTCATCTTCATTCTTCTTTTTTTCTTCTTCTTCTTGTTTCTTCATTCTTCTTCTTCTTTCGTTTTTTTTCTTCTTTTCTTATTCTTCTTCTTTCTTATTCTTCTTCTTTAGAGTAAAATTAAGATCAATATTAAAATGATCAGGTCAGGTTCCTAATCGTCAAACACAAAGGTCTAAGAAGGAACATGGGTGGTTTTTAGTCAGTAGCCGCCCTCCAAAAAAAAAAACTATTTTGGAACTGTCTCAAAAATAATGCACATTTATGGTGATTGTAGGACCTGAAAGATTGTACCTACAGAAAATAAATTTAATTCTGGCAACAAATAGAAAAAATAATGATAGCTTATTTTCAGTTCAAATGAGCCCCTAACTACTTAAACTCGACCTACTTTTAACTAATAAAATCCAATAAATCAAAACAAAATCACATTCTTTCTCTAACCCTCACAAAACAACGCCTCGCTTAGTTCGGAAGCCACGTGTTTCAGTTCAACGGCCTAACCGTCCCGCTGCCGGGGTAGGTATTATTAACCCCGCGACTCCGTCACTAAGTGCAGTTGCAATTGTCCTGTTAGCCGAGAACACAAACAATGCGGGGCCCCAATCAAACGGCCCGGATGGCCGTAATTAAGAACTGCTCTCAAGTAATTAGAGTGAGACAAATAGTGCAAGCAAACGTGTAAACCTCTATTATTTCGTGCTATTGCCCACTGACGAGTCAACGAGATTGATTCTGTTTGTGGATCTTGTTCAATTGTGAACCAATTTGTGTGCCCCGGCCGGCCCGAAGGACAGCGTTATTCGGTAATAAGGTTAAAGGGTATGATCAAAATTCATAGGCATTTAAAGCAAATTCTCGGCCTAACGATATTAATTATCGAAAATTCTGTGCTACACGAACAAACACGACGAAAACTTCGAGCTGAATATTCTGGAAATATTGGAAAAACTAAATAAGAGCCGGCCTAATTGGTGAACTACTCGATAAAAGTTGTAAAATTTTCCCCGTGAGAGGAAACAAAAGTTTAACTGAACTTGTGTACCTAATTACCGATTCCATTCGGAAACCTTTTCGCGAGTTACAAAACTTGTTTATACAAAACTTTTTCGTGAACTTCTAAAATTGTCTAGGCCATATTTTTAGAATTGAGGGTATACCGTTAAAGCGGCGAAACACGATGTCCAAATTATAAAAGGGGACTGTTTTAAAACAATTCCCGAACTTTTTCAACGCGTCCCACCTCAAGGCAACGACCTTAATTTGTCAAGCTTACGATTTTGTGCAAAATGAATAAAAGAATCTGTATACATAACACCCGAGGGATCTACTCTATAGGTAATATGTACAAAAGAGAAAAAAAGATCATTGTTATAGCGAAAATTCATAATAAAACAATGCAAATGAATAATTATTTTTTTTTTTAAAGAAAACATGAACTTGCGTAAGTACTACGGTAGGTACTTCGTTCGTGGGAAAAAAAATCGGATATGACGTGTTAACATCTGCAGCCATATTTCATATACAAAACAATGGCGCTTCGTATCACGCAAAAGAAAATAAATGTCGCCAAATCGTCTTGATCATAATTCTAGGAATAAGGCAGTACCAGAGATAATACGATACGATAATGACGGCACGGTTGGCGCAGTGGCTCAGCGATTGGACTGCTGCGCTCCGTGTCGCGGGTTCGATCCCCGCACGGAACAAATATTTGTATGGCCTACCGATAGTTGTTTCGGGTCTGGGTGTTTGGTTTGTGTATGTGAGTTTAAATGTTTGTAAACGCACCCACGATACAGGAGAAATTCCTAGTGTGGGGCAACGTTTTTAAAAAAAAAAAGAAAAAAAAAAAAAAAAAATATTATAAAAGTTTTTAAGGTTCTTTTCGCAGTACTTTTTTGCGCATTTTACTTCGGAGATATTTATCCAAAAATATTAATTTAATCTTGAAGGGTAATTATTAATGCCTACAAAAGTGAAATATTCAATGCCATAACTTTATTGAATTAGGGTTCAAAGACACGCCAGAAAAACATCTTAGACATTATAAGTTGATATTTATTCACGTTTTAGTACTGTTTCTAAGTCGTAAAGCTTATGTACCGATCCAATCCATCTTACTTGACAAATGCAGCAAATAAAACATACTTTACGACCGAAGTCATAAGCCGAGTTTACGAACTCAACTCAAAACTTAATTTTCGGAATATACGATATCATTTCGTTAATAATTCAAAGCAATTAATACTGTATTAAGAATAACACCCACTTGAAAAGCGTGTACAAGCAAAAATAAACTATAAGGGGGAGCGTTTGTGTTACAAATTGCTTCGTGAAAAATCCTATTCCCACATGAATGATTGTACGAAGTGGGGTCAAAAGTTGAAGTTGGTAAAAAATCGGTTGGCGCAGATGTTTGGCACATGGCGACTGGCAGCCATGGAATAGCGTTTAATAAAAAGGAAAAAGTCGCCGGTCTCATTTCTTTCTGTGCGATATTTTTCCTGATGCGCTTAGTAGGTCAGTTTGATGGTGATCTTCGAGCGATAAATGAGGCGTTTCTGAATATCATCACGCCTGTAATACTCGAAGGGTAGACAGAGGTGTAAGTACCTAAAAGTGTGTACTTTTACCACATATCGCCAGTTCTGTTTAAGTCCCATGCAATAGGCGGCGATCCTATTGCTAAGGAAAAATTTCAAATAAAAAACCTGATAAAAATATAAATTACCCCTACATATCGCTGCTTGAATAAAATCATCCCTTACGCCTACATAGGGTAGCAATCTAGCCGGAGGTGGTATTTAAATCGAAGCCACTAACCCACACTTACGTTCCCCTAAAACGTAACACTCCCCCTCTTTTTAATTAATCATTTTCCCCCAGAAAAGATATCTCGCGACAAGATAAAATCTCACAGCATGAAACTATGGACCATCTTCACGTAGACTGTGTTCGCAAATTTTGTTTCTAAAAATGTAAAAGGACTCTGTAAAATAACTTTTAACCCTAACACAAAGTTCAGTTTGCGCTGCAACTTCAAACATTTTTATGACTTTGCAATGGGTAGTAAAACTAGTCAATCTGAAATGAACTTTATAAACACAATCCTTCGTGCCTCGGAAATCACATTCAACCGTTAGTCCTGGATGTCATTTGTAGATCTTTGGCAGTCGTTACAGTTAGTGGTCAGAAAATCTGGCCATAAGCCTTACCAAGGGGTATCGTATTACCCAATACCCAGTACTAAGTGGATTGTGGAGGTCAGATAGGCAGTCATACTGTTATTCAGCTGAATCCCGTTATCCACCACAGCGTAGACGAGCAGTGCGAAGAGATGTGCCAAATTCGACCAATCACAGGATGGGCGTAACACCAGAAGTAAATTTTAACTAATGCGATTGGCCGATTTCCGCACATCTTCTCTCGTCTCCGCTCCTTTCCACTTTGGTGGGAACCGAGCCTACGGCTGCGGTTCCACTGACGCGGAGTGGAGCGGTGCGGAGCGGGGCTGTAGTGCTGGAGTGGAGAAGAGATGTGAATTTCAAGCCGTGTGATTGGTGTATCGCGGTACAGCTCGTCTCCGCTCTGCTCGAGCGTAGCCTTAGGCTGGAAGCCGACGCCAACATTTTAAATAAGCCGATGATGTGTTTGTCTCTCCATTCGAATTGCCTGTTATTCATCCTCTAGAGGAATCCGCCTCCTAATATGCCTCTATGCCAAGTCACCCCTCCCCACAATAAACGGACAACCATAAATCTTCTAAACCATTACCACAATAGTGAGAAATTCTGGATACCAAAGACAATTTTGCGTGATATGAATGACAAAATAAACCCAGTTCGGGCACAATTTGGTTATAACGACTTTTATTTTTCATGTTTATGTAATGTAATTGTTCAACAATAAACGTCTTCTCCTCATTTAAGGAAACTATGGTGGGGTCAGCTTCCGACTTCCGTTTACGACTGCCAATCTGACCTTCAAAACCTAGTCACGGGGAAATACGATGGGACCAAGGACTTGACGTGCTTTCTGACGCATGAAGGAAACTCTCTATAACATAGATGTTAACCCATCCACGGACTGACCTAGCATTGCTTAACCTCAACGATTGACCCGTGCGGCAGTTTTTTTAGCCATTGCACGAGCTCCTAAACAAAACCCTCTAATTGTGTTTTTAGGAATGGAAACTAGCTGTTCCCGGCATGCGTTGCAATGCCCTTTTTCCTACCTAACTCCTACCTACCACCAACCTACCTACTACCTACCTACCACCAACCTACTTACTACCTACCCACGTACCAACTGCCTACCTACTACCTACCTACCTACTTACCTACGACCTACCTACCTACATACTCTCCTACCTCTACCTACGACTCATTCACTCACTTTTCTACATTATGAGGTTATAAACGTCACTCAATTGTTTTGCCTTCCCGGAACCTCTCCACTAACACTTGAACTTTATGGTATTAAAGTTCAAATTGACTTTTAAGTACTATTACGAATCGTTTGTATGGGAGTATAGAAAAGTGTTATTTATAGACCTTTTCAGGATTTTTTTGAATTTTTTCTCTGCATTTTTTTTTGATTTTTTTCTACCATCCTCGTACTTCAAGGAATATTCTAAAAAAAAGAATTAGCGACATAGATTCAGCTGTTATCGAGATTTGCGCTTAGCAACACATTCGGCGATTCATTATCTATATTATAAGATAAACAAAAGAATAATGGCGTAATCTATTGCCGTAGGTCTTTTTCAAATCCAGACCACGTTCGCCCTCAGAACATGTATACTCAAAACAGGATCTTATGATCGTCAGATTCACAGCTGTACCGCTATAGGCACTTACAAACAATATTAAATTATACCTATAGGGACGTTTGTACCACCCACAGAGGTTATAATCGCTTGGCGGAGTTTTTCGTAAGGAGCCTGGAGGGATTCAGGAGTGCCTGAGCAATTACGTATGACATGTGTCGTAAAAGTCATATAAGTAGCGATACGACAGCGGGGAGGGACACACAATAACTTTAATAAAGGCGATATAGGCGGTTTTTGCTGCGGTTTTTTATACTGGTAAACATAATGCGACATCGTAACAGCGGTACGCTAAACGTTTCAAGATTTTCTGAAATTTTGTTTTTACTATAATACTACGTCAGCCTGCAAGCCTAAGCTTGAATGAAATGCCATTTTAATGAATTGCATAAAATAACAACACGCCTGTAGTTCCCGAAGATTTAGGCAGAGGTGTAGGTACCCATTAGCACACCCACATTTTGCCAGTATTGTTTAAGTCCCGTGTAATGGGTACAATTCCAGACTCCGTGGGATATTCTGCTGTTGAGAAATGCCTGATGGAAAACCCTAGGAACACTTTGTTCAACCCGTGAACCGATCCCAGGACCTCGCGTTCAACAATCAAGCTTGCGACCACTAGACCATAGAGGCCGAAGATTAATGAAAAAGAATCAGTTTAATTTATTACTTGTGCTTTTAAATCAGAACAACTCCAACAGATGATTTTTAATCTTCTTCTTTCTTCTTTCTTATATATAAAAATGAAACCCGTTTTCCGTTGTCACGACATGGCATGAAAACGGCTTGACCGATTTGGCTGATTTTTTTTTTTAAATGTTCGTTGAAGTTCAAGGATGGTTTTTACGGCGAGAAAAATTCGAATAATGGCCGGAAAAGCCCTAAAAACAGCCCTTTTCTTTTTCCCATACAAACGTTTTCTAACTAAAACGTAAAATCAATTTGAGCTTTAATACCGTACCTATAAAGTTCAAGTGTTAGTGGAGAGGTTCCGGGAAGGCAAAACAATTGAGTGACGTTCAGTTGTTCAGTCAACGAATGACAACTTCAAACAGACCATACGACATTATCACAATAATCACAAATAATTACTGTTTCTTTCCCAATAGAAAAACGATTTTTCAAATGGTGTTTGCGTATAATATAAAAATTAATTGCTGTTAGTTAGTCGCACTAAAACTAGAGAACGGCTAGACCGATTTGTCTAATTTTGGTTTTGAAACATTTGTGGCAGTCCAGAGAAGGTGAGAAATTAGTAGTATGTAGGTAGGTGGTAGGTAGTTGGTACGTAGGCAGGTAAAAGGGCATTGCAACGCACGCGGGGTACAGCTATATTATATAAAAATGAATAGCTGTTCGTTAGTCTCGCTAAAACTCGAGAACGGCTGGACCGATTTGGCTAATTATAGTGTTGAATTATTCGTGGAAGTCCAGGGAAGGTTTAAAAGGTGAGAAAGTGGTAGGTAGGTAGGCAGGGTAGTAGGTAGAGTAGTAGGTAGGGTAGTAAGTAGGATAGTAGAGTAGGTAGGGTAGTCGGTAGAGTAGTAGGTAGGGTAGTAAGTAGGTCGGGTAGTAGGTAGGTAGTAGGTAGGTAGGTAGGGTAGTAGGTAGGTAGGGTAGTAGGTAGGTAGGTAGTTGGTACACAGGCAGGTAGTAGGTAGGAAAAAGGGCATTGCAACGCATGCCGGGAACAGCTAGTTGAATTATAAAAAAAGAAACTGTACACCTCCACCTATGTAGCACACAAGACTGATGTTACAGTAGGACAAAAAAAAAAGAAAAAAAAAGTAGGAGAAAAACAATCCGCCGTAGTTGTACCCTAAACTGTGTGATAGAACGAATGAAAACTTGAGTCCCGCTAGTTCTACGATTTCGTACCACCTTGAATCGTAGAACTAGTGCGAAAATAATCCCACTAGCTCTATCGTAGGACTAGCAGTAGAACTAGTTGGAATGATCCCAATTTAATATCAAAAGAAAATCGCTGTCACTACATAATATAAAACAAAGTCCTCCACCGCGTCTCTCTGTCTGTTCGCGATAAACTCAAAAACTACGGCACCGATTTTCATGTCTTCACCAATGGATAGAGTGGTTCTCGAAGAAGGTTTTAGTAATTTGACCGACATTACGCGGGCAAATCCGCGGGCATCAGCTAGTATATTATAAACTTGACAATTAAGTTATTCAGTAGGTAGCACGAGAATACATTCGGTACAGATATCCCACAGTCTACAATTTATGGGAGAAGATGCAGATTACCATACACTACATAAAATTCACTGGTTTCTCTTAAAAATTAGCATTTATAAACTTACTACGCTTTTTATGGCATGCCACTTGCAGCAGGCATGCGTGTTTGTATGACTAGATATATGTATGATCGTGGACGAGACTCAAAGAGATAATGTCAGCAACATTGAAGGGGGAAGGGGGGGGACACAAAGGGCTAAGAAGGAACATGGGTGGTGTTTAGTCAGTAGAAGTCTGACACTCCCTACCTACCAAGCGGGAGGAGACATTTGATGATTTCCCACCCTCTAAAAAAAAGAGTGCAGTACAACAATGTCTTTAGGATTCTGGTACGACCACCTCGATTTTGCAGTGTTTCGGGTATGCTTGCCTCCGCGAGGGTGGATGGCTTTTACGCTATAATGCGCAAAAAGGCAGCCTCACTAATTCGCCGAATTCGAAGAACTAGCCACAGGATCCTGAAGATGATTGCAGAGAGACCTGAATCTGGAATTGTAGACTTATCAGGCTGCATGATGTTTAAGATTTTTTTCTGCTAACAAAGTTTTAAGATTTTTACTAACAAATAATTTAAATTTTGTAAATCTAAACTAAACTTTTTATTTTATTGATCAAGGCATTCTCAAGTGACAATACAACTTTTTTTTTATCACTAGTGAGAGTGCAGCAAGCTGTGTTTCTTTCAGTACCTCTTTATGACACAGAAACTCAACAACAACTTCACAAGTAAGAAAGTACGAAGGAAACTTGAACCAACTTTCATGCATAAGTTCATTAATAATTATCACGTATAATACCACACGGGGGCGCCACAGGCGATTCGAATTTATTAGTCATTGAGACACTGCGCGATATGCAATTTGATATCCCTTTGAAATATAAGATTGAAAATGATGTAAATGGAACGTAATGTATGGTTGTTAATGGTAGTTAATCATAGGCTGTATGATAGAGAACAATGTGTAGGTAACTACTTACAGCTTGTAATGGCACAGGCTGGTTTATAAATATTGATGTTATTTCTCAATGCTTTTGAGAATTTTAGGTACCTCAGTATAGATATTAAACATTTGACGCATACACTGACTTCTGACACAAATACAGTTTTTGTCAAATCAAAAGGCTGCTTGAGAACCTATGGGTGATTTGTAGTGTTACTCGAATAACTTAAATTTGAAATTAGAAGACTGAAAAGATTGGGGGATGTGATGTGGAAGAATGAGGAAAACGTCGTGAAAAAAATTTTGAGTAGGAATGTGAATGATTAGTCTTATATCCATCCACCAATAGAGGATGACCAAAGAGACGATGGATGAACTGTGTGACGGATGATATGGCAAGAAAGGTAGTTTCTTATGAGATGTAATAGAGAAATGTTGAAGAAGAAGACATACTCGTACTGCGCCGACCCCAAAATATTTTGTAGTATTGACGCGAGAATGATGATGAATCTTATTTGAACCTCGCAATAAGTCGAAAATATTTTTATTTTTTTATAAAATATTACGCCACACTAGGAATTTCTCCTGTATCGTGGGTCCGCTTACAAACATTTAAACTCTCATACACAAACTCCCTTACCCGAAACAACTATCTGTAGGTCATACAAATATTTGTTCCGTGCGGGGTTAGAACCCGCGACATGCAGCGTAGCAGTCCAACCGCTCAGCCACTGCGCCAACTGTGCCGTCAATTGTCTCAACTACGCATTATTTTGAAAAGTTAGTGACCATAAAACCTGTATGTTTGCTCTGTCAGAAGATAACTTACGAACACATTCAATGACTACATATCTCCACCCATCCATTACATAGCCTACCTACCTGCCCTCATGTTCAGCAGTGGAAGGGTAACAGCCGTCATCGTGCGTAATCCTCAGCCTCCGACAGATCCCTCACATCCCTCACATAGCCCTCTTTCATTCACGCTTCATGCCACCTTACTATTCCCCACTAGTTCTTGCCACTTCAATGAATAAAGGAATCAATTATACTGGAACGGTTAGATGGTTCTGTATAGTGTTATGTGTTTTGAAAATTAGAGAAATGACTTAACTTTACCGGACTACTTAAAGGATTTTCATCTTTGTATCACTCTAACAAAGTTGACGTTAGAGAAACTTATAATTTTAGACCTAGCTACAGTTATCCTACTTTATTTTATGATTAAGTTACTTTATACATGAGCCACACGTTGAAGCTCTGCTCAATTTAAATTAAACTTTATTTCAGATTACAGTCATTAATAAAGACATAATTATACTAAATAGCTTACTGTCAAATTAGCACATAGCAGTCTCTCAGACTCCACGTAGGGGGAATGAATCATTTAAACGTGTATGGAGCCTCCTTTTAAGCAAAACTGAGGCACTGATTTGCTTATTTTTATTCTATCTATCTATCGTAATAGGACACTACGCATCCATGTCATTGCGGTATGCTAAGTAAGTAAGTAAGTTACATAAAATACTGAACTGTGACATAAGGGGCTTTTTATTTAGTTGTTAAAAGTACTACTTACCTAACTGGATTAAATTACTAAACACATGAGTACGGCAAAGTAAGAAACAAATTAAATATGATTTTTCAACCCAAAATTTGTCTACAAAGACCGAAAAACAAACGATGCAGCCAACAACGCAAAAGCAAAAATCTAAAATTAAAACCTTCAACAAATAAATCTGCCGTTTATTTAACTTTTAACAGTTCCAGACTTCCAGTCGTCTGGAGCACTTTCCAGTGTTCATGGGAAGAGTTTAACCGCGTAATAGTCGGTAAAAATGGATTTATTTCCATGGAGCACGCTTGCCTACTTTTGTTCCTATTGACTTTTGCATTGAAGGTTACGTTGTGGCGTTTTAGTAGCAGTTTTTGTTTCGTAATAAATTATGAGTGGAACTCGGTAAACTGTTTGTTTCCGTAAGGTTTAAATTGGGGGGATTGTCTAGTATCTAGTGAGGAAAGTTTTGAGTTGAATGTGGATGGGTATGAGAGTAGAGGAAGACCAAAGATACAATTGATGGACTGTGTAAATATTGAAAGGGTAATAAAGGAGGTGTTTGATGAGATGACGAGTAATAGACAAGTATGGACAAAAAAGACATGGCTGCGGCGATCACAAATAAATTGGGATAAGGGCAGGATAATGATGATAATCTGATACGATCTAGCATTCATCTGTGAAATATTAGGAAAGGCATGTGGGAAACCATGAATGATACGGAACGTTTACGTTCAAAGGGTTTGGAAATACCATCTACAGTGATGTGTTTGTCTAAATTGTAGTGAATAATAATTTTACCAATGTAAGATATAAAAAAATAAAGAATCTCAAAAAAAGAAGTACTTATTTCGTAATACACATTATCAACATTGACGTTAAAACTTTTAACATTACAATCAATCGCTTTCCGAATTCTGACTACGAAACGAAAGCTCTCACGTTTCAATGAAAATAAACGGCCAATGCACTTTCTTAAAACAGGGCATTTCGAAACAGATCGAATTGCCTCAATTATTCGACTGTGTATTGATCGAGTTAACTGGGCAGGAGGCTGATTCCGGCATGCTTTGAATGTTTTATTATCACTTTTGTTACACAAGCTTAGCAGGAATTCCGAAAGCTTGTGCAAGACCACTAAAGGATTCTTGGTAAGCTTTGCGATGACGAAAAGCTTTGTAAAATATTCATGTATAATACAAAACCGCATTAAAACCTTATGAAATCTTTCTTAAAACTCCATACATAAAAGGTTACTGCTAATCAAGAAAACAAAAGTAATGTACAACAAGATAAAAATGTGAACAGAGCTAAAGGCGCGTAAAGTCACAAAACATAAACTGTGCATAATAAGAACATAAAAGACACACAGGTTTTACATGACAATGAAGTACAAAAGATTAAAAATAATACAACAAGAAATAACCACAGAACTTTACTACACACAATAAACGAGAAACAATTTAATCCAAACATTATAACACCAACTAACAATTTAGCTTCATAAAAGAGAACATCAAAGGAACGGAATAAAACATAAAAGAATGCCGTGGAAGACATTCTTCCAGTCGGCAACGACAACGAGCCATCGCAGACTTATTTCCGAATATAGAGAAATCGATCGAGTCAACACGATGCTCTGTGAGACTGTATTAAACAAAACACTACTATCAATGAGGAGTTTTATTTGTCCATTCTCCGTAGAGTTGAAGCGTTACGTTGCAGAGAAAAGTAAAGAAAATTTGCATTATCTGTCATGCTATACGAAGTTATAGGTTGGTCTGTGGGCGGATCCACCCATTACATACCGAGTTTCTTCCGTGCCTCGGAAAACACATTATGCTGGTGGTCCAGGCTATCATTTGCAAATCTTTAACTGTCGTAACAAGTAGTCAGTGGCCCGAAAGTCTGACAACTAGTCTTACCAAGGGATATCGCATTACCCACTACTAACTGGGTTGTGGAAGTAAGATCGGCCACCAGGCTGTATGTAAAATACTGGTATTCAGCTGCATTTGGTAAGACTGGAAACCAAACCCAACATAGATGGGAAAAGGCTGGGCAGATGATGATGATGTCTTGCTATAAGATAACTACAAGATAAGAGACGGGTGTGAAAATTTCCAACAGCCAATCAATGATAATTATAAAACCATGAACCATACAATATTATTACTTTTTTTAATGCAGTAGCCAGATCTTTATGAACTGAGTAGTCAAGGAACTAATTGGCTGATAAATAATGTGTGATATTAAAAAAAATGCTCAAATAAAATTAAATAAAGATCCTGTAAGTGTTTCCAATCATCACTATTAGGTATGGATGGATGTTCTAGTCTAATATGATGACGACATTCTCCAGACTCTGGTTTCCGGCTCGATCTTCGATAATTTAAATAGACAGCACTGGGATTTACACTCTCGACACCAATTATGATAAACTGTTTATTGCATTCTGAGCTCTATTGTGAACACTACAGAATTGATCGTGTAACTTCTTCAAATGAAGGATGGTCCCTTGTAGGATGCTGCCACGACTTAAGCACAATCGAATATTAATATTTGAACTAAAAACTTTCCCTTGTAAAGCTTCGCACAGAGTGACACCGCAATTGTTAGCTGTAGCTCCTATTCAGAAATAAATAAGCGTAAATAAATCTAAGAACATGATGAATGATCTCTCGAATACTTCAAAAAGTAAAAGAAACGGAACAGTAGACAGTAGTGCACAGTTATCATTCAGCTCGGTCAACGAACTCGACTCAAGTTCAAGTGTAGAAGGGCCGCTCGATCCGTTTATTTTTAGGGCTCTAAATATACTGAACCCGTTCACTGTTGCAAGTTATGTTTCCTGCGCCCGTTGATTGGCTAACGTCTACTAAACACTTGCGAAACTGTTCGCTAAGATCAAATATAAAGTGACGCTGTCGTAAGTTTGAATTATGATCCTTAAGCAGCTTATGGGTTTAAGTTTGGCCATTAGTGCTATAGTTTAAAGGAACAGCAACATTAATTTATCATAAAATATTGCTTTGGAAGTGATCGATCGAAGTTTGGAAACTGTTGCTTCTACTCAATAAGAAGAAGATAGATAATACTATATCTTTGAAGTACAAAATAAAATAAAGCTGCTATTACACCACTACGAAATTAAGTAATTCATTCTAATTTAAACTTATTTGAGTCATATCAAGTAACTGAAATGGAGCTCGAAATGAGAGAAGCACTTAGTCTTATGTGAGGTCGTGCAGTTAGAATTGATGTCATCCACTTTAAGATCCAATAAATAATCAAATATACACCCACTTCCAATCTAGCATAAGGGACAATATAGAAAGACAAAGCCGAGCATTGAGTAATATTATCGGGTTTATGAGAGAATTCCACTCTAGAATGTGATACAATATTTTTACGATTCCATGAACAATACTTTTTTTGTGATATTATGTAGTTCGAGTAATCGACATTCGACGCGATGTTGTGAGGAAGATAAGAATTTGAGTAAATTACGTAAAAAATACGTAAATTAGACATTGATTAACTTTGATGTAGTTTGTGGAATTATTTTTAATCCTAATTTGGCTATCAATTCTGTCACAATAATATAATAACAAACCTGTAATAGGTACCCGAAGGGTTCTGCACCCACTTTTGCCAGTTATGCTTAAGTCCCATGTAATAGGGAGCGTCGAGCCTATTGCCATCAACCGGACACAAACCCAGACTCCATGACTGCTACTGAGAAATTCCTGATGAAAATGCCCAATAGCACTTTGCCTGACTTGGAAATCGAACCAAGGACCTCTTGCTAATTAGTCGCACTTGTGGACACTACCAACAAGGCAGTCTTTAAATTAGAATCGGAATTATATCGGGGAATTCAAAAGCCGAGAGAATTTATAAAGGAAATTTCGTATCAGTACATTTCTACCATGTAAGTATTTTTAATTCTATACTAAAACGAATCGGTAGAAATTGTTTGCACTAAGTTTGCCCTAGTTGTGGAAACTGCAAAGCTAACTTTATTTTTATCATTCATTGTAAATCCGATTCAGTACCGTTTTCCTTCACAAAAGTAGCATCATTTTAAACCCTAGCACGTGCTAAAAGAATTTGTAGAAAAGTCTTATAACGGAACAGGGTTTGAAGACCTCGTTTCCAAACATTAATCTTAATCAGTACTTCTATGTCAAGTTCAATGTTTGCTTTGACAGTTACAACTTAGTTAAACTTATCTATAATCAGAATCATTTTATTATCTCCATCAATAATACGGAAATCATTATCCATCAACAAAAGCTTATCCATTTTGGTTTTCAAAACTAAAATGGGAATAATATCGCCATTTTAAATTCATACAGTGTACATAGGGGGTGTGACTATGCGAGCCACCCTTAGCAGCTACATTCCTATTGTTACGGTCCACATTGTGCAAGAACCACCTGGCTCATTAACGGGGCTGGAATCACCGCCAGCTTTAGCAGAACCCTCAGGTTTACGCAGACGCAACAAGACCTGAGATGTTTACATTTATATTATGAGTGTGTTTGGTCTTGGTGATGAAAAAATTGTAAATGACAATTGAAAAAGATGACAGTGTAACTGTGTAGAGTTGATTAAAAAATATTATTGATTAATGAATCCAATAAAAATATGGTTGAAAAGCAGTACATTTTGAACGTCAAAATTACATGGAACAGTCTCATAAAACTTCATCAAGATAATAGTGTTATTAAAATTGGGAGATAGTCCCTTGTACGTAATTAAATCCAGAATGTTCACGGTATAGACAAATATAATGCTATTCCAAGAAACGCATAAAATGATCAACAGGCTTTAAATCCCTTTAACGCAATCCATAGATCCAATAGACCCCTACCAGAACCCAATAACGAGTACATTCATATCTCATCATAACACGACTATACTAAATCATATTATCAGACAAAAAAATCGCACATCGCCACGACTTATCGCACGCGTACACACATCAAGAGGAATCCACTAAGCTCTGAGGGACCCTTATAAAATGGTCGTGGAACACGTTTCACTTGCCTTACTCCACGTCACTGGCCCATTTCTTACGATCCATTGACTCCGAGCCATTCATCGGTGCCTTTTCAAATGAGGGTTTTAAATGCGACTCACTGCAAATGAGAACGTATATATGAACATTTATCGCGCATATTGTATTGGGGTGATTTAAGTTTACGTAATGAAAACTAATGCTATATGGTACTTAGAAAACAACGTTTTAAAAAAACACTTCAAATTATACGGAGGAAATAGCTTATTTTAGGGTTAGTTAGTAGGTAAGGTTCATTTATAAGACGGCCTCACTTTGTATATATTTTCCGTACAATGAAAGATTGGTAATAACTGATTTTGTAATGCTTGATTGGTGGTCGGGCGAACACAAACGACGACGACAACAACGACTGAAAACAAGCACTTCCAAGAAATGAAAAAGATAATAACGTTAATTAGATAATTTCCTGGAAATTTCGAATGAAGACTAATCAACAAACTGAGTACAGAGAACAAAACAAACGTGAAAATATGCCAGAATTCCAATCTTCTATTCTCGTATAGAATACTAATTGCTACAAACAAGTTAATTTACATATTATAAACAAGATTAATCAAGTTGAATTAATCACGTGTTAAATAAAACAAAGTAATTAAACCGATATTGGAACTACAGATGATAGTATAAAATTAATAGGAAGCTGTAAGCGTTTGAGTAAACTAAACGGTGGAATATTAAATGCATGACACAAGAAAACACTTAGTTAATTGTCCCTTTAACCTGGGATATAAAACGAGGGTCTCTTGAATAAATGTTTTTAATTATGTTTGAAGTACAAAAAGTAGAAAAAAATTGTATGGTTCGTACAAAACCGGAGCTAATTGTCGTCCCCTCCCGTGCTCATGATTAACTCATTTTAATCCCGGTTTAAAAACTGCATGACAATGGAATAGGCGCACTCTGTCTGTATTTTGCAAAGAATCGACTACCGTTCGTTCATACAGTTTCCTTTCCCCGTTGAGAATTTCGACAAATATTTTTATTACTAAACCAATGTTTGCGCAGCCCTCGTCAGCAAGGGTTGGGATAAAAACACCATTCAATCCGCCATCTTTCTTTGATTTCGTTTCTAACCCATTTTTCATGTGAATATGAATAGAACAGCTGGTACGATCGATTGCTGCCGCTTTTCTTACTGTTTGGTATGAATTTCCAATAACACATTTTATAGTCTTTTTAAAATTGGGAATGTATAAAATATGGAAAGACACTGAAATAACAGTAAACGAAGAAATATCTCTAAAGAAAATTTCTTAGATGCAGTAAAAAAAGAAGTCAGAATTCAGTTTTTGATGTTAAAACTTTATTATATATCACTTATTAAACTCGATCTCTCAAAGCGAGCACTGAATATCTAAACTCTGATAGCAAATGTGCGAGTGTTTTCTAATCGCCAATTCAACTTGTAGACGATCTTCAAAACGCATTCACAAAGTTAGAAAACCACTTTCGAACTCCCGCAAAGGAAACGCACACTGAAACAAATGCCATGCACATGCGGTTAACCTTATTTATAGTACGATGTATGGATACCAAAGTATTCGCAGTTGTATACTGAACAGCGATGTTAGGATTCGCAAATGCGAAAGCACTTAAGTAAAACCTCAAAAACAAAAGAGGAAATTTGATTGTACAAGCAGAACCGGCGACCCCAAACAGCCCACTAAAAGAAATTAATCGGCGTGTCCGAAAAAATAAAAACAAAAGGAACGGTAAATCCCACACTGGGAAGACAATACATCGCGTCGTCATAAAGTTGCGTCTCTCCCGCCAGGCGGCGCCATGGCGGCACCCTTCCCCCCATCCCCGCGACCCGCCCCGCCGCGACGCCGTACGCACGTGCGTGCTACTTGTCTCCACCATTCACATCCCCGCGCAACCAAAACAAAACCCTAATGCCCTTACCCTAAATCACATTTCTCTTCACGCATATTATCAAACCGCAAGAAGGCGCTGCACAGTCTATTAGTCACCGTATCACGTTACCATTAAACACATTTTTGTTTTCCTTCACAGCCGCATTCCACTGTTCTAAAACCAATTGTGCAGCAGCATGTTTGAACTTTTGTCCTTTTTTGATTGACTTTTATCGGTGGCGGTACGATTTTTATTAATATTGACGTTTTAAATTATTTGAACGCATGTAACGGGAGCAACGGAAATTGATTGGTTCTCTGACCGGAACTCTTATCAAAATTCGATTTATTTCGAGTGACATCTTAACTCATACTGTACTGATATGAGATACGACATCATATTCTAGTACGTACAGACTATAAATTGGATCTGATCTAAGAATACTGGAATTTTTTTCTTGAAAGATGGGTCTGATTCACCTGAACAATAATTATGTTTAACTTAGTTCTACGAGTATTTGAAAGATATCAACAGCTGTCACCTATTTCTAAATTACACAATGTCATTTGAATATGGCAAGGGCCGTAGCTATGGAGTTCGTTCACAATAAGACCCTCCTAAGCTCTAAAACAAAAACCCATTGAGAAAAAAAATAATAGCTCCACTCCCGACTCCCGAGACCTCACAGAGACTTAATAAATTGTAAGCCATACACTGGAATCATAAACAACGCTCCGTCATAGCAGTATTATGCACCCCAACCGCATAATAGCTCCCCAAAGTATTGGTTCCTGACGAATAACCCAATAAATACCCATAAGGCACCATGCGACACGTACAAAATATTCCTGGGACATAAAAGCATTATCCTGTTAAGTAATTTATTTCTTCTTCAGGTTGTAACTAAACGGTTATTTTATGGGACCACTTAAACCTAGTATGAAGGAGGGTGTCGGAACCCATAACGCAACACCATAAACGGCAAAGAATTGAACTAAAGACTCACGTCACCTGTTCCAACCTTGGACCATAAATCTAATTTTTTTAAGGGGACCCACGCAAAGTACGATGTCTAAGAATTTTACGAACCCATATTGTACACTGGTTTAATATCATAAGTAAATAAACTTGTTTCATTCACTTTTCCTCTCTTTTTCAAATCTTTGATGTAGAGCATCGCGTTTTAATATTTAATTAAGAATTTATTATCTCCATTATTCAATTTCTTTTGGTATTTTTTTTTCTTCTAATTTATAAAGGAAGCCATCGTATTACGAAATTTAATTTCCTTCGCTTTTATGATCGGTTTATTAAAAGGGAGAAACCTGACCTGTGTTTATCTTAGTACTTACTGAGTCACCGTGTTGTGAGTCAGAGAGATTTCATCCCAGCCAGTTCACTGCATGCTTCAACGACGGCTCACTCTTAAGGAACCGGTCTAGATGAACTTAAACTGGAAACCTTCTTTTATACACCAAGATTTCTATACCTGATTTTATTGTTCACCGCAGACATTCCTGTTTGTAACGGCACTTTATCTTCCTGTTGGGAATATTTCATGATTTATGTTATTTCTCTTATATTGACTATTTTCTCTGGGGCAGAGTCCCTTAATCAATTTTGACTTTGGACAAGGTAAAGTCATAAGAGATTCATCGTTTAAGTCACAATGCAAATCGTCAGTGCATTATTCAGCGACACTGACCATTCAAGAAGTCATACCATAAATTGCATTGACATTTTATCATGACCAGAATACAATGCAACATCTTTCAATGATTCCACATCCATAATTTTACAATAATGAAACGTTGACTCACCAGAGTCGATCTGAACTTTTAGTTCGCAAACATGCGTTTATATGAAGAGTTTAACATTAGAAATGAATATAGTACCCGTTACAATTTTAAGAGCACCGAGTGTACCACCCAGTATTCCACTGGCATACTTTGAAGATAATGTTCATATCGGTTTCTAGCGGACGCGAGTGCAGCAACATTACCCTCAAATTAGGTTAGTGGGATTGCTACTACTTATCTTCGAAGGCATGGTTAACTGTGTTCCAATGTAGTGACCGATTGCGTTGGTTACTTGATCATAGAAGATAAATGTTGCTATGATATAGTTCTTTATATTCTGGAGTTCCGCAAGGATCACGATTGGGGCCTATTCTATTAAACGTTTTCATTATCGATTTAAGCAACGTTTCAAACACTATCTTTGTTAGCTGATGGCTTAACAACAATGAAGCCAATTCAAAGTTAATTTTTAAAATTATTTTTTGTATGTTTCAACACATATTGTAGCTGTTTATTTTCCCTAAATAAATAAAATAAAGTTACCTACACTCCTTAGTGCTTTAAGACGATAACAATAGACTTGCAAACTGGTGTATAGATAACAACATGCACCTTAATATCAGTAAGGGTCACTGCATTCAGTTCAAAGTATCAAACGTAATAAAAAGGTGTTAGTGAATAAATACTACATAGACGGGATTGAAACACAGAAACTGTGTAGTATTGGCGACCTTTGAGACCACTGAAGTTCGATGAGCGCATACTAAATACTGCGTCTAAGACCTTTATGGTACTTACTACTTGTACTGTGATTCGTTTTGCAAAACAGTAAAGAATTTAAAAGGCCATCTACAAAAATAAAGATCTTCAACTCTAGTCCGACCTATCTCAGCGATATGGAATCCGCATTACGATGTTTATAGTGAGAATGTCCAAAAGCGGTTCCTTTGCCATCTGTGCTACGGAGATTACTTGGCTAAACTACAAAATCAAAATATATACTTTAAAGAGTCGAGAAACCAACTGACTAGCTACTCGGATAGGTTGAAACGATATCATTTTGATACACTAGACAGGGAGAAACTGGAGTCCACTATCCTTCACAAAATATTTAGTGGAACGATAGATTGCTGTGAACTTTCGAACACATTAGAGATTAAAATTCCAACTCGGACTTCGAGGTATACACATGTTAAATATTCCACATTTCTGGCTCAAAAACCAACCTAGATCATTACGCCGCGCCGCTGTGCCAAAACTTTATAGGCATGAATTAACACTATAGCTTATACAACTAATTTGCCATCTGTGAATCTCACGCAAAGTAACAATAATGTCATAATTTTTTTGTAACTGTTAATTATTTTTATTTTATTTTACTAGTTCTAAATATTATCAAATGTGGTCTATGTAGAGAAGCACACCTACGTGATACTTTTGTCTATTATTTGTTTCGCATGATCTGTGTACAGTGTACCTTGTACACCCCTTGTTAGAGACACTAAAAAAAATAATATAATATAGGTACTGCGGTTTTATCAGATGAATCAAATTCGTTTGATGCTTTTCGAGAATTTACATTGTGGAGATCGGTTTCTTCTTACAATTTTATCTGAACATCGCGACGTTATTATACTTAATGCCTTAGCCCTAAATACTTTAACACGGAACGTATTTTATATATGGCATTCGTTTATATTTTTTAGTAATAAAAATATGTTAAAATACTCCCAGCTGAGTACTTATACAAGTACCCAATATTAGCTACACATGAAACTCAATATCGATAAGGTATCATATTTCTGAGATGATCTTAAATGCGACACTAATAACGACCGAAATATAACTCGAGGGAATACCATAAAAACCTTATAAGTTTATAACAGAGAGCGTCATTCCGTACACCCAAAGCATATTGACAGAAGGTCGTATATTAAACCACACACTGCGGTCAGTTTGACCCTTCTAATTTCGATTGGGGGATCATATTACCAGAGAGGTGTTGACACGCACACTATGAGTGTCTCCACATTAAACACAGTAACTATAGCATTGCAATTAACTCATCTCCGCCACAATCGGAGAGTTGTTTAATTAATCTATCACATCCTATTGATACTTCATGTTGCAGTGCCCACACACTTGACCTGATTCACTTCAGAATGATCTCACTTCCCTTTGCATTACCGTTTAGTCAAGTTCATTAACATTTCGATGCATTAAAACCGATGGGAGTAAAACAATCACCGGATATGCGACAGTGGCAGGATACGTTCCCGACACATTCGCGTCTCGACGATAGGCGTCTACTATTCTAATTCAAGGTTCATCGTTAATCGATCATACTATTCATAGAGGAGCATTCGGCTTCAAAAGGGAAAATAGATAACTAAAGGCATACAATAGCGCAGACAAAGTTCCGTCCGCTACGTTAAACATCGCGTGGATCGCTAATCCGAGCGTAACATTGCAAAACGCAGAACAAACTGCTTCGCTTTGTGTTGCACTAATGAGAGCCACGTGGCCGTCCCCCGCAATGCAGACAGCACAATAAAACAATGCCGCCACAGTTGTGCATTCTGGCTTTATTCCTGCAGGACTAACTGTCGCGTGACTGCGACTCGTTATGGGTGTACCGCAAGGCGCGCTTCTACAGGCATTTCTGTTTATTCTATTTAGAATGTGAGTGCCGCTGCCGCCGAATGTTTCCAAACTTGTTCGTGATACCACTTTTTGTAGCAATTTTGTAGCACGATTGTCCCTTTATGACTTTTGTTTATTTAAATGTTACGGGAAATAGACTGTATAGTTTTAATTTAAACTTCGCAAGATTCTCTAGCAATCTGTCTTGTGTTTACTTTAGTACACTCTTATCAGCTGAACCTAAACAGAAAGCTGATTCATTCAAAGATTCATTCATTGACATGATGTTTACAGTGCACTTTGCTGGATTGGTTATGTTCAAAATACGTATTACTGTTCATATCTAATTCAGCTATGTCTGTTACTTCATCGTTTACATATTTACATGTAAAATTACGAACCGGTACTTATGTTAGTTTTACGTTTTCGTTAACTCCAATTAGACTAAAACGGCCAAGTTTATGTTTTGTTCTGTTTAATTCAAATTTTATAGCTTTTTTAACATTTTCTTCACTTTGCTGACGATATCCATCTAACAGGTATTATGAATCTCGCGGCAGTCACTCGTGACAGTTTTGACACAAACACGAGAACTTTTGAATGGAGTGTTTGTTCGCGCGTTGTCGTCAAACAAAACAACATAAACATTGGATGCTCGGCGCGTCGCGGTACCGAACTTTGTGGGGTCCCTGTCGTGATCGGCTTCGAGGGCTATTAAGTCTATTGTTGTACGAGTTCACTAACACCGACATGTTTCTATGCCGATTGTCGGTGGACTCACCTAATTGCGCGAAGACCTTGGGCCTGACGTTCTCCTGCCAGGCAGCGGCGGCGGCGGCGACGAGTGCCGCCAGCAGGACACAGCGCAGCACGAGCATGGCACTAGTCACAAGTCGACATCACTTGGGAACACTCGCGGCGCGCGGCGGTTCACGGCACTGGCGGGGCGCGCGGCGGCCGGCGGACGACTGACGGCCGGGGGTCGGGGACGGGGCGCGCCTGCGCGTCCGGCGCCCCGCGGTCTCGCATGCGTGGGGCTGCGGAGTGCGGACCTCGCACGTGACGCAGCCCTCCTCGCCCCCAGCGCACCCTCGCCGGCTATCGCCGACCCTGCGACGTCATAATCGCGTTAAAAAAGCGCCTGCATATCCTAATGAACGCCGGCACTAAACCTGCAATTAAACCCGACAGGGCGCCGGCCGCCGCCAGAGGCTCTGAGCTTTTGTTTATAAGCGTTTTTAGCTGTATTAAAAATTCGTTAGGGGTATGTCGAGGGCGTGACAGTTCAGCGAATCGTAAGGTCGCAATTACAACTTTGATGGTTAACAACGGGGATGTATGTAGGGTCGAGTCCGTAGCGAAAGCTCCTATTACTTTCCCCTTCCGGGAAAAAATCTCAACTCGTGCTTTTTCCACTAATTGAGGTACGTAGGAACATTCGTAATGATGGAGCCGACAACCTGTACTTAAATCCATTATTTGTCTTGTTAAACTCTTAAGGGAATTTTCCTCAACAAACGGAAACTCCGTTAAAGCTCCAACAATAATAATGTTGAATCCCTTCATAAAAGTAAATAAAACTTTGGTACAACTATCAAATCATATATTTTAATTACACGCATCGTAAAATTTATGAATTGTTACTAAACCGACTCAAATAACAAGTAAAACCGATGCTACAAAAACCAACTAAGTTACACAGGGTCCTAATATCCGTATCACATGAGAGCGGTGCAACTTTATCGAAATAAAAACTTTTTACACAACAGTAGGGCTCCCTGGCGCATTCATTATTATTAATTGGACAAAGTTGTTCCCCAGTTATTTTATTCGAACAGTTTAGAACTCTGTCGAAGTAATACAAGTACGGCGTTAGTACCAGCGGGATGCATTGTAGTGGGCCCGTGTGAAAATCGATAAAATTGGGAATCAAACGAGCTTACCTGTTAAGCGAAGTCTTGATTCTAATTTTATGAGTGGTGATCTGAAAAATAATTATTATTGACATAGGTAGTAATTCCCTTACGACGTATTAACACCGCGATTTTAGATAAAAGAAAATGAATATTTTTTAAAGATTGCAACATTTGCATCGTCCTTTCCCGTTTTGACATAATTATGAAACGTCACTTATTTTAGAGATCATAACATTAGGAACAAACTCTGTTTCCTATACAGAGTAGTTCCAAATGCCTACATTCATTTTGATTTCCTGAAAGGTTAACATTGAATTAGGTAGATTAATTATTGCAGCTTTGGGGTTGTTAGCTAGTGGTGGGTGGGTAATAATTATTTTTCAGATCACCACTCATAAAATTAGAATCAAGACTTCGCTTAACAGGTAAGCTCGTTTGATTCCCAATTTTATTTCGTGGTGATCTTCAAATAATTATTATTGACATAGGTAGATGTTTAGAGTTTGCTGCAATAATTCAATAAGTAATTAAAACACAAATAATTCTGGATGTCAATTTGTGAACATTACCCAAGTAACGAAATTTGGTACTATAAAAGTCCTGATAATGTATTAGAGTGTACTAACTACTACTATGAAAAAAACGTTTACAAAACCCTAAATAAACATTAGATAAAGGGTCTCATGGTGACAAATTTGCACTATAAAAGCAACCAAAACATGTTTGTATTTTGCACTGTAAACAATTCCAGTGATGTGTTTTATCACACTTGTCGTGAGTGTTCCCCAAGAAAACAAATAATATCGGTAACATATGCTTTAGTCATTTTCCATTGCTGCTAAACGTAACATTTGTATTGAAAAACCCTTCCCTTGCAGTCGGGTAGAAGGATAAAACACAAAACATTCATGGACCGTTACTCTGCCGTAACTTGCACTTGCGAAAAAAAATTGTATCAATTAAATCATTACGCTGATTTAAAATTTGACAATGCGCCTTCATATTTTTTTATGTTTTAATTAAATTTAAATTAATACAATAAGTACTTGTCCCGACTATGCAGGCTGCTATTACACATTGGCTCCTGCCGTGTTGTCAATGTGCTATCATGGCAGAAAATGGCAGCCATATTTTCACCAAAAACGAATTAGATCATCTCTTGTCTCGTAGCAGTAACACAAACTCACGTATAGAGCTATTAAGTTATGTAGCAGCTGCACCAGGGGTCCTATTTAGTACTCTAGAAGAGTTGTTATGACTTTTACAGAACTAGCCCCATAGCGACGTTGAGAGAACTTTTAAGAAGTTAAAAGGTTACGTAGTGGTTGTGTAAGGTACAGTGCAGATTGATCCTTGAATAGTATTTTCGATAATGTTACAGTACTTGAACTGTAAAACTTATTTTTACGCATTATTAGTGCATAATAGATAAATAAAAGTGTTTGTTAGGTCTTTAGTACTAAGTAGCACCAAATGACCATTTTTTTTTTTTTTTTTTTTTTTTTTTTTTTTTTTTTTTTTTTTTTTTTTTTTTTTTTTTTTTTTTTTACTATGCAACACTTTAACGATTCGTATGGTCCTGTAAGCGTTCTAAGAGGTAAACTATAAAAATTAAATTCTATTTAATCTTATAGAACCAAAATGCTCTGTTAAAAACCTTTATAGTACAAGCAGTAACAATGGTTACCATTATAGGCCTACTATATCACTCTTTGGTGATAAAACGCCTAGGTACTTATGACTTCCTTACTTTAGGTACAATAGAGCTTTAGTATTATAACCTTAAGGATATAGTGCATGTTGAATTGATAACTATAATAAAATAATAATTATAGATTGTTATATGTCTGATGTCAGCTCTGATTTGATCTGCTGTTTGTGTTGTACTGTATGAAGTTAGATATGGAGTTCAAAAAACCAGTTTCACTTGAAATATAAGAAACTTTAAAATATTTGTGGTTGATATTCCTAACAACTGTTTTGTTACTCCAATGGGTAAAAATTAGAGCTTGCAGAATAACAAATATCTTTGTTTTAAAATTTGCTCTATATTATCACCCTGAATCTATCGGAATTCAAATTCATTAATTTTGTGATCATAAGTAAATAGTAGGTGGTATAATATATAAAATATATTCCATCGGAATTCAAATTCATTAATTTTGTGATCATAAGTAAATAATATCTATGTTATTGGGCACACATAAAGTTTCTCCAATTAGGTACATAAAATTAAATTGCTTCAAAAAAGTAAAATAAAAACATTACAATATAATCTGGTTCACTAAAAATTAAAATTACATGCATCAAATGTCAAAGTTTTGACGATGTAAGTAAAAATGTTAATGTAAATAGACACATAAGTATACATAACATCACATTCATCATCATCATGTTTAAGTCCCATGTAACAGGGGCGAGCCTATTGTCATTAACTGAGCACAAATCCATACTCTGTGGCTGCTACTGAGAAATTCCTGATGGAATAACACTTTGCATGATCCACGAATAGAACCCAGAACCTCATTCTCAGCGGTGCTTGCAAACCATAGCTCAACGAGGCAGATGACCAACAACTTGGCAAATTAAATGTCAATACTGTAACAGTTTTCACTTTGTCTATCAATAATGGTAAGAATCTGTTTTTTAAATTCATTGAGGCTTTTACTGTCTTTAATTTGCGTATATATTTTAGTGTACAATCTGCACCCAGATTGTCATCATTGCAAAAATATACACTTTTGTGATGCATCAGCAATGTGTGAAGTTTATCTGAGCAACATAGGCTTTCGACAGATTTATATAAATGCATATTGTTTTTAGCAAAAATACATGATTCATAAATATACAGTGTCTACTGTCGGTATTTTAAAAATTCTGCTTGCATGATTTTGTGAATTTTATTTTGAATGAGCTCCAATCAGGCTCATGATTTACTTATCTTAATAATACTTATAAAAGTATTACCCCAAAATATAAGTCTATACTGCAGAGTAAAGACAACCAAACCGTGGTAAGCTACCAGCAGTGCGGTTTTATTTATAATCTTAATCAGCATAATATTATAAAGAATATAGGAAAACTTACTAAGTTTCCCCCACACATTGTCTATTAGAGTTCTCTGACATAATATCCTTATCAATAAAAGCTCCAGCAATTTTGTTACGTAAAACATATGGCACCTGATGTCTTGATGTTCTAACCACAATCCCTTCATGTTAGCACTCCCATGCACCCTCCCCCCCTTGTTTTCAATTATATCACTTTAGTACTTACTTGTACTATCAAGTGTGTACATTTTGTGCCCAGATAACAAATTAACATTCTTCTTTACTATGCTGTAATTTAGGTCTGCCCATCTCCTCAGGAATTAAATATTATTTAATGCAGGTTACATGCTTACTGCATACAATACTTGAGTGTTATCTATGAATATCTAGCGTATCTATGATAAATTCATCAGACATAACAAGTTATCTGTTATTATTAAGTATGGTTTAAGTGATTTTCTCTGAAAATACTCTTAGGCAGAAATAAATTACAACATGATTAATTTAATATTGAAGCCATAGATTGCTAGGTATAGCAACGAGTTACTATTAGGGTTGTTATTTTACATTGGGCCTTACAATATAATGGTACTATTATCTTTTCCTAAGAGGGGGTCGGGTCTCGGAGTGGAAATAATTTGATTTGCAACTAAAAAGGGTTTGGTTGATAAGGTCATCTGTACATTGACAGGCTGTTAAGACCTCGAAATTTTGTCAGTCTATAAACCTTTTCCCTCTCAATACTAATAGTTTTTATGTATTGGGACATTACAGTGCATTTACCACCATGTTTTATTTAATTTATTCAGAAAATAAACAGTTATACAAACATTGTTTGCATAACATAACATTACGCCTGTAATCCTCGAACAGTTAGGCAGAGGTGTCAGACACCCACATTTCGCCAGTTTTGCATTTGGTTGGTTACATGCATAATTATGTAACTTTGATTTATAACCAATGATGCTTCCATAATATCATACTCGATGAAGAAGCTATGAAAAGATTTCACTTAATGTGGCCATAACATGCAGAGAATATCTCATACTAAAGCATGTGCAATCATGACAAATGTGTGTCAGCCAGTAGAATACAAATAAGGCAGCCAAGTAACCGCCCCTAAGACGACCCACTGACCTAACTTTTACTTGCTGATAGGAAACCAGGTGGCAAAGTATGGTCCCCATTCACTGCAAGAGTATATGCATTAGCAAGACTATATTGCACATTGGATAAGCAAGGTTGTCTCGCAACCATCATGCTCATAGGTTAAAAAGCATATTTATAAATTTAGCTGACCGAAGTTCATAGTAGAATAGGGTTCCCCTGTGATGTCTATTCTAGGTATTAAGTGTTAGCATTGTCCAATGACTTTGCTAAGGACATCTTGTGTCACGCACTGATAGTTTGCTATGTGGTTAGTAACGTTGGATATATGTTTTCATGCAAAGCATATTTCTGGATGGTAGTTTTTCCGTTGGAATCATTCAAGTAATAGAGAAATATAAAAGATGACATGCTGCGCCAACCTCAAATGAATTGGGATAAGGGCAAGAGAATGATGATGACTCAAAACACACAAACATCACATGGAGATGGAACTCCGAAAACCGGCTATGCCGATTGTAGGTATTTTCAGTGTTAGCATTGTCCAATGACTTTGCTAAGGACATCTCGTGCCACGCACTGATAGTTTGGTAAGCTGCTAATAACTCAGGGTATATGCTTAAAATTTATACGGAAATGTAACTCACCTGATATGCAGAGTATAGGTATTTTCAGTGTTAGCATTGTCCAATGACTTTGCTAAGGACATCTCGTGCCACACACTGATAGTTTGCTATGCAGTTAATAACATAGGGTATATGCTTACATGGAAATGTAGCTCACCTGCTATACCCAGTATAGTTATTTTCAGTGTAAGCATAGTCCAATGACTTTGCTAAGGACATCTCGTGTCACGCACTGATAGTTCAAATTCCAGCTAGTACATAGGAAATATATGTTACTGGGGTGTCGCGCACCCACTGGAAAAAGCTTTAGGAAGCTTACAGCACACATGTGGTTTAGTGTTAATGACCATCGTATCGCTTGAATAAGCACTGTAGATATCACGTATCCGGTCACGTATAGGTCAGTTATAGCCAGGCATTCTTACGCCTAATGGTTACATCCAAGTTCACCGCTGTGGTCGGCTGCGCGAGCGTTGTCTGTAGGTATTTGCTCAGATTTCTGCGTCTCAGGTTTACGATTTTCACTAATGCTGCACATATTACACTTTTTGTCACTCACTATTTTGTTATTTCGGTAGAATATAACGTAAACTTATTTTTAAGCGAATAATTTGACGAGAAAGAACTTTTTCTTGCGGTGTCGTTAACGCGCGAAAAAGAAAAGTGACGTTTCATAATTATGTCAAAACGGGAAAGGACGATGCAAATGTTGCAATCTTTAAAAAATATTCATTTTCTTTTATCTAAAATCGCGGTGTTAATACGTCGTAAGGGAATTACTACCTATGTCAATAATAATTATTTGAAGATCACCACGAAATAAAATAAACATTTATTGTGCGGGACTCCTGCGCCGGTTCGTGTGCATTCATACGAACGTGGATGTTTACTTTAACGTGCTTAACTTCAAGTCCGGTTTACTACTACCGAAGTACCTAATGAATGAAGAAATATTCAAATTGGAAGCTGATATTAATGAATAAATCTTTATTCGTCCGCATGTTCTTCACATCGCGTGCGTTCTAAAGTTGCCCGGAACTGACAAATTTTCCCAATAAACCTTGAACCTAATATTTTAGCGATAAAGTCGAGAATCTATTAAAGAAAGACAGATTGCAGAAGCTCGATGTACTGGTGTCAACAGCACTTTTCTCTCAATGAACATCACAACGGTAGGTACACGAACTATCCGCAGTCTAAAACAGCCTCACAAGAATTAAACAGAGAATTTTCATTACCTTACACCGCAGCACAGCCATAGAAATTTAATAAAATTGTTAAGACACTAACTTCCTAACTCCAACTTTAAACTGCATTAAAGTAAGACTTTTAAAATAAGGAAAGTTAGCAGTTTGCGAGCTCTGGGAGACTATTCGATACAGTTTGCAACGGACAGACACACGGAGCGCGGCAGCTATCGTTTATAATAATCCAATTAGTAAAGAATTTAAAGCTTGCTCCTAGGCGTTGGGAGGTAATGTGATAACCAAAGGTTTGTGGTCTCGTTTTGTTTATGGCATACCGCGATATCACACGTGCGTGTATTCTTGCCAGTTTTGATTTGTTCCTGTATAAATGCTCATGTCAAATGACTCCTCCCGCTCTAGGCAGAGCGGTAGGGAGTGTCAGACTTCTACTGACTAAAAACCACCCATGTTCCTTCTTAGCCCTTGTGCCGAGGCCACGGTATCTCTTTCGAACAACCCGCTGCCCCGGCAGGTATATCTAACCTAACAGACATTGACTAAGTACTAAGTTACCAACCGTTTATTTCCCCGATAATCGCTCCCAAAGCCGTACAAACTAATTTAATAGAGTTTTTACTAAAGCAGGTGCTACAAAAGCGTTCAAACAACGGAATCATTTCAATTCTACATTCGTACGGATAGTCCGGAAATCAAAAAGGAATCAGCGAACTAACGAATCTTACCATCTGTTCCTTTAAACCATTGGTTCCCAATCTATGGTTTGTCAACAAATCTGTGGTTCACAGGTAACATGGTCTTCACTTTATTTGGGTCGCGGACATACTAGGCTAACACACCTTTTTTTTTGGTAGGTGGGAAATCATCAAATGACTCCTCCCGCTCTGGGCAGAGCGTTAGGAAGTGTCTTCTTCTGATTAAAAATCATCCATGTTCCTTCTTAGCCCTTTGTGTCGAGTGTGCCCTCTTTCGAACAACCCGCAGCCCCGACAGAAGGCTTTCACACCTTGTCGTACACGGTGTAAACGAACCCATCACGAGGCCTTCAACCAACCATTCTGTACATCAAAGCTTCGCCATCGACACATTAACAAGAAGACTTTTACAAATTATGTAAGCCCTTAAAATAATGCTAGAAAAACTTATAATTTCTTAAAAATATTTTTATTTACTGTGACAATAGTCTGTTAAATAAAATAAAAAAATATATAGCTTGCTTTTGTTACTTTTGAATTGACACAGTCTGTTTCAACGTCAATTTTCTTAAATCCCGTGAGTACTTGGGAACCACTGCTTTTAACTTCTTCCGCAGTTGTAGACAAAGAGTATAGGAACTTTATCTTTATATTAATTAAGGAAGTAAATTATAAATAACGAGTCGTTTACCCCTCATTGAGATGTGCTTGTCCCGGACACACTCTGTCGGGATGACGCGACGTTTTATTGACCTATAAACTGTTTCTTAGAAGCCATGGTATTCTGGTTTTCCTTAAGTTGTCTTTGGTAATGGCAGTGCTATAAAAAAGTAACCTTTGATACATAATCGCTAGACACTTACTTGAAAAGTGATCTGTAAGAATCACTGATAGTAAGAGATCTTTAAAAATATATTAATAAGCAATGTATGCCATGATTAATTTTCAATTACTAAGCTAAACGAGCATTTAAAAACAAACAGCAATAAAAAAAAAACCCTACAAGCACTAAAAAGTTAAAAATAATACTATCACCTAACTATGCTAATAAACCTAACCTAACCTACGATTAACCTATAATAAAATTTTACAATTTTTTGGAGTCGGTGCCAAACTAAGTAATGAAACGACTAGTAATTTCAGAGTATTTATCCGTTTTAGTACAACAAAACTCGATAGATGGCGTTGTCATTTCTGAATCGCGCTATGGTTACGTTACCGGCATTTCTATAAGTAAGGTTGCTACACAACTGGTATTTATGTTCACGTGACTCTAAATCTAGAAGTTAATCGTCGAACTCCTTGCTTTTCTTGCGTTGTTAGTGTTACATTGTGTAAACTGTGTTAATTCTGATTTTATTTTTATTGATTTGTATGTAATTTACGTAATAATATACCATTATTATTAAGCATTAACGTTAGTTTATTTTTGCTATTTGTCTAATTATTAGTTATATGTAATTTATCTTAAACTATTTTTGTTGTTTTCTATTTGATTGAATACTTAGTAACTGTAAGATTTATGTTTTATTTTTCTTGTTTTAGTCTGTAGGTGTAGGTACTGTTTGGCACCGACTCCAAAAAATTGTAAAATTTTATTATAGGTTAATCGTAGGTTAGGTTAGGTTTATTAGCATAGTTAGGTGATAGTATTATTTTTAACTTTTTAGTGCTTGTAGGGTTTTTTTGAAGTCGGTTTTATTTTTTTGTAAAAAATTTTTTTATTTGTTAATTTTTAGTGACATAAATTAATCTTATAAAACATGGGTAGGCCTAGTAAAGATGCTTCTCGTATGAGAAACCTACGTCGAAATGAAACTGAGAAACAAAAAAGTAAACGATTGAAAGAAATTAGAGAGAGAAATGCTCAACGCATTTCGAATGAGAACCCTGACCAACGTGAAAATAGACTTGAAAAGCAGAGGACCTATATGTCACGTAGGTTGAATAAGGAGAGTCAAGAAGATCATAATCGTCGACTTAGTTTGATTCGTACTCGATTGGCCACTGAAAGCCAAGAAGATTACGATTCCAACAAGCCCAAACACGGCTAGGATACATTGTCTTATTATGGAGTTTCGGTGCCTGTCTCTTGGCTTCATCATTAGATCTGATGGTAGAATGGTTCCTATTGAACGATTAGTTCCTTCCATAATCAGCTCACCTAGATAACCTGAAAAAATACAACGATATATACGTCTCCATAATATTTTATTAAAGAATTATCCTCCAACTCCTGACCGTTGAGGAGTTGTACCTTCCATCATCAGCGCAGCCACATGAGATTATGATTATCAGCCGAAAATACTTAAACAGCTTTAGAAAATATATGAAAAAACCTATGTGTGCCTATAAAATTCGAGGGTTGCCCTCGATTTCTCAGGGTTTCCATCATCAGATCCTGACTTGATGACAATGGGACCATTTGGGAAGTATACCCTTTCCAACAAAAAAAGATTTTTTCAAATCGGTTAGCAAGCGACGGAGTTATGCCCGAACAAACATAAAAAAAAAAAAAAAAAAAACAAACATCCGAATTGAGAACCTCCTTCTTTTTTTAGAAGTCGGTTAAAAAACGCGTCGTTTTGCGATTAACAACGCCACGTCACGTCTAAACAGATGAGTGCGTACAGCGGCGACTGTCGCAGTCTCCCCCGACAATCGCACGCGACTCGGACCTGAATCTTTGGCCGGAGGGTCCTCCCCTACTCGAGAACAATTCCAGACCTTGCACATAATTCATTTTTTTATTGATGCCAAGCAATTAACTTACGCCGTCTTTTTTCGTCTTTCAGAGTCAAAAGAGATGGAAAGATGGTGCGACATCACTTTAATTAAGAATTTAATAGGTCGGTTGACGTACTTATTATTTTCTTAATGACGTTTTAGAAAGCATTGAATGGGCGTTTAAATATTATCTGCTGCGTTTGAACCGGCATTGGCATGAGTAAAAACAGGAATTTTAGTGTCGGTTTTGTGTGGGGAAAGACTATGGTCGAGTGGTCGTGTCCAATTTGTGACTGCGACAGGTTCGCGTGTTGTGTTTTGAACAGGTTTCATATTCTTGTTGGTGTATTTTTTTTTTGTTTGGCTCTAGAAATATATAATAACAATTTAGGGAAACAATATTTTGAATGAGACATGACTACCTCATTTCAAGGATGTAACGTGCGTAAATCGCCATACCAGCGCTGTGACATTTGTCTTAACTGTTACATCATCATACATTTTGGCATCGTACAGGACTAATTCATGTCTTTTCTTATGTTGTTTTGAATTTATTATTATTTTGTTTTTTCTGTACCTGTTTGTCCTAAGAAATACTTTTTATTTCTATAGGTGATCCCAAACACATTTCCTCGATCCTAACATCCTAACATTATCTAGAACCGACCCATCTATCTCGTATCGCTCATGCTCCGACTGAAACAAAGCAAAGCTCTTAAAAGCTACAAAACGAATGCTCGTCCCGCGCCCACATCGACCACTAACCACCATTGACCACCACTGCCCCACTGACGGCTGGGGGCCATTCTGACCCAATTCTCCCAATTGACTCCACAACTCGCTCGCAAGTCGCAACGATAAACAGCTGATACAGTTTATGTTTTTCTGTTACTGTCATATCTGAGTATATGTTTGTATATACGTATATTCAACGGGTTTATAGGATATTGTGCTGTTGGTTTCGAAAACAAGGCCGTTTTGTAACTGTGTTTTATTTTAGTGTGTTTGTTTAACAAGCATTATGTAAATACTAAATCTTCACTTCATGCCGATTTTGTATTTTGTGCGTTGGTTTTATTTTTTGTTGTGCTGAATTGCACTCTAATTGCGTACTAAACTTTTCTATTGTTAAAAATCACAATGAACTTTGTTGAATTGCGAAATTGATTAGCATTGGGAATGCTAGTGTCCATTTTGCCTTGTTGTGTCTTTTGGGCTTAAACCCTCGACCCATCACTACCCACAATACTTAGCACGGGTAAACTTAGCTCAAAACAAGTCTATTTATTAATAAAATCACTGCACCAAACATGTAATTTCTCTTGTATCATGGGTATTTTTACAAATATTTAAACTCACTTACACAAAAACAACCAGACCAGGAACAACTACCTGTAGGCCATACAAATATTTGTTACGTGCGGGATTCGACCCTCCGACACGCAGCGCAGCAGCCAATTACTCAAGCATTGCGTCAAAACATTTGGTATATGTATTTAAGAATAATGTATATTTACAAACAGTATTTTAACTTAAAAAGGTGAAAAATAGAAAGGGGAAAAGGTTAAAATGGCTAGAAAGGATGTGACTGCTAAGATGACTATTAATAGAGAAGTATTGAAGAAAAAAAGACATGACGACCCTTTCTCTATATACATAATTATATGGAGACTGATACATGGGCAGACCCCGAATAAATTGGAACAAGGGTAGGAAAATGATGATGATTCTGAAGATACAGTAGTTAGATATTTTAACTAGCAATGCAAATAGCCAGAATTCACTATTATTAATACCGAAAACGGGGTTTTCAGAATCAGGTCACACAAAACATGCGGAGTGTTTCCATGAATTCGAACCAAGCTTAGGTAATACGTTACTCGTGTATACTAACATAACACTAAGCCTGTATTCCTTGAAAGTTTAGGCAGCGGTGTACCTATTAGTACACCCACACGTGTCACATTGCAAAATAATAAAAAAAACGTAGAAGAGAACAACAACACGCTGATTGATTTTTCAAAAAGGGCTTCTTTGGTTTACTGGTCATCTTCATACTGTGCCTTGACAGTACACAAGATATTAAATAGCACGCGCTAAGCCAAACAAAAGGCTGTTCAAGTCCCCGCCGGCCATTCTCTGATTGTCAAAAATGTTTGTTTTAAGATCCAGAATAAATCCCGGTGTACAGACAACAAAAATCCCATTCAACAGGAATAATACAAAGAGTTAGTGTGACAGCACAAAGACTCGGCCGTTTACTTGCCATCGTGTTGCGTCAGTCCTCGTGATTTGTGGCAAAGCAAACATCTAGGGCTCATTCTTCGCACAAAAATACGAGGACCCTTGACATATTTTTGCTGGCTACGGATTCATGAATTGTTGATGAATATCTATACCGCCTCCAGTCCCGAGCGACAAGATTCTTTTTTAACAGAACCACCAATTCTGATTGCAGATTGGAGTCCCTTTGTTCACTTTGGGTCCAAGAGAAAATTTTCGGATTTTCTTACAGGTTACGGTCAACTGTTTGTTGTGACGAATGACTGATCGATAAAACCGTTCAACTTGTGCCGATAAGCTTAAAAGGGTCATTTCTACGCGGCAGAGTAATGTGGATCTCAAGTGACATCCGTCATTTTTGTAAAAATAGCAAAAGGCGGTGTTGCCATTTACCTGCGAAGTGACATCCCTTACAAAATTCTATTCTCTTCACCCCCCAACTATAATGGCAACCCGGAGTACTTGTTTCTGGAAATAGTTGTCAAAGGAGTTAAGGCCGTTCTAGGAGTTGTTTACTGCCCACCTACTGTAGACTACTTCTCCATTCTGGAGTCTCTATTTGAATCTGTATCTTCAGAGTACAAACATCACATAGTGATGGGCGATTTTAACACTGACCTTTTGAAGGACAACCTTAGGTCACGTAGGTTGAGGACGATCCTGGAGTCGTCGAGTCTGTCTCTCCTTACGCTTAGTCCGACACATCACAACTTAGACTCAAGCGACTCCTGGCTCGATCTCATGCTCACGTCTCTAACGAATCTCGTTGCTAATCATGGTCAGGTCGCTGCCCCTGGGTTGTCTAGACACGATTTGATTTATCTTTCCTACAAAATTAAACCCCCTAAGCAGCGGCCTGCTATTGTTTTTATACGGAATTTTTCTAGGTTAGATAAAGAAAAACTCAGCACTGATGCACAAGCTCTTGATTGGGACGATCTTGTTCAATCTACGACAGTAGAGGAGAAAGTTGAAATGTTTAATAGGTCTGTTCTCCAGCTCATTGACACGCATGCACCTCTGAGGGCCGTGCGTGTTAAGCGCCCTCCGGCTCCATGGATAACCCCAGGAGTTAGGATGGCAATGAGACGGCGGGACAAGGCCTTTAGGAGGTATAGACGAGATCGCAGTGAGGACAACTATAGCCTGTACAAGTTGGCTAGAAACCGCTGCAACCAGATGGTAAGGGCATCTAAACGCCGATACATTTGTGAAAATGTCCTAAATTCTTCACCGGCTGATATCTGGAAGTTTCTTAAATCACTTGGCATATCAAAGTCCTCCTCTAGTGTTTTACCTTCTACTCTGTCCTTGAATGCTCTTAATAAGCATTTCTCAACGTCCGCTACTCTTTCACTTGATGCTAAGAATAAAACTATTCAGGACATTTCTTCCAAGCCCATATTGCCTCCTGACTCTTTTACTTTCTCTCCCGTGACTGACCTTGAGGTCCTTAAATTTTTTACGTCTATTAAGTCTAGGGCTGTTGGCTGTGATGGAATCGGCAGAACTATGTTATCTTTCATGACTGAAAACTTAATTCCTATTATTACTCACATAATAAATTTTTCCCTTTATACTGGTGTGTTTCCAGCGGTGTGGCGTAAAGCATACATTATCCCTCTTCCAAAAATTTCCAGTCCCAGTTTGCCCAATCACTACAGACCGATCTCCATTCTCCCTTTCCTGTCTAAATTACTTGAAGCAGTTGCTCTTAGGCAATTATCCTCTCACGTCCTCAAAAATAGCCTGTTATCCGAATTTCAATCTGGTTTTCGGCCTGGTCACAGCACAGCCACTGCCCTACTTAAAGTTACAGAAGACATTAGGAATGGCTTGGAGAATTCGAGGGTTACGGTGTTGGTTTTAATAGATTTTTCCAACGCTTTTAACACCGTTGACCACGATATTCTCCTGGCCATACTGTCTCAAATTGGGGCCTCATCGTTGTCACGTGAATGGTTCTCATCATATCTTCGTGGTCGCCAGCACGCGGTGCGTGCTGATCAGGTTTATTCCGACTGGTGCGACCTGGTAGCTGGCGTTCCACAAGGCGGTATACTCTCTCCTCTGTTATTTTCATTATTTATAAACTCAGTTACTACTATCCTCAAGTGCTCTTATCATCTATACGCTGATGACCTGCAACTTTACGCTCAATCTGACATTGCCAACCTTGACCATTGTATCTCATTACTCAATGCTGATCTTCAAACTATCAGGGACTGGTCCGGTAAATTTGGGGTTGCTGTCAACGTCGAAAAATGCCAGGCCATTCTCATAGGTAGTTCTTACTACCTGAGAAATTTAGACACTAGCCAACTGATACCGCTTATGTTCGACAACTTTGTGATCCCTCTCTCACCACACGTTAAAGACTTGGGCTTGCACATTGACGACACACTTAGTTGGAACAAGCAAGTAGCTCAGGTTAGCCAGAAAGTCACATACTCACTGCGGTCTCTCTATAGATTCAAACATTTTCTACCATCTAGCACTAAAATCACTTTGGTCCAGTCACTGGTGATTCCCATTATAGACTATGCTGATGTTTGTTACTCTGATCTTTCCCAAGAACTTTTAAACAAATTGGATCGTCTTCTTAATAATTGCATTAGGTTTGTTTTTGGCCTTCGTAAATACGATCACGTCTCTTCTTACCGTTCTCAGCTTGAATGGCTGCCTATTCGGCACAGGAGGTCTCTTAGAACTCTTTGCACGCTCTTTACTATTTTAAAGGATCCATGTGCTCCTAACTACCTGAAAAAATATTTCAAAGTGTTGGGCAGTTCGCACAGTCGTAATCTTCGAGCTTCTGATAATCTACTCCTTGAAATTCCCTCACACCGTACTGGTTTCATGTCATCTTCTTACGCTGTGTCAGCCATAAAACTCTGGAACGCGCTACCCCTTGGCATTAAAAGGGCGGAAAGCAAAATGGCTTTCAAAAGAACTGTGCGGAAGCACTTTTTAAAATCGGACTGAATCACTCTTAATGTGTGGTGGTCATGGTAATTATTGTTTGGTTTCTCGTTTTTTGAATTATTTGTATGTATTATAATATAATATTAGTTTATTTAATTCCATCTTAATATATATGTATTAGTATGTACCATTTATGTAGGTATATTGATTTATGTTAACAAAATAGTATTCTCCTAATTTATTTATATTTGTACTCTACCACAGTGCTATCCTATTTGACCCTAAGGTTGACTGGTAGAGAATGCCTTGTGGCATTAAGTCCGCCTATGTACCACGTTTGTGCATGAAGTTTAAATAAATAAATAAATAAATAAATAAATAAAAGGCGAAGTCTTATCGAGCACACTTTCTTTGAAAGTATTTGCGGCAGATCATTGAGTCTTTCGAATTGACTAATGTTATTGACATCGTAAATTCGTAACAAATCTTTGTATGGATTAAGTTTGACTGATATTTGTTACTTTGACTAGGTCTCCCCTCCCACCTTTACCTAATTGGTTTTGATCTATTTGGGTATAACCAAAATGAAATGAAAGCAACGGTGGCCCATTGGTGGCGGCCCCGACTTACGAGTAAGTCGTGGGTTCCAACCCAGGCAGGCTTAGTGTAATTTATTTCATCACCACTGCTCTCAAAAACGGTGATGGGATACATCGTGAGGAAACGGCATGTACGAGTAGCAAAAATTCAAAGACATGTGACATCTATCAACCCGCACTGGACCCGCGTCGTGGATTTTAGCCCATTCTCTCATAGAGAGGAGGCCTGTGTTCTGAGGCCTGGGAACAATTATAGGCTGACGATGATGATATTCAAAATCGTTTTTAACAGTAAGTTTATGCCAATTATTTTCTAATAAACCTACACTGGTATCGTTAGTCGTGGACTGAATTTGATTTGAACTTGACCCGCCTACATGACCGCCCCTTTACAAATATTGACAGTTTGTTTATAATTTGACATAAACACCCACTTTTCAATAAAGGTTTTTCAGAGGTTTTAGCCATAGCTTCTGACTTGCCTTTACATGATGTCGAGAAATATCGAGGCATGCTAGTTTCCCCATGATGATTTTCTTACCCGTGAATCCGAATAATCACAGGTGCGTGTCTTGAGAACATGAGACCTTTGACTTTGTCACACCTCTAGGCTATCAATGCCTACCCACAAAAGTTATTACGCTGTTTATAAAACCCTGGCGACTGCAACGTACATGGAGTTTGCTGCGACCACAAAAAGACACATTTATGAGTTCGGCGGACCTAAACGCAAATATGCGTCCAACTCGGACGGTGTACAGGGAACTTTTTTTCTCGGATTAATTCCACTCGATACTGGTATAGAGGTGCCAAGTGTTCCTTTTTTAAACCTTGATGAGTGTGCGTTTTGCTGGCGTGTTCCGATAAATATGTTGGTAGCTTTATGCCATTCTTTTTTTGAGTTTTAGCTCTGACAGTTAGTGAATCATTGATTTTAAATCACTTTCAAATCAAAGTGATGATTCAAATATTGTTGGTACTCGGTTCCCGCTTGAGAAAAGATAACATAACTTTGAAAAGACAGTAAGACAACGATAAAGTTTTCTTTGTGACTTTTTGTCATTAGGGTTTGTTTTGCTGCCAATCGCCTTCTTGTCGCCTTCGTCTTTATTAATTATATTCGTTCCAGTGAGTATGTGAGTTAGTTCTGCTTTCACGCCTCAACAGATAGTTGTGAAATCTAACACACATGGATGGCTTGCGACGACGCGACGGGCTCAGAATAAGTGATGCAGCCAAAATCTATTACATTTTAAAATGATGTAGAATATTTTTACTATTGATTCCTAATGATCTAAATGCAACGCGTGTAGAATAGAATATACGTGGTATAAACGACGACAATTAGGACTCTTTGAGAAAAACAATATTTTTATGTGTCGGAGAAAAATTAAATTGTAAATTATCAATACTATGAACAAGCTCCCAAAAAATATAATGACTGTTACATAAAGCGTATCAAAAATTTCTTGGTAGTCCTAAGTTTTGCAAATCGGAAATTAAATAAAAACTCCCGAACCTACTGTACTGAAAGAGTTTAAAATAATACAAAAATTATCAGTCTATTTTTTAACTGGCTTAAAAAAACCGGCCAAGTGCCAGTCGGACTCGCCCACCGAGGGTTCCGTACAAACGAAGTTTAAAAATATTAATAATATTTTTATTATAGGATGTACTATTAGGTACACCTCTGGCTAACCCTTCGGGGATTACAGGCGTGATGTTATGTTATGTTGTGTGTGTAACTAATAACCTCCTGCTTTTTAAAGTTCGTTAAAAATTTACGGTTTTCGAAATTTTTATTTAATCTGCGCTGTAAAACGTTGCTTCGAACCAAATTTCAAGGTTCTGAGTTCACGGGAAGTACCCTATAGGTTTTGATTCCCTTGCGAGTGTCGAAAATTTGCGGAAATTTGCAGCATGAATGGCTGTATCTTCTGATTGCGTTGCGTTGTTAGTTTGATTTTTCACAGCTTTAAGGGACCGTAGACCCAAGTACATATTTGATATAAATTTCACCTTGATACCTCTACGCGTTCCTGAGAAAAAGGGTATTCACAGACACACAGACGGACGGACAACAAAGTGATCCTATAAGGGTTCTGTTTTTTCCTTTCGAGGTACGGAACCCTAAAAAGGAGGAGGTTCTCAATTCGGTTGTATTTTTAGGGTTCCGTAGTCAACAGGAACCCTTATAGTTTCGCCATGTCCGTCTGTCTGTCTGTACGCTCTATAGCTCAAAGACTCTTAGTACTAGTAGTGTTGGGTATCGTTGAATAAGTCATTTAAATATTGTGAGTTTGTTCAAAGACTTTTTCAACTAAGGGAGGCAGCCCTGCCAGCTAAACGATTGTGTTTGGGTGTGTGAAAAACGTCACGGGTGGTAAAATATAACTATAACGAAATTAAAATGAAACTATCATAACTAAGTAGACTTTACAGGTTTTCGAGTAATAGGCGACCTACTTATCCATAAAATCTTTTGTTAAATTTAATGTATGGAACACAAGTTTTAAAACTGTGAATGTAAGTTTGTTTTATTATTACAATAAAAATCATCGTTCGAAAGCATGGAAGTTAATCAGTTTAGTAAGTCCATATATTTTGATGGGCAACTTCGGAACCCTATTTTGTGTGTGGTTTGACGCACACTGGGCCGGGTTTTTTTTTATATTTGTTACCTCATATAACTGTATCATTTATAAAACGAATTGAATTTTTTTTTTTATAAAAAAAAAAGAAATCTAGGAAGTGAATAATATTTTCACATTTAATTTACAAAGGTAAAGCAATTAAAATTAAACTAAACATAGTATTTACAGCATTTAAAACTCAAACAAGCTCAGAAATAAATCCACAAACGCTATTGCAGCACTAGTGGAACAATCAAGTCAGGTTGAAAAGCTTCGTTGACTCAGTCGCTAAATCGCGTAGAATAGTGTCGTAATGGACCGGCCAGGGACGGCGGGAAAAAGAAACGAAAGATGCAGCCAATCAATCTACATTTACAATCATATGAGTATCGATCCTGGATTTAGGGGAGTTAAGAGATCTTGATACTTGATGCTACGAAGGGGAATATAAATGGCTGAGATTGGGGGGGGTCTGTCCCTAACACAGATCTTCTGGGCGAGATGACGCTAATTGATAACATAAAAATATTTGTGAATATATTTATAATCACGTTCTCGGAAAAGGTTTACGGAGCGTTCAATCGATTTAGTTAGATCTCATATCTGAAAATATTCATTTTCTCTATTTCATCTGAGAAGAACTCTATCGCCCAGGTTCCGAATACATTAAACAAGGATCATTCTCTCGTCAGGTTTTTTTAAATATACCTGAAAGACATTTAGAGAATTTGAACAGTTACTGAAGCTAGTAGATCTATTAAGATTCTCTGAATGTCTGAACACCTTCATCAACGTCAAAGAAACCGATCATACGGTGATAGCACAGCTTTCCAAGAGTGAAAGAATTAATTAAACTGCATGAGTTGTATTAGATAGGATTGCCTGTATCTAAGCTTTGTTATTTAATTTTTACATTTAAGGTAACAGTTACCAAAATCTCAATAAAATAAAACGGTAGCATAAAACTACTACTCTACTCACCCACTCTACTCTCTCTCTCTCTCTCTCTACTTTTTTTTTTTTTTGTTTTTTTCCTTTTTTTTGTATTTTGTGTGTACATAAATAGATAAATAAATAAATAAATAAATAAATACAATAGATTTTTCACCCAATAACATTTATTTTATATTATCTTTGAACTGGATTTAGCATATTTTATACTTTTTGTTTAATTATGTACTTAATAGTAAATGATTATAATTTAATAAGAATTTAGAATTTACACTTACAAAACATTCAACGATCGAGATGGCTTAGTCGGCGTATACCGTTCGTCAATCGAATCGTTCCTCTGACGAATAGTTTAGAAAAGACTTCATTTGATGTATGCATGCAGAGGGTAACTCCAATATCGGATAGAACGAAAACGAACTCTTCTCTGATTCGCTCACCACCCTTCTATTGATATAAATAAATTTATTGACATTTTTATCTAGTTATTTTCTAAATAATGTAATTCAATAAATCCTCGATATAAAAGTGATTTGATTCAATTTAAAACGTACCACAGATGGGACTATAAAACTGATAGCAGCAATAAATATTTTGAAGTGAAAAGCTTCATAAATTGCGTTGTTTGCTTTTTATGTAGCAACTCGTAAATAAAACTAGCCAGAATTTTTTCTCGTCACACTTTGTAAAAAATACCTAGAGTACCTTCATTTACGTAGAACTTAAGATGATAATGATAATATTATATAGGTTGACACGTTATTCGTAAAATCAATTGAGTTCGAAAAAGAGAAAAAAATCTTTGAAAATAATGTACATTTCTCCAATAGCTGTGAAAATGGCGACAAAATGCCTATGTGAGAAAAACTTCTTTAGGTCTTATTATATACAAAGGAAAGTAACAAGTATTCTCGGAATTGATGTTTGAAGTAGAGTCGTGTGGAGACGGTCTAAGTGATTCCACGTACCTATCTTTTACTGAATATACTCCTGTATTTCTTAGAAGTCCTAGAACACTTATTCAGAAAGATATACCTACTAGGAATCATTGAAATGGTGATCTTTGGAACATTTACTTAAGAATACATGATCAATCATTTTACGAGCGAAAAATAAAGAAAAAGCTACATTCCCTGTCAGGGTCCTTGAAAAACCCTTAAAATAGAATTTAAAAATAAACCGGCCACAAATACGCTACCTCTAAAGTTATATTTAGATTTTCGTGGTTCTTTTGGGTGGTTCTTTTGCCTGTCTCCTTTGTGTCTAAAATTGTGTTCATTGGTTTTAATCGTCAATCGTAACTAGACCCACGTTTAATTTAGGTGCCTTCCAAATGTTGGTCAGTAGGGTGGTGAGCACTGAAACATTTGGGTCTTTAACATTGTCTTTAACCTACTGCCAAAGCATTGGATGTTAGTAGTTGGCTTTCAAGAATTCTACTAAGGAGTTATTATTACGTTAAACTCGTCAAAACAAATTTCATCAAAGAAGTGCACGAGTTCAGCACCTTTATAGTCTAGTCTATTAATGTGATCGTCGGACTGCCAAGTCATAGTACTCAAGTTCGAAGCCCAGAGCACCTCTGATTTTTCGGATTTATGAGCAAATTGTATAATTATCACTTTCTTCGATGAAGGGAAACATCGTGATATCAGCATGCCTGAAAGATTTTTCTTGACGGCATGTTAAGATACATGATACATGGGCGGCATGTAACTCTGACACCCATTTAGGCACTAAACACATCATCATCATTTCAGCCATAAGACGTCCACTGCTGGACATAGGCCTCCCTCAGAAGGATTTGCCATAATCGCCACGCTTGGCGGGCGGGATGGCGATCGCAGTATGGTTGTTACGAAGGCACAGAGAACGCTGCTGCCCATTCTCTGGTAAGTCCCTTAGTCGTTTCTTACGACACCCACGGGAAGATATGGGATGGTGTTATTCTTTACTACTTTACTTTCTTTCTTTTCTTACTTTTTTTCTTTTACTAACCATACAATAAAGAGCTCTTTAACGAAGTATAAGTATGCCAAACCCGAATAGGATAGTTGACAAAAAAAAAAAATATTCCGTCAGAAAGATTTCAAAAAAATATTGGACACATTTTTTTATCTTTTTTCACGTAATCAAAAAATGAAGATGAATTTGGTAATTTTTTTACCAGAAAGTGACGTCAAAAGCCCCCACTCATCTTTGACACGTTTTATTTCCGTCAATTTTTATTAATTCGATAAAACAAAAAACTTGAGAGGTGTCAAGGAACAACCAGAAAAAAAAAAAAAAAAAAATGTTGAAATGAAAATATCTGGCTTGCTTTCTTTAAGAGAGAGAGAGACAGACAGAGAAACATGCGACGCCGCACAGCTTACAATAGCTTACTATAGCAAAAAGTGTCGTGACAACTTTTCGTAACAATTTTTTCCGTCTAGCCCCCTTTCACAACGCGCGATAAGGAACTTCGTTCCAAAAAACACGTATCCAATATTTCTCCAAAATCTAACACATGGACTACAGAATCATATTTTTTATTGTCAGGAAACATCCCTATTGCATAACTGCAACATATTCTCGTGCACTCAAATCAATCTTACTCGAACCATACTCCTGAAAAACCAGTAACAACTTAGAACCAAGTCATCGTAAGACCAAGATAGTTTCCGATAAAATTTATAGGTATGAAATTGAATTGATGGGGAGGAAGCTTCCATCGCTGCCGTCGGCTGGCGTGAAATTATCAAGTGCAACATCGTAGATTAAGTGCCGCCGATCCTTACTAACGTAGCCGAGATCGATCGACCCACTTCATAAAGAAAATATACGTGATGCGACTTATCGTAGCCGATGTGGGACTCGTGTGGTAGTTCATTTGTACAAACGTTTGGTTCGTATGATTGGTTGTTAGTAATTATGGTTCATTTTTTGGATTGCAATGTTTGACTGTTTATTATGGCACTTTAACATAGCAGCCGAAATATTGTTATACAATAAGGTCCACTTTTTCTTAATTTGAGTTAACCCGAACAGGTTTTTCTGTTCATTAATGGTTATAAGTACAATTGCATTTTTTAATGGATAAAATATAGTGCTACTGAAGTGGGACTAGACTGGCCACGTTTGCTGCATGCTAGATGAGCAGTAGGCCAAAATAGCCACTTTCTAGAGCCCTGGCATAGCAAGAATGTGACGCGGCAGACCTCATTGAAAATTGTGGGATGATCTAGATAAGACTTGCAACCAGTACCAAACAGTGGCATTGGCATTGGATCGAAACATCTGGAAGTCTAACAGTATCAGTACCGGTGCTACTGCAGAGCATAAGCCGTCTTGGGTTCGATTCAGGTCAGGGAAAGTGTTAATGGATTTTTTCACTGACATAATAGGCTTACCCCCATTATCTGTTTAAACCTCTACATTTAGCAGATACAGAGTAAGCCTGTAAATTCAAATTCTAGTATAACTAAACTACTTCACCCCTTCTGTTCTTCATCTGCCTAGCCTTTTCCCAACTCCCCTAAAAAGTTAAGAGGCTTCCGGACTAACCGGATACAGCTGAGTACCAGTTTTAGGAGCGACTGCCTATCTGACCTCCACAACCCAGTTATTATTGGGTAATTAATACCCCTTTTTTGGTGGGTGGTAAATCATCAAATATCAAATGACTCCTCCCGCTCTAGACAGAGCAGAAGGGAGTGTCAGACTTCTGCTGACTAAAATCCACCCATGTACTTATCCCTTTGTGTCCGGGGCCGCGGTATCTTTTTCGAACCACCCGCAGCCCTTGTTGTCAGACTTTCGGGCAAATGACTACTACAATCGACGGCACGGTTGGTGCAGTGGATTGGCGATTGGACTGCTGCGCTACGTATTGCAGGTTCGATCTCCGCAAGGAAAATAAATTACTACCTGTAACGACTGACATAGATTTGCAAATGTCAGCTGGGACCAGCAGCTTAACGTGTTTTTCAAGACACTGAGGAAACTTGATATGATATAGTTGGTCCCCAATCCCGGCCCACTAAAGCAGGGAGCTTAATTCAAAGACGGACCCAAAACTGCCTTCTAATACCTAACCTATAAAAGTTCCACTGCAAAGATGAAGACTTTAAATTCAAATGTCATAATGCAGTAGAAATTGCAATCTCATGAGTTACCTTGCTTGACTGGCGTTTTCACGCTATAATGCTTGAAAACGACAGTCAGGATTAGTCAGCTAAGTTATGATAAGACAGTAATATTCAGCTAGGTACCTGCTGAGTTTATGATAAGCTCGTAGGTACATAATAACTTCCGCTCGATCAATTTTATCCAAATCCGTTCAGTAGTTATGCGTGAAAGAGTAACAAACATTCATACATCCATCCTCACAAACTTTCGCATTTATAATATTAGTAGAATTATAGGAAGAATCCTAGGGTTAGAACCAATGTGTGCAGATGTGTGCGTGTATGTGTTTTATAATTTAATAGTATCCCAATTGCGTCTTAACATTCCCCCCACGAGCAATTTCCACACAGCACTCTGTAATTCTAAGAATCAAATTAACGTGTTATTTCTCGCGTTTTTCTTCAAACTTGTGTTCCAGCTCCAAGATAACTTTGTTAATTAAATTTTACATTTTTTGCTCCGTAGACGACTTGTTCACCTGATTGGGATTATTCTATTTTCTTCTGAAGTGTATTAAAAAAGCAAGACGAAGTAGGAAATCGGCATCATTACAATAGGTACCTACGCCTAATATAACATCACGCCTGTAATCCCCGAAGGGTTAGGCAGAGGTGTACCTAATAGTACACCCACATTTCGCCAGTTATGTTTAAGTCCCATGTAATAGGGGGCGAGCCTATTGCCATCAACCGGGCACAAATCCAGACTCCGTGGCTGTTACTGATAAATTCCTGATGGAAAAAGCCAATAACACTTTGCCCGACCCGGGAATCGAACCCAGGACCTCATGCTCAGCAGACGCGCTTGCGACCACTAGACATATAATTCCTTACAATCATAATCCATCCACATTATTTTTTGCCTACCTATTCCATACACACGGGTACTAACATATCCTAAGAATAATTGACATATTTAAGCAACCAAAATAGCTCATCATCCAATTATAAACAGTATGTCAACTTCAGAGAATAACAATAAAGATAACTTTATCACAAGCGCCACTTTCTCGGAGACAATAATTAACAATCACCGCACCTTTGACCGACCTTTATCGAATGAGCCCGAAGATACCCGAAGCGACTAAATAGTATTCCGTACAGAAGGCCAACATAATACAATAAAAGAAATACTAGCGCACGCACACACGTGAAAACGACGATCTTTAACAAATGACAGTCACGAGTACGCGCGCACTCGTAATATATGTCTCCGTTCTCGCATATTGTGTGTACCTCTTCGTCTTCTGTATCTATCTATTCTGTGACGAAACCGGGTTTTAAATAAGTAAAATCTTAAAGGCGTTGCCCTACTTTGCTTATACAATCCACTGGTTAAAAAAAAAAAAAGAACACAATAAAGATTTGAGATTTGATTTGATTTGGTTGATACTAAAGTTCACTATTTTAGGAAGCTGAAGATTTTAGAATTAACCACCGGGGTGCGATCATTGTGTGGCGTTTGGCAAGTCTAGAACCCGACCTCAAAACAGTGTGTATTAAAAAGGTGTGGTCGCACTTAAGGTTGTGTAACCCTTAGGTACTCACCATCACACTGACCAAATTTTTCTACAGAAGCAATATCGTATGTAAGTGCGACCAAATAATCAGGTGCCCCGTAAAAACTTCAATATCTTATCATCGACAGCCGAACTTCACCTCTATTTACCTTGTGCCAAGCTCCACGTTCTTGTGCCAGCCTTATCCAGGTTATTCCCATGATTGCAACAATGTCGTCTGCCCATTTCGCCGCAGAAAAACCAACAAGCAATCAAATTTCATATTATATCACTATGTTGTAGACAACAATAAAAATCTCGTAACTGAGGAAATCATGCTCCTGGAACCTGGACCTTACCGATTACTTCATAGCCAAGCAATACTATAGTAGGTCTATTACTGCAAAGCAAGTCTCTACTCATAATAAAATCACAAAATCATTTAACCTGTGAAACGATTACGCAAACGTAGTTCAAAGCAAAAGGGTTAACGGAGGGTGGTAAAAAGCGCTTACAGAAGCTTCTCTGCAACACCGCGTCGAATTACAGAAACCTTACGGAATTAACCTGCGTTAAACAAGACTACGGAGTATGTAGTTAATGGAAATGCAACAATTTTCCTTTCTTCTTCGTCTTTATCGTGTGGTTAGAGGCTAACCTGGTGTCAGAGTTTTATACCGCTTTGGACGGCATAAAACTCTGTTGGATTTGCATACCATGCTTTTAAGTTTTAGAACTTTATTTAATTTTGGAAAAATCTCATATGCATATAAAAATGTACATGTCTCCTAAACTACAAAACTTTAGCTAGGGAAAGTAAAGGCTAATAGTTAGCAAATAACCTCTTCTATTTGCTATGAGCCCAGATCCACTCACCCTGTATAGCTAGCCCATTTTTGTCCTACTGTTGGGCAAAGACTTCCTCCAGTCCTTCCAACGGTCTCGATTCTGAGCAATATCTTTCCATTTCTCAAGGAAGACATCCAGTTCGTCCCGCCATCTCCTTCGTGATCTGCCGCGACCCCGTGTCACTGTTTCAGGGCACCAATCCTGAGTATTACGGGTCCACAGCTTGTTCGGCATGCGACAGACATGTCCTGCCCAGTCCCATTTAAGTATAGCAGCAAAACGATAATAATCTGGGTACATACAATGATAGTTTCGTCTCTATATCTCTAGTCAGAGAAAATAAATTGAGGTACTTAGTTTGTAGAGTCTCCTAAATGAAGAAAAAACTCACTTCAAAAACCCATTATAACATCGCCGTACCAAGTCGCGTGTTATATGCGGGAACCGCTCCAATGTCTCTCTTATAGCCATTCGTCAGTCATTATCACTCCATTTGCTAACTCCTCCGTGACAGGAGCCAACTACTTAACCCAATTAACAGCAAAAACCTAAACAAAGTGGGACCGTATTTTCGATATTCCATTGTATTATCTTGTTGCTTTTTAATTAGCTTTTCCTTAGAGTTCTGGTTTTATTAAACCTTATATCTTTGTAAAGGTTGCAGGTTTGGGGCTCAGTTATCTGGTTTAAAGCTTTGCACTAATATGTATACATACTTAAAACGGAGAAGCTCGTGGCTAGATAAAAACAGCCGCTCAGACAAATCTTCAGGTTAAGCCGCGTTCGCCTAGGTGGTTCTGTGGATTGGTGACCACCCATTATTTACCGAGTTTCCTCCTTGGTCCCAGCATTGGTTTATAGATCTTTGACAGTCGTTACAGGTAGTCGGCGGTAAAATATTTAAATGGCCTATTTATCGTGATTTCCAGTAAACAACTTTAGTAAACCGAGCCATGCGTCGTTTAATTGAGGCAAGCTAATGAGTAACCATTATGGCGGTTCCTTAGAGGTTGTTTGCCGCTTAATAAGTCACTTTGAAGTCTCAGTCGAGGACGCACGTCGTTCACACTCGGAATTCGTGTTCAGTGACCTGTTGTTGTGAACAGAATGGCTAACTTGGTCAAGGCATTGGTAAGATGTTCGAGGGAACTTGTGAGTTACTTAACATAACATAACATCACGATGTAATCCCCGAAGGGTTAAGCCGAGGTGTAACTATTAATAAAACCATATTAAAACATTTTTTTTTTATATTTCGCCAGTTATCAAGTCGATCAAGTCCCATTAATAGTAGGCGAGTCTTGACATCAACCGTTTATTCCGTGGCCTTAAACCCCACCCTAACCTTAATAACCCTTTTTCCGACCCGGGCATCGTACCCAGGACCTCGTACTCAGCAGTCGCGCCTGACATCAATGCGGCAAATGCTGCGGTGTGAGTACCACGTTCATCTAACTCAAACCGAAAGTATTGAACGGCTGTTCGATTGAACAATGAATTTAAAAAAATAAATAATTAAAAAATAAAAAAACACGCCTGCCATGACAAAAAGTACCTAAACTAAAAAATAAAAAACAAGTCAAACGAATTCAGCGATTAATGGGAGCAAGGTCCCGTAAATGTATTCGAAAATGGAAAACTGAAAACTAAAACTTTTATTGCAGTCGGGGGACCTGTAAAGAATTGTTCCACCGAACTGTCCCCCGACTGCAATAAAAGTTTTAGTTTTCAGTTTTCCATTTTCGAATACATTTACGGGACCTTGCTCCCATTCATCGCTGAATTCGTTTGACTTGTTTTTTATTTTTTAGTTTAGGTACTTTTTGTCATGGCAGGCGTGTTTTTTTATTTTTTAATTATTTATTTTTTATTTCATATCTTTTAGTGATATATCGGTATTTTGACCTATAACCAATCATTTAAGCCATAAGACGTCCACTGCTGGCCATAGGCCTCCCCCAGAAGGGGGAAAATGTGTTTTTTTTCATTTCTCAGGATTCCGATCGGCAAAATCGGAACCCTAATAATATGTACGCTTTGTTTTCCGTCTGTCTGTCCGTATGCCTATCCGTCAATCAAGACCCTGTTCAGGAACGTGTGAAATGATCTGAATGACTTAATTGCGTAATTTATACCTACAAACATTTTTCATTTCATGTAGGTATCTATTTGTAAACAATTTACGCTGAATTTAATTTATACATGCAATTTACATACAATGATAAGAACTTTGAATATTTCGTTAACATTCTAAGAAATTCAAGTGTAGTGCCAAACAGTTTTAAGTACTCGTATAGTAGGTACCAAAAAACTTTTACAGATCCCTTGGTGCGTGGGTTCAACTCGCACGGTTTTTTTAAACTATTGTTTTATAACACACGTAATGATTTATTCATTTGTGTTAGTAATGAGTTTCAAGTTGAATCTCGCAGTCAGATTTGTCCATACCAAAATCTACCCTGATCTTCTTTTTCTACCCTTTAAGGGGTGAAAATTCTATTATTGCAAATATTATTATTTCTTTAAATTAATATTTTTGCCATGTTTCAAGTAAATTGATTCACGCATACTGACTTTTCATACAAACTTAAAAACCATTTAGGTGCCGTCGTAGATGGATTTGGGAGTTGTAACCTAGCCAGTTTTATTTCTTTCATTACAGAGAATCTATTGATATGTAGCTTATTCGTATCGGATCCCGGGTTTAAAATGTCACCATATCATTTGTTGAGTAGTATTACTAGTAAACAATAGATATTGAATACTACTGTGGTATATTTTTGTAATCTACTTAATAAGTTCTAGACGATGATTATATTTTTCATTGAAATTTCAATTAAAAAAAATTTAAAGTTCTTTTTATTTCTAAACCATGGCCACCCTAATATGTTTTTTGATATTTTATCTAGCCTATGTTACCCGGGGTGACGCAATGAATCTAACGATACCACATACATCAAAATCGGTTCAGGCGTTTAGAAGTTATGGTGGAATAAAGAAACTCACAAACAAACATACATACATACATACATACATACATGAACGTTAAAAACATAACACTCTTTTTTTGGGGCAGTCGTGTAAAAAGTCAAAAATATTCAAAACAAAATCAGACTTAAACTGAAATATGGATGAACGCCTCTGCCAAACCTTTCAGGAATAAAAACCATGATTTTATGTTAGATATCGATTAGTCATTGCTAAAACTGAAAGATATAAAAACCGATCGCTGCTATTTATTTTACACCAAACATTGATATCCGCGTGAACTGTAAATCAAATCGCAGCCATATTTAAAATATGAGCTCTAAAGGTATAAAATATCTGGACATGGCACCGTTGATAACCCTACCATGGTGCGGATTGATGATAAAATTCAACCGTAAATAATAAATGTTGGCAGTTAACGGTTTTATCGAAATATTATACGGGTTAATTTATATTCGGCAAACAAGAAGGAACACTCAAACATTTAACGTCATGAAGTAATATTGGGCTCGGATTGCAGTAGGCTTGTATTTTTTAATGCAGTAAATCTTGAGGATAACAAATATTGTTTACTAGTGCTCGTTGCTCAGTTTGGTTGATTACGTTTAAAGCTTTATTTTATAATTAGCAGTTTGCCCGCGACTTTGTCCGCAAAAATTTTAATAGCTCGGCTAGTATGCATGACATGAATATAATTTATAGCTTATAGCACCTACGAATAATTAATATTTTTATCAGAGAATAAAAATAGAATTGGATCATTAGTTCCGGAGATTATCCCCTCACACACAAATAAACTCACAAACAAAATTTACCTTTTCATAACATTAGTATGGATAAGAATGCAATGCTATTTATAGTTGATAATAATGGGTTTTAGAGAGTCGCAAATCATAGAACAAAAATAAAATACTGCCACATAATGTCAAAAATCCCAACAAAAATCGACTACATACTAACACGAAAAGGGGTTTTCCTTTCCAAATGAATTTAAGTCAACAAATATATTTTAACACGCTATAGTTTCCCGTGAGGATCCAAGTGTCAAAAATTTATTATGGAATGAACCATTGCCTAGTGGTCTTCTGAAGAAGTCCTCATCATAATTATTATCGTCAGTTACTGAAGAAATTGTAGCATAATATCAAAAACTTCAGATCCGCTTACCTCCTCTTAAATAGTTTTAATCTGTTATCATCGACAAGGCACTGAAGTACTGACACCTTGGAAGCATAAAATATTTCCTTAAGTCCTCCTTTTGTGAAAATGAGAAAAAGTTATCGCTTTAGTCCTATAAAATGTGCTGACCTCTAAGCGATATTCAATAGACCTTTTTTGTGATAACTTTTTAAACCTTGGTGAAAAGAAAGGAATTATTAGGGTAACAAATAAGGCTATCTGGAGATGAATTATTATGCGTAGGTGACTAGTTTTTGGGCTCTTGTAGATAGTGATAAATGTTGAAGATTATCGTAAAGTGTGGGAAATTCTCTGACATACTATGGGCAGAATAATGAGTACGGATAGACGAACGAATAAAGACATTATTTTTAGTTTACACAGGGATATAAATGAATAATCATTTCAGCACAAAGACGTCCACTGGCGGACCTAGGTCTCTTCAAGTGTCGCCACATTGACCGGTCCAGTGTGTCTATTCATTATGAACAGAATAAAATAATAATAACATAATACAAATATAATAATAATATGCATTCTAGTGAATTTATCAAAAGTATAATCGTTATTCAAGTGGAACCCTTGAACTATACAAACTTAATCAACTGTACACAAAAACTGAAACCATGTTTAGAGTTGATTGTGGCACCTATCTTAAAATTTTCTCTCTCACTCAAAATAAAAACACGAAAAACAAAAGACGACCATTTAAACCACAATTTTAACAATATCTGTGCCAACAGAGATAAACAATGCTGCCAGTGATGTGATTATTTAATCCCCAATTCCCGAGACGAGGTGCAGCCGAGGGATCGTCCGTCAGAGACATAAAAATAAATTACAATGTTAAATTTTGCACGCCCTAAATCGCTGGGGATTCGACGATTTGTTCCGGTGCGCTGTTGCTTTTTATTAACGGAAATATGGCGACACTAATGGTTACTATAACTAGTAATATATTTAAAGTAAACTATGGCTGGTTTTGTCAAAAAAAAATTTTCATAGCTGTTTTTGTAAATACTAGTATTTCAGGTTTTAACGTAACTTAAAATACCTCAATGACCCGTTTACTATTCAAAGCATCCACTAGCACAATGTTTTAAGAGTGCTACTTTGAGTTTTACCGTAAAATGTGATTTTTTACCCCAAAAAAAAAGTCATTTCCCAGCAAAACTTTTTGCGTAGGGGTTCTTAGTTTGATGTACAGAATGCTTGGTTGACGGATGCGTGAAGGGTTCGTTTACACCCTGTATAAGGGGTAATCTTCGGAACTAATAATCAGACTATTTTTTTACTGGTAGTTTGATACACTATTCTTAGTTGCTATAGGTTACCTATAAATTATATTTACTATCGCATTTTTGCGGACGAAGTCGCATTCGAAGTGCTAGCTTATAAATTCATGTAAAACTAAAGTCAAAGTGAAAAAGTTTGTTACAAGTTATTCTGAGTATCTCTAATTCTCTATATCTCCAAACTAAAAGTTCACTTTGTTTTACAGCAATGCTATGTTAGAACAGATATTATCAAAAGGTTCCTTAATATGTATTACAGTAATCAAATGAATAGACGTTGAGAACGCAACGAACGTCTAGAATTCGAGCAGAGCCACCTCAGGGTGATGCCGTCCTTAGCTACCAGCGTTAACTGAACAATACGACCAACATACCAAGACCCTCACGTCACATACCAACACCTTACTTTAGTACCGAGTGTAATGTACCCAAGGGAAGGGTGGTAGCTCAGGCTTATACAGCCATGCCAGGTGTAAATGTAGTGTTGAATTTCACGAATAATTCCACTTGTGACACTCCAATATTTGGCGGGAGCGACGGAATTTATTTCAAGAACGCAAAACATGAATTTTAAACTCAACAAATGTCATGGTTCGTTCTTTTTCAAATTGGTTACAATGTCTCTTTGTACAGGTATTATAGTCTTGTTTTAAATTCACGCTTTTTAACATGAATTATTATAAATTATGGTCATTTGTTTTAATAACGGATGAATGATGGCGGTGCAGTCAGTTTCGTACGATGCTTTCATATTAAATGGTCATTATCATACATTAATTAAGTTGGAGAATGCATATGCAGTTTTTTTCTTGACAGCACTGAATTTGGGCCAATTACACTTATCATAATTATTCTAATTTGGGAGGTTAGGGTATGGTCTTGGTGGCAATCACTGTAAGTGTGAGCAGTATTACCTATAAAGTGCCAATCTGCTATGCTGTAGAGCCTAGCCGGTTCGAGACATCCTGACCCCAGGCTGAGATATTGTTGTAGCCGCGCAGTAATTCTCTAATAGGGAGCACGCCTTTTGCCATCAAACGGGCACAAATTCAGACTCTATGACTGGTACTGAAAATTTCTAGCTTGTAAAACTTAATATCTATTTACGGTCGGGTAAATATAGATATAAATCGCGTCTGTTCGGGAATCGAACAGACGCGATTGCAGCCACTAGACCAACAAGGCAGTCTAAAAAAAACAAAATGGACACACGAGTAAATAGCAAATGTTCGAATATGTTATTTGAATATTGGCGTAGAATAGAATATATTATTATTTACTTGTATATTTTATTTATTTATTTAAGAGTAATGCCATCCATCACAGGAAGTCGCAAACAAAATCCACTCTACACTAAACTAAGCCAGTTCAAAAATATAACCCAACAATCCTAACAAGACTTTCACATTACCCTCTAATTACGCGCAAACAAAAGTATGTAATAATAAATTCACATACGTAGGAAAAACTTGAATAATTCATTTAATAAAAACGTTAAGATAAATGACCTGACTGACGCAGCGTCGCGACGTATCACGTACGTACAGACATATTGTGTCATTCATTTTATATGTACATAATTATAGGTATGTATTTGTGTAGAAAGATTTTATGCATGTTTGTTTTCGTTTCGATAACTTTGAGTGCTCGATGAGGCTTGCATATACACGGTTTTTACATCGATCTGCAGGGCCATTGCGTATCTTTTTACATGTCGGTGGATATCATAGTGTCCATCATTCAGTTCCAAATGGTTCCATTTTGTACCAAACCATAACCATTTGACAGTTAATCGATGGACACTATGATATCACTGACATATAAAAAGATACGCAATAGCCCTGCTGGAGCCGAAACACAGTATAGGTACTCCAGAATCCAGTCGAGCTTAAACTTATTTTATTTTATGGACAATATAACTAAAACTTTGATTGAGTGAAAAGTTTAGCTAATCCAATCTCGTGGTTAAAATAAAGCTTAATTGAGAGCTTCAATCCAAATAAATTATAATTTCTAAACAATTTTCAAATGTGTCTAATTGGACATGAAAGTGCCTTTTGCGGTAGCTATGCCCCCAAACTGTCGAATAAAAACTAGTTTATTATTCTAAGCCTAAAATAAAATATTAGTTTTACGTAGAAAAGTTTCTCCGATCACGTTATACAGATTCTTTTTCTAATTGATACCTATTTACTTACAATACTTTTTAGGGTTCCGTAGCCAAAAGGCTAAAACGGCACCATTATAGATTCACCTGTCCGTCTGTCCATGCGTATGTGACAGTCATTTTACTCCGAGACTGTTGGAACTACATTGTTTGGAAAGGAGGTGTCTAACTATAATCTGTACACAACAAAACTAATAAAATATTTTCAAATAAAAAAAAAAAGATTTGACGAATTGAGAATCTCCTCCATTTTGAAGTCGGTTAGAAATAGGGGAGGGTTACCATAATTACACACGAAACTGTGGGATGAAAAAAAGTTCTTAAAAAATTGAGCTATCAAAATTAAAGTCCATTCACTGATGGCATGTTCATGCAGCACAACTTTGTTATTGAATTAGCCACGCATTTACCTGTAGCAATCTATAGCTGGCATATTCAATGTTTTATTTATTTATTCTGGGACAATAAACAGCTACAATACATATTGTAGCTGTTTATTGTTGAAACATAGTAAAGATAATTAAAAACATTAACATTATTGCAGCTCACTACATTATCCGATGTTATGTTATCTCACATCTCGAAAACGTGACACTTTAGAACATATTATTTTTGTCTCATATAAAACTTGTTTGTATAAATGCCAGCTATTAATGTAGATTTTATGAGTGGCCGGTATTTTTTAAATAAAATGGCTGAAATAAGGTAGGCTGAATACAAAAATATTTCAAACCCTTTTCATTTCGTTGGACGTTCAAAATATCGTTATTATATTGTTTGTGTTGGCAACATTGTCATTGAAGCGCCATCTGTGGACGACAGCGAGGAAACTGACATCACCGAAGGTAGTTTCATTGCGCTGAGGTCCCAGCACTCTAGGGGCTTTAAAACGGTAAAGCATAGGCAGAGTGGCCTCTTGGGCTTTCGGATTTCGAATAGTTCCCTATTCTCATCGATTGTTTTTTTGTTGTTTATCTGATTGTAAAATAAATGTAATGAACCAGTTCATTGTCTCAAATTTATTTAAAGTAAAATTAGTCTATAACATAATATTTGGCGCTATAGAACGCTGTGTGTGCGAGTCTGACTCGCACTTGCCTATTTTTTTACAAACATTCCCATTTAATAAATATAGCTACTTCTCTTTACACAAACCATTTAATTCAGTACGTATACGCAAATACAAAGTCTGCAAAAATTGAACCCTTTATTAGAACTCTCTATTGTAATTCTATACAAGCTCAACACAATTGCGATCCATCCACCGCTACATTCGATTTCAATTAATTTCAATTTACTACGCCTTATGTACCGAGCATACCCTCAATATGCTAACTCATACGGCCCTGAGTAATGACTGTAAGGAGCAGCCTACATCGACAAAGGGCCCATTATGTCAAAAACAAACCCAACCTCGTAACCAATTCTCTCCATGTTTGCTGAGGGCTGCTCTCTTATAAATATGCAAATATTATCCTGCGTTTAGCCTGTTACTGCAATAATATTTATATTGAAATTGGCGCCCGCCGCCCGTCCTTGAACTCTCACTATTATTATACTGTTCAAACATCCCTTTTACATTCGATTTGTGATCCTCAGGACCACAGCAGCGGCTCCATACCGTTATCTGTGTTTGACAAACCTCACACTAATAGGATCCCTGTTGATATTTTGCGCGTCTCTGTACTTTCTTTGAAGAGCTGTTTGAACAAGCTTTTATTCTATATTTGTGATCTTGGTCAATATGTCCCGCGGGCTTAAGATTCAGCCGAGATAAGCACACATGGAAGTATCAGACCACAATGTTGATGTCAACAGCTTTTACGACTAAGGCCATTTAAAAATGGCGTCATAACCTTTACAATAAGAAACATGTTTAGACAGCACGAAAAGCTATTTCCGAACGGAGTTACTGTAAAAACTTTTCTGTTTAACCCACGCTCGGACATAACCCTCGTTTTACAAAAGGACAAGTAATAAACCTGTCCGCAAATGTCCGTATTCTTATAAAAGATACAGCTCGCATCACGACAAAATGGCGGAGACGTTATACCACCACTTTCCCTAATAAAGTAGGAGTCATAAAAAACCACTACAATCATCATAACTGGACTGGGCGATGGACGTCGTGACACAATCCCGCTTAAAAATTAACGTTCGCTTACACAACACAATCTTACACGAAATAAATAAATTGGAAGTTCAACATTCTGAATTTTATTTTATCTTGTAAATTGATAGCTATTCTTGGCACTGCTCATACGTGCATTATAAATATGCTACAATTTTCTATTTTACCACGCAAACTCACGTTTAGTACCTATTTTTTTTAAAGTATGGAATAATCAAGTACTATGTTGATATAAAATGAAAAACTGATTGGATAATTTCATTTTGAGACGAATATAGGTATTAAAATAAAAATAGAGCTCAGCACGTCTCATATAATTAAATTCCTGGAATAAAGAACATGTTTCATGTAACACAATATAACATTCACTAGCATGAGTTACAACCTGATTAAAAATTCAGTTGTATCCCTTCGAAAGCAATTTAATTAAAAGATTTTTTGCCCACGCACCATAAAATGAGTTTTCCACATATTCATGTAGCAGGATGATGTGAAAAAACGTATTTTTGTAAAAGTTCTAGAGTAATCTCGAAACAACCTGAACTTTTTGCAAAAAAAAAGTTCAGGTTGTTTCGAGATTACTGATCGGTTAATGGAATAAGAGGTAGTATAAAACATCATTAGTCAGATTGTTGGGAGCTCGAGTGAAACTGTTAGCAAATCTGCGCTTCAGTCTATGTGTAACGTTTGTATTAGTGTTCATATTCTCCATCATTGTGTGCAACTAACCTAAAATATTCTAGTCAATTCACAAAAATACGATTTCACCAATTATTCTGTGACATTATAATATATTATGTAGTAAGGGTCCGAGCTCCTACGTGTTTAAAATTAGTTTCGATGTTAAGCGACTTTTAATAGCTAATAGTTTTTCTGCTAACGCTGGCTTATTTATATTTTTCCGCTGTCGCTTATTTTTAACGCTCTTTTCTGTTTACATTATGAGTAAGGGTTTTTGCTGTTTCTGTAACGTTTAAAGTTTATGTAATTAGTTTCTGCAATATTAAGTCAACATTTTTTTGTTTTTTTATTAGTTGTATGTTCATTGTTTTTTTAGGTAACGGACATTAAATACAAAGTACATTTGAAGTTTTATTTTGCAGATAGTCAATAATTGATAGTTGGCATTCAAATCATTTTCGTTTGTACAAAGATTCACTTCAATTTTTTAACCGACTTCTTCAACATAATCATCAGGATTATGTTGAAAAAATTAAAGTAAAAAAACTTTTATAATAACAAACTTTTATTTAAATGCGCTAAAAATAATAAAATAAATATTAACTTTAAAACTTTTACAATCAATTTATAACGTCATTACACAATCTAAACTAATACTCGTATTATAAAAAGGAAAGATTTGTTTGTTTGTTTGTACCAATTCAACTCAAAAACTACTGGACCAATTTGGAAAATTCTTTCACCGTTAGAAAGCTACTTCTTTGTCGAGTAATATTGGCCAATATATTTACTTCCAGAAATAATTAGGGATCTATATGATAACTTGAATAATGTAACCCAAAGTGTAATTTTTTTTCGTAAAACGTCTTTCATCGCATGCGCTGCGAAAAGTAATATTGCTGATAGCGCAAAAAATAAAATTAACTACAATATTAAAGAGCACATCAATATGTTTAAAAAAAACAGCACATCAAACGCCTATCTCCAACGGAAAACTCACAATTACTGCTTTTACTATTGAAATCTAAACTAATAACTATCACTATACAGATTATTAAACCAAATCTTCCGCCGCGACGGTCTGTCAGTCACCTATGGATAGAGTGGTTTGGTCACCGAGTAAGGTTTATTAAAATTTGATATGAAAACGGTATGGTAATGGTATATATATAATATATGGTCGCGATAACCGACATCCACGCGGGCGTTTATATAAGTAGCGGTAGGTATTTGGGCGGTAATTTATATGATATAAAAGCTTGTTAAAAAAATTAAAATCAATCAGATCAAGTTATTTTAATTACTTGTTTATCTACACAGGTAAAGGAGGAGCTCGTGGCTAAATAAGAACTGCCACTCGGCTCCAACATAATTGGGAAAAGGCTAGGCAGATGATGATCTACACAGGTAAATCTTGCTTGCTAATAAAAAATACTAAAGTTATGAAAAAAATTCAAATCTTAATACCTACTATATATAAATCGACATCTCCTAAAAACCTAAACTATAAAACTTTAGTTAGGAAAAGTTAGGTCCAATAATTAGCAAATGACGTCCTTTATATGTATACAAAAAAGAAGAAAAATGATGATAAAATATAAATATATGATGAATATATATATATATATATGTGATGATTTTTATGATGATGATGTTGAAATTTGTTTACATGTTAAAAACATTCTTTGTGTTTGTTCTAATGTAATAAATAACAGAGTTTAATTAATTTAGGTAAATAAATAAATGAACAAATTATTTTTAGTATAAAAAATGTTAAATATTGATTAGGAATCTGTTGTCTAAATAGTTATAGTATTAGAAGCCATATCGCCAGTGATACAGGTTTATCCTAGTACAGGCATCGAAAATTTGTTATACCTACATTATTTCTAAGATTTGCATTACTGTATTTTACCAATTTAAACTTTTGAATAAAATGTATTATTATATTATTATTATGTCCTTTATTTATTTTCTTACATATAATTTACATTTTTAAATATTTCATACAAAACTTATAAAAAAACATTTAAAAATATAAAAAATAGTTGTCCACCGGTGACGGGAGCAGGGTCCAAGCTACCGGTGGTTAGGGCCCCAGAGACAGGAACCTCCTCACAATGCGAGCCGTATCGAGGAGTACTGCCTTCTGAATCAGGCTCTTGATCCAACCGCCAAGCGAGAGTTTGGACAGGTGGTCGTCCAGACTCTTGGCTATAAGACCATTGGCCGTTACGACTATCGGCACAATGATAGCCGAGTCCACATGCCACATATCGACAACCTCGTGTGCTAAGTCCAAATATTTTATTTGTTTTTCTTTTTCAGCTTTCACGAGGTTCTCGTCATGTGGAATGGTAACATCGATTATCATTACGCGGCGCGCTGATCGGTCTATCACCACTATGTCAGGCTTATTGGCAACAATAGTCCTATCAGTGACGATAGACTGATCCCAGTACAACGTAACATGACCTTTTTCGAGAACCGGGTCGGGCACATACTTGTAGTACGGTACCTCAGATTCCACAAGTTTATATTTTAAAGCAAGTTGCTGGTGAATAATCCTAGCTACTTGATTGTGCCTGTGCAAGTACTCGCCGTTAGCCAGACGAGAACAACCAGAAATAATATGTCTGATGGACTCACCTGGACGGTGGCATGCCCGACACACGTCAACCGTCCCATCCTTCATAATATATTTCCGGTAATTGTTCGTCAACATAACTTCGTCCATAATTGCACAGACAAAACCTTCAGTTTCCCCAAAGAGGCCGCCGAAACGTAGCCACGACACGGACGCTAGAAAATCTACATCGGGCCCATGAAGTGCCCGATAGAAGCGCCCGTGAAGCTCCTTGCTTTGCCATACTTTCTTGCGGTCATCAGCGGTAAGCACCACAGGTTTGCGCCAGTTCTCGTTAGCCATGGACAGCGGGGTGAGTCCCTTGTCCACTGCGACCACATCTCGGAGCATACCCACGTCGGCTTTTAAAAAATATTTTCTGAGACTGCACACCTCGCGGTTGTGGAGGGTTTTCGCGTTTAAAAAGCCTCGACCTCCGCACTTCCGCGGGATGTACAGTTTCATCACCGATGATCGTGGGTGATGCATCCGATTTGCGGTCAGCAATGTACGGACTCTCCTATCCAAGGCGTCGAGTTCAGTCTGAGTCCATTTGAGTATGCCGAAAGAGTACATTAAAACCGGCATGACCCAACCGTTGAAGGCGCGCACCTTGTTGCCACCTGAGAGAAGGCTATTTAAAACCTTCTTTAGGCGTCCGAAGAAGCGCTCCTTCAACGATTGCTTCATGTCAGCTACGTTAATACCTAACGCTTCTTATTATTATTATTATTATATTACAAATTTGCTATGGCGGGTCCAGAACCAGTCACCCTATATACTGATAGTTTAATAATGTTCCTATGTACTAGTAGTGGTTTCATTTATTATCGTATCGTCGGCATCACCCTATATAAATATATTTGTGAGGGCTAATAAAATGTCAGTTTAGGTCAGTTTACCAGAAATGGTAAAATAAGTTCAAATCCAAATAATTAAATCCATCTTTTTGAAAATCATTCCAAAAATAACTCTCCGTTCAAGACGTCAGGATTTTCATCGCCAAATAAGCTGATGTAGTAACTCCTGTAACAGACTGAAAGAAAAACACCACGTATTCAAGTTATACCCGAGTAACTTAGTACAGTTAAGTGAAGGAAGTAGGTCAGAATAATACTCGTAAGAACCGGATTAACACCTTGTCACACTAACTTAAGTAGTGGAGAAACTTTCCAACTTATTACATTATGGCTCTATTTGGCTTAAGTATCGAAAAGTAAAAGAACAGCGGAGTATCTAAACTTTTTATGTGTAATTTAGCTTTATAGTATTTGCTTGTAAATGTCTCGTAAACAAGACGCTTTTTCTCCTACAAATCATCATCATCTGCCTAGCCTTTTCCCAACTATGTTGGGGTCGGCTTCCAGTCTAACCGGATGCAGCTGAATACCAGTATTTTACATAGAGCGACTGCCTATCTGACCTCCACAACCCAGTTAATACTAGGTAATACGATACTCTTTGGTAAGACTGGATGTCAGAATTTCAGGTCACTGACTACCTGTAACGACTGCCAAAGATCTATATATAGCAGCCGGGACCAACAGCTTAACGTGCTTTCCGAGGCACGGAGGAAACTCGGTATGTCGGGCGGTCACCCATCCACAGACCGACCTAGGCAAGCACAGCTTTACCTAAAGATCGACCCGAGTGGCAGTTCTTATTAAGCCACGAGCTCCTACAAATATAGGGTGTAAAAATAGCCTTAACGAAACCGAAAGCCACACTTGTGCTCTCCGTCATTGGTATTTTTTGTTTGTTAAAATCAAAATTTAATCAGAACTCAAAAATGTTTATTTACAAGAAAATACATGAAAATTACAAGGAAAGATCTGACATCCTAAAAGTCACTGTTTTCTGCCTGCAAGCTAGCGTGCAAATTATTCTGGACAATACCTTGCAGAAGGAGATATTGCAGGTCAAAATCCAATTTTTCTTTTTAAATACTAGGTTTTAAGGTAATAACTTTACTTTAATTAACTCCATGACCTGTTTACTGTTAAATGCATCCATTAGCACAATTTCAAGTGTGTAACGTCGAGTTTTGCCATAAAACGTGATTTTTCACCCCCAAAAAATAGCAGTTTCCCAGCAATATTTTTTGCTTAGGGTTAATTGATCTTCTCCACGCTTTTGTTGTTAGAAAATATGTTAAAAATGTATTTGTTTATCCTTGGTCCATAACCCATATTGCGACAACTTAGCCTCTATTCTTTCCTGATTAATTTCGTTGCCGGATCCAAGACAGATAAATTGCTTCTCTGTGATTTTGGCTAGCTTCACTGTGGTCACCATTTCTGGATTTCAGAAGTTGCGGTGGTTTGCTGTCCCCAATAAAAAAGAACCGCCTCGCGAAGTTGCTGCGGTTCGGTAGGGTAGAATGGCGAGGTAGTTGAGGGGTAAATGGTCGTGCTAGATCCGGTCTTGCGTAGACTGGATTTGTTTCTTGACGAGCACCAAAGCCGTGTGTAGAATCGACACGAATTCTTGCATAGGCCCGGCGACTTTTTCTTAGCATGTACTTAGCGGTCTTTTTCTTGTTCTGACTAAAAACCTCCAATGCTCCTTCTTAGCCCTTTGTGTCCGGGGCCGCAGTAACTCTTTCGAACAACCTGCAGATGTACAAGCGGCCTTAAGGTTAGTGTATGTCCTTATAGGACGTATACTCCCGGTGTTGCCACTCAAATCTGCTTTGTGAATTAATTCTCTACATTTCAGCACCGGGCAGTACACAGTTCGATTACAGAACACAAAAAAAAAATCACCATAAGCCTACCCTTTTCCCAACTATGTTAGGGTCGGTTTCCAGTCTAACCGGATGCAGCTAAATACCATTATTTTATATGGAGTGACTGCCTATCTGACCTCCACAACCCAGTTAATACTAGGTAATATGATACAATGTGGTAAGACTGGTACAAAAAAAATTAAGTAATAAAAAAAGTTAAAAGCCATTTAATATTTGCTCACTAATGGTCGCCATATGTCGCTAATGTGAAACACAAATTTGTACAGGTGCGCCGCTGAGCGCACTTTAATAGGTCTTGATTAGCTTTTCATTTTATTCATTGTTTCTTTTAAAGTATTACAGTTAATTAGTAGATGTGTCGCGAGATAATTATAAGGTCGAATGTTTTGGTAATACTAGCTTTTACCCGCGACTTCGCCTACACATCTCTCAATAGATACCTATTTTTTTTTTATCTTTCATACTAATGTTTAATCAAATAACTGATGGAGCAAGTACTTGCCGGATTGATTGGGGATGCATGTCTTGTCTATCTAGACGACATAATCATTGTGGGCCGTACTTTTGAAGATCACCTTAAGAACCTCGAAACTATGTGTCCTAAAAAGACACGCTAAGAAGAATCAAAAAAAAATTTAAGTTTATCGTAAAGGGTAGGCTCCATGTAAAATACTGGTATTAAGCTGCATCCGGTTAGACTGGATCTCAACCACAACATAGTTGGGAATAGGCTAGGCGGATGATGATGAACTATTGATACCTAGAGTACCTGTAAGACACCTAATATTTCTCTAATGCACTTAGTTAAGCAAGCCACTAATCTACAAGAACGATAAACTATCCTGACTCAGTGCCAAGCTAAATGTGCTTACACTAGTGGATTCATCACATAAATTGAACTAATTCGATGCCGATCGACTTCAACTTCTGAAGTCGGACCATTGTCTTAAGAACTGATCTTGTAATCGCTCGTTTGATCCCTAACTCTGTAGTTGTGAATGTTACGTTTTGAACGAAGAGTTAGAAGAAATTTGAAAAGGATGTGGTTGTCATTCTTTTCTCTTAAAAGAAAAAAAAAAGAAAAAATTTAAATCATCAGCCTATAATAATCCCCCACTACAGGGACTCAGGTTTCCTCTCTAGGAGAGGGATGGGCTATAATCCACCCCAGTGCGGTTTTGGTAGATTATGTCACATGTCTTCGAATTTTTTGGTTCCAGGACATGTCGGTTTCCTCACGATGGTTTCCTTTACCGTTTTGAGAGCAGCGGTAATGAAATTAATTACATACAGTAATGCCTGCCTGGGTTCGAACCCACGACTTACTATTCGTAAGTCGGGGCCGCCACTACTAGGCCACCGCTGCTCTCTACTGGGCCACCGCTGCTCTCTTAATATAAAAGAAAAATTAATTTCACTCAACAAAGGAACATAAAATATCACATCTTAACCTACAAACACTTTGTTTTTAATTGAAACAATCCCCCCCACTATCCCCAAATCACTGAAAATCCTGAAAGCCAGAATCGACAGTGGATCCTGCAACGAATCCTAATCCTCCACTTTTGCTTTCTTTGACGGTGCTTACTTCATTCATATTACATTTAGGTACACTCCAGGACAGATTGAGTTAGCCATAAGTTTGTTATGTTTAAACATCAGTTATGTTTGGAACCAACTTTTGGCTATTAACTGGGTACAAATTCAAACTCCGTGGCTGCTACTGAGAAATTCCTGGTGGAATGAAGTGGAAACCCAAGAAAACTTTGCTGGTCTTGGGATTCGGAACAAGGACCTCGTGCATAGCAAGCTTCTATAAAGGAAAGAGACGATAATTATGTTCATATCTCATGACTAGTGGCCTTCACGCGGTTTCACCCGCGTAGTTCCCACTCCCGTTGGAATGCAGGGCTGGATAAAAAGTAGCCTACGCCACCCGGGAATAGTGTAGGTTCCTAACGGTGAAAGAAATTTTTAAATTGGTTTAGTTGTTTTGAAGTTTATTCGTCAAAAAAACCTTATGTAAAACAGAGTTAAGTCCCCAAGACTTACAATTCCCAGATGATGGCTCTACAAAATATCTACCACAGAGCAAAAACATTAATAAAGGATATCAAAGCGAAAGTTTACACAGTAGCTACTTGAGAATGCGATTTAAATTGATATCAAGAGATCAACACACAAACTTCACGCTACTTAACTATGTAACAGCGGGGTCGGTAGAACCCCTCTTAAAAGCACTCTCAACGAAACATTGATGCAATCTTTAATTGCAAATAAAATTCTGGGTTTGTAGGGTTGTCTGGTTTATAAACTTTAGAAGAAGGAATAATAAATTAGTAGGATATGTACAGAGCATTTTTTATAATTATCGAGCAAGAAGTTTATGTTTCTAATTGTTTTTTTAGGAATTCAAATTTATACTAATAATATTAAAGGGGTTTTGGTTTGCACATTTGGATGCAAGGGGATTTTCAATTTTCATTTTAATTTAGCACTTTCCTAACCAAATGAAGTAAAATGTACAATAACAGTACATTTCACAAACAAACATCCACTATCACATTACATAACGTGAACAAACACAGGGACATTAGCAGGTATTACAGGTAAGCCAACGCTTCATACATACGGTCATTACCATTTATATGTCCGACAGAAACTAATTAAAACGGTCACAGACAATTAGCTACGTTGCAATATTGGTAGAAGGGTCATATATATTAAATACTAGCTGATGCCCACGGGTTCGTCTGCGTGGATGCTGGTTTTCGCGACCGATGTCGGTTAGATGCCTATGCTATTTCTCAGGCTATACACTATCTGTGTACCAAATTTCATTTAAATCGGTTTAGTAGTTTTGGCGTGAAAGCGCGACAGTCAGACAGACAGAGTTCCATCCATGCTCCATTTATATTGGAACGTTATATCAATAACGGATACGGGGATTACAGGCGTGATGTTATGTTATGTTATGTTGTATGTTCCAATTTAAATGGAGACAGATTGTTTTGTTACCAGTGGTGACTGCATTGTTTGTTTTGACAGTTGTTGAAATGTAATGGATGTTGTTTTAACTAAATTCTTAAACGCATAAAAAAGATGCAGGATAATTAATTTATTTCATCAACTGACTGTTTTGAATGCCTCGTTGGTCTAGTGGTCGCAAGCGCGACTGCTAAGCATAAAGTCCTGGGTACGATTCGGTCGGGCAAAGTGCTTTTGGATTTTTCTTTCAGGAATACCTCAGTACCAGCCACGGAGTCTGGATTTGTGTGCTTCTGACAGATTATGGAGAACTTTCTTTGGATGAAGTTGTTTTATCTTTCGATACAAGAAACCTGACTGATAAGAATATGGTTGTGTAATATTAATTCAGATACTATAAATGATGGTGAAAACCTGAGTCCGATTTATTTCATACAAAATAATTTTATGTATTCTTAATATCTGTTGACTATATTGGAATTATCTCATAATTATTCTGACATTATATTATTATGATTTGACATTACGTACTTATTGATTTGAATCTTTGACATTACTTACTTATTATTTAGAATTTGTGACAATTTACAACGTATGTATTTATGACATTGTATAATTAATTCGATTTCATTTTTCTTTTTGCCCGGTTTATGATATTAATTGATATTATTTTAGTTGGTTGAGAATGTGTATAATTTTAACTATAAATCTTGCATGCGTAATTTGGTACATCACAGTGAACTGCGCATTCACTTGACACCTATGAATGTAATATTATGTACTGTGTTGAGCAATAAATATTTGAATTTGAATTTAAGAATAGGTACTGTATTTATACTAGTAGTGATGTTATGTTATGTACAGTCGAACAAGCTAATAAGTATACAGGTACAGTTTTTTTAATAATTCTAGTACCCTGAAAATATTGATTGCAATTTTGTTTTCAAACGCTGCATCGTTTGGCATCAGTCTCTAAATGTATCTGTATAATCTTAAAAGTAAATGCAAGTTAGCTGGCTGTATACTTATTAGCTTGTTCGACTGTACTAGACCATTCTAAACAAAATCAGGCGTACATAATATTTATAAGAAGTTCAGATTCCTGTTAGTCATAAATTAAGCTAACACAGGTGAAGACCTAACTTGCCTTGTTATTACCAAACATACCATCCTGTATAAAGTTACGTTGATTTTAGTCAAACCTCGCTAAACGTAAATGTATGTTTTCTGCACTGGACATTTCAGAGCTATAGATAAAATGGGCATTTGAACAATTTAAATTGTTTTGAATATATTTTGAAACATCCTGAATATAGTTAATGGTATAGGTATATTAATGTAATCAAATTACTAACTGCACCCACTGACACCGTCATTCACCATTATTACGATGCTTGTAGATCCAATAGATTATATTTTTATACTGAGACTCAAAAAAGTACTAAACACAGCGTAGCACTTCACGTAGCACTTCGCGTAGCTGCTACGAAAACTACGTCACTGGGCTACGAACGGTTGCATTCGTAGCAATAAATTATTTCATAAAGATTATTCTGGATACTGCGAAACGAGGTATTGGGATCGATTGACAGGTCAGACCTAGTGTTACCTGGTTTTTCATGAGAAATTTCGCAGTAGCAACTCGGAGCCTAGATTTGTGCCTGGTTGATGATAAAAGCCACGCTCTGTATAATATGGTACTTAAACATAATGTGGATGAATGTGTATAGCGAACTCAAATACCCCAGGTTATAGACAGAGATCTGCCTAACCATTCGCGAATTAGCTACTGTCGTGATGTTGCGCTATGTTTCAGCTTATTAAGAAATGTAGTCAACCATTTTATATTTTTTTAATGACACGGTCCAGTAAACAAACAGTGTCGATTACAATCAACATATAATTAACTCGGACGCCTGTTATTGTACATTAGCGACCGCAAACCTATTAAGAGCTTGCAATTAAATACTCTTTAAAAACCACAATAATGGGTAATCAGAATTGATTCCAATTAAGTTAAATAAGTGAGAACTTTGAAACATATTTCGTAAAAGAACCGAGGCAGGTAAAAATAATGTTGACTTGACGATTTGAACTCGAGAAAATTGGAAAACTATAAAAAAAAAATGGGACAAGCCCGCCACACTATTCCCAAACCACTGTAACTCCTGTAAGCCAGATACAACAGTGGCGAATTGGAAAGGTATGGAAGAAGGAGAAGGTTTGTAGTGGCACAAAAAAAATAGTACTACAGCGCCATCTATACGAAAAATGGAGAACTATTACCAGAATCCTGAATCGCGGAAGTTATCTGCGACTTAAGTGTATATCGAAGAACTCGACATTCTGTCGGGCAGTAAAAAGCTTTGCTTGCATATTTACCTCTTTTATTACTACAAAACCTATGAATAATGGGACAACTAGTAACTGTCTGTGGGAGTCTTGAAGTGGCGACCTGCTGGGGCTGCGGGACACAAAGGGCTAAGAAGAAACATGAGTGGTTTTTAGTCAGTAGAAGTCTCACACTCCCTTGCTTAGGAGAGGGCTATGTCCAGCTGTGAACTACAATCTTTCTTTATCGTGTACCCAACTTGGTGTCAGACTTTTATGCCGTCCAAGAACCTCTGACTTGGCCGTAGCTCTGTGAGAAATATCAACCCGCCAAGCTGGTTACCACACTATGTTTTCCTGAATCTGAAAAATCAGAGGTACTTGTCTAGAGCTTGAACTCGAGACCTATGACTCAGAGCTGCGGGTTGTTCGCAAGAGATACCGCGGCCTCGCCATAAATAAAGGGCTAAGAAGGAACATGGGTGGTTTTTAGTCAGTAGAAGTCTGACACTCCCTTTCGCTCTGCCCAAGAGCGGGAGGGGTTATTCGATGATTTTCCACCCGCCAAAAAAATAAAAAAGAGACCTATGACTCAACAGTCCAACGGCCACACCACTACATTATCATTGCTTCAATAGGCTGTGTTGATTAATATTCTCTTCTATTATCTTTTTTTTCTAGACTTGCCATTTAATACGTTCGATGCCAAAGTAACATCTAATCTTTGCTTCATAATCATCATCTCAGCCAAAATACGTCCACTGCTGGACATAGGCCTCCCTCAGAAGGGGGGGATTTGCCATAATCGCCACGCTGGGCAGGCGGGTTGGCGATCGCAGTATGGTTGTTACAAAGGCACAGAGAACGCTGCTGCCCATTCTCTGGTAAGTCCCTTAGTCGCCTCTTACGACACCCACGGGAAGATATGGGATGGTGCTATTCTTTACGTCCGACACCGTACAGAATCTTTGCTTAAAAGCTTACTATTCCATTAACGACTACTTAATTGATAAGAATAGTTGGTCACTGAGTTGAACAGGAGAATGTTTATGTTAATTATGTTCTTTCTCTAAAATTTCTTTACCGATATTTGTTATGTATTTTTTTTATTGATTCGTGCCTGTAGTAAATCGTAATATTAACTTCACTATTGTATTGAATCTGGTTCTTCTAACCTAACAGACAGATGTGTTGCTGGGGAGTTTGTTCCCCCACTTCTTCTTCTCAGCTAAAACACTAGGAAATGTCGAAGGGTGGGCGTTTTGGGGGACTGTCCCTTGTCAATAGATTTTGACGTTCGTAAAATTTGTCTGATTATCAGCCTTGTTTTAATAAATAACTTTTATTTGGTTTGATTAAATATTAGGTACCTCATTATAATACAATGACCTTCTAGGAGTATTCTACTGGGCAATTAACCCTCACAGATTTAGGTCAAGCACCAAAATACCATTGACTCGAAAATTTTCGTTCACAAAATAAATTGGACGCCCCTAAACTATCCGCCATAACTTCAACAGAAACGCAATAACTTTAATTTATGAACCGGTTAATCCGGGTAAGCCGTCGATTTTGTAATATCACACATTTTCACGGTAATTGTGACAAAACGTGGCATGTGAACCCGGATTTTGTCGGTTTTAACCGTTATTATCGTGAATCTATGTTATGTAGACGGTTTTGGTAAAACGAATGACTGAATGCCTGTCTCCTTGGTCCCGTGGTCGTAAGCACGACTGCTGAGCATGAAGTCTTGGGTTCGATTCCCTGGTCGGGCAAAATGCTATTATGTTTTTCCATCAGGAATTTCTCAGTAGGAGCCACAGATACTGGATTTGCGCCAGGTTGATGGCAATAGGCTCGGGCTACATTACATGGGACTTAAACATAAATGGCAAAATATGTATGGTACTAGTACGTACACCTCCACCCAACCCTTCGGAGTATACAGGGGTGATGTTATGTAAATGAATAACTTTCATATCTAAGCAATGCATTTTTTAAGTATCATATTTTGAGCAACAACAAAATATCCGTCGTGTCGGAGCCACTTTTTTAGACCGTCAAACATTCTTGCTCAGATGAACTGCTGGTTGTCAATATCACGCCGTGGTACCAATTAAATTAACTATGAGAGGTGGTGTCATGAAGACTGCTTTTTAGGTTCCGTACTACTACTGATACTGATACTGTTAGCCTGTATCATCCCACTGCAGGGCAAAGGCCTCTCCCCATGACTTCCAGTTATTTTGATCTGAGGCCAATGTGGACCACTGGTCGTTGGTCTTGTCCAGATCGTCTCGCCATCTTCTACGAGGTCTACCGCGACGCCTTCTGACTACCTTCTTCGCCTTCTTCTCTATTAGGTTCCGTAGCCGAATGGAAAAAAAAACGGAACCCTTGCGAGTATGACTCGCACTTGGCCAGTTTTTCTAGCAGGAATTTAATAAGCATGATTTTAGGAAGTGGAAACACGACAATTTTGAATTTTCATTTTCATTCGCTTGCAAGTCGCGTCTCGATGACTTATGGCGTGCACTAAGGTCCCTCGCTCCCTTTTTGCAGCGATGCTGTCACGCGTTTCCGAAATAACTATATATTAACGCTACTAACGGACGTTAGTTTTGTGGACGAGGGCAAACAGCTAGCGACCGCATCGTGACTTCATCGATGCGAACCCGCGACAGCATCACTGCAAAAAGTCGCCATGGGCGAGGGGCCTAAGTAAGTCCTTCATTTGTTTGCAGCCACTGCCACAACACGCGTATCGCTCGGACGTGTGGTTTGTGGCCAAACGGTTAGGGCGCAGGTTCATGACGCGAACCTTTCTATTAAAATTCTACAAATAACAAAAGGGGCAAAAGGTGTTACTGACCCCTGTCTGCTTACCTGCCCCGTGTTTAAAAAGGAATGTAATACAACCCCAGTTATTTCCATTATTCACCTTTACATCACCTTTTCGAATTTAAGTCTCAAGCTCCGAAATTTCAAAATATTTACTTTTCCTCGTATTACAAACGCACCTATTTGGTAAAACATTTGGAATTATGTTCAAAAATTCAAATCAAATCATTTAATTCTTTGAAGTTTGAAAATGTTGTGATAGAAGTTAGTTCTCCATGTTTTACCGTCACATCAGCATACAAAACATAATCAATTAGTATAATTTTAAATAACAATTACCTTTTAGAATTAGAAAATTATAGAATTCTATTTTACAAGTTACAAGTCAAATCATTTGAATCACAATAAATAGAATAAAAAAAACATTATAATTACATAAAATGGCCACAATATTAAGTACATAAATCAATGGATACACGCATGACAATTTAAATTTATAAAAAAAGAAAATAAACAACATATTTTATTAAAAAGTCCAAATTATATTTTTATTGCAAATTGCATGTCGACATACTAAATACTGAACCAAGAACTTCATCTTAGAGCCATTAAAATTGCAATAAACATCAATAATAATCAGATTCCACTTAAATCCCACAGATTTTTGTCCGATACGAACTCCCAGATATTATAATCAGAAAAAAAACAAAAAGTTAAGTTAATATAAAGTTTTTAAGATATGTTTTAAACAAATTAACACTTAAGATTCTGATTTGGTTTATGGCAATAGACTCGTACCCCTATAACAGGGGACTTACATGTGGGTGTACACCCACATTTCGCCAATTACCGTACCTAAGAGTACTCTTAGGTACCTACACCTCCGCCTAACCCTTCGAGGTTTACATGCGTGTTGTTATTATGTTATTCCCTAAGTCAAAACCTTTTCAAAGGCTGCAATTAAATTCAAGCTACGTAAGACTTTATTGTAGTTGTACACTCTACGAAAAGCATAATAACTGTCGAAAGCAAATAACAGTTTCACTGACTGACCCCAGTCCCAACAGGTGAGAACTCGTAAAACTAACTGGGTAAGTTGGGACGGACGCTCGTGGAGGACCATTTAGTCAGAGGAACAATGGACGACTGAGTTCCGGGACGGCGGCCCTGTCTCCCGCCTGCACCCAACACGAATGCAGCTCAACTTATACAATAGATTTAATTGTCCATTTTGTGGCGTCAGCGCAAACTGACGTAATTAAGATAAACCTAGCGTTGAAATTATAAGTGCTCATTTATATTAATAGAATGCTCTGAAGATGCTATATACCACAGATTGCTATAGCAAAAGTACTTTTAGTTCCCACAATTAATGAAAATAGTAGAACAGATGTTCAATGACGCAAAAAGGCAGTTTTCCCTGTGAAATTACGAACAAAAATAAATAAATCTGCAATAAACCGAATGTTGATCCATTTTGGTGAAAGACATTTTCATTTGAATTACTCCACAAATCCATTTCCGTCCTACACTTCAAACTTAGCAAAAATTGCACTTTTTAGAACAAATAAAAAGCCACAAAGGTTTTCTGATAGCGACAAAGTTCAGCATTAATATCAAATGCGACCAAGAGAATAACCATTAAGCATTTTCTTGCAGTCTGTGTGCAATAAATGAATAAAAAAGTCTGTTTCAACTTGGCAGATACAATTGATAACTTGCCTGGAGCTAAACTTTTTGCTTGCCAGTCCATTATTGACGTCTAAGATCGAAGGGAGAAAACGCTCTGCTATATTTTTAACCTTGTATTCTGCGGATATTTTCGCCTTTTCCAGCTAATTTAATTACTGTGCAAAGAATTTTAGACTAATTAACATTTTTTTTTACCACGGCATCCATTACACCCATGTACACAATGACATAATGTGTTCACAATGAGGTTCTTGTGATTTACATTGAGATCTATAAATTTTAACTGGTTTATCTGTCTCCAAAGTTTTCAGTTTTAAAACCATTCATCAATAACTCGATTAAGGCTCCTCTCTCGAAAAAGCTTAATAACAGCGTGCAGATGAAGCAGTTTTTCACCGGCACTTACAGATAAATTACATCTGAGAAAAATTGTTAGTAATCTACATGATATGACACGTAATTTGGTTTAGCCATAATTTTTGTATCGGTATCACATAATAAGAAAAAAAATCCACAAAATCACCTCCAAATCGTTGAATGGAACCATTTTACTCCTTCATTTTTTAACAAAATAATATTAAAAAAATATCTACTGCTTTGAAATACAAAGGAAAATAATTTGGTTTTGTTACTTTTTAAAAACATGTATTATTTTAATTATAATAATTTTTTTTTTTTTTTTTTTTTTTTTTTTTTCTTAAAAAAAAAACGTTGCCCCACACTAGGAATTTCTCCTGTATCGTGAGTGCGTTTACAAACACTTAAACTCACATACACAAACACACCCAGACCCGAAACAACTATCTGCAGGCCATACAAATATTTGTTCCGTGCGGGGATCGAACCCGCGACACGCAGCGCAGCGGTCCAATCGCTCAGCCACTGCGCCAACCGTGCCGTCAATGGCGTGAATACAAGCCTTAAACTGGAGTATTTCAATTAAAAACGATACTTGTCAGTTCCCGGTCTGTTGGTCAACTTTTATTAGTTTCCCGAGCGGAAAAAGTAATCAAGTCTGCGATATATCGTGTCGCGTTCCTAACTCCCGAGATAACTCTTAATTGTTTGATGTGACGCCTCGCCGAGACGCGGAGTTGTGGGGAACGCCATCTCCTTACCTTTTATCTTGTTTGTGAACAAATAACTTTTTAAAGAACTTGCTGAGGAACGAGCTTTAAAAATATTGGTAATAGACAGACATTATGATACAATTCTATTTGATACCTATTTTAGAAATATTATTATCAACTCGCTACAAGACTTTACAATTCATAAGTAAAGTTCAGTAAACCGCAATATTATAACTGAACACCACTAAAAGTAGCTATTTTCATCTTCTGGAAGTCGATAAGTAACAATGGATTATTCAGGCAACAATATGCAACCAAACGGAATAGGCAATTAATGTAACAAGAAATCGGTTCAAAAGACGGAGGACAGGCGAATATCTACTGAAAAAAGCTTTATGAATGAAAATAAAAAAAAACGTGGATGTACGAAAATAGGTCGTCGAATGAAATATTTCGACCTACCAGTTTAGTCTGACCTTTGAGATTTCAATGAGTTTGTGTATGTAGAGACGTTCTGCAATGATTTTAAGGTTCCGAGCTGGTTGGTGGCAGTGCAAAGGTAGGTGGAGTGGACACACAATACGATTCACTCGACCAACCACTGCCAACGTAACAATCACGGCAATTGTTTTCTTTGTACGGACGTTGATGGACCAACAGTGTTTTAACTAGGATATTCTGTCAGAGTTGGTTCTCGTGACTCATGTCATTTTAATGTCGCCGATACTCCAAGCCTGAGTTACTAGTCAATGTACACTTGTGCAAGCTTCGTTTTGGTATTCATTTGTAATAAAAGGTATTGTAAACATGAAAGGAACTTTCAATTTGTGCAAATAAAATTGTGCGTGTCGGTACAGCCAGGTTAAAAGTACTAGTGTATCGTGGACTGTATACGAAAAATCACTAACAAAAACATAGAAGGAAAAATCAACGGACATTTTTTTTAATAGAAAGACAGCAGCACTGAATAAGTACTAATCAAGACAACTTATAATAATACTGTACTTTATAGTTCCATGCAACCCTATTTACATAGCGGCATAACGTACTGGCGATGTGAAAACAATCTATGGAAAGAGTTTTGTTTGAAACAATGTTCTCGTGTCATTAAAAAATCATCGGTTTTGACAAAAATGACAGCATGTACAATATAATAAAAATCATCATGTGAAAAATAAAATGAGGCAAAATTCAATATAATGTGACTTTTAATAAACTTCAATTTTATATATACGTTCATAACCGTGATATGCCTGGACCTGATGTTAGAGCCAATGAAAATGTCCTCGGCGAGATGTCGACAGAGCCTACTACGACTGTGCACAGTGGAGTAGAAGCTAAAGCTGAAAGAAAACTAACTGTCCTGGAGTCACATGGCTATGTACTTGGACGGACCATAGGGTCTGGTTCTTATGCCACAGTCAAGGTATCAGAGTATTTGTGAAACATAACAAACGTAGTATACGGAGTCATTTCAAAATGCTGCCAAGTTCCAAAATATTATGCAGCATTTTATTCCTAAAATACATTTTTATTTTCGGCCTGGGCAATACTAGATCAAGATTCCACAGTAGTAACTTCTACCTGACCAACCTTTGTATCTGCATTGGAACTGTGTTATTGTGTTAAATCTTTAAACGTGAAGAAGAAATCGTACCTGCGTATGTGGTTTCTCAAAAGCATTTCAATTTTGAAATGTCGTTTCTTCGAAGCGTATTGTAAGTTGTTCGATACATCTCTTTAACAACCCGCTTTGTTGGATACCGGATCATGACCGGATCAACCGGATGAATCTTCATCCATAGCTCGAGAACACCCACTTTTGGGTATAAACCCATATCTGCTTGTGCCTTATTTAAACCCATATTCCTGTGCCAACGTCATCCATGTTTTAATCACAATGGCAATAAAGTCGTTTGCCTATGTCGCCATTATCTATGTTAAACGAATTAATCGAATTATGTTATAGGTTGCAACCAGCGACCGACATAACTGTCAAGTGGCAATCAAAATCATAAGCAAGTTCCAAGCACCAGGCGATTATTTGAAAAAGTTTCTACCTAGAGAAATAGAAGTCGTGAAAGGTCTTAAACATGAGAACCTAATACGGTTTCTACAAGCAATAGAAACTACTCACAGGTAACCCTTGACTCTAAAACGTACTGATGTATCCTTCCGGCCAAATCTCAGCCACGGGAGGTGGGCAAATACAATATGCACTCTGTTCTTTTACTCTCATATTCTTATGACACGGCAATCCGATAAGACCGGGGAGAGATCAGTTACAGGACCAGCGGCTTAAAATACCGCCAACTTCTAAACTCCGGGCTATTGCTGCGTTATTGACCTGTTGATCTATCTGAATGGTTTCGTAGTCACTTGTCTGATGCACCTGGCGTTAGATATCAGGGTCGGTCAAAGCGTTAGTAAGTTTTTTTTCTAAAACGTGTGGTACATTTTAGCCTATTAGTTTTATCCATTATATCGAGTTAGCCATCTAATTTGACAGAAACTCTATGAAAAAATGTCCCCACGGCTATAGTTTTATCATAACCAAATACTCTTGACTATGGAGATGGCGGCCTTTGAGAGGCCTCTAAATATCCCGGGAGTTTGTTACCATAAAGCAATAGTAAACTAAACATAACCTAGATTTTGGCCTGGATACCGCCTTACCTAGACTTAAAGGTCTGATATCTAGAAGGCTGAAAGATTCTTAATCTGCTTTATAGAGCAGATTTGCAAATAAAAAGGTAACTGAAGAACTCTTCTCGTGATTCTAAGAGAGTGGAAACACACGAAATAGCCCTGAACCGATCACGTATCACAATATTTGTCGCAATGTGAAGTCGGCGGAAAGGCGTGATGTGAAGTCACGTCGCCACCTGAAACGAGACGAATGAAATTTCTTTTCACTTTTTCATGGGCATAAAGCTAAATATTTCTATCCGATTCAAGCCGATTCGACGTAAATTTTGATCTCTCTCTATCAGACTTAAATTAACTTTGACAGCTTAACTCAAAATTCCGTTTAAAGTTGAAGCGATAATAATTCATGTGTAAGATAAGCGGCACGTGATTTCGTATCCCAACACGCATACAATCTTACGAAGTTCGACGTAGCCTAAAATACTACCTTAAAATTGATTCACTTTTCTTATTAAAACATACTTTCCAGGGTCTATATTGTGATGGAATATGCCGAAAACGGCAGTCTCCTAGACATAATACGCAAGGATCAACATATCGATGAGGTTCGAGGTCGTCGTTGGTTCCGCCAACTTGTGGAAGCCGTCGAATACTGCCATGAGCGGGGAGTCGTTCATAGGTTAACTTAATCATCCTCACTTTTAGCGTATCTTAACAGGAAGAAAACAAGTGTTGTAGGATCACTCACACTAGCAAATTCGCATATAGATGAGGTCATTTGCTAATTATTAGACCACACTTTCCCTAGTTAAAGTTTTACAGTTTAGGAGATATATCAATTTTTAAATTTTGTTGGCTACGAAAATTTACAAATTTTTCGTCTTTGGTGTCATTTTCATGCTTTCTAATCAAATATGGGGTCAAAGTCTAACATGGCGACTGCGAAAGTTTGCGAGTTTTTCGTTATGAATGTCGTTTTTGAAGATTTCAAGGGTGTTATATGTATTATTATATGTGTTATTATTTGAAGTTCATTTTTGTCATCGGCACCCTCGAAAACCATGAAAATAATGCTCAAGTTAATAACCTTTATTTTAACGGTGACTTAATTTTTATTTCGAGGGCTCTTGATAACCATGACATTGTAACCGACGACTAAATGAATTTTATGGATTCATTATAGACTTACAGATTTTTTTAAAATACTACTAAGCCACTAATATTATCCGATTGCTCGATGCTCATAAAACGATTTGTCCACATCGCTACTGTAACTGGGAGATCACTGGAACAGATACAACCGCTTTGTAACTAACTGCGCTGTTTTTGTTTTCAATACTTTTTACAATTATTTACCAACCTTGCAGTTCTGTAACAAGAAATTTTAAAACAAAATACTAACGTACATTTTCAGGGACATTAAATGCGAGAACTTGCTCATGGACCATGGATTGAATATAAAACTGTCTGATTTTGGATTTGCACGAGGTCACATGAAGCCTAAGAATGGTGTTTTTGCGCTTAGTGAGACTTTCTGCGGAAGTTACGCATATGCTTCACCTGAAATCCTGAAGGGAGTTCCTTATAGGCCACAAGACTCTGACATATGGAGTATGGGGGTGGTGCTCTACGCTATTGTGTATGGAAGGTTGCCTTTCGACGATACGAATTACACTCAGTTGTTAAAGGTACCTATAGATTCTCATTCTCATAATCAGCCTATAATGTTCCCACACAGGCCTCCCCTGTGTGAGAGTGGGACCAGCAGAAATTAACCACGTGGGCCCTGTACCTACATGTCATTGGTTTATGTAACATCTAGTTGAATCTTTGGTTCTATAAGACATTCCGGTTGCCTCACGATGTTTTCCTTTCCACTTCGCTCTTTGGATCACGAACGAGCAACACACGAGCAGCGCACGAGCACGATTTAGGTAACTTTTTAATTTAATTAGAGTGATGAAGATTCGACTTACTTAGATGTACATTTTGTGTTTAAATGGGCACCTATATATTATCCTTGATAAAGTTCCAGGATAGTTCACTCTCTTAGTGGTGGTACTACTTAGGTGAGGACAACAAGACGATTGGGTGTTCAGTCTTTCAAGTATTTTATGATCCAGCATCTTTGCTTTTGTGGTACCAGTTCAATAAAATAATAAATCTACATAGGATTACACGGGCACCTCTAAAACGTCAAGAAAACTTACACGACAGTGCTACCATGTCCTGCTATAGTTTTCGTGGTCTATCTCGAAAGCTATCATCATCGTCAGCAGTCTGCAGCAATCCACTGCCATACATAATCTCTTAAATTGAACGCTTTTCAACTCAATATCGGGAACTGGTACTCTACGTAAAGGTAATATACTCTACGTATAGGATAGAAATCGTAGACTCAACCTACTCGACCTATGTCGCTGTTGCGTCAAAATTATATGATTTTCTTGCACACCATTGCATCAAAAAACGTCTAACACAATATTACTCCACAGCAAGTACAAAACAAAGTGTCGTTTCCACGTGAGCCGAAGGTGTCAACCGACTGTCGTAAGCTGATCACTAAAATCCTAGCTCCACTGAAGGTGCGCGTCAAAATACCCCAGATCCTGGCAGACTTATGGATCAATCCAAACCAACCGCCCAAGGACGAAGAGGTGGATACAACGCAGGTGACCACATTACTCTATTGCCAACCTGAACATAGTTGAAAAAAAGGCTAGGCAGATATTAAAAAGAAAACTGATTGATCTGATTTGATTTGATATGATCTGGGGGTCTAAAATGGCCACTTTAGCAGAACAAAATTAATTACGTTAAAAAGCGTAAAATGGACCTTTCTTAATAGTAGGTAGATAACTGCGTTTGTGACCATATTAAAGAAATAAAGAAAAAGTATTAATAAACGAAAAAGAACAAAAAACAAATTACAACAACATACAAACAATAAATAACAAAATGCATATTATTTTCCTATTATGATCTACTTCCCTAAATGGTCACAGACGCAGTTGTAGGTCCATTTTACGCGTTTTAACGCAATTCACATTATGATCTGATAAAGTGGCCGTTTTAGACGCCCTGATGTATGAACGTAGACAAAGCAAAAGAAGGGTGTAAAAATCCCAACTGGTAGCTTTCTGAAGTGTCTGCCAAACCCTTTGGGAAAAAGCATGAGTGTGTAAAAACAGGGTGTAAACGAACCCTTTACGAAGCCGTCAACCAAGCATTATCTACATCAAATTTTGCTGGGAAACGACTTTTTTTTGGGGTAAATAATCACATTTTACGATAAAACTCAATGTAAACCTCTTAAAACATTGTGGTAGTAGAAGCTTTGAATTGAAAACGGGTCATGGAAGTAATTTAAGTAAAGTTACAACCTGAAAAACTAGTTCTAAAAAACAGCTTTGAAAAATTTTAAACTTTTATCCCCTATATCTCCGTAACTAGGTCCCAGGTATGGTCTAAAACAAAAAAAATATCGCAGTGACGGGGAGAACAAATATGCCTTTCGACTTCATTAAGGGTACTTTTACACCCTTTAAAAAACATCATGTTTATACAAGTTCCAAGTAGATTATAAATAAGGATCTTCAAATTCTTCAAGTTATTTTTTTTCATTTTATTTGAAACGCAGAGGGATAGAAGAGGACAATCGTCACCTGTTAGGTACGCACGAAGTCAAATATGTATACCTACTCGTACTACATTTCGTTTTGGGTACTCTGCAGCTTAAAAAAAAACTAGAATAAGTAATGCTCAATTACACTTTTTTATTTTAAGAGTGCTGGTCCAAGTACAACGTAAGACAGAGATATCTGCTAGTTGTAGCCATTGAAGAGTTCCCGTAACTTCCTTCTGCGTCCATCGACAGAGTCTGCTCAAAATGTGTTCAAAATAAAGTAAATGGGCGTATAGTGGTTTAGTTCTGTTGCTAAAAATTTGTGAAATTGTCTGTGAAAAAACTTGAGAGGTGTCAAGGAACACCCGGATGGAACGAAGTTATTGTTATTATAAGAAAAAAAAAAAAAAAAAAAAAATGTAGAAATGAAAATATCTGGCTTGCTTTCTATAAGAGAGAGAGAGACAGACAGAGAAACATGCGACGCCGCACAGCTTACAATAGCTTACTATAGCAAAAAGTGTCGTGACAACTTTTCATAAGAATTTTTTCCGTCTAGCCCCCTTTCACAACGCGCGATAAGGAACTTCGTTTCAATTGTATCGCAAATAACTGACTCACTGCGGTACTCAGAGATATTTAATTATTACTTAATTTGACATACTTTTGTATGACAAAACTGTCAAAACCTTTACTAAGTGATGGCCTAAGTAATCATTAAAGCTCTCTGAGTGCGGCAGTAAGTATGATGACGCGCCATGCAGCACTTAGTATTCGTTTGCAAGAACATCTTCAAAAATAAATAATAAACGCCCCTTTACTTTTCACTTCTCAGTATCTAAATTGAGAAGTTCTAAAACCTAAATCCTGGTTTTCAAAATTTTACTTGTTTCGTCTTAAATTACGAACTAGGTTCTCTGGCTTTTTCTTTCTTCTTTACGGCGTGGCCTTTTCCTAGAAAGGTTCATTTGAAATTAGCAAAATACCGAATCAACAAATCCCTTTGGAACCAAAGGAACCTCATTCTGGACAAACGAAGGTAGAGGAAGCGTATTTAGATTCCAAATTGCCTTGATTATTTCTGCTTACCGTGACTGTCCCGTTGATTCTCTTGGTGCGTTATGACCATAACATAACCATATATACTTTTTCAACAGGACACAGAATTGGACCCCTAAAAACTCGTAACCGTCTCTTACGATAACAAAACCATTCGTTTTCTTCTTAGCGTGTCAATGGCAATCTAAATTGTGTCGGCCCAGAATTGGGCTACTATTTTGGCGCTTTCGGTAGCGTCCATCAACAAAACCATTGAAGTTTGGCCGTACTAACTCCCGCACTCAGAAAGCTTTAATGATTACTTAAGCCATCACTTAGTAAAGGTTTTGACAGTTTTGACATACAAAAATATGTCAAAACCTTTACTAAGTGACGCCTTAAGTAATCATTAAATATCTCTGAGTACCGCAGTGAGTAACGGTATTTGTTCTTGCTAGTGGTCTTACTAGGACGGGTTTCTGTCCTTGTTACTTCAAAATGAGCTAGAGGAACAGTTGTCAGGCTACGTTGCAACCTGTCGAGGCTGCGGGTTGTTCGCAAGGGATACCGCGGCCTCGACATGAAGGGCTAAGAAGGAACATGGGTGGTCTTTAGTCAGTAGAAGTCTGACACTCCCTTTCGCTCTGCCCAAGAGCGGGAGGGGTTATTTGATGATTTCCCAACCCCCAAAAAAAAAAAAAAAAAAGGCTACGTTGCAAAGCATAATAAGTTTTGTTTTGGAAATTCTTGTAAAAGGCATAATTTTTCAGGAAAACGCGCAAGTCAGCAAAGAAGAAATAAAAAGCGTGAACATTGGCACTGTAACTTTCGACAGAAAATTAGAGGAAGTGAAGTAAAGCAACAAAAAAGAAGAAACGGAATAATTAAAATAAACAAATTATGCTTTACACATTTTTTTCTTCCTATTTGATACAGTTTACCTTACTCATTTAAACCAAATCTCGTTATCTAAATTTAATAAAACTGAACTCTTAGGGTGAGGCCAAACGAGAGTAATTTTGTAAGTCGTGAGTCGCAGATTTTCGGTCGCAAAAATTCTACCCGACAGAAACGAGAGTCGGCAGACAACTCATTTTGCGTCGCCGTGTGAATGAAATAGGTCTATTGTATGAAACTGAATGCAGCAGAATTTCTGACACCGAAATTCTGCAACTCACTCACTCACTCTTCGGAGACTGCAGGAAGAAGCTGATCCAGAACCGTCACCATCATGTGGCGACTGGTACTACCTATTAACACAGCCCACGACATATATTTACAAGACACCAGCGAAATTACATAGGAACGATTATTCACATACGAATGCTCTGAGTGCCGAAATCCCACAACGTTGGATCGGTTCACTAAAACCATGGATGGACTGTGTCAAGGATGATATCATGAGACACCTTCATTCTTGCCGAATGAAGGTGTCTCATGAGATGACGAGTAATAGAAGTCTTATAGAGAAGTCCGACCACAATTAAATTGGGATAAGGGCAAGAAAGAGCCCGTCGGGGCTGCGGGTTGTTCGCAAGAGATACGAGGTCGCGCCTCGACATAAAGTGCTAAGAAGGAACATGGGTGGTTTTTAGTCAGTAGAAGTCTGACACTCCCTTTCGCTCTGCCCAAGAGCGGAAGGTTATTTGATTATTTTCCACCCGCCAAAAAAAAAACAAAAAGGGCAACAAAGAGAATGGTGTTGGATCGGTTCAGTGTATAAGAACGCATTTATTTATTAATTTTGTGTTTGACGTTTCATTTCGACTGCAGGATGCGGAATGAAAGACAAAAATGAACGGAAAAGCGTCTGATATCGGTCTAACTGCGAAAAGACTGTGTTATATGTATATGGAAAAGTTATTTTCAGGGCACAAAGACCGGAATCGTGATTAGCAGTTAGTAAACGGATTCGATCCCATAGGCCCACGGCTGTAGAGGTTAGAGGTTAGAGACGTTATCTCCTTAATTTTCTCACAACTTTCTTTATCGAAACAAAGATCTTAGTTTCAGTTTAAAAAATTAAACAATATGTTACGAAAGCTGACTATAGTTTATTTTATTATATATGCTTAGAAAATGTGTTATCAATTATTTCAAATAAAAATATATCACCACTCGGACGCACGGTACCTTCCAATGTTATTTCCACTACTTTAGCAAGTGTGTATTAACCACATACCAGAATGACTTACCTACTATTCCTGCTTTTTGTCCAAAAGTAACTATTTGTGTAGATGTTTGGTAATTCAACTGCATATTATGCAGGATAGACAAAGCGACCGTGGTTGCAGCACCAAGGCGTCGCAATGTACTAAATCCCAGATAAAAGATAGACGTTAGAAGGTAGCTTACCTGTATCTTCTACCATCTATCTTTTATTCAAAACCTGACATGTAATTTTTCGGCTTCCGTTGTCAACATGGGAGCACATTTTAAACTGCAAATTTAAGTTTGTTTTTTATTATAACACTTTAAATCATCATTCGGAGGCAAATCCACGTATTTTGATGGGCAACTACGGAACCCAATATTGTGCGTGGCACAAAACGCACTTGGCCGGATTTTATAATTATTAATAAATTAATTAAAGTAATGTATAGCACGACTCTCCACTGCTTGTTATACGGCTTACATTTCTGTATTAGGCTTTCTCTGCGATGCTACAACACGCTCTTACGGCACACTTTTTCAGCAGCCTCTCCAGATTTTGCCCGCATTCGTTTTTCTGCTGACCTAATACATCCCACGGATACGAAGGTAAAGACGAAGTAAAATGTTGCGGCAATGAAGCAGTTCATTGAGATCTTAAAGAAAGAAATAAATTAAATTAATCAGGACCAACCCACATACACACGATACGACGACGTCGCATCGTGACAATTTGCGTCGTAGCGTACCGTTGAAATGTTGTGTCGTAGAAATCTTCGACCAATATCTTAGGGTCCGTTCACACCGACCGGCTCGGAGAGGAGAGCAGATTTTCAGCACGTTTAAAACGAAGTTTTGAATCATTGTAATAAGGTTTATTTTTCATGTCACTCCTTTTATTATTGAAAATTCTTGAGAGCAAATCTAACGCACTCAGTCTGAAACAATAAGAGGATGAGGAGCCGACCGACTGCGTCTGATGACGGCTCCGATTGCGTGCATGCTCTCTCACACTCGCGCGGCCGATCGGCTCCGATTGCGTCCTCTCTCGCCCCGCGACCCGCATGATTCCCATTTAGATAGCAACAAATAATCTTGCTTAGAAAAATATTTCTTCATCAGAGCTATCTATATCCATGCCTCAGTTTAAAAGCACACGTTACAACACATCGAAAACAAAACGCGAACTGCGCGGAACTGGAGCTATACCATCGTAGAGCACCCGGTCGGCTCCGAGCGCGTCCGACTGGCTCCGAGAGCATCCGCTTAAAAACTGCTCTTTCAGCCGCGCCGCCCGGTCTGTGTGAAAAGAAGAGCGCCGGCCGATGCTCTTCGAGTTGGTCGGTGTGAACGGACCCTTAGACAACCGCGGCCCGACGTCGTGTCGTGACAACTAACATCATTTCATCATATTATCATTATAGTATCATTGAATGAAAAGAAATGGATGGATCCAATATTCTCTTCAATGTACCGGGCATCTTTTCACTATACTACGAACGAGTGTACGAGTACATTATATCGTGATTGTTTACAATGCACGTTGTTGACTTCCTCGACACGACACGACTTCGTGTCGCATTGACGTTGCATCAAGTATATGTATATGTACCACATTGAAAGGTAGCTGACTAATCCTTGCACTACGATGACTCAAACTTAATCCCAACATCAAAGGCACTTTTCAGCGCCAACCCCAACGGTATTACAATTACTGAACCATCAGCTCTCAACGTCATCTCCATTAAGGTGAATTCGACAATACCTTGTCGAATTCACGTTTTCGCCTTTTGTCCGCAAAATTCGAATTTTCTTACGTTTTTTGCAATTTGCCGGTCAGTATCAGGTTGTATGTTAACCAAAATAGGATTCGCGACCGTAACAAATTTAATGTGACTTTACTGAGTAATCATGATTATAATCACCAATACACCGTCCCAGTTCATATATTGTGTCTTGAATGCCTTTTTCGTCAAATAGTCACTCTAGAGTCTAGAGTCTCTGGTCTCCAACCGGCAAGAAACACCATGGTTACTTACTCTTATAAAATGGTAACATGGATTTTGTAACAGGGCCCGGATTAGGAAGGTCTAAAGGCTCTCGCAAGTTTGTATGAAACTCTTTCATTTTCTGTGCTACAATATTGATTTTTGTTAACGAATTTAGTGACAGGGCCGGATTAATGATTTTTCGGAGGGTGAGAAATCATCAAATGACTCCTGCCTCTGGGCAGAGCTGTAGGGAGTGTCAGACTTCTACTGACTAAAAACCAATCATGTTCCTGCTTAGCCCTTTGTGCCGAGGCCACGGTATCTCTTTCGAACAACTGGCAGCCCCGACGTGCGTCGGCCTTTGCCCTTCCATGTTGCTGACATCTCTTTAAGGCCCGCGTGGAACACGAACGCGCCGTCGACACGGTCTGTCGTTGTCATAAGATGGACGGACGGCGAGCTAGTCCATTACTCACCGTCCTCAGGCCCGCGCCTACGGTGGCCGAAAGCCATCACGTGGCCCCCGACGCCCGGAGCGTTTTCCGCGGCGGCTGGGACGAGAGGTTCTTTCCCTCTCACGTTCCCCCACCTCCTTCGCTAGCATCACTGTTTCGCAGAAGGAGACGACGACGTCCCATTCCCTCTCGCCCCGGACCATGGCTTGCACCAGGGCCGGACGCGAGAGGTCGCCGAGTTGTGCAATCTCCTTTCACCAAACTTTCACCAAAGTGTCATTATATGCCTTGCTATTCAGTTTTACAAGGCGTTTCTATTAATTCGTAATTCTAATATTCAAATTTAGGAATTATAAAAATAAAATGAATGATAAATCGGAGTTGTTATACTTATTAGGAATTTTGAACCATTCGGAATTATGAAAATCGATATTTTGAAATTCGTATCGGTGACTGATGACGGAGTAAAGTACTGAACGTCAGTAAATTAACAGAAAAATAATGTTATTACTTACTTTTTTGTAGCTTTGAGAAACTTTACTTAAAAAGTCGTAATAGTTTTCGGCTTCCGAACCCTTAACTTCACAGTCCTCGAAAAGAGTGACTGCTTCAAACTTGTAAGCGATGCCCATGATGGTCTGAAAGGATTATCAAGACTGACTTTACCAGACAACGTTACAGGCAAAGACAAAACATATTTTAAAAATAGATTAATGAGGGTTTTCTCCGGCTGGAAGGACCATTTTTATGTGGCAGTCGCTGGTAATGAAACCACATAAATAGGAATTAAAGTGGACTATATTTAAAATTATGCACAAGGTACATTACACCGACAGGTTGCGAATGGTGACTGACATAGTGATAGATTCGTTCACCTGAACGGAACGAGTGAATTATTATGTTTGTTTCATACAAATAGTTTGGGTCTTACTAGTTCAATTTAGGAGAGGCATATACCTACTCAAATCTGTTTCATGTGAGACCGGTTTGTCTTCCTAGTTGTTGCAGGTCACGGAAAAACTGACGACGTCAAGTCGGTTCTTCAGTGACCTGTAAAGCTTAGCAGTGGAGCGGTGCGCCGGGTGCGGGGCGCTCTACGCTTATGCTTGTAGATTGGCATTTACCACTCCGTTTTCTACTTGTAATAACCAAATGGCAGTTGGTACACACGGCGAAACATCAAACTTTACATTTCCAGTAGGTAAAACAGACGCATCTGCTACAAAGGCCTTCATTGCTTTCCTACACAGACATGGCCAGTCCACTGTCACTTTAGCTTGCTCTGAAAGCTATTTCGGTAATTCAAGCCATTCTTTAAGAAATACACATTCCAGACCAGACTCGGATCCTTCTAAGACAGTATAACACTGTGGGGAATGACGATCCCCAACAAAATATGGATACAAGTGCTATGACTATGCGACGCCTCTGATATTCAGCATTGATATTTGATATGTTCCCATCGCCGAGACACAGACTTTGGTGTGTGAGAGGGCGTAAAAATCAAAGCTGAAGTAGGTACATACCAATTGAATTGTACCCCATGCGCTGAGAAAGAAACAACAAAACCCACAATTATATAATCTTTTTGGCATTATGAAAACAAAGAATATTCTGCTTGATTCGTTTTTAAATAAACAGTTAACATTTAATTGTAATGTCACACAAATTAGATAGCAAAGAGTAGAATACTTTTCAAAGAGTCGAAACACAAAAGTATTCGACTCTTTGAAAAGTATTGTAAACTACTTTTTAAATTCTAGTGACGTCTCTATTCTAGTCTAGTCAACAATTTGTGCTTTTTGGGCGAACATTTTTACTCCGCCTCCGAAAAAAATTAACGAAGTGTCATTCGATCCGGAATAGTGTTGTAGATGATTTTTGTTTGGTTTTTGCAAATAAGTAACCTACCTCAAAAACCGTTTGACATTTTTTAAATTTTCATAGATTCGAAAAGAGGAGGAAATTTCCAATAAAAAAGTTATGACTTTCGGAACTGTAAAATCAATATTTATAACTTTTCCAGAGGGACCTGTGTATGTACGACCGAAATAGGGGTCTCTGGTTTGCGTAAGTTTTTTCCACTCACGACCGTTCATGAATATTATAATAACTATTTAAACCTATTAAATATAAAAGTTAAGAATTGACAAGGTAGGCAGGTAGTAGGTAGGATAAAGGGCATTGCAACGCAAGCCGCGGTATAGCTAGTAAATACCTAGTTAAAACTCACAAAAATTCCACAAGTTATGAGAAAATTAAACAAATTTTTAACATCAATACCTTTACTTCAAGAAAAACTAAGCATTTTACTATGTAGACTATGTTTTACAATAATAGATTTATTATGTACAATTTTATAGCATTCATTCATATTTATGTAAGTAATACTTATGCACAATAATTTCTGTAACTTATTTTGATTTTTAAGCTTGAATCACTTAAAACTTAAATAATTATAAACCATTCACATTAAGGGAAAGGATTGTAATACAATAGCTAAAATTTTAACAATTTTACAGGATAAAGGAGGTATAGAACATTGAAAAACATACATTGGGTGGTTTTTAATATATACTTAAAACAGCTTTATATTTATTATAATGATATTTATGACTTGCATAATTTATGAATATTTGTAAATCACCTTCAAATGTAACTTTTTTTGTTGGTAAGTTAAATGCTAATTTATAACAACCTTCACATGCTGTTAACTTATCTCTAATTAAGTTCTAACTTTAACCATGTTTTTTTTTAATCTGTAGTCAAATAACGTGTCAATAAATCACTACAGTCTTACCACAGATATTTGTCTCTGATAGCAGCAACCCACCAGGGACCTTTTTGTAATAACAATAGCTGTGATTTTGAAACACTTGCCACTATCAGCAAACCAAAAGCAACCTAATTGCAACAAAAATAAAGATGTGATTTTGGCAGTGATAACGATGAAAGGACTGTTTATGGTTAACATGACATTTGACCACAGATAAGCCAACTTAATCAAGCATTTAGAAACCAGGATTAAAAGTTGAAAAAATTGCCAAAACAATATTCAAAATTTAAGACGGTATAATGAAGGGTGTTAGAACTAGAGGAACAACATCAAAAGTATGCTTTTTGAACTCTGACTCAAGAGCTAATATAAATAAATTATTAATGGAATGGAGTTATTCAACAGTAACATAACAACTTGTACTCCAGCTTCAGTACCCATCATTACGTTGATAATACCACTTTACATACTAACTGAAGAACGGTTGTTCATCCAGAACTGGTGGCCTGATACAACGAGGGTGATAACATATAACAGTGCAGCGATCCAGCAGTTGTAGGCATTCTGGAAATGGAAAAAGAAATGCCATATATTAATGTCTTATGAATACTTGTATTGTATGCAATGTTTTTTGTTCATTATAACTTTTTTACTTCTTCAAATAATGGATTCATAGTATTAGATGAAATTCATCAAAAAGGTGGTTTTAATAGGCAGTTGCATTATTCAGTGCTTCTTACAATTATATTGTTGTATGTATTTAATAATACATTTTAGTCTTGGTTTTTTTTAGTATCCGAATACTTTGTTTTAAACTATTTTGGACAACCCTGAACCCCGCTGGCGTGTCATAAAGCGAAAGCAGATCCGGGTGCTTGGGCATAAGGTTCCCAGTGCCTAATCATTGCACTGATGAATTGAATGCCAGGTTGTTATGAATATTTGCCAAACTTTTGTAAAAATGGATTATTTGTACTTGGCAGCGAAAATGTTAACATAAAATTGAATGAAGTGGACGACTTGAATGTTATCTTTGTTAATCAGAATAATAGTGGGCAATGGGTAAAAGATTATTGGAAGATTTTAACTGTGATAAAAAACTTAAATCTGACTTCTGTATATTATTTCATGCATAGTGGATTCAATAATTAAGTTGTTAACTGAACCATATTAATATCTTGAGTGCATTTTTTTATAGATAAGTTGAACCATTAGTTTAATAGTGTTATTTTTAACTTCTACTTGCTTTTAATTAATTAGAATTATTTAGCTATATGAACTGATTTTCTAAACAGTCTATAGTAAGAGCATGATTATAATTTGAAAAAAATCAGGTATGCAGCAATACAAAGAAGGAATGCGACCATTCCATTCCACAAGGAAAATAATCGTGTTCAAGTACTTCATTGTTGAGACATGGATTATTAATTAATAAGAGATAGATTATGACTCACTCGAGTATATCCAATTTCGACGGTAGCAATGAAACCTTCGATAGTTTGGTGGCCACCTTCTGATTCAAGAGGGAGATCTTCCAGCAAAGCTACAGCCCTGATATAGTAGAAGACGCCCATCAAAGTCTGAAACAGTTCCCAGCGTTAGTACGGCATTGAAGTACAAAGCCTCAAAATACAAATTACAGAGTTTCTTCTCACCAATTGAACGATTCCCCAGACGCTCAGTACGAGCCCGCACAGCGACAGTTTGGGGCCACAGAATTTGCAGGCCATTTTGCTGGTTTATTTATCAGAATTACGAACACAAAATTAGACTGTATCGACCACTTACTGTCAGCTGGTGTCAAAAAATGGACACTCACATGATCTTTGCTTTGTGATTGTCTATGGATGTTGTGTAACTTTATTTTCCAAAAGTTTTTCTATTTTCTAAACAATCTTCAGTATGCTTTTCCGGTGAAGTAAGAAAGATTTATCTTACACAACACTAACGCATATGATTTCTTAAAATTATTGTTTTTGATTTGATTTGATGAGAAAATAATAAAGTAAATCGGAACGTTATGACAGTATTGCCAATAAATGATAAAGTTGATTTTAGTATGATTTCTCTAGAAACTTCAATAACATTCATTTCATATTTCTATATTTTACAAGTAATTTGCAAAACTAGTTTTGTTTAAATTTTGGAAAAAAAACGGTGAAGAGTTAAATATAATAAGAAAAAAAAATTTAATGTTGATAATGGACTAGGAAAAATTTATTATCTGTAACTGGCTATCTTGCTATATGTATTCTATATATTAATGAATGACACATTTTTCCGGTCGTATCTACGAGAAAATAAATTTCGATAATGGTGGACCGTTTAGGTAGGCAAATATTTATTTAAATCCGTGTTAGAAGACAAACTAGTAAGAATACGGTGGTGTTATTTGTGTGCAATCATGTAAAATAGTTACGTGGGAGATCACTGTCATTGTTTGCTTGTCGCTGACTTTCCTTTGACGTCAAACTTTTATATCGTACTGCAATCTAAAACTAGGTAATTCTTTTACAGTGAACAGTGAAGCTAATGCTAGAAGGATTGCTATGGTTGAGAGCTGCTTCGGCAGTTCTGGACAGGTAAGGCTCTGTTGTTGCGAAAAATAAGTTTTTTCTAAGTTTATGAGTTGTTGAATGCCGTCGTATCATCAAACGACAAACTCGGTAACATATAATCTTTGGTATAATAGATCGCTAGGGTGGGATTGTTCTGACGGAAGATACGAACATTTATCAGCGCCGTTTTTCATTATTATGAGAAATAATATACTTTTTTGTATTAACTTTCATTCTTCTTTATTATAAAAGCACATCGTAAGGTATAATTGAATTAAATAGATTAGGGATTGATTAGCTGGTTCATTATCAGTAAGATTGTATTGATATGTCATGAACACTATCAAGTCCAAGGTGTTGTAAGTAGTAGAGTTTTTGAAATATAGTTCAAAATCAAAGCATTTATTACAAGTAGGCCAGTAACAGCTAGTTTTAAATAGGTGAAACAAATACAAAGAAGCTACAGCCCCAGTCACGAGGCATAATAACTATTAATGTACTGGAGTTGCTTGGTTAGATCTCTAAGGAGAAGGACCGGCAAGAAACTTCATCAACACTCTTTTAGATCAGATTATTGTTACAAAACCTTCTTAACATCATTCATGTTGAGACGGTTCATGTGAGAAAGATGTAGCAAGACGTGCACAATAAAGTGTCCACAGCAATCCAAACAGTACCCCATGAAAGAACAGTCTACTTTAGCAAGTCTGAAGCCTGGCTAAACCAATAGGACCCTATTTCTAGTATTGTAATTGTCTTTTTATTAAAAAGATGCAGAAATGTACATTATAGTTTCATAGATGAGCTCAAAACTTATTCTCAATTTAAATCAAATAGATGAGTCATGAAGGCATGATATTCTTATCAATGATGAACGGAGGTACTTTATCATAATATGTAATTCATTGATTAATTCACAACAATGTAATATTTTCAATGTCGAGTTCCGGTTTGGACTGCCATTCACAACTTTATCAAAAATAATCCTACAAAAACCCTAATATGAAAACTTATAATTTATTATCTCATTAGCAATATTTTAAGGTTTCTAATTTCAAGCATAATCTGATGAATCAGAACCAGTCTGAGAAATAATATATTTTTTTATTCATTTTGAAGTATTTTACTTTTGTTTGTCATACTTGGACTATCTATATTATAATATCTGGCAGCTTTACATTATCTGTAAGTCTGACGGCAGTGTAAACAAAAAAATTATATTGACATTGCAAATAGAAGCTATTTGTTATCAGACAGATAACGTCTACAAACACATCCTCCCATATTTAAAAAAAAATCTTTTTTTTTTAGCCTCTTGCAGAACAAGGCAGGGTCCTTGTGGGGGAGGGTGTCCTGACAAAAATGTGCCGCAAGAAACCGAAAGCTAGACAGTTCTTCCTGTTCAACGACATACTTGTCTATGGAAATATTGTTATAAACAAGAAGAAATATAACAAACAACATGTTATACCGCTTGAAGAGGTGAAGTTGGAGTCCTTAAAGGATGAAGGACGTAAGTTGCTCTTCATTTGACTGTTTTTATCATTGCATGTGCAGTGACAAAAGCCTTGTAGTAATAGGGTAGTTGACAAAAACAAACAAAAAATGAAGACGAGACAGTGCTTCGAAAAGTCGTCTGACGTCACAGTTTGGTACATTTTTTACCAGAAAGTGGACTAAACAGAATCATATTTTTTTTTAATCAGGAAACATTCCTATTGCTTGTTTCTCCAAAACTATTGTGATGGTAAATTCATTATAATCTATACAAATTAAAATTGAAGTGTCCATATGAAAGTAGGTAGTACTTGTAACAAAAACTCAATTTTAAATTTTAAGGGTTCCGTACCCGAAGGGTAATACGGGACTCCATTACTAAGACTGCTGTTCGTCCATCTGTCACCTGGCTGTATCTCATGAACTGTGATAGTTATAATGTTGAAATTTTCACAGATGCAAAGGCATCCTCAGGATAGTTCGGTTAAGCAAAAGTTAGCTTCAAGCCCAGAAAAAAAATGACTACATTGTCAATCAACCCAATGCATAATCAGTACTATTTTATTGGTTGAATGACTCATTATTTAGAACAGCCAGTGAATCATCTGTAATATTATGTATAGTTAGTTGTATAGTTGAGTCACACCTCCACACTCTTATGGCATACATTGTATTGTATAATAAACTAGCTGATATGAATATCGGTTATATCAATCAAAAGTAATCTTTGCATCCCCCTTTCAACCCCTTTTTTTTTTTTTTTGAGGTGGGAAATCATCAAATAACCCCTCCCGCTTTTGGGTAGAGCGAAAGTGAGTGTCAGACTTCTACTGACTAAAAACCACCCATGTTCCTTCTTAGCCCTTCATGTCGAGGCCGCGGTATCTCTTGCGAACAACCCGCAGCCCCTTTCAACCCCCTTACAACCCTTTTTTGTTGTTCTTTCTCAGGCTCTAAACTATCTGTTCAGTAGTATTGGCGTGAAAGAGCGACAGACAGACACAGACAGTTACTTTCGCATTTATTATATTAGTAAAAGGATAGTTTAATATCATAATTATTACACCATGTCCTCATTTACGTAGAAAGAATCGTAAACAGTCGATTATTATCCTAATGAAGATTTATGATAAAAGGAAGGGAAGCCCCACATATTTTTTTAGCCTATTTTGTCCCACTGCTGGGCAAAGGTCTCCCCCATTCCTATCCAACACTCCCGTTGCGTCCGTCCCGTCCCTTCTCTGGCCAATCAGGAATGAGTCCAAATATATTAGACCGGATTTTTATTGCGGTTTTGTTCTCTAAAATTCCTATTTCATAATAATCGTGTTTCCCTAAATGGTACTATTTTGATAAAAACTTTAGTTTACATTTATGGGGTTACATGGATGGCTTTTAGTTCCACTATTGTTGACATCCAGAAAAGAACAAGTCAGTGTCTGTTGGATACAATCACTTAAAAAAAAATTGTCTGTCTGTTTGTTCCGGCTAATCTCCAAAACGGCAATAATTTCTAGCTAGTGACTCATGCCCCTGATGATGTAGGAAACATTTACGTCACAGATTTATATTATACTAGCTGATGCCCGCGGCTTCGCCCGCGTGAATGTCGGTCAAATTATATACTAAAACCTTCCTCTTGAATCACTCTATCTATTTAAAAAAACCGCTTCAAAATCCGTTGCGTAGTTTTAAAGATTTAAGCATACATTGGGACGGACAGACAGCGACAGCGACTTTGTTTTATACTATGTAGGGACTAGCTATGTCCAGCAAGCATTACACCTTTTTCTACCTACCCTACCTTCAGATCGGGTTAGGAAGGTGAAAAATACTTGACGACCTATTCTCATACCTACTGAATAGACACACAAAATTTCATAAAAATCGGTCAAGCCGTTTCCGAGGAGTATGGCCAGTAACACTGTGACACGAGAATTTTATATAAATAGAGATATAGATATGTCTGAGCTATTTATATTACATAACAACACACCTGAAATCCTAGAATAGTAGGTAGAGGTAGAGGTGGGTGTCGTAAGAGGCGACTAAGGGACTTACCAGAGAATGGGCAGCAGCGTTCTCTGTGCCTTCGTAACAACAATACTGCGATCGCCAACCCGCCTGCCAAGCGTGGCGATTATGGCAAATCCCCCCCTTCTGGGGGAGGCATATGTCCAGCAGTGGACGTCTTATGGCTGAAATGATGATGATGTAGGGCGCGAACTTAATGTCATTAACCAGGCATAAACTTCAGGGAAGTACTTTATAACACTTCACCCAATTTAGGAATATTTCCTAAACCTCATGCTCATTAGAAGCGTTTGCTCTCAATAGACTATCACTAACACATGTAGAGGAAAACGCAATAACCACTTACAATACGCCTAGCGGTATGTGATTTGAATCACCAATACTAAATATCATTGCATTTTCCGTTTGGCTGATTTACGTACATAATTTCACGCCGTTTCACCATGATGGTTAGCAGAAACTGCAGAACGACACCTGCTACGATCCTTACACATGCAAACTGTGATAAAGCAAAAGGAGTATTCCTCATGTGCTAGGAAGAAGTATTCTCCATCTATGCTTGCTCGCTCCCTCATGTCATACATGCTGATTGAATCAAACAATTCAATCTTAGCTGCATTCAATAACACTATCACTACATATTATAAAACAATGTCTGTCTGTCTGTTCGCTATAAACTCAAAAACGACTTCACCGATTTTCATGTTCTTTTCTCCAATGGATGAGAGGGGTTCTCGAGGAAGTGGAAGTTTTAGTATATAATTTGTCAAGTTTTTGTATACATTGGCTAAAATATAATGATATTTGTTGAGGTGTCGGAAAATGGGTTGCAGGTTGCAGGAACGGGATCAAAATTTCATGATTACTTTTGGTCGCTAACGCCGCATCTACGCGGGCGAAACCGCGGGCATCAGCTTGTCATGTTATAAATTACTTGTTTCAGAGTATCGCAATGGCTGGCTTATTCGCACCGCGTCCAAATCCTTCGCCGTATACGCCGCGACAGCTACCGAGAAAGAAGAATGGATGGCACACATAGAAAAATGTATAGAAGATTTGCTTAGGAAAAGTAAGTAACTTATTTTATTAAGAGTTAAGACGAATCCCAACAAAGAAGATGTTGGATCTGATAATCGGTCTTACCAAGAAGTATCATATTATTTAGTACCGACTGGGTTATGGAGGATAGACAAGCAGTCGCTCCATGTAAAATACGGGTATTCAGCTACATCCGGTTAGATAAGACTAGGCAGCCAATGACTATGCTGTTCAATGGCTACTTCACTACTGTTAAAAATGTCATGTTATTTCAAAGAAATAACACGATATGTAAAAAAAGTAATAAAATTGATCAGAAAATGGCTTAGTTTTATCTGATTTTTAATGACGTGTTAGACAAAGACAGCGCTATATAAACGTGACGTCATATTTCATACCGCCATAGTAACGTCACGGTTACGTAGTACAAATGGCCGTTTCGTGCGACAAGTATAGAAAGTCCCCCCACCAAAAACTTCCAAAGCATGTAACTACTCCAACGTGAAGAGTCGATCAACCGCTTGGCAATTTCCTGAAATATTAAGTTAGCACTTGGACCCCATGGCCCCAGTATTTGAAACCCAAACGGCATTGCCATCCAACGTGCATTCCCACGTTGGATGGCAATGCCGTTTGCCAGCCTTTTGGGCACTTTTCCTGTTAGCAACGATGTCGACGAATTTTTTGACAAATTGTAATTCTTTCCTTTTTGCTACTTGTATATATTTTCTCATAATTTTAGTTCTGTAATTTGTAATATTTAAGAGTAACCTCGTTATTACATTTCAGGTGGCAAGCAACCACCGTCAGAGCATGCCGCGGTGTGGGTGCCAGACAACGAAGCGTCCATCTGCATGCACTGCAAGAAGACACAGTTCACTGTTCTCAATAGGAGGGTAAGAACAACTATCATTATTACTTTCCTCATCTAAATAATCTCCTTTTCAATCCCTTTATTTTGATACCCTACTCGATGGTAACGGAATAAAAAAGAAAAGTCACCTTTAAATATGAAATCTAGCAGCACAAACAATTTTATAATGGGATATTATTTATTTTATCATGACTCATTGTTCACGGCTCATAATACCGTATTTTATATCCCATTGTCTAAATGACGTATGTGCAACACTATCTATAACAAAAACTTATTGATATTGTTTGATTTTACTTAGAAATCGATTATCCGGATTTTAAATTATACGGAATACCTGGTTTTAATTGATCCGGATAATCGGGATTCTACTGTATGTATATTACCTTAGCTGATTTACTGTTTTCGTTTCCAGCATCACTGCCGCAAGTGCGGCTCAGTGGTGTGCGGGCCCTGCTCGTGCAAGCGCTACATCCTGCGCGGCCAGAGCGACAAGCCGCTGCGTGTGTGCCTGCAGTGCTACGACGAGCTCAACCGCGAGCGGGCGCGCCCTCCCACACAGGCGCAAGCCGCTAACATGACGCCCGGTAACGATTGCACATATACTGGCAGTTAAGATGTCAATAACGGCCATTGACCCACCTACATTTATTAAAGTTCTTTGAAATCCATATATAAGCCTGTTCATGTCTTGAATCGTCATCTATCGTGATCTTCAACATTTTTTCTAATGAATAACTATACATGGTTAATGTGTTTTGGTTCGTACAAAGAGATACTAGGGTAAGGCCAATGGCCTTTAATGACATCTTAACTGGCAGCATCTAATGCTCTAAGTATGGGACTAGACAAGCCCACTGCACTTTCCCCAAACCACTGCATCTCCAGAAATCCAGAATCAACACTGGCGGCTACCAGAAAACCGCCGAAACAATGAAGCCCGACGAAGTCCCAAAAAAACAATTACTTGTATTAGATCCCGCAACGAAAGTAATGCAAAACTATGGGGCGGTCGACTGCCTGAAGATGTCTTATTTTTAAAGCCTTGAGACAAGGCAAATTACTTATAAACTTAGTGGCTACAATTCCTGTGGGGTCAGACCTTTTTTTTTATTTTGGCGGGTGGAAAATCATCAAATAACCCCTCCCACTCTTGGGCAGAGCGAAAAGGAGTGTCAGACTTCTACCGACTAAAAATCACCCATGTTCCTTCTTAGCCCTTGCGCCGAGGCCGCGGTATCTCTTTCGAACAACCCGCAGCCCCGACGGGTGGTTTAGAATGTCGTTAGAGGAAGGAAACAAAAGATGGATCTTATCCCAATTTCGGATATCATTATCCCCAGTTTTTACTAGTAGTACCTGGAAGACCGAGCCTTGCTCGTTCTTTTTTTTAGACCACGGTTTCTAAAAATGAAACCTAGCAAGATCGATTTATCGCCCCCAAAACCCCCTGCATACAAAATTACATGAAAATCCTTGGAGCCGTTTCCGAGATACAGATTATATTATTAGATTAGAATTGCTCGTTTAATGGTATTAGATAGATATATTATATTATAGACTCATTTTTGTTATTGTGATAACAGTGAATGAGTATATATATTTTTTTTCTTTTGGGAAGTAGTTTTTTATCATGAGTACAATCACTTGTTTAAATTTCGGTCACTACCAGTCACCCTATTATAGATAACTAGCGGACGTCACGCGGTTTCACCCGCGTAGTTCCCGCTCCCGTGGGAATATAGGGATAAAAAGTAGCCTATGTCACCCGGGGATAGTGTAGCTTCCCAATGGTGAAAGAATTTTTGAAATCGGTCCAGTAGTTTCGGAGCCTATTTGTTACAAACAAACAAACAATTCTTTCCTCTTTATAATATTAGTGTAGATATGACACTGACACTTTTCCGTTTCGGGAAACATGGTATCCGTTGATCCCAACTGGCATTCAAACATCTTTGAGTCACTATAGTTCGTCAAAATCTAATTTTAAGCGGGGCTACACACTTTAAAATCCTGTTATGTTATAGGTTCGTACCTAGAGGTTGTATAGGACAATAACATCACCCCATATTAAAAAGCAACTATGTATATAAGGACAAACACATAACGATAGAGACCAAAAATAGAACTTATCTGGATTGAGTGTATAACTGGATTAGATAGATAAACTACTGATAACTTATCTACACACCATTATATTTTAATCGAACCATGCTCAAAATACTCAGGTATTGTCAGCCATCCCCATATACAAATTTCAAATAAACCTAGCGAAACTACGCAGACTTGATAGGTCTAAAAATATCTTAACACATTTCACTTCACTTTTCTTATTTTTACAAACTTAAGACCTACATTTTTAAATATTATTTAAAAATATAAAAAAAATCTAGCCAACTGGTATCGGGAACAGGGTCCAAGCTACCGGCGGTCAGGGCTTCAGAGAAAGGAACCTCCTAACAATACGAGCCGTGTCCTGGAGTACCGCTTTCTGTGTCAACCGTTGACCCAGCGGCCTAACGAGAGCTTCCTCAGGTGTTGGTTGAATTGAAAACTTTTCTTATTATTCGCGTCCCGTACCCGAAGGGTAATCAACGGGACGCCTCCGCTTTCCGTCCCACCTTCCGTCTGTCTGTCTGTCAGCAGGCTGTAAAGAAAGAAAGAAAATGCATTTACTTGGCACATGCTACAAGTACACACAATGTAGAACAAAAAAGAACTTAAAACTAAACAAATCGTGCCACTGTGTGCCTCACGGCTGCGCCAAAAAGGTACAGTTCAGCAAAATGCCGGGCAACTAGTGCCTGACGCTGGTTTTCAACTGAACCTAAATTAGAGTGGTCACAGATGTAAAACAGTTTTATATGTTGTGTCAATGTTGGTGGTGAATATGTACTTAAATATGTAATCGAGATGTGTACAATAAAATAAATATACAATAGAAATTACATAAAAAAAACAATGCACTAGTAGTAAAACAAAATAAGAAACAACAAATATGTGTGTAAAGTAAACCAAGACAATATAATATATATTTATGTATATATAGGTAAATAACACGGATAGGCACGATAACTATTAACGCATTACAACTGTAATTTATTTATGTTTGCATTTCGTCCACAAACAGTTATAATTATATAGCCACAATCATTTAGGTAGGAAGGTAGGAACGTCATATAACTGAGACATTTAGAGCAACCATATCCAGCTTACGTTGTGCTTCTATGAGGAACTGCCGTAAATGACTTCTAAATGTGTTTATCGTCTTGATTAGTCTTATCGGTGGTGGCAGGTTATGTCTGTATCTCATGATCCGTTCAGGTGGATATTCTTAGATGTCTCTGCCTTGAAGTGTAAATGTGTTCTTGCCTCACAATCTATGGGGCACTTGATATCGTGTCCTGCCTGTCCTATTACTTGCACATCACAGGAGCTGATGGAGGCTACTGAAAGAGCCAAATTCGTCGCCAAATTTTGGGCCGACTCAATTTAAATTGTCATCGACACGATAACAACAAATAATATTCTTTGTTATTTATGTTCTTTCTCCAAAATTAGTTTACTGACATGTTATGTCTTTTTTATGTTTTTATTATTATATACATTTTTATTTTTGATTTGTGTTTGTAGTCAATCGTAATACACCTTACACCTCTCTATTGTATCGAGTCTGGTTCTTCTAACCAAACAGACAGATGTGTTGCTGGGGAGTTTGTTCCGCCACTTCTTCTTTCCAGCAAAAAACACTAGGAAGTGTCGAAGGGTGGGCGTTTTGGGGGACTGTCACTTGTAAATGAGTAAAGTAAAGTAAATTTTGACGTTCGAAAAGTGCTGATTATCAGCCTAGTTTGAATAAATGACTTTTGATTGGACTTTGAATAAAAATAAATTAAAGGTGGCTGTCCTACTACGATGGTACGAAACTCTTTCATTCGCGAGCTTGACTCCCACTGGGCGGGTTTTTTTTTAAGCCCAGGTCTTTTACTTACTCGAAGTATGAGTTTATGTTATCAGTTTTTTCGCGATTTGAGGATAAGTCCTATGATAAAAGTTGTCACGACCACATTGATAAGGTTTAAGCAAAATCATTCTGCTTTGTAGATTTGTCTTCCTCGGCCATTACGTCATCGCTGGGTGACCCTCTTATTCAATGAGTCATATTAACGCTTTTCTATTGAATAGGTACTTATATATTCCTATTATCCTTAAATACTGTTCCGTCAAAACTCACTCAGATATAAAATTCCGCCAATTTGTTATCAGTTGAATGACGTAATGGTTTATCACATGTCCATATTATTATAAATTGTTCATTGGGAATCTGCGGTTTCAGGGATTATTTGAAATGGTTTTTACAATTATTGGTCAAATGAATAATCATTAACAAATTATGTGAGTAATTTACATTTTTGTAACCTCGTTACAGGAAAAGTTCAAAGTTTGCACTGATATTAAACTTTTAACTGAAACGAATAAAGCTTTTGAGTACAATTTCGCTTGCTTGCCTTTGCCAAGATTACAAACAAATGTGTGCAAACTGAACATTCTGGAAAGGTGTACTTTCTGGTCCTTTTCTTAAAAAAACATCTCAGACTCTAATCTGCATGGTCCTCATCTCACTTTTAAAGAAACTCTGTCTTTATTTCGATGTTTTATTATTTCACAACACCCGGTTATGAGTTACCAATCCTGTCTGGTTTGAACCATAATTTATTCTATACGTGTAAAGGCTGGCGCTCTGACACGGCCAAAAGCCGAATACGGCATACCGTGTCCACATTAGGCTTGAATCGAACGAACTGGAAACCATAGAGAGACGCCTTTGCCAAGCAGTGGATTTAGGCAGGCCAACTCTAACGTTTATATCTACCTGCATTTAAAGGTACCTATCTAACAAATCGGTTTGTGTTCCAGTGAAAGACTCTGCTGGTTCAGGCGGCGACTCGTCTGCTGACGAAGACAGTGACGACGATGATGACCGCGTCACCGCCGAGGAGAAACATGATGAGGTAGGTCCTTATTACATACTCACTACTATAATAAGTTCTGGGTAGGGATTGCTGAAAAATATGCTATAGGTTCTGGGTAGGGATGCTGAAAATGTGCTATATTCGGTATGCGTTGAGCGGTTCTATACAGGGCGTCTAAAATAGCCATTTTAGCAGATCATAATATGAATTGCATTAAAAAGCGTAAAATGAACCTTTTATAATAGTAACGGCGTCTAGCGTCTGCGTAGATCATACTTAGAAAATAATACGTATTACGGTAAAATTCGTAAAATGGTCACAGACAGGTACTATTATGAAAGGTCTTTTTAAAGCAATTCGTATTATGATCACCATTTGACCATTTTAGCTCACCGCATACTAGCAGCTACAGATGTCCTCTAAGCTATTTTATATTGAGCTTTTTGTTTTGTTATTGGCTGCGAATTATAAGGACGCCATATACATATGAAAACGTAAGCGGCCTGTAAACAAGGTATAGCCGATTTGGTCATTGTTATATAAAACGAAATTAAATTCTCAGGTTTCAAGTTTTTCGAAGACAATTTGTTAAGTACCGAGACATAGTACCAACAGATTTATTTATTTCTAGGGTTTTACAAGTTATAACGGTGTCAAAAACGGATATGGGAATAAAGTCACCACAGTATAGTACAAAATGAAATTGTGTAAGTCTAGAACAAATTGTATAGGCATTCAATCATGCTTTTACAAACCCATACTGGTTGATTTTGGATGCGTTTGTTCCTCTCCACATTCATATTTGTACTGGTCATTCATCTGAAGTTAGTTTAGATATTTGCTAGTAACCTTAACAAATACCTATAAAAAGAATGTTAGTCCTGTGATATTTTTGTGAGATATAAATTAAATCAAACGTTTGCTTGGTCAGTGATACCGTTTTTTGAAAATTCTTGTTTTAAATTGATCAAGCAAATGCATTGATATTTTGGTAAAGAAACACAAGATTTTTAAACTTTTCAACACACAATGTGAATACTAAACTAATAAGTTTACTATTTTCTTTACCTTAAAAGCACACCGAAATATTATAATCAAATATTTATTTATTCATGTTCCGTCTGTGTGTTTCTTCACTATGTTTAAGTTTGTTTGGTTTTTTGTCTTTGTCAATAGATTTTAACTAATTCGTTTGTCGTGTTGGTTTTTTTTCCTACTCATCCATAGTGTTTGTCTTCATCGTTTTGTTTTTACCAGCTAAAAGAATATTATTCACATTTCCATAATAATATTGTTATGTCAAGAGGAAGATTTTACCTTTATAATGGCACTTGCACACTATCCTCTGATTTTAATTAAATGAATTCGATTTTTACCACAATCTCATGCCCATATCTTAATTGCCAGCACTAAAATTCTTAGTGCTCACGATCTTTAACGAAATTTTGTAATTTTTTTTTCCAAAATACGATTGCAATAAAGAAAAAAAAACACGTAGCCCTATATCTGGTATTGTTATTTAATATTCCATTATATTTTCCAGCCAAAGTTCTACGGTGACAGTGATAAGACTGAAGAGACCAACAATCATTCGTCCAAGGATTCCGCTAAATGAAAATCTTATTCAAGAGACCGCTGTCCAATTGTCCATCACAGGTTTAAAAATAATCTTTATACAATATTTTAATAATAGAAGCGTAATATTAAGTCTTATCCACACAGTTTTGGGTTAAGTGAGAATGTTGAACTATGAAAATAACCCGCAACAAATAAAGGCTATACTGTCCATGTCATATTGTTAGCCGGACATGTATTAGAGCTATATCCTAGCCCTGACCCGGATATGTGTGGATAGACACCTACTACGCCGAAATCAAAGACTGGACTGCATGCATTCAGTTTCTTATAAACGTCCTTATGTATCTATTTCTATTTGTCACTTCGTTAACGGGATCAATTTTTATTGAACTTGTGGATACTGCTTATCTCTTAGAATTTTTGTAGCCTGTGGCTTATAACTCAGTCTATAGGATGGAAAAGGTGGGGCGTATGTCCCAAAATGCCTTACTGCATGTCAAAATACGCCCTGACTTCGAATATAATAATATCTAATAATATGTTAAAAACCAGTCAATTTTTAATGCAGTAAACCACTGTATGAATTAGATAGAAATACTACCTAATACTCCTGTGTAATAGCGTAAATATGTCAAACTTAACTAAAATAAATAAATAAACTTTTTCAACCATCAGTACCAGTATAGACGGTCTCCGAGTTTACCACAATGGCCTTCGATTTTTTTACACTAGGAAGAATTTGCTAGATAAAAAATCCTTTATAGTGGACTACTTTAGGAAATCGTAAAACTTTTATACAATTTTACTGACTTGTGGTCAGTGGAATATGATTCTGATAACGAATAAAATTGATAAATGTATCGCTGGACTTTTATCAGCTTTAAACCGCTCAAAAGTGAACTGAGATGGAGTTTTCTTTGTTTAGAATTAAATCATATTTATTAACTTGATTGTAAGACATCATGGTTATAAGACGTTTTTAACAACATTTTAGGCTTAGTCATGTTATGTCAACATATTAATATTTTACATAAATGTAATGTTAAGCTTATTTTATTGTAAACTTTATTAGGGTCTATATTTTGCTTTTTCGAATGTTGTTGCTGTATTAAAGGAAGCAAGTCTGAAATTATATTCTACAAGGCGCAGTTTTGCATCCGCTTCATATTTTAGGAGGTTGTCACAGTATACATAAATAAACAATTTTAAATGCGGTACCAGGTCAATAACTAATATACGCTGTTTCTTTAGTTGTTAAAAATTTTACAGTGTTTCAGAATAACGCCGTGATATATGGCATAAAGGTTTGTTTGTGTGTGTATGAAAGCGCGGTCAAAAGGCGAGAATCAGACGGAAGTGTTTTAACACGGTGGTTCACACTTACCGATATCCTCTGCTAAGAAAAAGAAATTACCTACCTATTTTATTATTGATTCGGGTCGAGAATCATAAATAATTGAGTATAGTTACCTCCTTGAATTTGACGCAATTGCAAAATGACAATAAAAAGCTTGTATAGTTCGTTATATATTTACGTAAGAACTCTGGTGCTTGCTTTGTAAGTCTCTTTAGAGCGATGTTTTTCATTTTATTTAATACTAGCTGTTGGAGCTTTGCCGGAACAGACACAAAAAAATAAAAAATATTGTCTTTGGTTTAAGGCTCGACATGTCTAAATAATCCTTTATTCTATAACGTAACACTTTCCACAATAGTAACCTCACTAGTAGATTTGCCCCAATACGACACACAATGACGTTACTGACGCGACAAAAGATATACAAATAAATAAAATGTAATTATATTTTTGTAATTATTTTTAAAATCTGCTTTTTATTGAATGAAGAGAAATTATTTACGGTTCCGTGCAAAAATAAAACCCTTGAAATTGGTAACAAAATCCGATTCTAATAGGGAAGCAATATTTTTTTACGATATTTCTTCGTCAGAAAGTGGCTAGGGGAGCGTTCAAGTATAACGTAACGAATTTGGGGGGGAGTCTTGTAAAACGTTACGATGCGTTACAGGGGCGGAAGGGGGGGGGGTTAAAACATTGTTTTATTTTAACAGTTCAGAACGTTCGCGTAGAGATTATCACGCGTTTTTTTCTCAGAATGTCATATTTTAGGTTAGGTTAGGTAACGTTTCGTTGGAGGGAGAGAGGGTACAGAAAATCGTTACGGCGCGTTACATGGGAGAGGGGGGGGGGGGTCAAAAATCTCCAAATAATGCGTTATGTAATACTTGAACACTCCCTAGTCTACAATAACATTAAAATAGTTTTTTGCCAGTCTTGCTTCCTTTTACGTTGGTGGCAGAAAGTGGAATGTATAATTTATATCAATAATTGTTGTAATACTTTGCCGCACCTTGGAAATGTAATATGGTACAAATATATTTACCTTTTGTCTCCATAGCACCTATTTGTAACATCTACATTTCCTAATGTACACAAACTTACCCATTGAAATGTGCTCGCTTGTACATTGTGCGGTCAACATTCCATGGTGTTACGGTTTTTAAGAGACAAAGCCTAAAATTTATTTAACTAAAGGGAAACTGGGAAGAAAAGTTATTTCGTATGTTTTCATTTTATTGCTAAAATGGGCCTTCTCTTGACCATCATGCCTGATGAAAAGCGATGGATGAGGTGTAAGATGGAACGAACGTGCCCGGATGATGTCTGTTCCCTCTTGCTTTGAAGGCAGCAGGTGAAATGTTCCGGAAGGAAAACAGATGTATTTTGTTGTTTATTGAAAATATTTGAAAACCTATTTTTAAAATAAAACCTGTTCTGCACTTTGCTGGGGTTGTAAGAGGTTACAGATTAAAAATTCTTAGGAGTTATACTCTAAATCAACTGCCGTGTGATGACGAAACATACTGGGCAATAGATGTTTTATACTTTATTTGTTAGGCAGATGATGACTTTATTTGCTGCAATACATTTCTAAGTAGCATCACATTTCATTATAAAATTGTATACAATCCAAACTAATTTTAAATTTGTATGTATATTAGAGTTTTTAGATACTAAGAGGTGCATTAAGATTGTTTCAGTTCGAAACACGGTTTTTAAGTTTAGGTATTGAATACGAAACTTGCAACACCATCTGTAATGTAGAAAGTTCGTAAAATAAATTATTTATTAATTTAACATAGGCCTAAATGTTAAAGATTTACACAAGTTGTGTTAATTCCCGTAATACTAGTAAGTGAAAAAATATGTTAATAAGATATTGTTTAATTTTCAGTTGACAAATATAATATTTTTTAAAAAGATCGTCTTTTTATTGTTGCACAACTACTTCTTTTTTGGACGTTGGGAAATCATCAAATGACTTCTCCCACTTTGGGCGGAGCGGAAGGAAGTGTCAGACTTCTACTGACTAAAAACCACCCATGTTTATTCTTACACGAACATATAAGCTATCTGCCCATTTCTCTCTCCGATCAATCATTTAGAATTTTCCTGCTGGAACAACGTTACTCCTCCAGGAGTCGTATTTTTCAGTTTTTTTACAAAACGACAAAGCGCACCATTTTTTTATGTTGTGCACACATTTACAGCAGATTAGTCACTAATAGGGTAGTTGACAAAAAAAATCTAATTAGTCCGTCAGATAGATTTCCAAAAAAATATTGGACTAATTTTTTTCTTTTTTCACGTAAACAAAAAATGAAGACTATTTACAGTCTTTCGAAAACTCGTGTGACGTCACATTGCAGTACATTTTTACCGGCCAGTGACGTCAAAAGCCCCCACTCATCTTTGACGAGTTTTATCTTCGTCAATTTTTATTAATTTGATAAAACAAAAAACACGTATCCAATATTTTTTGAAAATCTAACTGACGAACTAAACAGATTTTTATTTTTTTGTCAGGAAACATCCCTATTATTCGTTCCACTTATGTCACTCGAGGATCAATTTTCCTGCTGGGGTAACGCACACGTTCCTTATTAGCCCTTGCGCCGAGGCCGCGGTATGTCTTACGAACAACCCGCAGCCCCGACGAGAAAGCGTATTACCTTTGATGCGTTTTAAAAATGGACAAATATGAAATCAGAGTTATCTATTTTGGGACACAGATTAGTGGTCAAAAACTAGACGTCCACGTCATTGATATTACCTATATTGCTAGCGACCCGCCCCGGGTTCGCAAGGGTAGCACTACTCCATAGCCGATAACTTCTATTTCAAAGCAACCGTGATCCAAACTTCATAGCCGTGGATCGTTCATAACTTCATACCTGTATTAAGGACATACATAGACAAACTCTCAGCACAGCCGTTAACCAAGCATTCTGTACATCAAACTAAGTACCCCTACGCAAAAATTTATGCTGGGAAACGATTTTTTTTTTGGGGTCAAATACTACATTTTACGGTAAAAGTCAATGTACCACTCTTATAACATTGTGCTATTGGATACTTTGAATAGTAAACGGGTCATGGAGGTAATTTAAGTAAAGTTATAACCTAAATAAATTAGTATTTACAAAACAGCTGTGAAAAATTTGTAAGTTTGACCCCCAATATCTCCGTAACTAGGAGGTTCCCAAGTATGGTCTAGAACAAAAAAAATATCGCAGTGGTGGGGAGAACCAGTTCCCTTAGTTTGCGTTAAGGGTACTTTTACACCCTATATAATATTTAGGGTTTAATACCAGTGTATTTTACATGGGAGCAACTGCCTATCTGGCATCCACAACTGGTAGGTAATGTACCTAACCCTTGACAAAACTGGTTGACAGACTCTCAGGCCACTAAGCACCTGTTACTACTGTCAAAGATCATCTACAATTAATAGCCGGGACTTAACGTGCTTTCCGAGGCATGAAAGAAGCTCAGTATGTAATGAGTGGTCACCCATCCACACAAATCAACCTAGTCAAGTGCAGCTTAACCTGAAGATCCGAGCGGCTGTTGTTATCTAGCCACGAGCTCCTTATTATGTCCTTTATTTATTTTGTACCACATGACATACAATTTTAAATATTTCTCCCGTTTGAAGAGAAGTGGGCTAATATCCTCAAGGTGTTACGAGGATTGAAAGACGGTGGCTTCAATAAGTGTGGACTGTATTTTAAGAGGTTACAGGAAGGTAAAACAAACGGTTTTCTAAACTTGAGTAGGCGAGAATTGAAGATGCGCTCGGTGACAAGGACGTTGACGCAGTGGCGAGCCGGCCAGTGCGCGCTCGCAGCTGGAGTGCCCGCTCCGCGCCTCAGCTCCCGCCCGCGGTCCCCTGGCACGGCTGATATTCTCGACACCGTTCCTCTTTCCATTTATCCCTGTCTTTGGCTGTTTGGGCTCAATCCATTTGATGAGAGTCCAGCTCGTCACACCATCTCCTTTTGGGCCTACCACGTCGCTTTGTTCTGTTGTTCGGAACCAGAAAAAGCCGAGCTCCTCCGTATCACTATTCAAGGTAATAAAATAAAAACCATAACTTTGTCAGACAAACCTTTATTCTTCCAAAACACATACAATACGTATGTAAAGTAATTTCGCTTATAGCAGTCCTTCTCAATCACAGCTCATTTCGAACTAGCACTCAATTTTGACAATTTTTTTCAAGTCTTCTTTAACTTATAATATCATTTAAATATAAATACCTTACACATTATAATTACGACATTTATGATTGATTTGAAAAAGTGAAATGACAAAAATGTTTCGTTATTATATTGGTTCCAAGATTTACATTGTTAGATGTGTCCTTACCGTACATAGGTCGCGGCAAAGTGTTCTCACTGACAAGTGTTAATTTCGTGCATCCGGTATGGAATGTACTATTTTTGAGTATGACGCAGAGATGTGACCTTTTTCAACACAGCAGGGTTAATCTAACGATTTAAGTATTTCACTGGTTACATGATATTTCTATTGAAAACACTACTTTGATTGTGCATGGACACAAAATACTATTTAAAGACAGAAATGGTATATTTTATATTGATACTTAAATACTAAACTGATTTGACACATTAAAAACATGATAATGAAGAAATTTTTCATTACATTGAGCATTTTCTGCCCCCTTGGTTAAATAGACACCTATTTCTTATACCGCCCATCCAAAGGGATAAATGGCGTTAATTGTATACATATTCTTACACCTAAATGACTATTGGACTAAGATCCCATGAACGCCAGATTATTAAGGTAAAAGGTACTTTCACAGAAAGAGTTTAACCTTTTATGAAAAGACGTATGTCTGGCGGTCAGGGTATCTCTCTCCATACTCGTGCATCTAAATCCGTTACCGTTTCTTCTCGGTGCCTTTTTTTTAATTAGCAGTATTAGCAGCGAGTTCAAACCATTGTCTGAGAGCGTCGCCGAGGACAGTAGGCAGGGCCGACATATCGCGTAGTATCAGATAGAAGGGAAACGGGAATGTATCTAAATATGATACGAAGCCGGTGAGAGTGTTCGTCTCCGGATCCAGGAGTGGTCGTCTGATGTCCATGATCGAGTCCTGGAAATAGATAAATAAGTCATGTTCATCTTTTGTTCCCATTTTGGTCTTCCAATGACAATTGCTGGAACCTATCATTCGGTTTTATGTAGCCATTATAAACACTTTATGGATGAAGATGTAAAAACCAAATAACATGTTGCCCCGCCTGGGAATCAAACCCTCTAAGCTTAGTAATCGCAGTTGCTTTCAATAGGTATCTAAAAAATAAATTTTCGTCAGATGGATGACTCCTGGTAGAAAATTTTGATCAAATTGCATATTGAAACTAACCTTATTTTCAGGATTATCAATGATGACATAAACTAGGAATATTCCTTGTTGCCTGGCACGCCGTACCGCTTGTAGCACCCTCGTCTCTCCTTCAGAGAATATTCCTCTACCATCACTGACAACGACCAATAGCTTAGCGTTCACGGCATCACTTCGCATCGTCTGCTCTTCAAATAACACAGAACAGAAATCCAGCAGTTGTGCTACGTTGGTTTTTTTCTGTTGGAATCGAAGCTGTTCCAATATCTTTGTGCCTGAGTGTTCTGAAAACTGCTCGGTGAACGGGTGTAGCAGGTTCGGTTGCTCGCCAAAGCTAAGCACGGCTAGGTCACCTGATTCGAGGAGGTTCAAGGCCTGAAATAAAAGAAAAAAAGTAAAATTTAAGTAAACTACGCATTTATTTTTAGAATTTTCAGTAGAGAATTACTATTATTTATTTATTTTATTTCAAAAAGGTAAGTTCCAAAGTTATTTGTACATGTGACTTTGCATCGCTTTCCAGTCATCGTAACTTTTATTGCCTTATGAATAAGATTACTTTTGAGTTGCAATTATATCAACATCAACAATAGGGATTGCTGTACGGTTCTACTTGTAACTCAAGGAGCTCAACGCCACGACGAACAATACCAAAGAAAAGCGATACCTCTTTGTATGGTTATCAGCCTTTCAGGCCACTGACTACTTGTACGAGACACGGAGAAAACTCTGTATGTAATGGGTGGTCACTCATTCACGGACCAACCTAAGCAAACACGGCTTAATCTAAATATCGACCCGAGCGGCTGTTATTATTAAGACACGAGCTCCTTTATACTTACTACAAAATAAGTACAGTAGAAGCCCGATTATCCGGATGAATTAAAACCAGGGGTATTCCGTATAATCGAAAATTCGGATAATCGATATCTAAATAAAATCAAACAATATTAATAACTTTCTATTATAGATAGTCATACGTATACATACGTCAGTTAGACAATAGGATATAAAATTACGGTAATTCGAGCCGTGAACAATGAGGCCGGATAACGGGGAGTCTACTGAACTTACAAAACTTTTTCTCAACACATACCTGCGACACTAGCGCCAAACTCTCAAACGCCAACTCCTTGCTCCTATTATCTGACATGGAACTGGAGTCATCGACCGCAATAGCGATCTTGTACTCGCGCTTGGCGGGCTTAGTGCGTCGCAACCAGATGCGGTCCTTGCGGAAGTGGGACGCGATGTATGGGATGACGCGACGCATGTTAATCGCACGACCGGTTCTGAAGTCACCTGGGATGGAAAAAAACACGGGTTAAAAAAAACAGTAACAGCGTCCATTATTGGATCAAAGACTCCCACAAGCGTTGCCACATCGACGGATCCTATGTTTCTCACATCCATGATCTCTCATTTTGTTGGCATAAGGACATCGGTCCACTATAATACTAAGAGCACCTTCACACTAGCGTTTGTCTAGCGTAGGCGTTCGATAAACGTATGCGCAGCGCAGACGCCGCGACAACGCGACGCAGACGTCACACAATTGCGTTGTCGTTTCGGAAATATCATTAACAAAATGGATTCTGACGAGGAAACTCTATTGTTGGCTTTGCTTTTAAAAATAAATTTATTGCGAAAAAAAAAAGAAAAATAAGAGGATATGGGAGCACCCATTAAGGAGTGTACGGTCAAGTGAAAGTGATTATTTAATCATTATGATAGTAACGCGGTGCATGCGTCGCGCACTTGCGGCGCTAACGCAGCGAATGCTTTCTTGCACTGACGCCGCGTCTACGCTGCGCATACGTTTATCAAAAGCCTACGCTGGACAAACGCTAGCGTGAAGGCACTCTAAATCGAGTATCATTGACTATGCTGGCCGACCCTTGCTCAAGGAGCCAGCCCACGCCCGCTGAGCCAGTAACGTCAAACTCCTCAAATAATATTTCGGCCCAGCCTGCCCCTTGCTGCCCCCACCCCTCTCAATGACGCACTAAGGCGAGGTTTTTTTTTTTTTTTTTTAACACACAAACACAGTATACATGTAGCTCATGGAAAGCGTTAGGTGCCGATGACGCGAGTTCCATTATTTTTGTTCACCCAAAAAGTGCTCAACGCGCCTAAAGAATCTTTCACTTCTAAAATAGACTCTGCAGAACAACTCACCAGCTCTCCTAGAGCGGCCAGTAGGCTCCAGCACAAGCCTGAGCCTCTCACACAGCGCTCTTGCAGCCGTCGACGAGTCTCTCCACAGAGACCTCCACACAGACACAGTTATTCCACCTTGGTTCTGTGCAGGTCCACTGTTCAGCCACTGGCGGATACTCATGTATTGGTCTAATGAGAGCTCGTCGGCGCGGGATTGAGATTCGTTAGGCCTGTAAAAGATTCGTTTATTGAAACATACACAAAAAAACATACCAATCGAATTGAGAGCCTCCTCCTTTTTGGAAGTCGGTAAAAAATACAAAAGAGAATGAATTAAATTTTGGGGGGGTATGAGGAACAGGGTGTAAAGTTCCTCATCCCCCGTAGAAAAGGGAGGATCCTCCGACCAGACGGGTGTTGTGTCTGGTGGGCTAACTGCCCGACATCTGTAAGTCGGGATTTTCTATATAGGCTAAATGTCACGGATAAAGTTGATAGCGCGATGTAGGATTTTGCCAATGTAGTTCGCATGTGTTGCGATAGATGTCGCTGTCGCCACAAAATACCACCTTATCCCTTTTAGCCTCGTACAAGACCGATTTCAGTTATTTTTAAGTATTTTTTGTTTTATTCTTCATTTTGTTTTGTCTTGTGTGAGACTAATAAATACTATTACTTAATTGCTTTCTATTATATTATTAATTAAATCAATGGTGTATTGGTGTAATGTGTATTTTTTTAAAAAACCTAAAAAGGTCAGATGATGTATGAACACTGACGAAGCAAAAGAAGCATGTAGGGATAGTAGGTCCTGCGAGTTGTTCGAAAGAGATACCGCGGCCCCGGAAACAAAGGGCTAAGGAAAGCCTTCCGCTCCGCCCAGAGCGGGAGGAGTCATTTGATGATTTCCCACCATCCAAAAAAAAGAGGATCGTAGAGGTGAGGTTCTGCAGTTCATGCCTACCCTCGTGGGAAAAGATGTAAGTAGGTTTCTAATTTTCCTTACCGTGTATGATAGGTGGTTTCGGTGCCCCTAGGCACATGGGCCGTGACTACGGCGTCCCCCTCCACTTCGATGCCCGTCTCCCCGGTAGGTTCCTCTCCTCCTTCCTTCTTGTTGCCAGACTTCTCATTCTCCTTGTCTTTACCGTCTTTCATCTTCTCAGGTTTTAACTCTTCTGAATTTTCTACCTGTAATTTTTATTTGGAATTTTAAGATAGACTTCTATAGTACACATAGCATACATAACATCACGCCTGTATCCCTGAAGGAATAGGCAGAGGTGTACTTAATAGTTTACCCACGCTTCACCAGTTATGTCTATGGTTCCCTAACGAAGTCCGCCTGTCGCGTCAATAAGGGATCGGACTGAGTCAAAAAAATATGATTCTAATTAGTCCGTCAGTTAGATTATCGTAAAATATTGGATACGTGTTTTTTGTTTTACCAAATTAATAAAAATTGACGAAGATAAAACGCGTCAAACATCACGAGTGGGGGGATGTGACGTCATTTGTAGGTAAAAAATGTACTGACATGTGACGTTTTCGAGGAGTTCACGAGTTTTCGAAGCACTGTATTATCGTCTTAATTTTTTTTTTAATTAAAAAGAAAAAATATGTATCCAATATTTTTTGTAAATCTATCTGACGGACTTATTAGATTTTTATTTCGTCTACCCTATTGGTTTCTTTAGTTATATGGATATTTTATCTATACTACTATAATCATAAAACATCTTATTTCCTATTGTCCTGTAGGTAGGCCACAATGTTCTTCAAAACTACGTATATAATCTGACCTGTAATTCATCGTCATCTACATCCATGGGTACTTCCTCATCTTCTTTGAGTTTTTCAGCATCTTCCTCCTCTCGCTGCAAAGTCGGCTGTTCTTCAGCCTGTTCTTTTGTGGCTGCGTCTACTGCCTGCAAGATTATGAAAAAAAAACTTGTAAAAATTGTTCATACATTCAATTTTAATCTCTTGGCTAGAGGACACTCAGATTTTCCGGCCACCGTAGGCGCGGGCCTGTGAACGGAGAGTAATGGGTTAGATCACCGTCCGTCGTCTAAAGACGACGACAGGCCGTGTCGACGGTAGGTCCGTGTTCCACGCGCGCTTCAAAGAGATGTCAGCAATATTGCAAGGGCCGACGCCCGTCAGGGCTGCGGGTTGTTCGAAAGAGATACCGCGGCCTCGACACAAAGGGCTAAGAAGGAACATGGATGGTTTTTAGTCAGTACAAGTCTGACACTTCCTACCGCTCTACCCAGAGCGGGGAGAAGTCATTTGATGATTTTCCACCCTCCAAAAAAAAGAACACTCAGATCTGCTTGTCTGTCAATAAAATGTTAAAACCCTTCATTTTTGTCACGGATTCATATAAGGGTTGGTAGTAAATAATGGAAGAGCGAAACAGAGAAATCCCACGTAGTGGGTCTCGAGACCTTTTCTTACCTTTCTCCTAAATAGTGATATAACACACTCATCTGCCTAGCCTTTTCCCCACTATGTTGTGTTTCCAGTTGCATCCCGTTAGACTGGAAGCCGACCAGTCTAACGGGATGCAACTGAATACCAGTATTTTACATGGAGTGGCTGCCTATACCTCACATAAACCCTAACTTCCAAAACCCAATTAATACAGAGTATACGATACACTTTGGTAAGACTGGCCAAGAGTGTGATAAAAATGGTTCATAATTAGTTCTTTAATCCACAGATAGTACTTCCTAAACTAGCTACTGATAAGTTACTGTACCTGTAAATCATCCTTCTTAGCCTGCTTCACATGTTGGTAGGCATCGGCCTCCTTCTCAGCGTCATCATCGTTGTCGCCGCCATCTTCGGCGTCGTCTTCACGCTCCATGTTCAGAGTTTTCGACTGCTTGTGTTTTTTCTCGTTCACGTCACCTGTGAGTGTAGTTGTAATAGAGTAGATGAAAAATCTAATTAGTCCGTCAGATAGATTTTCAAAAAAATATTGGACACTTATTTTTTTCTTTTTTTCACGTAAACAAATAATAAAGACGATACAGTGCTTCGAAAACTTGTGTGACGTCACATTACAGTACATTTTTACAGGAAAGTGACGTCACAAGCCCCCACTCATCTTTGACACATCAAATCTGCTAAAATAAAAAACACGTATTCAATATTTTTCGATAATCTAGCTGACAGACTAAACAGAATCATATTTTTTTTTATTCAGGAAACATCCCTTTGCAAGGAAGAAGATGATTATGATGGTGGTTCAAACTCACCAAGCGTCCTCTCCTGGTCAGTCTTGCCAGGTTTGTTCTCGTGTTTGTTCCGTTGTTCCTGCGAGCGATCAGCGCGGCTCGCAGCTTGCTTCTCACCACGATGTCCTTTATCGCTCTTGTCTAGTTCCGAGCGACCGGTCGATTGTTTCTCTTCGCCGACTTGCTCTTGTGCTTGTTCCTGTTAAATACATTCAATACATTGGTAAACGACGAAAACTGGCCAAGTGCGAGTCGGACTCGCATATGGAGGATTCCGTACCATCATAGTAGGGAAACCTTCTTTAATTTTTCTTTAATGTATGATTATTTTGTGTATGCTTGTTGAAATGGATAATGATTTGTGTTCTTATTTTTTATTCAAAACCTGACATGTAATTTTTTATAATTATTAATAAATAAACTAAACTAATTTGTATTATTCGTTGTTATAGCGACAACAGAAACACAAATTTTGTGATAAGTTTGTTTTTAGTGAGTGTTTGTATGATATGACAAAGTAATATTTGCGGTTTTTTAAATGTGCTATAAATCTCCAAAACTGCTAACTACATCATTACATACACATTTTACCTCTTTGGAAGTGTCTATCTTTCAAACAATTGACTTTGAGCAAAAATGATTTTTAAATCTCTGTCATTTTTAAAGACCTATCTATACCCCCACACAAATAGGTTTGATGTTTTAAAAGTAGAAATTAAATAAAATCAAAATCTACTTACAAAAGGCGCCGCCTCTTCATCCTTCTGTTGTTCAGCATTAGTTTCAACATTATCATCCGTTCCCCTCTCCATTTCTGCATTCTCTGCTTTATCCTCTGCAGTAGGGTCATTATTCGACGGGTTCGCTTGAGGGTTAGCTTCTTGATTCTTCTGTTCCACTTCATCTTCTTCATTAATATTCTCGGGGTTCTTTGGAAGTTCTTCCTTGTCTTCCTTTTCGGGGATTTCAGGGGATTCTGTTTCGTCTGGTTGGGCGGGAGTTTCTTGTTCAGTGTCTATTTCTTCGCCGCCATCTTTTTCTTCTGATTCTTCTTCTTCTGGTTTTTTGGAGTTATCTCCTGCGTCCTGATGAAGAATAATAGTGTCAAAACCTTTACTAAGTGATGGCCTAAGTAATCATTAAAGTTCTCTGAGTGTGGCAGTAAGAGTTGCAAGATTTAAAAGCATACTTCTTTGAAGTATCGACATCGATTATTTTTTCGATATCTTTTCGTTTTTATCGTTTTTAACTTTTTGAGCTAAAAAGTCACAAACTTTCGCTTTTATAATATTAGTAGCATGTGGGAATATAGTTTGACATATCATTAAGGTCACAGCCAACTCTCAGATATAAATCACAGTATCACATTTGTTACGGTCGCGTATCTTATTTTATTTAACATACAACCTGACACTGATCGGCAAATTGCGAAAACCGAATTTCGCGGGCTACCTTGAAAGATTCACCTTAAATCGTTTCTCTGAAACTTCGTCAAGCTACATCGTCTCGACGCTTTTCAGGCGGTCGCCATTGTTAATTATGGGTTTTCAGGAGTAACAGTGGTTTGGGAATAGTGTGGAGGGCTTGACCCATTAAAAAAAACACGCATACCTTATCTTCCTCCCCTCCTTCTCTATCCTCTCCATCTTTGTCACCATCGGCATCTTCCTCATCACTGGACACATTGAGTCCATTGTCAGCATCTTTGCCTTCTTCACCTTTGTCATCTCCCTCCTTGTCTGGTTCCTCTGGTATGTTTTCTTTCATGACGTCAATGTCGAAGGGATTATCTGTTTCGGTTTCGCCTTCCTGTTGGTCAATATTATTGTTTTAACGATGGTTACTCACAAAGAGGCTTACCTATGTCCCAGCGTTCTCTAGTAAGGTGAGGCGTTTAGGGGAGGGAGGGCGTCAGATCGAAACGCACCTAATCTCAAATATTCCTATCAATTATTTAATGGAAATTATTGAAATCCAACGCAAACAAGCACAAATTAACATGTTTCCACTTAACTAAACATTTGGATAAATCTCACGTGAGATATGAGGGAGCGTATAATGGTATTACGAATTCGATCGGTTATACGCTCCAAGACAGGCATCGCCGATGTTGGCGATAAGTCTGCGAGGTTAAAGTGGGACTGGGCGGGTCACATTTCCAGGAGAGGTCAGGACAGATGGGCCAAAATCGTCACACACTGGGTGCCTGAAGACGGTCGTCGTCACCGAGGCAGACCCAAGAAACGTTGGCGTGACGATTTGGACTCGTTCGTGACTGATTGGCCAGAGAAGGCACAACACCAGGAGAGCTGGAAAGAAATGGGGGAGGCCTTTGCCCAGCAGTGGGACACAATAGGCTAATTAAAAAAAAAAAAAAAAAAAAAGAGATATGAGGGCGTTAAGTGAAATCTCACGACATCTCAACCAGGTGGGATCTAAAAAACGCCATAATGGGAACATAATGGGATTATGCACGGGGATTTATAAATCGTCAGTGAACGAGTCTGAATTAATGATTTATATGGCGGGTTGATGATATTTTCTATACAAAAACTGTCCCCGCGCAATTTTATTCCTCCGATAAAGTTTTATGAACGTTATGAATCGTTTATTTTTCTCTACAAAAGTTGAGCTCAGAATATAAAATAATAGAATATAAAATCTTACATTTTCATCGCCAGGTTCTTCAGCGTCCATGTCCATATTATCAGGCAGTTCGAAATCTTCAGGCTCGGGTAGAGGTTGCTGGTTGCCATGATAAGCATCCGTCTAATAAAACAAAAAATCAACTTTAGGTCTTCAACATCTGCATAGCCTCTTCTAACTATGTCGGGGGATTCCAATCAAAGCGGATGCAGCTAAATAGCAGCATATTACATAGAGTGACTGTCAATCTGACCTCCTTGGTAAGAGTGGTTGTCAGACTTTCGGGCCACAGACTATTTGTACCGACTGCCAAAGATCATGACATTATGACAGCCGGAACCAGCGGTTTAACGTACTTTCGGGAAGCTATAATTTTTGCACGCGTCTAACTCATGGAATGTTCCAGTACCATAGAATTTGGAATATTCCTTATTCACTACTACTAATTAATAGAAGTTCTTGTTTACAAAAAATTATAGCTTCTCGAGGCGGGAAGTAAATAAATGTTGTGAGGGTCCATCTTGAGACAGTAATTAATCTTACTTCAGTGCTAAAAGGAGATGGAGCTGGACAGTCACGATCAAAAATATGTATACACTTAGCAGAACAAATTTTCTTGGAAAATAATTTCTACTTTGAGATAAGACCTATTATTTAATATGGCTTCCAAAATACTATGTTCGTAAAAACGTGAATCGTTAATCTACACAGTAGAAAAAATTACTTTTAAAAATTGCTTCTTGTGTACATATTGATGCTCGTGACTACTTCGTGTATAACTCATCTCTTCTTAAACCCCGACGCAAAAACGACGGGGTGTTATAAGTTTGACTTGTCTGTGTGTGTCTGTGGGATCGTAGCTCCCGAACGCATGTACCGATTTTTATTTTTTGTTTGAAAGGTGAATTATTATTCTTAGGAAGTTTTGTTTTCAAAAGCACTTACATGATCATCATCAACTTCAGGCTCTTCCATCTCATTGATATCTTTCTTCTGCTTCTTATCCTTGCCCTCAGCGCCATCATCAGCGCCTTGTTCCTCATCCTTATCTTTGGCAGACATTTCTTTTTCCCCAGTACTCTCACCTTTACCTTTTTCTTCTTTATCTTTCTTCTGGTTCTGTTCTTCGTCTAATTCTTCTTCGTCTTCCGAACCCCAGATTTGTTGGTCCAGTCTGTGTGAAAAATAACATTTTATAAAACACTAGTTAAACTTTTTCCTTTGAAAACTAGTCTTGATCATGAGCCGCGTATTCTCGCCCCCATATGTAAAAAAAATCTTAATTTGTGACGTCATTTTACCATGACCCACACGCTCTCCAGATCTCACCTCATTAGACTTTTCTTTTTCGCCACTGTCCTACGAGTTTTAAAATATGAAGGCAAGCTGATTACACTTCAAAGTTATAGACCCGCGCACATGTTCTGCGATAAGCGAAAGGGTTGCGAGACTTGCGAATTATTTGGTACCTCTCTGTTATTTATCAGTGTTTTTATTTGTCCTTATTATTATTAGTATCATGTTAGCATGCTCTATTGCGGATTTCAATATGAGCCTCGTTTAAACTAACATACTGTATTACTTACTTTTCTGCAGCATTGTCGATGTCTCCCATTTGCTTATCAGCATCATCATCATCGTCCTCTTGATCTGATTGTTCGCCTTCTGCAACATTATTATTATACAACACATTATTTTATTCAGAACAAGTGGCATCTGTGCTGACGAAATCATCATCTGCCCAGCCATTACCCAACAATGTTGGGGTTGGCTTCCAGTCTAACCGGATGCAGCTAAATACCAGTATTTTACATGGAGCGACTGCCTATTTGATTAGGTGGTACTGGGTTATACGATACCCGTTGGTAAGACTGATTGTCAGACTTTTGGGCCAAGGGGGAAACTCGGTAAGTGATGGGTGGTGGTTATACTAAAAAAAACATATAAATAACTCGGAGTAAAGGTAAAAAAATAGTTTGTTTACCAAATGCTATCGCGTATGTTTACCTTTTTTATCGACATCCTGCAAATGCGAGTCGAAGTCATCAGTCATGTTGACTCCCTTCTCTTCTTCCTTACAATCTCTATCTTCTTCATTCTTCTCTTCGCCCGGACGACGCGCATCGTCAAGTTGATCCTGGAGGTAAAAAACATTATTACAGGAAGTTGCACTCATAGGCTTATCTATAATCTACAGGGTTACTGGTAACTCGACTCTTGCAGGACGTCGTATTAGCGTTAAAATGCAGCCACAATCTTCCCCTGAAATTTAGTAGTTTTTGAGTTACTTAGATTTTTTTAAAAGAAATCCCAGATTAAATGTTTATCACTGTAAATCAATTTAAAAATGATTTACAGTGCGACCGTACTGAAATTTTAATTATTATCATGGTTGATGCCGTAGCAGACCTTTCCTAATAATTCAAATTTCAAAAATGTCTAAAATTTTAACAAAGATCATAAATCAAACGTTTGTTTTTTTGTAAATTTTGCCATTACTTCGTAAATAAACAATACTACGCCAGATGTACAAATTACTAGGAAAAATCCTTCTCTTATCTTATCAGCTGTCTAAAAAATTACGAAGTTTTCAAGGGTCAAAACTTTTGTATAAAAATATTCCCGATGTCCGCTCTTTATTTGATGCACTGGAAATCATCGAGTTACACTTTGTAAAGACATGGGTTCTAGTCATCGTCATAGTCTAACAGTAATGTTTAACCGTCCTTACCTGATTCTCAATCTTCTCAGACACATCTTTCTGTCCCTCGCCTTCACCAAGGCCTGTTCCTCCCGTTAACTTGCCGGGGCCTCCCTCACCTTCACCCTCTTCCATATCAAGGTCCGAGGGCTTGCAAAAGCTGCAGAGAAAAGAAACATTAAACACCTTTGTAAAGTAAGAAGTAAATATTATGTCATCATTCCAACCAGGCTATAACCACTATTTTTCGAAATTCAAGTCCTACGGGAGTTAAATGAGGGATGAAGAGGTGAAGTCACAAAGCAGTCACTAATAAGCTTAAGAGTCAGCTTCTTCTTGTTCTCGTATCGATGATATTTCATCAGCATTCAGTGGTACGACGAGGAGTGACAATTCCATTTCGTGCCACTGGTGAAACAAGTTGATGGCATGACGAGGAGGAAGGGAAATAATAAACGGTATGGGCCCAGTAGGTGGCCGTGTTTACTGCAGCGGTAGAGGCGCTATTCAGGTCGTCAAGCGTACAAGTAAAATGACACCTGGGACACTATACTAGGTGGGGCACTGTTTGATCCGGAGCACTCGGGGAAATCAACTAAAATCCATACTCAAATATAGACCAGATAGTAATACAAAATTAACTTACCCCTTCGAAGTCAAATCTGAGAAAATCTTCAGCAGGACCGACAGCATTTTGCACGAAACCCTATGCACGGACACTTGCTGCGTTATAAAGTATTGAACAAACAAGACGGTTTGCTCCAGAATTGGCACCAATCTCATCACCACACTCCTAACTTCATCTAGAACATTGCCATTCGCGATATAATCGACATAGTTGCCAAACAGTGTTTGCGTCTTATGAACCAGAGTTTCTAGTTGGAGCATTCTGGAGTCTTTGGTCAATTTTTCTTGCAAATGTTCTTTCAAATGATTGTCTTCAATTAAGTCCTTAGATTCTTCTTTATCGCTTCTTATAATTTCATCGATAGCATTTATCACTTCAGCGTTTTCTGTGGTATCGTGTGGTGAATGTTGCTTGTATACAGACTGAATTATAAGTAACATTGTAGCTATCAAATCTTCAGTTTGGCTGATAACTTCACCGCTTGTTACTCCATCCATGGAAACGTCAGTATTGTCATCTAATTTGATGAGTTCATTAACAGTTTCTTTTAAGTAAGTCGATAGGTTTACAATGCTCTTTAGTAACGGGTGGTTCGGTACAGTTTCTAAGGTAGTCAACTTCAATTTGAATTGGTAGTCATGTAGTAAACCGTCAATGTCGTTTAGCATATTGTTTAAATGAGTCCTGGACCCCTCTGCAATATCAATATGAGCTTGTGATACCACAGGAATATTACTATCGTCTTGTCCAATTTCTTTAGGCATGATATTTGACACTTTATGTATCGCATTCTTTTGTTTATTAACTTGAGTTATAAGGGCGTTTATCCTCTTATTAAGATCGCGCCATTCATCGCTGTTTTTATAACAATGTACGATTTTGGAGTCTGATAGAACATTATCGAAATCTGGTTCTGTTTCTGAGCTTAAGGCCTTTTCAGGGCAAGCTTTTAGTACTACGTTAAATTGTTCTAGAACAATGCTAGTGTTTGCGTAGCATTCTGTGAGGAGTTCGATTTTAGTTTTTAATGACGATATGTTTGTGTCTGTGTTGTCGACGTCAAGAGCGTTCATTAGGTTTGCGGTGAGAGTGCGCAGGTCGCAGAGGTAGCGAGAATATTTTGATATGGATTTCTTTTGAGTGTTTGTTATTTTCTGAAAATAAGATTTACTTGAGTTTATTTACGGTATAAACCACAAGATAAAAGTAATGAGGTGACACAGTTTATTTATTTCCTCCCACCAGACCAGACCAGTAAGGTTGATAATAAAGGGTTAAAACCAGGTAGTTAAGGTTTTCGTTATATGGCTTTATTTAGTTTCTTACCAGTAAATGCGCCGCGAAACCCTTGCATCGTTCAATGTTCTGGATACCAAGGTCCTGATGCGGTGATTGTAACGCCAAGGTTAGGATCCTATGACGTGCTATGTTCTTCTGGAAGTATTTCTCACAACCAGACCATAGCAGGGAGAGGGAGGCGTCGCACCGTCTGAAAGATATTGAAAAAATTTTATGGTCCGTTCACATTAAACCGGCTCGGAAAGGAGAGCAGATTTTTTATCACGTTTAAAATAGAGTTTTGAATCAATGTAATAAAATTGATTTTTACATGTCACTTATTTTGTTCTTGAGAGCAATTTGTTCTTTTGTTCTTGAGCGTAGTGACATGTCAACATAAATCTTATTACAATGATTCAAAACTTTGTTTTAAACGGGATAAAAATATGCTCTCCTCTCCGAGCCGGTCGGTGTGAACGGACACTTAGGGTGGGTTGCACCATATTACTATAACGATAACCAAACCGTAACAAGCCATCAAATTTATACTTTTTTAATGCTTTTATGGCTTGTTACGGTTTGGTTATCGTTATAGTAATATGGTGCAACCCACCCTTAATATTACGCCAGATTCTAAAGTAGAATCGTTTTGAGCTGGTAAAACAATTGAGTGTGAACTTGTACCAAAAACTCGCAATTGTAAACGATATATATTGCTACCCGTATTGACTGTCGATAAATATAAACTCTCACGCGTATCATAATACAGGACCTGTGTATTATGATACGTGCACTTTTAACGATACAAAATTCAGCAGTTTACGCGGGTAACACAGTTTGTAAATAAATATAAGTGGTAGTACTTATGAAAAATATCGCGAGGAAACCTGGGTGTCCTAAAACCAAGAATTCGAAGACATGTGACATTTATAGCCCATCCCTCGCCTAGAGAGGAGGTCTGAGTCCCTGCAGTGGGAACATTATAGGCTGAAGATGATGATGATGACTTATATTTATTAATAAACTGTGCTTCTGGTCCGTAGACCTGGCAGCTGGAAAATAATAATAAATAAGTACAAACCTGCTCTTCAAATAACTGACAGCAGCTTCTAAATCGACAGGCGGTATAGTGAAGTCATACAACTCCTTGTCAGATGCAGCCAGTATAACCAAACCGGTTCGGTAGTTCAGACCTAGCTTAGTCAAGTACTTGAACAGATCGGCTAAGGATTTACGCTTTAGTTGCACGTGGTTCTTCGCTTGAGATGTCTGTTTCTCTTTTGGAAGGGAGCTGTCGATCTGTTAAAGTTAACCATTGATTTCAATTAGACCATTCAAAGGCACTTGTGAACGACTAACTGGACAACAAAAAGGAAATAATTGACCATTTGTCAATCGCTATAAAAATTATTAAAAAATATTTTAAGTGTTTTTGGTAAATATTCACAAAATCAAAAACAACCCGCGCCCGCGTCTGTGTGATATGACCCGTGGTGCCCATCAGGTGAAGCACGGGTCCGCACCCGAATAAAGCGATATTCTGACCGGTTTGAGAACAAACACAAGTTTCTCGGCTATTTCAAATTATTTGCCTGTTTTTAAATATATTCCTGCCTTTAATTGTGAACTTATGAAAGCAGGCATCTAAAAAAAAACATTGGTTTTACCTCCAAGGATCCCAAATGCGTGCTAGTTTCAATGACCGCTGTCACGAAATCATCCAGTCCTTGCACGAGTGACGGGTACGCAGTATTTGTAATAGTATCCTTACATAAAGTCTTAGCCTTGTTCAGTAAACTGGATACTTTAGACAGAAGACTGCCGGGTGCTATCATCTCGCAAGGCTGTTCTAACTCATCTAGATATTTCTAGAAAGAAAGAATATCGGGGATTAATACTCATTTGAAGATGAATGTTGAATGGTAGTGTTAGCAATGTGAAAACAAACAACTCTATGGTTATGTATAAAAAGAAACTACCCCGCAACCGCTACGATTTACAAACACCATTGATCTTAATACTTCTGTACACAATAATTTATAACACAAATGATTTTAATACCGTAAGTAGGTTGACATTCGTCAAGAAAAAATACCTCAAGCCTTTTATCCGAAATATCCTTTATTGTTTTATTTATTTACTTTGTAATGAGAAGTCTTTCGGATATGATAATTTCATCAAAATAGACGAAGAAGAAAAATACGTTTTGTAGAAGATAACTCGTAAACTAGATTGGTAAAAGAGTTCTTTTGAAAATATTTAGGACATAATTATTTAAAAAAAAATATATTTTGGTTAAACTAAATTCACAGTCATTGGCCGATAAAACACAAGTTTTTTTTAAATTCCCATGTCTGGCTGCCTGTACGAGTAAGTTGATCAAAATATATATGGCGACCGATTAGCAGAATTACAAGGCTAGTAGCTGGGCATTCCTTATTCGTTCTGGCATTCAATCATGCAAGCTAACGCGAAAATGAAGCACGAACGACATACATGGAGTGTTTATTGTGTACAGAAGCCTCAAGTTTGAAAACAATAAAAAAAAACGTGATCAATCCGTACTACCTGTATCGGCTGAGAATTAAAAAGAAAAAAGGAAAATTAGTATGTGTATAATGTAATTCTGCAACAGCAAAAAAAAGGTGCGAATCTATGAGAATAGGTGTCTTAAATTGCCGATTTAGCGGAATCATAAGATGTGAGAAATGGTAAAACAAAAGATGTGAGAAAATGGTGACACAGTCTGGAATCTGGATTGTCAGATTGTGCCCATTTCACGATAAATTTTTAGGATTTTAACGTAATTCGTTTTTTTTATCCTATCACGATTCTGCTAAAGTGACCATTTTAGACCTCCTGTAGGTTAGGGGTAGATTGCATAATTGTTTCATTGAAGTTGTAGTAGGTGGTGTGTGACAGTAACTGTAGTGTCCGACTGAAGCTTTGGCTTAGGCCAATATTGCCCGATATTTTTTGCATAGGCCAATATTGCCCGAAGTTTTGGCTTAGGCCAATATTGCCCAAACTTGTAGTCGAAGCCGAAGGATCCTAGCAAACGCCTAAATTGAACGAACTGTTCGAAATGCGCGAGATTCCGGTGAAGAGGCCACACACGCGGCGTCACATTTTGAGGTGTTACTATTTTTGTCAAGTTGCAAGTTGTATTTATCTGAATTTCTTAGGGTTACTATTATACCTTAGGCTTTGCCAGAAGTCGACCTTCACACTTACGCTAAGATACTCGAGTAATAAAATGAGAATGAGTGGCTTATACAGGGTGGTGCCGACGATACGACAGTAACCTACCTAAATGTATTTCCCGAAGTCGTTCGTTACATTTTATTTCCACACGTTAATCGCAAATTATTCCTAGGGATAGTAAACCAATATTTGTTTGAAAATTGTATTGTATTTCGTTTACAGTTTTACGCTACTTAGCTTTTTTTGTTTTAATTTTTTTATTTCAGTGTTAGGGTTAATTTGATATGTAGTTTAAAAATGTTCCTATGAACTAGAATTACCAGTGGTTTCATTTATTGTCGTATTGTCGGCAACATCCTGTAGATAATCAAGAGAAAAAAGGGGTACTACACATTTTATCTAGTTGATCGGAAATCTGATCAGGCACACACAGGACGGCAAATCTATTTCTATTTTGCCGACCGGCTGTGCCGAAACCATCTACGTACTAAATATAGCTAAGCTTAAAAATCTCTTAGTTTGAAAATAAGGTCAAGTTCAAAAAAGTCTACAATAAAATATGGTTAAGGGTGGACGCACATCTGACAGAAGATACGTGGATATCTTCGGTTCTGTCGGTTCTGGCCATTGAATGGCCACATACCTATGTTGAGGAGGTGCACCTGATGTGTTTTTATTTCTGAATACCAAATAAACACAATTTTCTTTCTGTCTAAATTATAAGACGATCCGTCTAGTGGAGTCCGTCCGCCAGATATAAGTCCACCCAAAAACATCAGAGGATGAAAGAAATCCACTACGTCTATGTACACACGGTGGCACATCAAACTATACATTTCCAGTATAACATGGCCTCGTTTTGTATAGATTTTCCGTACAATGAGAAATCCGCATAAACTAGTTATGTATAGTATGATTGGTAGCCGTGCGTCCACTCGCGGAACGTAAAAGTAAAACAGCTTTAGATCTCTTGCAACGTGCACCCCTTATTTGGGAGCTTTCAAGTATTACGTAACGAATTTGGGAGGCGGGGAGGGGGGTCTTGTGAAACGTTACGATGCGTTACAGGGAGGGGGGGGGGGGTTTAACTACGCGTTACTTAACATGGTTTTTTAACCCTTCAGAACGGTCGCGTAGAGATAGTCTATGGTAGAGATTCTCCCACGCATTTTTAAAACGTTTATTTTCTCAAAATTACAAATTTTAGGTAAAAATGGTCACTTGGTGGTTGAGTATCGTTTTACCAGGGGTACATAAAAACGTTACGGAGCGTTACATGGGAGGGTCAAAAATCTCCAAAAACTGCATTACGTAATACTTGAACGATCCCTTTGTTTACACTCAATGAAAATAATATAACAGACAAACTGTTTAGCTCCGCGAGTGTACACCGATACAAAATCAAAATAAAATATGGCACACCTTAATATTTCTCGCGAGAACGATATGGTTCTGCACATCGATCATATAGGCACCACCTGTAGGGGCATTAGCAGTGGTGGCGCGTTTAGGCCGATCCCAAATGCCAACATGGTCCCCAATGGCATCGGTTGACTTGTCCACTAGGCAGCTTGTCACGCTCTCTTTTAGAACGTTCTGGAAGTTAAACATAAAACAAAATGAATAATAAGACATGTTAAATAGGGATGTTTACTGACTAAAAAAATATGATTCTAATTAGTCCGTCTGTTAGATTATTGAAAAATATTGGATACGTATTTTTTGTTTTATCAAGTTAACAAAAATTGACGAAGATAAAACGCGTTTTGACGCGTTTTACCTTCCTCAATTATACCTATTATACGTTCGATTTGAGTGGGGGTCGTGACGTCACTCACCGGTAAAAAATGTGATACTAAGGTCTTAGAATATGACGTCACATGAGTTGTCAAAGCACTGTATTGTCTTCATTGTTTGTTTACGTAAAAAAAGAAAAATACGTGTCCAATATTTTTTGGAAATCTATCTAACGGACTAATTAGATTTTTTTAGTTAACTACCCTATTCATTTTTTACTTTATAAAACTTAAAAATTATAAGTAGTAACAATTTTTGTATGTCCTGTAAAATATCGACTATAAGTGGCCATCTCCACGAGCGAGAGAACCACGGCTTTTTTTTCGTCGTGCTCGCCGCGGTTCTCTCGCTCGTAGAGACGGCCTCTAAGGCTGAATTTCCGACGATAAATCAAAAATCTCCTCTGCGTATCTCTTTGCGGTAACATTTAGTCGCGGCACACTGTTACGAGTACGACTGCACAAGATGCAAGCGACTAAGAGAAATGCCTGGAACTATTTTAAATTAGCGTTTTAAAAATCAGTTAGGTCGTGGTTTTGTACCTCAATCTCCAGAGTTTGCTTAGGCAGCTCCTTTTCGACAGAATCGTTAACACTCCAGTAACTAAGGTACCAAGCCCACGTTTAGATCTTAATGAAATTGCGTATGAATATGGAACTTATTATCCTTTGAGCGATTCGGAATAAAAGTTACATGCCAATACGAACCTTATTTTGTTGTCTCTAACTAGTTTTTGCCCGAGGTTTCGCTATAAAAAATACGATTTTCCATACAATCTTTCAACCCCTATTTATCTCCCTTTGGGGTTGAATTTCGAACAATCCTTTCTTATTCCTACTTTATAAAGGGAGCCTCCTCTATGCAAAATTTCAACTTTCTAAGTCCAATGGTTTGGACTGGGCGTTGATCAGTCCGTCAGTCAGGACTTTTCTCTTTATTTATACAGATGTTGAGATTAGTATGAAATGCTTTCTTTACTTGGGCAAAGTTCAGTGTAAATGTTGCCTAATACACAGCAGCATAAAAGCGATTTTGCTACAAACCTCAAACTCCTTAGTATGCTTATGCAACGCCTTATGCGCCTTTTCGACAGTGTCCTTAACGCTCCAGTAGCTGAGGTCTCTATCCCACGTGCAAATCTTTACGAAGTCGCGCAATTTCTTTTCAATGGGCGCGCGTTTCTCTTTGATGTGTGCGGCTACCTGTGCGCTGAACTGCGCGTAGTAGTTGTATGTGTTCCAGAGAATTGAGAGGAGTTCGTCTGAAATATACAATTATACAAGATAATTTTATATAAATCCAAATCTTTTATCTATTTACAAAATTCTCGTGCCACAGTGTCAGTTGCCATACTCCTCGGAAACGGCTTGACCGATTATTTTCAGTTTTATGAAACGCAACGCAAATGCATATAATCCGATATAGATAAATCTGACACTTTCGCTCCGCCCAGAGCGGGAGGAGTCATTTGATGATTTCCCAGACTCCAAAAAGAAAAAAACAGGAGCCTTACCTCGCTTCTCAGAAGGCTCCAAATGCACCAAGTGACAGTGGTACACGAATACGATATCCAATCTTATTTCAAACTCGGCTAAGTTCGACTTTTCCATGAAGTCTTTCAGTACAGCTATGACCCTGTCTGCTTGAACATTGTCCGAAGTCGGGTCCAAATATGAATTGACGACGTTGTATAAGTAGAACCAGTACTTGTGGGCTTCTGATTGTTTTCTGTAAATGTTGGTAAGGGTCGCATTATAGAACTGCACATAATTGGATACAACTAAAAACGGAAACATGAAAAACTTTATGCCAAAAAACGACTACCAAAAAAACTGTTTACAGTAAAAAAACACTAACGGTAGCAAAAAACGTCAATGAAACAAACAAAGAACAGACTTCCGAAAGTAAAATTATTTTAGACTTCATTACTGTTTGTTTGTCGGTTTATTTTTGCAAACAGTTTTTTACATACACATATTTTATGACTCACACCTTTTTCCCATGGGAATAGGCAGAAACCACAGAACACCACTTGCTACGATCCTTACATACTCCTTTTGCCTCGTCCACATTCATACATCTGGTCATACACGCCCGCGGGTTGTGAGTTGCGGTTGCCGGTTTAATGGCGTATAATATTGGTCGAAACAACATTTCAGCACGTACCTATGATACAAATTATTAAGACACTCCTTCCAGTGCGCCATTTCCAGCTTCCTCCAGTTAATAATCTGTTGTCCTACGGCTAAGGACACGTCGATCATATTGTTGCCTTTGTGCGCGTTCTTATTCCATTCCTCGATCTTATCCCGCAGTAGCTCTAGACCCGTGAGGAAACGACTCACGGGGCTTGTGACTGGGAAGCTGAGGATTCTATTTACTATTACTATTATCTGAAAAGAGAAGAGACAACGTGAGTAAATAGGGATGTTAGTTAGTCAGTTACATTATCGATAAAGCGTCAAAGATGATGAGTGGGGGCCGTGAAAAAAGAAAAAATGTGTCCGATATGATGTTTTGGACGGACTAATTAGATTTTTTTTCATTTACCCTATTGTCTCTAGGGAAGTGCCCTAACAATGATGCACAGATGGAGTACCGGACAGGTATTTTAAGAGGAAACGGTGCGTCATTCCATGTGCGGATTGTGGGTCATGGCCACGTGGTCCGACCGCATAGTCCGACCAATCGGACAACGTAAACTTTTTTCCAGTTGGTTCGATTAATCGAACCACGAGTTTTTGAGATTCCTGATAGTCCGATCAATCGGACGTCAACTTTTTTCCAGTTGGTTCGATTAATCGCACATGCAGCGTGGAATGAAGATACTTCTACTTCACGATTCTGGCCGAAAATATCACGATAACTTTCAAGTTCACGTTTTTTTCCCTATTGAGTAACACTGTACCCTAAGTATACATGACAGACTTACTTATCGGGACTAAAGGGGCCAAAGAGTTACAGAACCTTATTTTTCAATTAAAGTTCTTCGTTAGGTATGTAACTTCTATATCAGTGGTCTTACAAAGTACCAGGAGTTTCACATTTATTCAAGAATATATTCAGCAACACCTGTTTTCGTTTCCGATTCAAACTTTAAACTCAGTTCGTTACAGTAAGGGTCAAGTAATGAATAAAAAACCTCCACTGATTTTCTTACCTCTTTCAGAGTAGGGAAATCTGGCCATTGATCAAGTAATTCATTTGTGTTTTGCTTCACTCGATGAAGTAAGGGCACGCACTGTTTGGTTTCTGACACCCAAGCCGATCTGTAGAAGTCCACTTTGCTCGAAGACTCTATTTTGAAAACAAAATGAAGACCATTAGTCACATAGTTGTTGGAGTAAACTTGCCATAACTTAGGGCCAACATCGAGAACCGTACTTTCACTCGGTACACCTCTAGAAAATATGAATTACCTTGTCCATCGACTTTAGCCTTTATTTGTGATATAAGAACCATCAAACTCGGAGATATCATCCCTTCAAACTCGGCGTCCAAAGCCTCCCAAGCACAGTTTATAACACGACTAAATGTTGGGTACCTCTCCAAGAACGCACTTGTCACATCATTACCGACCAACTTCTTTCGGGCGGGTAACCATTCCGCTGACGTCATATTTCGAACCATGTTTGAATGCCATTTGTATACCAAAGAAACATCTTCGAGAGATATTAGGAATTTTTGATTAGATTTTTCAGATGTATTCTGTGTTTTAACTGGGATTTGTTCTAGAGTTGGTGGTTTGAACTCGGCGAAGTCTTGGTCGGAGTAGGAAGGGAACATTTCTAGCATTTCTTCGAGGGCTATTGCGTCTTCGTCTTCATCCTCGCATTTTGATCTGGAAGAAAATCGACCGTTAATTGCAAGGTTTCATTTAGTAGCCCGCGAACTGGTTTTAAACGACTATTCAATTAAATCATTTATTTATTTATTTATTTATTAAGGACATAAAACAGTTACATGCTATAGAAAATACAAAAATCCTTAAAACTAAAGCTCACAAACATGTAACCCACACCAATATCCACGTCTTAACAAAAGAATAACAGACTGTGGTAATTTTTTACAGAATACAGAGCCTTCTGTGACAGCCGCATTAGATATTGTATTTAAAAAAAAAAAAAAAAAAAAAAAAATTCAATTCAGTTCAATATAATTCAATTCAGTTCAATATAATTCAATTCAGTTCAATATAATTCAATTCAGTTCAATATAATTCAATTCAGTTCAATATAATTCAATTTAGTTCAGTTCAAATTAATTCAAAACAAAATACAAAATAATTCAAATAAATTAAATTATTTATCACCTTCTTTACTGCTTTTTGACAAAATATCTATGGCTTTTTTTTTAAACATTTGGTTGGATAAGGTAAATATGTCAACCTCCATGAAGTGTGTGTTGTATGTCTCAACAAGGCGACTAATTAACTAATTTAAAGATTTATAATAGGAAATGCAAGTTTTTATGAACCAAAAACCTTTATCATACCCATAGTATAAAAAAGAAAGGCACCTAGAATTAACATTAACAACCTTCTGCAATACAAAATAAAGTCCACACTTACTTCGTAACATACAACGCCTCATCGTCCTGCTTTTTCTTCTCGATATCTATCTGCTGTTGCTCCCACGCCTTCACGAGTGAGTTCAACGTAGTCAGTACGGAGGTCATCGTACTTTTGTCCAGTTTATCTAACGCCGTGCTATACATACGCAGCTCTGATAGATTCATTTTTAGAACTCTGCAAAGATAAAGCATACATTAAAATTACCTGACCTTTTTTTTGTAGTTTGGGAAATCATCAAATGACTCCTCTCGCTCTAGGCGCAGCGGAAGGGAGTGTCCGACTTGGACTGACTGCAAATCACCCATGTTCCTTCTTAGCCCTTTGTGTTCGGGGTCGCGATATTTATTTCGAACAACTCAGGCTTCGATTTGATTTCGAATCGACAAGTCGTATGTCTATCTCTTTTTGGCATAACGAAAGCGAACAAGATAGACATGAGACTTTCTAAATCGAATCAAAGCATTTGTGCAAGTAGCGCTGTCATTACTAAAATATCTAGAATTTAGGTGATGTTGTGGCACTCTAGCACAAGACAATTTAAAATAAGTTATACGTAATACAGACACGGGTTTTTTCAGTATACGGCTGGGATTACAAGGTTTCGATGGGAAGTTTTCTAGGATTCGTAATCTTGTTGATTGATGATAATAAATCCAGTTATATGATGAATATATATATTCATCATATAACTGGATTTGTCATATATCCATGAAGTTATCATAATTTTTTTATACATTCCAACGACCATCGCCAATCAACCCAATTTTTTTTTTAATGTATTTTACCACGGCATGAGCGATTTACCACTACCACAATAGTGTCTACCAATAGGTAGCCTTACTAAAACAGCAATCTACAAACTAAAATAATTAAAAATAATACTTACTGAATACGCTCTAAGTCAGCAGCAAACGTCTCACCATTCCCAGCCACAATATTTCTATTCAACAGGTTCATAAACTTCGTCGACACAAACCTATTCAAATACTCCACTTTGCTCTTCCTATTCGGTATACCATTAGGGAACACCATCAAGTCGGTTACAACCTCTTTTAAAAGCGGACCTTGTTCTATCTTGACTATGATCTCTTTGGTCAAATCGTTCAAAGAGGTTACACTATAAACGAGTTGGGAAATGGAACTCTGTAGAGGTTTTGCTAAGTCGGGCAAAGCCTCGGAATATGCCTCAAGTTTCTTGTAAAAGGCGTTGATAGAAAACAGCCAGGTAGATGTTTCTTTGACGACAGTATGTCCATTAAGTAAGGCTGGTTTTACCACAGTGTTGCTTAGTAGGTTTTTGTGTAAAACCTTGCAAGCTCCTATTAGTTTGGTACATATGCCATGGGTTATTTTCGCTGACAGTACGGATTTTGTGAAGTGTTTGCATTCCTGAAAAAGCAGAAAAGTTATCCTTTTTATCATGAATTAGAAAAGATCAGCAGAAATCTGATGCTTTAACGTATTGTCTTACTTTCTTCGCAATTACAGGTCAGTGTTAGCTTTGATGATTTAAATTCTGTTTAATTATTATAATTCTGTAAATACATGCGCATTACTGCCGCAAGTGATATTATGCTCAACATACAGCCAAATGATGCTGACCGGCAAATTGTAAAAAAGAAAAAGTAGGAATAATTGAGTTTCGCGGGCTACCACTGTAACACAGACATAATCAATGAGTTCAGAAGACACTAAAGCCCACGAACTGAGCTCGTGGCTTAAATACTGGTATTCAGCTGCATCCGGTTAGACTGGAAGTCGACCCCAACATAGTTGGGGAAAGACTAGGCAGATGATGATGATTTCAGAAGGTACTAAAAAACTCGATGCCAAATACTTACATTAGCAAAACTGTTATAGGTCGGCTCTGCTGGTCTAAAAGTATTTCCAAGCTTATACTTGCTGACTTTTTCAACAGTACTTTTTCTCAGCTCCAAAATCACACTACAATGAGGGTGTACTTTCAGCAGCCCACTCTCTTTGTCCAACTTACTGAAGACTGCGTCTGAAGGCTTGTTAATACTACCATAATGTGGAATATTCCCAGACACAAGGCCATGGAAGTAGTAAGTGCCGAGTAAAGCATCGAACATTTTCACATCTTCTTCGATATATTGGACTTTAAGACGATACTTCGCGACGTGGTCCATAGGATTTATCTCAGATAATATTTTGGTTAACAAAATACTTGTTTGTAAAGATAGTAGTGCGGTGTAAATCTTTGTTCTCATATCATCATCGTTAAGCAATATAGCGTTACTGAGTATGTAGTAAGCGCTGTTCGCATCAACTAGAATATCGCCGAAGGAGGTGCCCTTGTAACGCGTGCGGAACATCGTGATGACATGCGTGCATATGGCGTTGAATGTTTTGTCGGGTTTGGCTTCGAGAGCAGAGTGTAAATAGTGTACTAGTTGCTCATACTTCTTCATTTCGAATTTGGCGTCTGATATTCTGAAATGTAAAAAGACAGGGTGTAAGGGTCCGTTAATATAGACCGGCTCGGAGAGGAGAGCAGATTTTGGGTCTAGAATTGTAGGCGCCGATGTCCCTTTAAGGCTTTCGCAGTGTATTATATGAGCAGCCACAAAGTGCGTAACCGATAGGGAACAGTAGTTGAGCCTGAGGTTCTATTTCCTTAGAAAATCGAACCCAAGGAAGCCACGAAGTATAAGTATAAATGTGACGCCTTTAAATTTTATTTATTTAATAGCATTCAGATCGTGTCGTCCCACTTAAGGGCATAGGCCTCTTTTTATCCTAATTTCCTGTAAGAAATACATAGTAAAATCCGGAAGACGTTGCGTTGGAAGGCCTCCTACTAGGTGGACCGATGACCTGGTGCAGGTTGCGGGGTCCTGCTGGATTGCTCACATGCGACACCTGGGGGAGGCCTATGTCCAGCAGTGGGCGTCTTTTTGCCGAAATGCTGATGGTGACGATGAATAGTAAAATAAAACTTACGTTTTCAATGAAACTGCTGCATCCAATGTGGCGATATTCTTCCACAAAATATTCAAGATTGTTCCAAGCTGCACTGAATAGTCGGTCCTCTCTTCCATCGACACTGTTTCATACGCCAGTAAATGACTGGACGCTGGAATATTAATTTGTTATCAAAATCTCCATCCATAATTCTTTACTAATATTATAAATGTGCAAGTAATTTGGTAGTTTCCTGACTAAACAAATATGATTATGTTTAGTCCGTCAGTTAGATTATCGAAAAATATTGGATACGTGTTTTTTGTTTTATCAAATTAATAAAAATCAACGAAGATAAAACGCGTCAAAGATCATGAGTCACTTTCCGGTAAAAAATTTACTGAAATGTGACGTCACCGACCCTAAAAAGGCAGTAAGGTGACGGTCAAGACTGGAGGATTCACCTTCACGAGGTTGTCACTGTTTTTAGCAACAAACTGACCAGGCGAATGAACCCCTGTCTACTTTTTAATGGCACCTCACAGGTCAACCAACGAGGCCGGCTTCTGATTAACCGGACTAAATTCCCTCCGTCTCTTACCCTCCTACCTTTATACGTCACCATTCACTTCTACCTGATGAGGAAGTCCACATCCCGACTTCCTCATCACTCACACGAAAACTCCGTTTTCAACCTCCACTCCTAACCACGCCCCTAAGTAACTGAGTGGTTATGAAGTCGACCGTCCTACATATAGCCGAGGACCAGTAGGAGTAACCAGTAACTTGCGGAAGGTTCTGCGCAGTTGAGGGCCGAACGGCGCTGGTGGAAATATGCCCGTGACGGCGTCTTTGGGCTGAATTTCAAGCAAAACGGAGGCCCTTTCCATTAACCTGGGGAAGGGGCCATAGCGCCCCGTTGGAGAGCCATGGCGAGGAGGGTGAGGTCCGCAAAGGTCGTCGTCGGATGTAGGGTTAATCAGTTCGTACGGGAAGAGCCTTTCGGCCTTCAACGCCAACCCATTCAAGCACCACAGTAATCAAATCTGCTAACCTTTTGTAAACAGAAAATACTAAAACGCAACTTACTTGGACTATCAATAGACACGGTGAAGTTCTGCAGATAATAAGGCAGTAGGGGAACATTCTTGGACAATCTCTTGCTGTTGATCGGTATCTCTTCGACTCTATCTTCCGAGTCCTCGCCATTGTATGGGTTCAAAAACGGTGAAGCATAGAAGGCTGGTGAATATACCACTGCTTTGTAAAATTCATCCCAGAATTTGACAGGTAGAGACGATATTCTGAAAACAATATGTTGCTTTTTTATTTTCCACATGTGTGAGATACAGGTTTAAAACAATAAGAAAATCTTGAACAAAAGAAGTAACTCATGGAAGAATTTCATTACTTTACGTAAATATTACAAATCTTACCTTTCACTAATAATGCCCAGGCTGCTTTGCAGTTTGAGCATTACTTCTAAAAGATTAAGAAAAGCTGGTGGGAACCCTTTGGTCACCTTGCCCAAGTGTACCAAACTGGTCAACACTTCTGAAGATTCAAGCCTGACGAATATTTCGTCTTCGTTCTTTGCTAATTGATTTACTACGTCCAAAAAATCTCTCTGCAGGATTGTCAATATTCTCTGTACTACGTATGAGATAATTGGAAGAAGTTTCATTTCGGATCTTGGTTTCTCAACGACTTGGCTGTCAACAAACTTGCTGATATTCTTTTGTACCTGTTCCAAAGTATCGTTATTTGGTACATCCAATGCTAAATGCAGGTCAGACACAGCGTAATTGTCCACAGCAAGTCGGTCGAGTTGCTTTGAAATAGGCTGACTCAGATCCAAAGTCAGATTGTTGTAAACTTGAAACTTCGCGCTACATTTATCGTATTCTTTTTGGTCGACTAATAACTTCGGTTGGCCATACAACTTGCGGATCTTCTTGCTCAGTTTAGTAACTGTTGAGTTGTCGTTCTCAGCTGGCATCACTATATTTTCTGTGGCTGCATTGAAGTCGTTTATAATAGCGTCGCTTTCGCTCGTAATTCTCATGATTGGTATCATCAAATGTTTCTGTAACCATTTACTGTGGGTGTATAGAAGAGGAACGATGTCTTCTCTTAAAATCCTACGCCTGCTGGCTTCGTTAGCAACAAATATTGGTTCATTTGTCAGCTTCACAAATCGGTCACGCCAGCTCAAAAGTATGAACAAATTGCAAGCTGTTCTATTATCCAAAGAGTTTTCAGATAGATGAATACTCCTATCAATGAATTCTTCAATAACGTCCAGGTATCTCTTAGAATGTTTCAGTATCGGAAATTCACCAAAATCATCTGTCAATTTGCCCGTCAGGACTGCATCTGAATAATTCGCTACTGTAAAACTTTGTGTTTCAGGAGTGAGTTTAGTCATTTTCATTAGGTTATTGAACATTAGGAGTCCATCCCTGTTACCAATACGTACGTGCCTTTCGTCTAATTTGTATTGTTCAGGATAGTACTTTTTATGTGTTTCACCGGCGTGATGTTTGAAGGTTTCATAAGCAGTATCATTGAGAATGTCTGCGTACTGTACGTCGGCAGCGTGGCATTGTTTCCTCATAATGTCATGAATAATAGAATAAACAGTCGTCAATAATCCTAGATGAGTTCTCTGGTAAACGGTGAACAAACTAAAGATGACGTGTAGGTACGATTCTATGGTGCCGTCTTTTGTTTCTTGTACGGCTATGTACGCCAGTTGTTTGGCGATTTCCATGGTGGAATTGGAGCACAAGCCTTTTACTGTGAGCGTGTGATTGGTTGCGGGAAGAGGGTCCTTTTCGTCTACTCCCTCTCCTTCTATTAGGTCTTCGAGGGCTTTTAACATCGTGTTTTTCATTTCGGCAAGTGAGGAGGTAACACTTGAGGCAAAATCAGCGCCGCACCTTGGTTTTATGTAGACGTCAGAAAAACTGCTGACGAAAGCTGTAGTGGTAGAAATACCGCGGAGTAACTGTTGCCAGGTCAAGTGTGCCGCTTGTAGTAAATGGGAAATCGTCGGACGATCGAGTCCTGAAAAGGGAACAATATTTTAGGCGAACATTATAATTAATGGGAACATTTGTTTCCCACCTATTTTCGTATAAAAATAAAGTTTTTTTTTAAATTTTTCGTGTGAGTAAATACGTACCTTCAATATGAGACTGCATCAATTCATGACATTTGATACACAAGTCATGGTATTTGGTGGGCAGGCCACAGGACGATAAAAGAGCTGTCAAATCGAACAAGTTCTCAGTTTCGGATACGTACGATACATTCTGCCAATCATCTGGTCTTAGCAAAGATATCTCTACTCCTCTATTTCTCATAGCTCTCGAAATCTCACCATACTTCGGATCCATAGTGAAAAATACTCTAAAATTCGGATGGGGTGTTATTTCACTAATGTCCCCCCTTTCGGGAATGCTTAACACGCCGTTTGGTTCCAACAAACCATTTAGTCTGTCAAGTACGGCTGCAGAAGTGAGGTTGACATTGTCCAAGAGTAACCAAGAGCCTTCGATCATCGTTTTCACAAGTAAAGAGTCCACGAACTCGAACTTGCCTCCTGCGTTGACAGAAGTCATTTGAGACACCTTGTACTGCAACTTGCTCAAGAGCTTTACAAACTCTTCTATTTTTGCCAAGATATCTGGTTGAAACCCGTTATTAGCCATCAACTTTTCGCAGTGAGTCATAAGGAACTGAATTTTTTGTCTGAACTTATCTATGTTGTCGTCTGACATGTCAGTGCTTGAAGCTTTCTGCAGAGATTTGTACTCATACAGCTCGCTTAATAACAAGTTAGTCTTCCATTCATGGGGCTCTGTGACAAACCACTTGTACCTTATAGTTTGTATTGTTAAAGTTTCGATTTTATCATATAAGCTCTCAAGATTTCTGTTTAAATCGACTTGTTCGAAACCGCCTAGTAAATCGGAGACGTCCATTGCTGACGTCACAGGTATGACCTGCAGTTCGTTGCCAATCAAGTCAGCAAGTACTTGTACTACACTACTCTTACCAGTAGCTGAAGAACCAACAAGTATCGTCAACCAATTCATCTTGATACTTTGAGCCACTGCTTTCAAAGTCGGCAGTTGATTCCTGAGCACGCGCAAATTTGTTTCAGCAGCTCTTCGATTTTTGAATTCTTTATTCTCGTTTCGGTCTAGTTGAACGTCGCCTATTATAATATGTGAATGCGTCATATGGAATTGAGGGCTACTATCACTCCTTGGATAGTCAGGAAGGAATATTTTATCATATGCTTCGATCATTTTCCGCTTATCTTCTTCGGTCCTCATGCGGTTCACGTAGAGCATATCAACGTATTTTCCTGGATTTACTAGAATATTTTCATTCTGGTCTTGAATGATAGCCTCGCACCATCTCTGTATGTCTCTTAGGTTCATTTCCCACGGGGAGCCTTTGTGGCCCCACGATTGTATCTCTGTTATTTCATGGGCTACTTTACAGTTAAATTCGACGATCTTGTGTAGAACGTCTTGCGGTACGCTTTCGTATTGCGCCTCCACAATGTATTTCAAGTCGTCTTTAGTCAGTGTGTCGATGTAAACTTGAGTAAATCTGTTTAGGAATGAAATTGGCAGACCTCTCCGGGCACCACCTTGTTTTAAGGGATTCTGGCAAGCAAACAGTCTAGTCTGCTCCTTAACCTTAAAACTTCTACCTAGTTCAGGAATAAATACTTCTCCTCTATGATCCAAACATGCGTTAAGACCTTCTAGAACCGGCTGAGGTGCCAAGTTCAGCTCGTCTAATAGAATCCAGTCGCCATTTTGGAGAGCGCTCAAGAACGCGCCTTCCTTGAATCTGAAAGATCCGTCTTCAGTTGGTAAGTCGGTTCCGAATAAGTCTGTTATATCCTGTGAAAATAAAATCTAATTAGAAATCAATAAACAAAACAAGTATACATTACAGCTGAGGGTAACTGTGGAAAAGGGAGTGGAAGGTATTTGCATAGCAGTGCGACATTAAACAATTACTTACTGTTTGGTCGCTCAAGTTGATGCGAACAACTTTGTGATGGGATGATTTAGCGAGTGCAGTTACTAAGCTCGTCTTTCCGACTCCAGGATTTCCCTCTAGAAGGATTGCTTTGTTTAGCTGTAAACCACGCAAAAGCCTCAACGTATTAGCACCAGTTGTTGGAGCTGTAAATGTGAACTGGTCTTCTACTTGCAGTTCCATGGGCTTCGTTTTTTCTCCCACTTCAATATAAAAAGGTTTTATTCCAAACTTCTCCGACCCACTTTCGGCCACGAATCGAGTCTTTTTATCACTCAACATTTCTTGTAAACTCTCCACATATTCGCTGCCAATTGATTTTATCTGATTCAATAAGAAGTTAATTGCATTTTTTCGTAGCAATACTAAAGTTTCAGTGTCGATGTGGCCCGTTAGTGCTGTACCGAAGCAATCTAGGAATGTCATACAAGCACCGTGTACATATGCTTCAGGGGTATCTAAAAGACCTTTTGCAACTGTGATATTTATGAAGTGTACCCACGAGAGTAAATCACGAATACTGAATGGGAATTTGTTCGTCACTTCGGAATTTTTAAGCCAATCAGTGAAGTTTAGGACGCAGTTTCCGATACCGGAACTCCCGTCCTCTTGGTTGCCTAGAGATACTCCTTTGTTGACGCTTTTCTCGAGAACTTTCAACAGGTCTTGTCTAGAACTGACACTGTCGCACCATATTTCTGTGAATCTATTACGTAAAGCAGGCGAAAGCTCTTTCTTTCCGAAATCTCCACCAGGGTTCATGGTTCCGATGAACTTGAACTTTTCATTTGCTGTGATGATAACTACGTCAGAATTATCATCAGTTCCACTTTCGGCTAACACCAACTGTCTTTCAGGTTCGAGTAAGGAGTTCAATCTCTCCAACACACTGTCATCTGCCAAAGATATTTCATCAGCTAAGAACATGTTTCCTGTCTGCATAGCCTTTATTAGTGGTCCATCGACCCATTCAAAGAGACGGCCATCATTTTTGTACTGCCGCACCGGGCGAAGACCTCCTATAAAATCTGAACTCTCTGTGTGCATATGACAGTTGACTGACAGAAGCTGACGTTTCTCCAAAGCTGCCAGTACTTGACAAATGGTTGTTTTACCGCAACCAGTTTCTCCAACCAGTAAGACGGGTTCATTAAAAATGAAAGACTTGGCTATAAGAACTGCAAGTCTCCTCATATTGTATGTCCAAACAACGTGATTAAATTCTTCTAGTTGATGGAATAAAATTGTCTCCAATATAGACTTGGTAACGGGAGACGTAGTCGCATGAAGACTAAAGAGGTTGTCAGGATGAACTGTCCTCTTTATGTGTTTTTCTATAACTTCTTTAATTATAGATCGTTCGTCGGTTTGACGTACTTTTCCAGCTAAGATAAGGTACCCCTCATCAGCTATATGCTGATCCCAATCGTAAAATTTATCCTTCGTCAAAGAATCTTTAGAAGTGCATTTGTATCTCTGACCCCATCGGAATAAGTCTCGCAGAGTAATAAATCCGTCTTTGCCCTGAACGGCTGCGGAACCACGTCGTCTTATCTGTAGATCAGCCATGACTGATATCATTTTCTTACTGTAGGCCGGCGGCACGTGACATCTTTGGTGCAAAATTGTGTCCAGTTCATTCTTTGGTATTTCATCGAAATGCAACTCGACGAATCTGTTTCTGAACGCTCGGGACAGCATTTTTCGGCCGCCGTACAAACCTGGAGGGTTTTGAGTTGCGAATAACATGAAATTGGGATCTGCTTTGACAACTTGTTGAGTTTCTGGTATGAACAGTTCTCGGTTGTCATCTAACACACGGTTTAGAGCCTCTAATACATCACTTGGCGCTAAATTCAGTTCGTCGAGGATAATCCAGTGTCCCTTCCTCATCGCTTCGACTAGAATACCTTCTTTGAAGACTAGCTTACCACTCGAGTCAGCTGCGTAAGACCCTATGTATTCTTGTAAGTCTGTATGTTCATGATTGTTTATCCGGACACAATAATTTCCAGAAGCTTTGGCTATGTACGTTATAAGGGACGTCTTGCCTACCGAAGTGTCTCCTTGTAACAAGATAGGCAATCGACCAAGTGATATGATTCGTGCAATGTCACGAAGATTCTTTTTCACTGTAGGAGTTAGGATATAGTCTTCCGGTATAGCAATCTCTAGGTCGCCTTGAGGGATCCAATGACCTTCAAAAAGTAAGTACGTTTGGCCTAATACTTGCGGCTCCGGAATGAGTTGGTTTATTACTGATTTCACATTCTTCTTGCCGATGACAGCCCTAAGAAGTTAAAAAAAATTAGAAACAATGTAATTTCATCTTCCAATGTAAGCTTGAGGTACAATTTCGAATGCGATCGCTACCGCGAAACACGACTGGTCTCCTTGTGCGGCAATGTCGCAATCTGAGGAAGCTTTCCAAAGATGATTTTTGATGATTGGCTGCTGCGCTGCGTGTCGCGGGTTCGTTTCCCGCACGGAACCAATATTGTAAGGCCTACATTTTCCGGTTCCGGTTTTACTTGTTCAAGGTCTGGCCGTTTGTATGTGTGAGTTTATATATTTGTAAACGCACCCACAAAACAGGAGCAATTCCTAATGTAAGGTAACATTTTTTTTAACTAGTTTAAGGTTATTTAGGCATTCAGTCGCCGTGGTTTGTGGTTGCTATCGTCTTCGAAATTGTACCTGTGTTTATTGCAAATTTATACGTACTTGGCAATCATAGCTTCTACTTTCGGATGCGAAGATCTATCCAACTGTGTAAGGAAGGATAAGCAAAATGCTTCGTACAAAGACCTTGATACTGTTCCACATTTCGCTTTAGCAGCCGCTGTTAGGGCTCTGCATAGGGTTCTCAGAGAATAATGTGGTGTACTCCCTAAAATACAACATAAAAACGATTTAAAAAAAATGTGTTATGATAAAAAGAACAGAAAAATAATATGGTGTTACATTACCTGATCCATCCACAAGATTCAACTTTGCTTCTTTCTTAATACTGGCATAGAAACTATAGATCGCCTCCAAAACGGCCCCACCAAGATTCATATGATACAAATAGTCCCCAATAAGCAAAATCAAATCATTGCGTTCAGTCAGTTCATCAATGAAAAACTCAGTAAAACGGTTCCTAAGACCTGCAGGAAGGTCTTTTTTACCAACATCTGTAGCTGGATTCATGCAAGCGAATAGCGTAAAATCTGGGTGTCTTTTTATAGGAACTTTATCACCTTTTTCCAGCAAGTCTATAGTCTCACTTTTGTCCTCTAGCAATCCAGCTAGGCATTCTAGAATTTCGGCGGAGGCCAAATTGATTTCGTCTAGCAACACCCAATGGCCTTCTTGCATCGCTTTGACTAGAGAACCCTCAATAAATGCGAAGGTCAATTTCGAAGCTGCCTTTACTTGCTGTTCCAATTTCGCAAGTTTAGACCCAAAGGCAACCCATCTATTCAGTTTAACGGTAGACTTTTCTGCCGTAAGCCTAGCGATAGCTGCTTTGTGACTCTGTTTCATAAGAGCCAATAGTGCACTCCAACTTTCGGTATCGTAACAAGTCTCAATGTGGCCCAAAAACTTTTGGTTTTTCTCAGTGTTGTAGAATTTTCGGAATAGTTCCTCAAATTGAATTTTTATGGGTCGGATTACGTATTTTAGGTCAACGGGTTTATACCCACCGAGTAGATCGGCTGAATCAGACTGCTGATTCATGTTGATGACGATCAATTTGTGGCCGGTCTGTTTTGCAATGTATTGTACTGACGAAGTTTTACCAGTACCCGTTTCACCAACAAGCAGTACAGGCTCATTGGACGTGACGCAGCAAGCAATCTTCTCAAGCAAACAGGCGGACTGCTTCGTAAAAGAGAACACTGTCTGTTTATTATCAAAATAAATTGTGTCTAAACTCTTCTCTACCCTCGGAACCCTAGATCTGCCAACTTCTAGATAGGCAGCATTTAGCGACACATTTGGCTTGTAATGTTTGCAATAGAATTCCGATTTTGCTTCTACTATCCCGAGGCAAAGTCCAACTTTTTTCGCCAATTCGAGTCTGTGTTCTGGGGAGGAGACTGAACAGGTGAATATGTCCAAAGCGTCTTGTAATACTTTTAGTGCTGACTCAGGACTAGTGACGTCAAAACCTATTACTGATCTAGAGCACCATTTCAACAAGTCTCGTGTTGCGATCAGTCTTGATCCACGTAAGAGAATTATATTATTTTTCTTATCGCTATCTACTGCTTCAGTAGCTTGCAAGGAAGTGTCGTGACTCCCCACCGAAAACAGCATGAATACTTCGATCATTCTAGAGCAGATAGTGGAAAGAGCTGGGAACAGAGATTGTATGATCTCTGCTAGTTCAGACCTAGATAGCGGTTCAACGTTTATTTGTGTTAAATGCTTTTGAAGTAATGTACTGCTGCTTGACATTTTCTTTTGAAAACCGTAGTTTGTAGTCAACGTTCTGTAAAACAATAGTTTCAAATATCAATAGAAAATTAACTTCACTTTTATTTAGTTAAAGTTTAAATTAGTATGTCTCTACTTACCGTTGTGTGACAAAGAGTTGGAAGCCGGGTGTGACTGGCAGGGAATCTCGATAGCCAGGCACACATAGTGAGTTTCTTTCTAGTAGAGAACTGAGGGTTGAAGCCACATCTAGTGCTGCACAATCAATATCTTCTAATAGCAGCCAATGCCCATTTTGTACGGCCTACAAGTAATTTTATGGTGTAAAAACTTTGAGAGGATTAAAAGAAGATGTACCTATAATTAACATGAAAACGATCGATTATACACTATAAACTGACTGGTACCGTAATTAGTGACCGATACTTAAACACGTGATTGTAATCACGATAACAATAGTATATTATGCAACTAGTGAATAAAGAACGGATTTAAAGCGAGGGCCGTAGATGAGTCACGAGCAAGTGAAGGATTCTAATGATTGAATCACGAACGCAGCGAGTGATTCAACTGTTAGAATCCTGAACGACGCGAGTGATTCATGGCCCTCGATATAAATTCGTACTTTATTCAAGAGTTGCATACTATACTTTATATCATGACTACGAGAAAAGACATAATTTAAGCGAAAATAGAAATTTAATCAAGAAATAAGAATTGTTACATTAATTGAAATGGACATTAAAATTAGAGCAATGACTGAAATTAAGCGTAATTTTCTTATTATTATCATTAGGGTGGTCAACTTGTGAAACAATATTTATTAATCTAATGCCAAACTCCTTGTCGCAAATATCGACCAATCAAATCTTGAGAATTTATTTGCACCAAAGAGTTTTGAATTTCGAATCTTAGCGCAAGGAGTTTGTGTAAGCATTGAAATAGAGACCGGATATATTTTTGTGTTCTAAATTCAAACACCAAAATAGTGAATAAAAACAAAACAGTGAATAAAAGGCCTTTTTATTCACTGTTTTGCGTGAATAAAATAAGCTTTTTAGAGTAGGTATGGTATAAACAACTTTTACTATAGGACCAATTCCAAAATTGCAAAAAAAAAAACAGAAGTTCAGTACATTTTGGCCTGACTTTAATGAGACCGTCAGGCACCTTAGCCATGGTGGTGGCAGTTTTGTTTTTTTTAACTATTCCCTATAGTTAACCCACAATCGTCCACACAATAATACGGTAATACTAATAACGAGTCACCCTATATAATTATGCCATCATCATCATCATAATTATCCACCATCAACTTTTCATCACCCATATCATCAACCTCTGTGTGCTTATAAATAACTCTCTCAATTTGCGGAAAACCTACCTCGGTCAACACGCCAGGCCTCCACACAAATTCTCCGGGTATATCAGTACATTGATGCGATCCCAGTAACATGCGGGAATCCGTCTGGTCTCCTAGTTGCACTTTCTTGAAAGCCACACCTTTGCGGCCAGTAATAGCAGCCAAATGTTCCACTAGGGAAGTCTTTCCTGAACCTACTGGGCCCATTAGACTGAGGGCTTGACCTGCAGAATAATGTTGATAATAGCGTTATTTAGATGATATAACAACACGTCTATAATTCCCGAAGTCAGTGTGCCTAATGGGACAGCCACTTTCGCCAGATATATTAAAGCGTCATATTGTAATAGGTGCGTGAGAGCAGCGGGCGGCCCAGTGGTGGCGGGCCGGGAGTTCGAACCCAGGCAGGCGCATTACTTCGCGTAATAATAAATTACGCGAAGTAATGCGCCTGCCTGGCACTTCAGTACTGCTCTCAAAACGGTGAAAGAAAAACATCGTGAGGAAACCAGCATGTCTTAGAATCAAAAAAATCGAAGACATGTGACATCCACCAACCCGCACTGGCCCCGCGTGCTGAATAGCCATAATTATGATAGCCCATTCCCTCTCATAGAGAGAGGGCTGAGTCCCAGCAATAGGAACATTATAGGTTGATGATAAAAAAAATCTTACCTGAAGCAACAGCCAAAGCTAAACTCCTGAGATTATTGATGGTCGATTTTACTGGGACTAAATTGCTGTTCTGCACATTTTCCTTCTCAAATATAGGAAGCAGAATACCATCAATATTGACAACATTAGGACTAAGATCATCTTTGATAACTTCAGTCATGGTATAAACGGGCTCAGTTTTACTTCGTTCCAGAAGTTCGTGGGTTTCTTGTTCTTTATGCATCATTATCCGTGACAGTGTCGAGGCCTGTGTTTCCGTCATATTTGTTAGAATGACCATGCATTCTTTTACCATCCTGTTGGTTTTACAAAGTAAGTTAAATAAAAAGTTATTTGCATACATACAAGCCCGTATTTTTTTTTGGTATATGATATTGTAAACTTCAGGAAATGCATAATTACATATTATATAAACGAGTAATAGCTATAGAGCTTGTGTAAGAGAACTCTATCCGCTTTCCACCAAAGCGAGTACAAGAGCTATGCAACGGAAGATCAAGTATCTAACAACTGAAAAATGTAAAGAAAAACATACCATCTCACATCTGCCATCCCATGGTTACCATAGGTTCCAATAAATTTAGTCCAATCCCATTTAGCAGACATTTCATTTGGCAACTTGCTGAGCAATGTATGGCAGCAGGACACAACCTGTTTTTCTGGAATCTTCTGCCCGCAATCAAGCAGCCTCCGTTTCTTTGGAGCAACATTGTAGGAGTCCTCATGATGAGAGAATACTTCGAATGGCGCCACGGGATTCACTTCAAAGTATTTTAAAGCATATCTAAAACAAATGGATGTCTTAGTATGTATAAGTTTCAATCATGATTTTTTTTTGATTATTTAATATTTCTCACAGCCCTTGAGTTCTTATTAGAACTAAAACAAAGGTACCATTTTAAAATCAAAATGTTACTTTCAGCTACATTTTGAATACTTTACTATACTGTCACAAAGCATCCAATTTTGGAATTTGTATTTTCGTCATTAGATCAAGTAAATTTTATACACTTACTGCAATATATCTGGATGGTCGCTCAACATAGCCAATATGATTGAATACTCCAAGTGACAAGTCTTTTCAGCATCGCTGCATGTGTCATAATTCGTATTAGAAAATACTTTTTTTAATGGAATTTTAGCTGACACCAAAGCAAGAAGTATATTAGATAGATACTTCTTAAATAATTTGGCATCTTCAATTTTGAGTACAAATTCTGATAATTGCTTAACAGCCTTTTGTATTTCAAACGATTTTGAATTTATTGAACCCTGCAATAAAAAAAATAAAATAGCTATGATAGACAAACTGACAAAGTCGCATGATATATTTGTGTCCATCATGTCCTTTTAAAAATACATGAGGAGTAAACACATCACAGGTTACATAAAAAGTAATTATTTTGACTTGCATTGAAGATTGCAAACACATTGTTCAAACAATGAGTTTTACACTTGTAAGATATCAAGGCTATTTCATTATATCATCACTTTTTAAATAGATTCTCAAGATCATACAAATTAGCAGGTTTATCTAAAAAAAATGAAGGAAGTCGGAGTAAGGTAATTGCAAAAATTGAAATATTCTCGAACGCTTATTAAAATGTTTGTTTAGTAGAGCAGCTGTGGCCACAGAAAAAAAAATTAAAAGTAAATTATGCATTTTCATAGTAACATGAAAATTGTCATCATTAGGTCTCTCAGAATCGTCATTTCAGCCCGGAATCACCCACTGTTGGGTATAGGCCTCCCGTTTCTTCTGCCACTATTTTCTGTTCTGTGCCTCCCTCATCCATCCGTATCCCACAGTCCTAACAATATTGTCCCAGACTCAACGCACTTTTGGACAGCACTGGTTTCTCTGGCCCAACCTTGACCACCATTCGGAAAAAACCTTACTCCAACAACCATCTCCGCATCTAGCCAGATGTCCTATTCTCTCAGAATGATAAGACAAAATAGATATTACACAACAGGTGTATTATAATAGAAATATAATGTCTGCTCATAAACAACTATGATTAAGTAAAAGAGCCATAAAATTTAATTATAATATTAATAACACAAATAATTAAGTCCACAGCTGGGACATAGGTCTCTTCTCTGAGAGAGGCACTAGGCCAGAACCCACCATGCTGGCACGGTGCAGGTCCATTGGTCCACATCTACTACAATTAATTATTGGTTCATTTAAATTTATATATATTAATTATTATTGGTTGTAAGATGAATGCCACACCCTTTTACCCAATGACCAATGGGTCATTGTCATCAAGGTACTGTTCTGCTGATAAATATAGTTCTTTTATTAATAACCAGAGGATGTATACATATTATTATATTGTCCAGGAACTCCATTTTATTAATTTTAACAATCTCAAATAAAAATATAGTGACTTAAGCAAACTATTATTATTTTGTATTTATTGTAAGGGGCTTATCTAGTTTATTTATTTTAAAAAACGTTTAAATTAATACTAACCTGTAGTTCTTCACATGTTTTAATTAATTCGGGAGTCTTAGTTTCCACGCCTACTGCTCTCAGTGCCATCATCATATTGGACACCGACATTTTATCATTCCGTCAAACAAAAACTAAAAAGTTTAAAACAAAAAACTAGCGTAAATAGAAATAAAACTGAAACCGATAGCCGGCCGCGTGTTGTGCATTTACAAAGCACAGCAACACGTGAAATTAATGTCCATTCCTCTGTTGCTGTCACGATGACATTGACAGTAGTTTCATTGATTTTGATTTATTGATTTTTTTAGTTTTTAAAAAAGTCTTTGATCACTTAGTTTTTGGGGTCATGGCCCATTCAATGATCTCTGCACATCGACATCATTAATAATTATTCATCAGTTGTTTTTTTGGTCAGATTCCTCAAAGGGAAATGGATATTTGTGTGTATGACTCCGTTTTCATTCTTATATGAATGAATTTCATTTCCCTAACGAAGTAATGAACTAAAATCTTATCGACTCTCGCTCGCTCGCCATTACAGGGAAAACCAAGGTATAGGTAATTTAAAAAAAAACTTTATTCGTTTAAGCGTATCAATAAAAGCTTGTTAAAAGCTTTTAGTTGAGTAATAATGTTACGAGGTGGGTATGGAATAAATAAAGTACGCTACCGATTAAACAGCAAATAACTTTCTTAATAATTCACCTGTGGGACAGGACAGAGCTGGCTAAAAAACACCAAAAATATAATTCTTAGATATCGCACTTTTTGTTCACTTGGTTTCGCTTCGTTATACCACTTAAAAAACACAAAACAATAATTCTTAGAAATCGCACTTGTTGTTCACTTGGTTTCGCTTCGTTGTACCACGTAAAGCACTTGAAACTGAAAAACAAATAAACAGCAATATCGTGCTTTCTTGAATGTATAAGCAAGCCAACGCGGCAACGTAACTCTATCGTCTCTTTAGATAATAATTAAGTTCGTCCCAACTTCCAAGCATCATTAATTTCAAAATATCACCTCAATCGGTTTACATGATGGAGTGCACCTCGTGGATAAACAATGTCAGAATCAGAACGAGGTGTTATTTATCTCAGAACATTCAATATAGAAAGCACGATATTACCGTTTGTTTGTTTCTCAATCATCATTTATTGATTCATGATTGACTAATATCCGCCGTGATGTAGTAGAACATAGGCTTGCTTGTCTTATCTATCTATCTATCTATCTATCTATCTATATATATAAAAATGAAACCCGTTTTCCGTTGTCACGACTTGGCATGAAAACGGCTTGACCGATTTGGCTGATTTTTTTTTTTAAATGTTCGTTGAAGTTCAAGGATGGTTTTTACGGCGAGAAAAATTCGAATAATGGCCGGAAAAGCCCTAAAAACAGCCCTTTTCTTTTTCCCATACAAACGTTTTCTAACTAAAACGTAAAATCAATTTGAGTTTTAATACCGTACCCATAAAGTTCAAGTGTTAGTGGAGAGGTTCCGAGAAGGCAAAACAATTGAGTGACGTTCAGTTGTTCAGTCAACGAATGACAACTTCAAACAGACCATACGACATTATCACAATAATCACAAATAATTACTGTTTCTTTCCCAATAGAAAAACGATTTTTCAAATGGTGTTTGCGTATAATATAAAAATTAATTGCTGTTAGTTAGTCGCGCTAAAACTAGAGAACGGGTAGACCGATTTGTCTAATTTTGGTTTTGAAACATTTGTGGCAGTCCAGAGAAGGTGAGAAATTAGTAGTATGTAGGTAGGTAGGTAATAGGTAGGTGGTAGGTAGTTGGTACGTAGGCAGGTAAAAGGGCATTGCAACGCACGCGGGGTACAGCTATATATTATATAAAAATGAATAGCTGTTCGTTAGTCTCGCTAAAACTCGAGAACGGCTGGACCGATTTGGCTAATTATAGTGTTGAATTATTCGTGGAAGTCCAGGGAAGGTTTAAAAGGTGAGAAAGTGGTAGGTAGGTAGGCAGGGTAGTAGGTAGAGTAGTAGGTAGGGTAGTAAGTAGGATAGTAGAGTAGGTAGGGTAGTCGGTAGAGTAGTAGGTAGGGTAGTAAGTAGGTAGGGTAGTAAGTAGGTAGGGTAGTAAGTAGGTAGGGTAGTAGGTAGGTCGGGTAGTAGGTAGGTAGGGTAGTAGGTAGGTAGGGTAGTAGGTAGGTAGGTAGGGTAGTAGGTAGGTAGGTAGGGTAGTAGGTAGGTAGGTAAGGTAGTAGGTAGGTAGGTAGGGTAGTAGGTAGGTAGGTAGGGTAGTAGGTATGTAGGTAGGGTAGTAGGTAGGTAGGTAGGGTAGTAGGTAGGTAGGTAGGGTAGTAGGTAGGTAGGTAGGGTAGTAGGTAGGTAGGGTAGGAGGTAGTTGGTACACAGGCAGGTAGTAGGTAGGAAAAAGGGCATTGCAACGCATGCCGGGAACAGCTAGTCTTATATCTTCTTCTTCTTCTTCTTCTTCTTCTTATATATAAAAATGAAACCCGTTTTCCGTTGTCACGACTTGGCATGAAAACGGCTTGACCGATTTGGCTGATTTTTTTTTTTAAATGTTCGTTGAAGTTCAAGGATGGTTTTTACGGCGAGAAAAATTCGAAAAATGGCCGGAAAAGCCCTAAAAACAGCCCTTTTCTTTTTCCCATACAAACGTTTTCTAACTAAAACGTAAAATCAATTTGAGCTTTAATACCGTACCCATAAAGTTCAAGTGTTAGTGGAGAGGTTCCGGGAAGGCAAAACAATTGAGTGACGTTCAGTTGTTCAGTCAACGAATGACAACTTCAAACAGACCATACGACATTACCACAATAATCACAAATAATTACTGTTTCTTTCCCAATTGAAAAACGATTTTTCAAATGGTGTTTGCGTATAATATAAAAATTAATTGCTGTTAGTTAGTCGCGCTAAAACTAGAGAACGGCTAGACCGATTTGTCTAATTTTGGTTTTGAAACATTTGTGGCAGTCCAGGGAAGGTTTGAAAGGTGAGAAAGTGGTAGGTAGGTAGGCAGGGTAGTAGGTAGAGTAGTAGGTAGAGTAGTAGGTAGGGTAGTAAGTAGGATAGTAGAGTAGGTAGGGTAGTCGGTAGAGTAGTAGGTAGGGTAGTAAGTAGGTAGGGTAGTAGGTAGGTCGGGTAGTAGGTTGGTAGGGTAGTAGGTTGGTAGGGTAGTAGGTAGGTAGGGTAGTAGGTAGGTAGGGTAGTAGGTAGGTAGGGTAGTAGGTAGGTAGGGTAGGAGGTAGTAGGTAGGGTAGGTAACTACCTACCCTACCTACTACTACTCCTACCTACTACCTGCCTGTGTACCAACTGGTACACAGGCAGGTAGTAGGTAGGAAAAAGGGCATTGCAACGCATGCCGGGAACAGCTAGTTATACAATAATTTATTTGAACTTCTTTTTGTGATTATTAATGTATTTTTTATTCTTGTTTGTGACATTCCAGTAATCTCGTATTATTGCCATTTTTAAAATATACTTTTTTTGCCTTATCTGAACTAATTGTTATATTATATATTTAGATTTGTACTCATTCTCTTTATTTTTTTGAGAGTATTACTAACAATATTATTGATAGAGATAATTATTGATTTTTTTGTTTAATTTTGCGTGCCTAAACTCAGGTAGAATGTACCCGGCTCACTATATTAAAAATTGTAACAACATTATTGTATTGTACCTACATTCTATGCAAATAAATGATTTGATTTGACTTGATGTTAGTTTAAAACAAATTAGTTGAAACGAATGAGGAAAAACCTTACTGGTCTGTTCGTTGGTTCTTTGAATTGTAATATTTTTCATGAATAACTTTCATGAAAAATATTACAATTCAAAGTACAAGCAAACCTCTCACTTAGTAATTTTTTTTTTATCATAACAACACAACTAATCTCTTTTCCATTTACAAATTACTCGTTGCAATAATTATTTTATCATTTACTTACGCGAGTACTTGGTTCTTAAGGTGAATGCTCCAACTAGCCCGCGAAATTCAATTTTTTTTGGAACTTGCAAAAAGTCATTTTTGCACCTTTATGAACTTGGAAGCTTGTATTGATGATTTTGATGATTATAATTCTGTAAGTACATACGTCTTACAGCCGCAATTAATATTCTAATCAACATACAAACTAACACTGACCTGCAATCTACAAAAAACGTAAGAAAATTTGAATTTCGCGGGGTGGTTGGAGCATTCACCTTAAGTTTTGTTCAATATCAAAAAGAATATTGTCAGTGGCAATGAGCACGAAGAGTACAACGCCAAAACCAACAAAAAAAACTTACTACAGTCCATAGACGTTTAAACGTCTTTCCGGCTTCCGTTTTTTGACATTGACGTTTATTTTGAGCGGGACGACATTGTTTTTGTTGAATTGTGTTCAAAGAGTGAAATAGTTTAATAATAATACGTATATTTATCTGTTCGTAAATGGTCTCACTGAAATAGACATGGACAATTCCCAGAGCTCCGACTTTTTGTCGGAAAGCACCGATATATTTTGCAATAGCCCTACGGATCCAGCGATTGTATCCTTTTTACTTTACAACTTTATTTACTTTCAATCCTGCTAAGAACCTACCTATTGTTTTCATCTCCAACAATTTATTTTCTTGACCAAGCTACCAGATGGACACTGTAACGTATGAATCTTTGGTTTTAAATACAAAGACAGCATTTTCAAGTATTGGTAACGAAATAAAAAAGTCTTCATTTTCTGTTTACTTCTCAACTCTCTTAAACGACTGCTGTACTTGTGTGTCCCAGGTAGAATCTCACTCTCATTAAAAATATTTATAATCCTGAATAAAAGCCTGGCTGGGTCTTAGGGGCGGATCTGTTTTATAAAACTCCAATGTTTCACATTCCAGAGTTTGGACCTCATCACAAACTTGCTGGCTGAAACAAGTCTGAAACAGAATAAATTGAAAGGATATATGAATGATGCGATATGTCTCTTACAGCTATTATCAGATTTAATAAAACAAGTCATAGAAACAATGTCTATGGCGTGTTGTTCTCTGAAAACATTTCCAACAGTAACTGGCCGCATTCTTATGTTGGTTTTTGCACACTGTAAAGATAGGTAAGTGCGAAAGGATTTAATAAACAACATCATCCTTTTCATGTCATCATAAAAAGGTTTAAACTTCCTGTTTGGTCTAGTGAAATACAAGGGCGTCTGCCTAGGATGGGTTCTGGGTCGTGGGTTCGATTCCCGGGTCAGGCAATGTGTTATTATTGTTTTTCTCTAACAGGATATTCTCAGAAACAACCATGGAGTTTGGCATTGTGCCTGGTTGATGGCAATAGGCTCGCTCCCTATTACATGGGTCTTAAACTGTAAGTGGCGAAATATGGGTGTACCATCTAGTAAGTACATCTCTACCTAACCTTTTAGGGATTACAGAGTGATGATATAAAGCTAATTTAACTTGTAACATTAAATAGGCTAATAGAATGAAAATTTTCTGTATTCTATGATTATATAAAGTTTTGATATTCATTATGTTTAGCACAGTATGGGTGAGGCCAGACCAGTGTAATTTTTTGAGTCGTGAGTCGCAGATTTTCGGTCACAGAAATTCTGCTGCATTAGGTTTCTTGAAAAAGTCTTATTCGATTCACACGGTGACGCAAAATGAGTTCTTACCTAAAATTCTAATTGGTCAAGCTGTTTCAGAGTTTTTGCAAAATTAACGGACTGCAACTCCTTTATACATATATACTAGCTGATGCCCGCGGCTTTGCGTATACGTATTAATGATCCATAACGTTGTGCTGCAGTGATCTGTATTAATTACCTACCTACTTATTACTTGTATTCATTTTCTTTATTGCGTTAGCGTAAGATTATAACTTTTGCATGCCTATCGGTACTTTACTTTACTTTACTTCGCTTGCGTGGATGTCGGTCAAATTAAATACTAAGACCTTCCTCGAGAACCACTTTATCCATTGGTGACACCAGCACGAAAATCGAAGCAGTAGTTTTTTGAGTTTATCACAAACAGACAGACAGACCTTTGTTTTATAATATGTAGTGAAGTGATATAAGACTTTGTATCCATTTTTTCAGTGAATCTCTGTACGGAAGTTGGCTAAACTGTGTAGCAACACAATTGAAGGACTTATTCAGAAGTTGCCATGAAGTTCAGCTGACATACTTAATGGTTTTAGAAAAACATTTTGTTTTTGATTTGGCTGAAAGAGAAGAGCAGGATATTCTTATTGAAGGTGAGTTTGAGTAGCAATACATTAAACTCGAATGATCATGTTTTACGGGTTATTCAAAAGTCCCAACCACGAAGTATTGATTCTGAAACTTGCCTCCGACAAACCTTTATGCCACCAACAGAATATTTCGATTATGAGTTGTTCAATGATGGAAAGTTTCCACTACGAATGTTTCGCCGACAGAACGATTAATTCATGAGTGCGATGACAGAATCTTTGCTCAAAGAATCTCAAGCAATAAACATAAATAATACATTCAGGAAAATCCAAGCTCTGGGCTAACATTGATAATATGTTGTTCATTAATTTTTTTTTTTTTTTTCAGATAAATGTTGTTTATTTCTAATAATATGATATTTTCAAGTATCTGTAGTTCTGTATTGTAGAGTGTGTTGATTTTTATTAGCTTATTTTGTCCCACTGCTGGGCAAAGGCCTCCACATTCCTTCCCAACTCTCCTGCTGTTTTACCTTCTCTGGCCAGCCAGTCAGCGTTTCTTAGACCTTTTAAAAACATAATTTAAAATTTTTCAGCTCTAAACATCAACTTGAAGATTGGTGAAATAGTTCAAAGCCTCGATGTTAAAACTATGGCTGAGCAGTGGAAGGCATACACGATGATATGTGAGAAATACTCCAACTATCTACTGGATAAGAAAATCTACAATGATTGTACTGAGATACTGTGTTCCATGGCCATGAATAATATTAAGACGGCTTTGCAGGTAATTCATTGGAAAACATCAGATAGATTCGCTTTGAAAACTCTTGTGACATCACATTGCATTACATTTTTTACTGGAAAGTGACATCACAAGCCCCACTCATGATCTATGACGCATTTTACCTTCGTCCATTTTTATTAATTTGATAAAACATGTATCGATTATCTCACTGACGGTCTAACCAGAATCATATTTTTTTAGTCAGGAAACATCCCTGCTGGTGTGATGGGCCTTCCTATCCTTGCATACATGATATCATTTGACTTCAACAAATTATGTAAAACAAAAAAAAAATTCTTAAATTATAAAAATTAGTGTGGAATCAGTCGCTAATTCAATCAGTAGTTCTTAGTCTTATTAGTGTGTCTCCTGTATCATGCGTGCGTTCACAGACATTTAATAGTTAGTGTAGTTAGTTATTGTATTCTTCTTATAACTGCCGCACTCAGAGAGCTTTAATGATTACTTAGGCCATCACTTAGATTAGATTAGATTAGATGCATCGGGCTAGTGTCCGCAACTCCACGCCCTGAGCGTGTATTTTGCGTGCGGGTGGGAATCTTATTCGATCCACCCCAGCTCCCCGAGAAAAGCCAGCAACCCCTTGGTGTTACTGGCAATCTCGCGGAGAGTACCTGGGTTACCGAAGTACTTGGCCCTGTATGGGGCAACACCCGTACAGTGCAGGAGCACGTGGGCTGCTGTTTCTTCTTCCTCCATGCAGGCTCGACACAGAGGACTATCTGTGACTCCTATAACAAAGAGGTGCTTGTTAAAAGTACCGTGTCCAGTGATGGCGGCCGTCACTGTGCGTAGCTGCAGCTTAGTTAGCCGGAGCGCTTGTTTGGTGAGGCGGGCGTCGATGGCGGGAAGCGCCTCCTTGGCCTGCCTGCACTCGCCGTGGTCTAGCCACAGCTTCGCGTGAAGTTCCCTGGTACGTTTCCTTACCAGCGTGCGAAGATAACCGAAAGGGAGCGGCACGATGGGTTCTGGTCCCACCGCTGCCATGCTTGAGCCCCTTCGAGCGAGCTCGTCCGCTGCATCGTTGCCTCGGGAGTCGCTATGTCCTTTAATCCATTGAATGGTTATATTGTTTAGGTTACCTACCTGGTTCAGGCGTTGGTGGCACTCGTGTATCAGCCCGGAATTGACCGTGTGGCTCCTTAATGCCAGCAGCACCGCCATGCTGTCAGAAAGTATACGGATAGAGTGATCCTTTACCTCCCGAGCCAAGATGGCTGATGCCGCCAGGGTGATACCCATGCATTCTGCCTGAAAGACAGTGTTGTGGGCCCCCAAAGGTACGGCTAAGTGGATATTGAGGTCCTCCGAGAAGACTCCGGCTCCAGTGCCAGTACCTGTTTTGGATCCATCCGTGAAGATCCGCACTTCTGCAGGGCTAAGTCCCTCGCAGCGGTGATCCTCATGGAGTTGGATTTTGTATTTCTTATCGAATACGTACTGTTTGGGTACTCGATCATTTACAGCTTTCACCAGGGGGAATTCGCTTTGGAGTCCCTCTAGTGCCGCAGTATGCTGCGTGTACTTCTTACCCCAGAGTTGTAGCGTATTGAGGCGCACCGCCGTCATCGTTGCTTCCTGCTGAATGAACAGGTGGAGCGGCGGAAGCCCCAGTATGGCTTCGAGGGCTGCGGTCGGAGTTGTCCTCATGCAGCCTGTGATCGCCATGCAGGCGAGCCTTTGCATTCGTTGCAGCTTGCTTATGGCTGTTATTAATTTGGTGCGGGGCCACCAGACCACTGCCCCGTAGGTGATCATGGGTCGGATTACCGCACAGTAAAGCCAAAGTATAATTTTGGGGGATAGGCCCCACTTCTTACCTATCATTCTCCTGCACTGCCAAAAGGTGATGCAGGCCCTGTTTAGCTTGTTGTCAAGATGACTGCTCCAATTTAACTTACTGTCCAGGATAACTCCCAGGTATTTGACCTCGTTGGTAACCTGGAGCTCAGTGTCAAATAGCTTAGGTAGGCGATGTGGGCCTAGCGTTCGTTTTTGGGTAAACATGACTAGTTCAGTTTTTGTGGGGTTCACTGAGAGATCGAACTCAGCACACCATCGCTCAACTATGCGTAGCGCCTGCTGAGCGAGGTTGCAGATTGTCCCTGTCACCTTCCCCGAAATGAGGATGGCGAGATCGTCTGCGTACCCAATTGTGTAAAAGTGGTTAGCATTGAGCTTCGCGATGAGGTCATTAATCACCAGATTCCAGAGGAGGGGCGATAGCACTCCTCCTTGGGGACAACCCTTGGCTATCACTGCCATCTGCTGCTCCACTCCAAGGCGGACTACTCTTTTGCTAAGCATATTGGTAATCCAGTCTGTCAGTACCTGTTCCACACCGTGACGGGAGAGGGCGGCGCTGATGCTGGAGAAGTTTGTTTTATCGAAGGCTCCTTCGATATCTATGAAAGTACCCAGGCAGGTGCCCTTCTGATGTATCGCTTCTTCTATCCGGCTGACTACTAGATGAAGAGCAGATTCAGTGGACTTACCCGCGCTGTATGCGTGTTGGTTTGCATGAAGAGGTGTTGCTTTTAAAGCGCCATCCCTCAGCTCTCTCTCGCATATCTTCTCCATAGTTTTCAGGAGAAAGGAGGTCAGGCTGATCGGCCGGTGGGATTTGGCGTTAGTATAGTCACTCTTACCTGGCTTAGGGATAAATATGACTTTCACTTCCCTCCATCCTTTCGGGACATACCGAAAGGCCAGGCACGCCCGCAAAATAGGCACCAGTATTTCCGCAACGGAGAGCCCGCCCCACTGCAGTAGTGCAGGAAACACCCCGTCCGGACCGGACGCCTTGAAAGGTTGGAAGCACCCGATCGCCCACTGGACTTTCTCCAGCGTGATCATCATGTGAGCGTATTTCCAGTCGTTTTCTGTTGGTGTTTGGTTTACCTCAGTCCAGTCAATTGTGGGTGTAAATACGCAACCTGGGAAGTGAGTTTCAATAAGGACGCGCATCGCCTCTTCTGGAGTAGTGGTAAGCGTGTTGTCAGGTTTACGGAGCACTACAGGCCCGGCAGAGTTCTGCTGTGCCAGTATTTTCCTTACCCTGTTTGCTTGTTGGCAGGATTCTATTTTCCCGCAGAATTTCTTCCAGCCAGCAGAGCTTCTGTGTCGTATGCATTTTTTGTAGCTGGATTTGGCCGCCCTATAGACGTCCCAATCCTCATCAGCACAGGTGTTCATGGCTCTGTTAAGGGCTGCCCTTACCTTCCTGCGCTTACGTTCCAAATCCGGTCCCCACCATGGTTGGCTGCCTGGTGTTTTAGGCGGAGTGGTTTCTGGGCAGGATGCATGGTAGCTATCTAACAGTGATTTCGTCAGGTAACTTACTCGCTCTTCGATCTGGCCCGTGTACTCAAGGGTCTTCCAGTGCTTTGTTGGCGCAAGCTTGGTGTCAAGGATGCGAGTGTAGGCTGCTCGATCCGTATTGCGTGGGTTGCGGCGTGGCAGTATAGGTGTCACACAAACCGGGATGTCAAAGCGGATCCACCTGTGATCCGAGCAGGAGGCCTCTTTCGAGACCTGCCAGCCGGATGTGATGGCCGCTACGCCTTCCGATGCCAGAGTGAGATCTATGATCGTTTGACTGCGTCTGGTGACGAATGTTGGTTCGGAACCTGTATTTAATAGGGTTAGGTTTGTCGTAAACAGATAGTCAACTAAAGCCTTACCTCTTTCGTTCTGCGTGTTCATGCCCCACAGAGGGTGATGAGCGTTTGCGTCGGCCCCTATGACCACCTCAAGCCGTGTGCACTCACAGTGCCTTACGAGGCGGGCGAGATCATGCGGGGGTGGCTCCTCAGCCTCAGGCATATATGCCGAGACGAAAGCCACCTCTACTTCCGTGTCCCCGCGCTGTAATAGCAGCCTAGCTGCAGAGATATCCCTGCAACAGAATTCCGTAAGTGGCTGTGCTTTAATGTTACGCGTCGTATAGATGCACGATCTTGGATTATCGTGCTCTGAGCTAAATAGAAGCTTACCCCCAAGATTGGAGAGTCCTTGTATTCGTCCCGCCCTGATCCACGGCTCCTGGATCAGGACTATGGCCGTGTGTTGTACCTCCAGCCACTTCCGTAGCTGAGCCGTTGCGGTCTGACTGTGGTGGAGGTTTGCCTGCAGGACTTTACAGGTTAACGAAGGGGATGCCATTGCTGGTCGATCCTTCCTCGTCACCCTCGAGCCGCAGCCCGGCAAACAGAAAGCCGGGGTCGAAGCCGCCCTCCTCCAGGTCGGAAGCTGATGACAATAAATCGTCTTCAAGCTCCCCACCCGACGTAAGGACGGTTTCCACTCCGACAGCTGCTGGGGCCTTTGGCTCTGCTCCCGCAGGCACGACCGTGGGCCGTTCCGTGGAACTCGTGGAAGGAGTTGTCTCTTCCACCCTTGTCACCCCTGATGTGGTTGCTTGTACCGGGTATCCCTGAGGAACATTGACGAACTTGCCATTCGGTGCCTGGAACATCACGTAGACCCTCCCGGCACAGAATGACAGTCGTCGTTCGGCATTCAACAGCGTTGGGATATGGTCCTCAGGGATCCCCACTACCACGAAGCAAGCGTTCTCTTGCCTCTTGGCTTGCAGCAGTCCCCAACTCCTGATGTCGATCCACCGATTCTGGTGGCACAGAAGCCGCCCGATGTTCTGTGGGTCGGTGAATACCCCTCGGTCGTCAGGGATCAGGATGCCGCAGCGTACGCGTCGCTTGATGTCTGCCTGCTTCTTGATGACCAGCGACGTGCCGGCAAGAGGAGGCATCTCGGCGATTAGCTTCTTCAGCCAGCTTAAGGTGACTTCGCTGTCACACCACAGGTTGAGGACCCCATCAGCGAACGTCGGCCTAGCGTTGAAGACCGGCACTGGTAAGTCCTCCGCGTCAGGGGAGCAGGCTTCGGCGAGCATCTTCCTTTGGAGAGCCTCAAGGATCTGGTCCGCCGCCTCCTTGTTGATCTGCCCCGTCTGGCCGCACGTGACTGCGACGTCGAGGTCCGATCCTGCAGCTTGGGCATAGCTACGATTCGCAACCCGCTTGGACTTATCAAGCCGCGGCCGCTTACGCTCCCCTCGAGGTGACGAGGTCTCGTTGAGAGCCCGCTTAGCCGCGGCCTGATCCTTCCGAACAGGTCGCTGTGTAGTCGCCGTGGCTGGTCCTTCTACCGTGCCTTGCCCTTCCACCGTGCCGGCTGGTGGTCGACTGGGGCCTGGTCGGCTGTTGTCGACTTCGGCCTGCGCCCGCCTGCCTGCGGAGAAGAAGTTGACTTTGCCACTGGTCGGTTGCCCCTGACCTGCAGCATTAGCCAGCGTTAATTGACAGGAATTACCCTTACCTTGTGCCGCTAGCCGCTGTTTTTTATTCGGCCTATTCCTTTTTCTAGCACCACTTGCCAAGGGGGCCGGAGCAGCTTGCACTGCAGGGTCCGCGCGTTGACGACGTGATGCCGGAGCGTTACCCCCCTTCCTGCCTTTGTTCCTGCCCTTCTGCACCTGCCAGTTACGCGCGAACACGTCTTCGGTGTTGCAGAGCTCCACCGACTGACCAGTGACGGACAGCGGGGGAGGGGCTACTAGAGGAGTAATGGGCGGGGGAGGTTTCGGCAGCAGAGCCCGACCACCGGCGTTAACCGTCGTGGGGGGCTGTGCACCCTGAAGGGGAGAAGGATCGGAACTGGTCCCAAGCAGCACCGATGTCCTTCCCTTGTTGTGGGACTTGTTGGTCTTGACCGCGGTATTCGCCACGGCCGGACCAGTGCCCGCACTGGGGCTCGCCGCGTTGGCAGCCGAGCACCCGGGGGCTGAAGAGGTGCTAGGAGCACCCCCCTTCGGAGTTCTGGCTTTCGCCTTCGCTCCGGTGTGTGTTTGTGCCTTGTGAGTGTTTGTGTTAGTGGTTGTTGTATGTGTGTGAGTGGATGGTGTGTCTGTGTGTGTGTTTGTTGCATGTGTGTTGTGTGTGTGTGTGTTAGTATTGTCAATTTGCTTATCCATAATGTTACCTTATTTAAACTTCATCTCTTTGGCTTCCCACCCTCCTTGGAGCCCGCACCAGGGAACGTCTCGCTACAAGCTAGCTCGAACGTTAGGACTACCATCGAGATATAGGAGTGTGAGGCTGGTTCACAGTGCGACATCGGGTGCTTGATCGGGTTGGCATAGGGGACTGACTAATCCCTTCTGAACTGATCAACCCTCACTTACACCGTCAGCATGACCTTCACCACCGTTTTGGCTATCCTGAGATAACCTCCGCGGACCTCCCACTCCTCGCCGTGACCCTCTGACGGGACACTATGGCCATTTCCCCACCCCCGGCTATTGGGTAGGGCCACCGTTTCGCTTGAAATCCGGACCAAAGAGGGCGTGTTGCCTTGCGGACACATTACCACCAGCGCCGCTCGGCTCAACCCCCCAGGACTCCTTCATCCCCGCTTACGGCGCTCAACTGCGCAGGTCCTAGCGCAGGTGACTGGTTGTACCTACTCGGTTCCAGCTGAATTCAAGTGGCATCCGAGCCCACCACCATCCAGTCACAGATGGTCGCGGTAAGGTAGAATGCGCCTGGTGGTTTTTGTTACGTCTATTTCGTATGGAATTAGACCAAAAACGGGGTGGCAACCACGTGAAGGTGAACGCACCAGACTTGCCTTGAGGATCTACACGACTGTGGCGCTCTCCCTCAAGACCCCGCCACCTTGCCGCCTCTGAGGGAGGCAGTAAGGTAGACCTGCATCTATACTACCAAGCAAAGCATAAGCAAAGCGTGTCGTTGTGCAATCGCAAAAGCATAAATACAAGCCCTCCCCAGGCCATCACTTAGTAAAGGTTTTGACAGTTTTGTCATACAAAAGTACTCTATACTTATTAGCTTGTTTGAGTGTACATAACTGCATATTATAAAACAAAGTCCTCCGCCGCATCTGTTTGTCTGTATGTTCACGATAAACTCAAAAACTGCTGCACCGATTTTCATGCTGCTTTCACCAATGGATAGAGTGGTTCTTGTGGAGGGTTTTTAGTAAATAACTTGTCAATTTTTTGACATCCACGTGGGCGAAGCCACGGGCACCAGCTAAAAAATAATGCATTGAGATACTAATGAGAAGAAAGAAGAGATGGTAGACTTACACTCTATAATACTATATTCTTCATGTTAATTAAACAATTATCTTCTTTGTGTTTGCAGGAAAACCAGGAAGAGAAAATAGTTGTGAGGTCATTAAAGGTCAGCAGTTTCACTCTAAAAATATTGTTGAGAGTGTGTAACACTTTCAAGCATGCTGTAACGAAAGATCACACATACACTGTGGAACTTCTACTTTTTATTCATTTGTAAGTATTTTTTGTGTATTATGACTATTTATGAAGCCTGAAAAATGTGATCATCATCATCATCATCAGCTTATAATGTTCTCACTGCAGGGACTCAGGCCTCCTCTCTAGGAAAGGGATGGGCTGTGATCCACCACGCTGGCCCAGTGCAGATTGGTAGATGTCACATGTCTTCGAATTTTTTGATTCTAAGACATGCCGGTTTCCTCACGATGTTTTCCTTCACCGTTTTGAAAGCAATTACACAAAAGCGCCTGACTGGGTTCGAACCCACGGCTCACTGTTCATAAGTCGGGGCCGCTACCACTGAGCCACCACTGAAAAATGTAACGAAACATAAATAACAGTCCTTATTTCCCCAAGGGTTAATCAGATGTGTTACAAACTCTGACTCCGGGCTGCTGTTGAGAAATTCCTGATGATCCTCTCTTCCTCAGCAGTAAAGCTTGCGATATCAATAACACGTGTAGTGTAAACGTGCATACACATATTTATTAAAATATTAATATTCTCATGTAATTGCTTTCAGAAATAATGAACCTTATCTACACACAATACGTGAGAAATCGCCGCAGTTTATAAATCTTGTTAATAGTAATGTTAGTGCGCCAGCCAACCTACTGCTTAATGAACTGATGGTGGATGAACAATTATTAGCTGTAAGTATTGAGAAGCTTAATAGCAGACGCTCGGGGTCAATCTTCAGGTTAAGCCGCGCTCCCGTCGGGGGTGCGGGTTGTTCGCAAGAGATACCGCGGCCTCCACATGAAGGGCTAAGAAGGAACATGGGTGGTTTTTAGTCAGTAGAAGTCTGACACTCCCTTTCGCTCTGCCCAAGAGCAGGAGGTGTTATTTGATGATTTCCCACCCCCCCAAAAAAAAAAAAAAGAAAGAAAAGAAGCTTTTGGCTTAATAATAGTAGACGCTCGGGGTCAATCTTCAGGTTAAGCCACGCCGCCCGTCGGGGCTGCGGGTTGTTCGCAGATACCGCGGCATCGACATGAAGGGCTAAGAAGGAACATGGGTGGTTTTTAGTCAGTAGAAGTCTGACACTCCCTTTCACTCTGCCCAAGAGCGGGAGGTGTTATTTGATGATTTCCCACCCCCCCAAAAAAAAAAAAGGTTAAGCCACGCTCCCGTCGGGGCTGCGGGTTGTTCGCAAGAGATACCGCGGTCTTGACATGAAGGGCTAAGAAGGAACATGGGTGGTTTTTAGTCAGTAGAAGTCTTACACTCCCTTTCGCTCTGCCCAAGAGCGGGAGGGGTTATTTGATGATTTTCCACCGAGGAAAAAAAAAAAAGGTTATCCGCGCTTGCCTGGGTTGCTCCGTGGATGGGTGATCCTGATCACCCATTACTTTGTGTTCGGCCATTGGTCCCGACTGTCATTTGTTGATTTCTGACGGTCGTTGTAGGTAGTTAGTGGCCCGAAAGTCTGACAACCAGTCTTTCCAATAGATATCATATTACCCAGTACTAACTGGACTGTGGAGGTCAGTCTGTCGCTCCATGTATTCAGATACATCCGGTTAGACTGAAAGCCAGCTATAATGATAAAGTATTGTAGGATTTGTAGCTACACTAGGTGTCGTTTTGAAATTGCGTCAAATTGAAGGAGATAACTATACTAATGATTTTTGACTTTAATCAATAATAAAATAGGCCGGTCATTTTTTTTTTCTCTTAGAAACGGAAATCGTTGATGTGAACCACCGTGTTAAAACGCACCCCGTCTGGTTCACGCCCTAGGTATAACCACGCTTTCACACACACACAAACAAACGCAAAAGTTTATTCCATAATTTCTTATTCCCTAAAAAAGTTATTCTAAAACACTGTTAAATTTTTTAACAACTAGAATAACTGCGTATATTAATTGTTGACCTGTTACCGTAATTTAAATTAATTATTAATGTATTTTGTGACAACTTCTTCAAACTTGAGGCAAGTGCAAAACTACACTTTGTATAATCAACAGCAGAGTCGAAATTTTAGCTACGGTTGCCAATTATGAGTAGAGCCTACGTCTCCGTCCGCGGATGAGTGACTATATTACTAGATTACCACGTGCCTCGGAAAGCACGTTTAACGTTGGTCCCGGTTGGCATAAGGGGCCCTCTTTTAATAAAGTGTACTTTATAACCTCCGTTCCCAATTGGAGATACGACGTGAGGTTTTAGTCTACCACCAGCATCATGTATGTATTTTTATATGAAAACATCAGAAAGTTTTAGAAGCAGATTTATAAAATAAAACTGTTTTTAAACACAATTTCGCTTCCTTAGGTGTTCTACAACAGCCGACTTTTTAAATAGTTTTCCTTTTATTTTGCCTAAAAACAAACAAATTCTAAGTTAAAAAAGTGAACACATTTATTGTAATGGATCTTTTAGATTTTTTTGGAACTGTTACAAAGTCAGTCATTTTAATTAGAAATATTTTGTTTTGCGTAGGTTTTTAAAATTACGGTTTTTGTTTCGTCCTAAGAAATTAAATGACCATAATAATCCCACATAGAATCGTTGTTATTTTATAAAACAATTATACAAGTAAACACGTCACAATAAAATTCTCAACTACACTTAATTACGCTTTGCATTTCAAATTGCATGTTTTTCTCGCGATAAGGGTTTTTCTACAAATCATATGTTTGTAAAAACAAATTAATATAATTTATGGTTTCTTAGTTTATACAAGGCGTTTTTTATTTTCCATAAATCTAGGGTATGTTGTTGACCATATCCAAGAATCAACTGACATGAATTATTTAAGATTTTGCTATTTTACAAAATTTATAGTAATCTATATACAGGATGTAAATGAACCCATCACACAACCGTCAACCAAGCATTCTGTACATCAAACTAAGTACCTACGCCTACGCAAATTTTTTTGCTGGGAAACGACATTTTTTTTGGGTCAAAAATCACATTTTACGGTAAAACTCAATATAGCACTCTTAAAACATTGTGCTAGTGGATGTTTTGAATAGTAAACGGGTCATGGAGGTAATTTAAGTAAAGTTAAAACCTGAAAAACTAGTATTTACAAAAAACAGCTGTGAAAAATTTGGAACTTTGACCCCCAATATCTCCGTAACTAAGAGGTCCTAGGTTTAGTCTAGAACAAAAAACTGATCGCAGTGGTGGGGAGGACAAGTGCCCTTCGTTTGCGTTAAGGGTACTTTTACACCCTATATTATGTATATTATTATCCTTTTATGATTCTGCTAAAGCAGCCTTTTAAGAGCCTCTGACTACGGTTACTGGGTTATACAATACCCGTTGACAAGACTGGTTGTCAGTTGTTCAGGCCACTTACTACGGGTATAAAATAAATGGTGTGTAATTTTATTTCCAGTTTATCTGTAACTACGACATTCATGAAATAAGAAAAGATGATAAGTTGCTCGGCATGATACTTTTAGTTATATCAGAAATCAAAATAATAGTACAAAAAAGTGGGGACCAGTCATTGAAAGTATCAAAGGATAAGTTGATCATTTTTGTTTACAACTTTTTACCATATTGTAAGTAAATCATTATAAAGTTTGTAAGCTGTTTTGGTCTGCTTGTTGGTCACAAGCACGACTGCTGAGCAAGAGGTCCTGGGTTCGATTCCCGAGTCAAGCAAATTGTTATTGGGTTATTCCATCGGGAATTTCTCAGTAGCAGCCACGGAGCCTGGATTTGTGCTCGGTTGATGGCAATAGGCTCCGCCTCTATAGTATGGGACTTAAACATAACTGGCGAAATGTGGGTGTACTATTAGGTACACCTCTGCCTAACCCTTCAGGGATTACGGGCGTGATGTTATGTTATACGCTGTTATGACCGTGTTAGAAGGCAAGTATGCGCTATTCTTAGATCATCGCACATTTCCCAGTCTCGACACTTATTCAACAACGTTCCAACTCCAAATTTTGAACTGCATGTAGTCCACAAGACGTCACACCTTTTTCAAGCATGTGTTAAAAATTCTACCATAAGGAACTCGATATAAAGTTCATATTTCAATGCTTTACTTACTGTGAGTCGAGTAGGGAGTTAGAAACATTAGCGGAGGAGATGCCAGCGGCTTAATGGTTCCTTCACACAGACCGGAGAGGAGAGCAGATTTTGATCACGTTTAAAACAGAGTTTTGAATCATTGTAATAAGATTTATTTTACCATGTCACTTTTATTCTTAAGAGCAATTTGTTCTTTTGTTCTTGAGCGTAGTGACATGAAAAAATAAACATGACAATGATTCAAAACTCTGTTTTAAACGTGATCAAAATCTGCTATCCTCTCCGAGCCGGTCGGTGTGATCGGACCGTTACGGTTCCAATGACGCAAGCGACATAGCCGCTGCGGTTGTATTTACGAAATCCACAATTTCAGGTCACATCTGGTTCAGTATGGGGCTCAAATTCAAATGTGAGAACTCGAGTCGGCAGTTCCAAACATATGGCCTGTATGAGCACTTGCTTGTTGAAATGTTCAAACTGACAGCTACGCTGAATAAGGAAGAAGTTAATGTATTGGAGAACAGAATGATTGAGGCTGTACTCAGCGCTGAATGTTGGAGTGCCATGTTCTCTGCTAATTTATGGGCGCTTTTGGCCAGGTATGAAAAGATAATTCATTTTTCTCTTCTCTCTAAAAATAACCTTGCCCCACTATGTAATTTCTCCTGTATCGTAGGTGCGTTTACAAACATTTAAACTCACATACACAAACACGCAGACCCGGAACAAATGTCTGTAGGCCATACAAATATTTGTTCCGTGGGATCGGACCCGCAGCACAGCAGTAATTGGTCAACCACTGCGCCAACCGTGTCGTCATATTATGGTGTCATCATCATCATCTTCCTGCCCTTATCCCATTCTATTTGGGGTCGGCGCAACACGTTTTCTTCTTCCATTCTCCCCTCTCAGACGTCATGGTATTATTTACTCTTTTCTCTTTCACCACACAATCCATCCATCTTTTCTTTGACGTTTCTCTTCCTCCATCATCAAAATTTATATCCATCACTTTTTAACTGCGTTACTCAAAGATATTTAATGATTACTTAGGCCGTCACTTAGTAAAGATTTGACTTACTTTTGTATGAAAAACTGTCAAAACCTTTACTAAGTGATGGCCTAAGTAATCATTAAAGCTCTCTGAGTGCGGCAGTTAGTCACATGCGTTTATATGTTCTACGAATCAAAATCACGTGAACCTTCATAACAGATACTGTTTCAGAACGGCAAATCGTCAGTTCCTACTAACACAAGTCATATCATTGTGTAAAATATACCAGAAACTTGAACATATACATTTATTCGCTGATTCAACCCAAAAAGTCAACTTATCATATACTATCACTGGATTATTTGAAGTAATGCACGATGAAGACAAAATAAAGATCTACACTATGTTTCCTATAAATGATGATAGAAATATTGGTTTATGGACTTGCTTAAAACTTTATAACTTACCTAATGAAACACAACTTGATGGTGAAATGGTTGTATTGGATAAGTTAAAGTTTTTAGGTCATATGTTTACTGAAAATTTTGTTGAAATCGTCGAACTGGTAAGTTACGATGACTGTTTTTTTATTTGCTTCTCCTTTATTTATCGTGTGGTTTGTTGTCTAACCTTTTTTTTTGGCGGGTGGAAAATCATCGAATAACCCCTGCCGCTCTTGGCGAAAGGAAATGTCAGACTTCTACTGACTAAAAACCACCCATGTTCCTTCTTAGCCCTTTATGTCGAGGCCGCGGTATCTCTTGCGAACAACCCGCAGTTGTCTAACCTGGTGTCAGTTTTTATGCCGCCTATGGGCTTCTGACTTGGCTTTTACGTGTCGTTGAGAAATTCTCAGACATGCTGGTTTCCTCACGATGTTTTCCTTCACCGAAGCAAGTGGTAATTATACGATACGCACATGAATCCGAAAAATCAGAAGCCTTGTTTTTTTTTTTTGTAAGGTGGGAAATCATCAAATAACCCCTCCCGCTCTTGGGCAGATCGAAAGGGAGTGTCAGACTTCTACTGACTAAAAACCACCCATGTTCCTTCTTCGCCCTTCATGTCGCGGTATCCCTTGCGGACAACCCGCAGCCTCGACAGGCGTCGGCCCTTGCGGGCCCCTTCCATGTTGCTGACAATCAGAGGCCTTGGATTCGAACTCGGGACCTTTCACTTGGCAGTCCAACTACTAGGCAGCTTGTTTCTCCTGATACACTGCTACAAGAATCAATATGCGCTGGGTGACTGACAAAATGTGAGCATTTATTGTATTGCGAAATATTATAAACATGGCTGACTGCCTTGTTGGTCCTAGTGTTCGCAAGCGCGACTGCTGCGCATAAGGCCCTAGGTTCGATTCTCGGGTCGTCCAAAGTGTTATTAGGTTTTTCCATCAAGAATTTATCAGTAACTACCACGGTGTCTGGATTTGTACCCAGTTGATAGCAAAACTAGTCAAAGTCTCTGCTTGTGCCAAGCTCCACACGCTCTTAGTGGTGGCATTAATTTCGTTTTTTTTTGTTTTCAGATAAAAGTAATGAACTTAGCAAGTACTTGTTCTATAATAATTAGAGAGGATGAAATGGAAACCTTGCTCATGCAGGCTTGGATGAAAGCTTGCCCCAAAAATATTGAGCATGTAGTCAAAGAACTGAACAAAGGCAGTGTATGGTATTACAGATACATTGAAGCACTGGTAGCTCTAACAAACTCAATGGAACATATATTTATTGGAAGCAGCGCTAATTTAGTAAAGGTAATTTGTTTTAAATTTTATTGCAGTCACGTTAGAACACTTATATTAGAATATTGACTATTAATTTTGTAATAGGCGTGCGTTTATGAGTACCTAGTTAATATTTTTAAAATCGTCGTGTCTCATTGTCTAGCTGCCTCGTTGGTCTAGTGGCCGTAAGCGCCACTGGTGACTACGAGGACATGGGTGATTCCCATGTCGTGCAATGTTATTGGGTTTATGTATCAAGAATTTCTCAGTAACCGCCACGGAGTCTGGCTTTGTAACCAGTTGATGGCAAAAGACTTACCCCCTATTACGTGGGACTTAAATGCTCGCTAAAATTTTAAATAGAATACTTGAAAACATTAAAAAAAAATAGTTAAAATGTATAAAAAAGTATTTAAAAAGAGTTAAGCCGAAATGAATCCTAACATGTATTTATTTCATTTATTTTTTAATGTATGGGAATAAAATAATCAGCCGATATGTTCCCGCTGCTGGGACGAGAGGGAGTGGGACGACCCACTAGCCCCAAGCGGAAAAGGTGACATTACTCAACTTTAACTGCTGCGATAATATGAAGGCTACCCATGTTTTTGTACTAACAAACCTTGTACTACATTCGTATCAGTAAAGGCATATTAGTAATGGCCCTTTGAAACATTACACACAGGTTTTATGAAAATAACTTCTCCAACTAATTAATTTTACGATTTTAGGTTCTGCACATTATTTCGCTAATTGTTCAGTCAGAGTGTAAAGAATTGAAATTACTATTAATTAATATTCTATGTAAATTAGCGAATTTTGAAACGTATGATATGAATAAACATCTCGTTGATACGATACTCACGCGAGCATTTAGCGAATTATTTCAAGACACGGATTTGACTGTTAAGAGTAAACTATTCAATATGCTGCGGAAATATCGGACTAATACTCTGGACAGAATAGTTACAAAGATAGTCAATGAAGACGACTCCTTGAGAGAAACGTGGGTCTGTTTTATAAGACATGGACGACTGAAGAAAGGTGATATTGACTTGAAGGAGCATTTAAAATACATTGCAGATGCCACATATCGTCACAAATGTCTACTAAATACCGATGACTTAGATTCAGGTTCCGTGAAAATGCAGAAGTCATTGAGTAATAATTTCGATTTTGTTGATATCGATTCGCTGTTTGACGCCGAAAGCGACGCAGAGCCTGCGTGCAAAAAAGTAAAACTCAACACCAATGAAGTGGAACAAATTATAAGTAGGCTGGAAACTGACGCATCTTTGCTTTGTAAAATAAAGGAAAACGTGTTTACTGTTGAATACTTGAATAGAATTAGGAATGTTTGCAAGAAGTTGAACAATATACTTGATTGAGCGCACACTTTGTTTCTTTGTGTTGAAATAAAACAAAAAGTATTTCACATTTATGTTTATTGTTGTGTTAAAAAAATCTTTACAAATAAGTGAAATATAGTAATCATTATAATAACCGTACTTAAACACCAGTATTATGGTACACTGTCATATAAGATCTTTACTATAAAGGTTTGGACATCAAACATCTAGAGAGGATAATATTATAACAGTAGCCGAGAGTATTACGACCAAGCAATTTTAGTTATGGCAGTGTAACAATACTGGTACACGAGAATAAACTAAAATAGATTTAATTGATACTCGGAGGTAATAAGACCTTAGTTCACATGTCAAACAGTATCATTCAGTCGCTCTTGAATTTTCTGACTTCACCCTACATCGCCGATACATTTACACTTGGTACAGTTGTACAATACCGTAGACCAGAGTATAAATGTCATGTAACACAGCAACAGTTACTAAATAAATTCTAGTTAAATATTTATATCTAACATACATCATTCACATAGCTTAACCCTATTCGTTCTATTGATCTCTTCATAATTGTGATGGCGAAACTTTAAGAAAATACTTAAAATTGGCTAACTAATAATTAAAATTATTGAATACATTGATAATATTGCCGTACATGTACACATACATAATGGGATAGACGTAGCGGACGTAGCCATTCAATAAAGCATAAAGCCTAAAGCGTATCATACAGCTAAAACTTAACGTATTACGAAGAAATAAATTATAGAAATAATACATGAGAATAAACAAAAATAAAGTTGGAATTAATTAAATATGTGAATTAAGATCGTACGACTTGTTAATATTAATACTTGGCGGACATATTTCCGCAGCCTTGACCGTGAACACTGATAGTGTTTTTACATTGTTCAAAAATGAATATAAATTTTCAATCCTAGATAATCGTGCTCTATCCACAGTGCAGTGAAAAATACCAGCCTGACAACGAGTGACTCGTCAATTTGATGAGGGTGGAAAACTGACCATTGAAAATGATAACGACAAGCAAAAAATACCAACAATGAATGCGGTCAGCCCCGCACAATTATGAAACGGTCACTCGTCCCAAACCATACAATATTTTGTGACGTACAAATGCAATTATAACAGGCACCTTACAAATAGATTACGAAAGTATTTTGTGCGTTATTTAATATTTTATCGTGACACAGAGAATACCATCTTCGTACTTTGTTTATTTGTCGACTGTAGTATATTGCCTTGTTCCAATTGGAATGATCGAGTAAGTGGACCTGAGTAAGCAGCACACTGTTACACCGTAATACCAACATTCTAATATCACTTATTACCATTATAACCAATACTAATCTTGGGACTATTTACAAGTTAAAAATTGTGGAAAGTTCAATGTACACGACAACAATTCATTGTTGTACTGTTAATGGTATTAGTATTTTATCATAAAATTATACAATTAACCTTTCAAGCTTACATCGACAGTTGCTTTAAATGTTCTGAGGATGTAAGTTTACAATATAATCTTTCGTGGCATAAAAATATACTAAGCACCGGGTTTGAGAACAATAAATATTGCACATAACTGTGACATTTTCAATAAAAATGTGCAGTTTTAACGAATGAGAATATTTACGCCTGACATTCAGTAATATAATAAAATTGAAAATATCTAATATATACTAGGTTAGTCTAATAAGTTAGGATACAAAACTTACACATTCAAAAATACTTATTTACTTAGGCCAATTATATCTTAGCTTTAAAGTAAATGGTTAAATACGTTATTAGTTTGTGTCGATACAATTTAGATTACAATGTGGCCATTTTCAACTTAAACTAAAAGTCTTGGCACAAATAAAATATCAGTTTTGGATGAATATTTTGATACAATCAAATAAAATTACTAAGTTCTTGAGCATGATAAATATTAAAATGATTACGAGAAAACTTAACTCCGCAAGATAAGAAGTGTATAAATGTCATTGTTACAATTATATAAATAGTTTAGAATAGCGTTCCATTAATTATGTTTTAGAACAGCTTAAATTAAATAAAATCCTAACGTCTAAATACCCTCAGAACAATTAATTATGTATATAAAATTCAGTTCTTTATTAGGATTATTTGGCATCTATCACCAACATCGTTACTCTACTAAACATGGTATACGAAGGTGAAAATACCTAAACTGTTAATGCGTCTCTTCATAACATAAATCCTTAAAACGCGTACTAGACGCGCGATAATTTAATTCCCTGCCGAGCCTAAAGTTCCTCCTATTGACACACACTTGCGCTGTGTCGCCGATCGCGCCTGTTCCAGCTGCCGACACGACTGCTTCACCCTAGCGCCACAAGCATTCCAATGTGATTATGAACGACGATACCAAATTTCGTAGCTAATTTTATACGATATAGCCTCTTACCTCGAACTTGAAAATATAAACTACGTTGGATTTTCTCATAGGGCCTGAAATGTATCCTTAATATTTATAAATCGATTCAAATATGCAGCGAAGCAGAGAACACATTTTATTTGATTGCAAGTGAAATGACGTAAGAAGCGATCCACGCGGCGCCAATAAATAGCCCAATGTTATACCGATGTTCTGAAGCGTCGTTTAAATGAATAAAGCGCTGATATGTCACTCATATTATTGCTGTATTTGAGAAAAGTATTAAGACGTACTCAGTGTACTCTCCCTAATAGCTTACTTCATCATTTTCCAATAATATCGCAAGTGATCACCCTAAAGAGGCTTATTTAATACTTGAAGAATCGTAAATGTTAACCTATGGCTAAATACATTTAGAAATCGTAGGCAGTCTAACTAAACTTACTACCGATCGAGAAGTAATAAAATTACGTCTACATCGTCATTTCAATTTCGCATATTATCTCGTACTCGCTTCGTCTTGCAATAATAAAATTATGACCTCTCTCGTGAGGGGTTCAAAGTAATCATTTGTCACCAGTTGAACTGATTTTCCTGGAAGGGTTAACGAACGGGAGTCTTACACTCCGTCAATCATAAAAGGGAATGTAACGGAAGGCGTGTGTCCTGCACATCGCTGCTCGTATCATGAAACAAAATCGTAACCGTCATCACTCGCTCACGACTCCAAATCTAAATATGGATGGATGGATATGGACGAATCCCTGCTGTTCAGTGGTAGCTGGTGCTGTGGCTGCAGGTGGGTGCAGTTGATGCAGGCGTGGCTCAGGGCGCGCGGTAGCGATGGTGCGCGCACAGCGGCCGGCCTGACAGCTGCAAGCTGGCCGGGTGTTGCAAGCTCGCTTGGTGAGCGGCTTGCAAACTCGCCTGGTGCTGCAAACTGGCCTGGTGAGCTTGCAAGCTCGCCTGATGCGCCGCTTGCAAGCTAGCCTGGTGCGCGGCTTGCATCTGTATACTCGCTTGGTGCGCCGCCTGCATCTGACCGATGCTCGTCTGCGCCATTGGGTGCATCTGTAGATACTGCATCGACGTACTGTTGTGCAGCATCTGCATTTCTGGCGGCATGTGATACAGGCTTGGAGTCTGTGGACAAGCAAGGTTCAAACGTTATTTCTAGTTAACATTTCGATAAGATCATTTGATTAAAATTGCTCGGTGAAGATTATTTATTGTATTTATCTAACAACAGTTTAAGATGATGAGTTTACAATGTACTTACATGATGCGAGTGTGTGTGTTGTCGGTGGGGCGGCAGGGATGGCCGGGCTCAGTAGGCGGATGCCTCCTTGTACTCGGAGTTGTCCATGGTGAAGAAGTCCTCGAGCTTCCACTGCAGGGTCTCGAAGGTGGGTCGCTTGAGAGGGTCCTTGTGCCAGCACTCGAGCATGATCTCGTATAGCGCCGCGGGACAGTTCTGTGGACACGGCATGCGGTAGCCGTGCTCTACTTGATGTAGCACTTCGGCGTTGGTCATTCCTGTTCAGAAAAGTATGTTTTAATATAACTGCATGTCTGTTTGTGAGAATAATTCGATGATGACAGCTAAAAAATGTTTTTCAACAAACCAGTCTTTCAACAACAATTTCACCCGAAGAAAAAGGTTCCAAAAACTTCAATCTCGAAGCAACACTCATAAAAGTGGCAATTAAAATGTGTAAACATGGAAAACGCAACGTCATAACACCTTGCAAAAACTACTGTTCGAAAGTCGAAGCACTCACCTGGATAAGGTATTCGGCCGTAAGTGACAAGCTCAGTCAAGAGGATGCCGAACGACCAGACATCGGACTTTATGGAGAATTTACTGTAGTTGGCTGCCTCGGGCGCTGTCCATTTAATGGGGAACCGGGCGCCCACGCGAGCCTCGTATTCGTCTTCCTGTTAACGGAACACACGGCATTAAGATTTTACAGAATAATATTTTTATTTGAAACAAAACAGTGATGTAGGCTGCTGAAGGTTTGTTTGTGAAATTTGGTCACATAAGTTTAATGGACGCTACCGGAATCGAAAAAGTAATTCTCCAAAATAAAATTTAATATTATTATGAAAAAATATCAAAAAAGAAAGCACAATAAATCGTTACAAAAATCAACACAGGTAAAAGTGGTGACGAGACTTGAGGAGTGATGTGAAATTGTTTTGTCAACCGCAAGCACTTTATTGTTATTTATTACTCATTGTTCTAATCAAATACATTAATTTAACTGATTGTTCTAGAGAGGGAAAAGACATAAGACAGTGACTCATGGAAAACCACAACTGCACAACCTGTGGTAAGGTAAAACTTTTAACTACTATATAGTAACATTTCCTTCAATAGAAAGATATGCAGGAAAACTAAACAGGTAATTGACCTGTAGAATTTCGTAACGCTGTACCAGAATAACAAACACAACGATAATAAATACAGAATAGATCTTACTTTGATAAGTCTAGCGAGGCCGAAGTCAGCGATTTTCACGATGTTAGCATCAGCAACGAGAACATTTCTCGCGGCCAAATCGCGATGTATGTAATTCTGTGATTCGAGATAAGCCATCCCGGCGGCAATCTGCGCAGCCATGTCGATAAGCTGCTGCAGCTTCAGGCAACGACCTTTGCCTGTTAAAAAAATAAAGCAGCATGATATATCGATGAATATTATGGAAGTTATAAAAAAAATCTACCTCGTATGTTGTCAAAACGTAATTTTTAATAACATCTGAAATCATGCACGTTTTTGTAAATCTATCAATTGTTAGCATGTAATGGGTTTTCGCAATGTATTTTTATTGATGATTATTTCAATTGTATTTGTAGTTTTACCTTGTAGGTAATCCAATAGAGATCCGTTCTTCATCAGTTCAGTGATGATATAGATCGGTTCTTCAAGTGTGCACACTGCGTACAACTGGATGAGTTTGTTGTGTCTCAGTTTCTTCATGATCTGAGCTTCTGCAAGGAAGTCCTTAGGGTCCATTGTGCCGGATTTGAGCGTCTTTACGGCAACTGGAGTTGTGTTGTTCCATAGACCTTCCCACACTTCTCCGAACTGACCGTGGCCCAGTTTTCTAACGAACTTGAGCGATGAACGGTCGATTTCCCATTGATCGCGCGTTCTATGCGAAAGACCTTCCGTAACTGGCTTCTCGATCTGTGAATAGAAAATAAAAATATATAATCGGTTTATGCTTCATTTTACTTACAAGTAAAACGTCTATCACGTATGAAGTATGGCGTCTTCGTGATAAGTATTTACTTGTAAAAAGAATAGAATTCATCCTCAAGTGCTAATAAAAAAATCCATTCGATTCCAAAGTATTCATAAAATTCATAAATGCAACTATAATGATGTTATTTTTCTTCGTAGTTCATTATGGCAACAGTGTCAGTTCTACGTCAACAGCGAATCTTATTACAAGAATAGGGTAGTTATTTCTTTTAATGTTTTTTTTTAAACCAAATTGCGGTTGTTTACTTTTCAGGACTTGAATTTGTTCTTGACTTATAATAATGGAATCTTAGAACGAAGCTGAATTATGTGATTATGTCGCCTATTAATAAGTTTTTTTGTCTGAAACAATGGATCGTAAACGTAACAATGTCGATTGTCATCCAATTAAAGTAGTTTCATATAATTATTCTGATCGGTCGGTTTAGTTGTTAGTTTGTTCTAGTGTTTAGATTCTATTACGTTTTACGTAACCTCTTCAGACGCAGGATATATGTTACTTGTGCACTTTAAGATTATTTTTACTTTGGATTAACTATACCTAATAAAAATATATTTAAAGGTATTCTTGGAAAGGAAACTGTAAAGAGGGGCCATATTCAAATAAAACAAACAAGAATCCAAAGTGTCAGGATACCCGAAGCAAATTAGACAGAAGTCACACATAGATTATTCGCGTCCGATCAAGATCTGAATACAATATTGACATGAATGAGTAATCCGTACCGACAGCAAAAAAGGTTTGTTATATAATCTTAAGCCCCCAAGTAACATGGGACAAGGGCAGAAAGATGATATAATCGTAAGACTTCAGCCAGAAGAAGTTTTTGGAGGGTGGGAAATCATCAAATGACTCCTCCCGCTCTGGGCAGAGCGGTAGGGAGTGTCAGGCTTCTACTGACTAAAAACCACCCATGTTCCTTCTTAGCCCTTTGTGTCGAGGCCGCGGTATCTCTTTCGAACAACCCGCAGCTCCGACGGGGAAGATTTCAGTCTTCTGTTCTTTTCTAACAATTGGTTTTAAGGTAAACTGCAGAAAGTAAAGTAGTATATTTTTTACGACAGACTACCTCGTTGGTGTCAGGTACCGCGAGGGCGACTGCTGAAAGCATGATATCCTGGGTTTCATTCCCAGGTCGGGCAAAGTGACATTTGGTTTTTCCATCGGGTATTTCTCAGTAGCAGCTACAGAGTCTGGATTTGTTCCCAGTTGATGGCAATATTCTGGCCGCCTATTACATAGGGCTTGCAAGACTAGGAAATAATGTTGGCAGAAGATGGGTTTCGTGCGACGAAAACACTTATGTCCGTATTAATGACCGGATTCGAAGTGTATTTGTTACGAATATTCTTCGCGGACTCCTGTCTAGACAGGAGACAGAATTGTCCCTTGAGGAAGCCCAAGAGCCATTGTCGTTTATTTTCGGTCGATACCTCATGAACGCTAGTTTGAAAGAGCCGTAAGAAAAATAACGCATTTTTTATGAACTGACTACTATGCTGAATAATATTTAGAACTAAAATCATGAATATTCCTTATGCGACTCAATCAAACGCTGTCGATCATACCATAAGCAGCTGAAAATAGTACGTTATATCATTCCGACAATAATCCACAGATTTTATTAACATTACATGACATTGGCAGACACACACAGTTTCAATTTTCCATAACACAAAGAAATTACTTCAATTCTAGCGTTAGTTATTGTCAGGTAGGAATGGAAACTAATAAATGTTGCAGGGAACGAGCTAGTTGTAATTAGTAACGGTTTCATTATAAAATACAAACAATAGATAATATTTTTTATTGTTTGGCTGACTTTATGGGTAAAAGGTACTGTAACGTTATTGTAAGTGTCTCTTTCTAGAGTGTTTATGGAGTGGAGTCAGACGCTGAGGCGACACGAGGCTTCAAGGTTTAATGCACACGCCCACTGCGGGATACCCAGTCACAATAGATAGGTACATAAATACTTAATAGCATAAAGACGTATAGAGTTACAGAAAATTACAGGGTTTTATAGCGTTCTTAGTATACAATCATTGGCAGTGACAACCCATCGGAAAATTACCTTCAGGTCGACTAACTGAAATGAATGTAGGTACATGCACATTACTGTGGATGAACGTAGTAAATAGTTATTATATCGCTTAGCAGATATTTAGGTATTTCATTCTACGGCTGAAAAATACAGTATCTATAATATAGATCTATTCCCATCCAATACCAAGAGCTAATACCATTTGGTATTAGTTTATTTCCGAATTTATTTTTTATTCCCAACGAGTACCACATTTTGAAACCAATACCAAAACAAGTTTGAAGAAATTAGGTACAGTCAGGTTCACTAAAATTAAAATGCTTTGAGTGATTTTAAGTAATGTTTAATCAAGATTAGGGTTGGAATATAAATCACATATTGATCACTGAGTATGCACACTACCCGCCGCAAGCACGGAAATGTACTGAACTGAGTTGTCTGTCTTGTCACTCAACTCTGATCGGTTGCTTCGAATTTCAAAACCATAGACAAAAATCGACCCTTTTTCGCAGGTAAAGAGAAATGATTTATTTGAACTACTTATTTGTTAGTTTGGAAAGTTTTAGACTTTTAGCATTCAATTACGATAGTATAGTATGTAATTTGTGTAGCTGAGTGTACAAAAAGTCACGTTTTGGTATTCGTTAGTAATAGATTTTTTATTTCAAAAAATGTGGTACTCGTTGGGAATAGAAAATTAATTCGGATATAAACTAATACCAAATGGTATTAGCTCTTGGTATTGGATGGGAATAGATCATAATATAGGTTAGCAATGGCAACGACTTGGAACTTTTATAGTTGGAACTTTCTTTTAAGTTAATCAACTGAGTTTTACGTTTTCTTTGGGTATCTGTTTTGTCAACTCTACGGCGAAGACAATGTGCCGCTCAGTTCCAAAAGGCATTAAATCCGTTCGTTATTATGTAGTGTTGTGATTTTTAATTCACACCGCGTTGTGCGTTTGTAACATGAGACTTTGGTGCTGTCCACCGACCGCGACCGTCGGTCTGGTGTGCCTGTCACGCTCCACTCCATCGCTTATACAATACATGCTCGGTAAATACTTACGACCCTTTTACAATACATACTTGAGATGTACTTCAGAACCATTTTCTAAGGGGTGACTTAGCTAAAAGTGGTGCTGCGTTAGAACCACTTCAAGGCTAAGGGTATTACCGCATGCCACATAGAGTGGCAACCTCATTTACAATGTCGAAAAGAATAGCTGATTTGGCAATGCATTGTTAAGGCATGTTGCGGAGGAGACCGGTGCTAAATACCTAAGCAGTCCTGCAGTTTCTACCTATAAAAAAACCGTTTCAATGACTAAAACTACGTTGGTAACGTAGTAAATTGAGATTACAACGTATTTGAAAGGTTCATTACCTATTGGTGACGTAAATGCACCTAGCCTTGAAAGTTTATGACATCTGCAAATTAAAACCGTTACGTTCATTAAAATGGTTAATTACAAGTATTCAACTGAATTCGGTGAGACTGGAAGCCGACCCCAATATAGTTGGGAAAAAGCTAGGCAGATGATGATGACCAGACCATGATGATATGTCCTATCTGTTACCAAATATTTTTAAAAAGAACTTCATGTAAGTACTTACCTACTTTATTAGATGCAATTAATGAATTGAATTTAAAATCCAGAATCCAGAATTCTGGATTTTAAATTCATTTCAATTCAACACACGGCTTTTACATTCTTAATATTCTTTTAAAGTGGATTCTTTATATCATTTATTTATTTCTACACACATTAATGTTTTTTTTAAGTTTCATAATAAAATAAAAAAGAAGCTCTTGGCAATTTTATTATGCCATTGTCTTAGAACGACCAAGTGGATTTATTATTACTCTAAAAATAATAAACTATGTTGGAATTAGTGATATAAATAGAGTTCACGTGCAAATCCTTAAGCTTGTTGTTGACAATCCGAAAAAGGGCGTGAAACAGCTGAAATACTTCAAGGCACGAACGTCATTACAACCATATTAGCATACGCTGAAACACGTCACAGATCTATAACAAATCAATGTTATTATAGTACCTTTATCGCTAAACAGAAACCCGATTACGCATACTATTAAACACGCGTTACTAACACTTGATGCCTTATTTGAAATAATCCATCCTGTAATATAAATGCTAAATAATACTGTGTACTGCTAAACTGATAAGGTGATAGTGCTTCCGGTTCGTCATCATAGGGAAACAGCTGCGAAAACTACTGAAACGTCAGATTCAACGAAATACCTACAAGTTGATATTATGTACGTTGAAGTTGATGTAATAGCTAGGTATGAAGATAAGGTGATTGCAGAAAGCGCTATATGCTTATTACACAATCAATCATATTGAACACTGTTAGAAGTGAAATCACTACTGAATGATGGCTCTCGTAACAAGGAGTAAACGTCTAAACAAGTTATAATAAATTAAAACCATTAAGTAATTATTTTTTATGCAAAAAGTATGAATGATTCTAAATTAATAAGGTCGTTTAACGTTTAAGTATTGAAGAAGTGATTGGTTTTCTGAGAAGGCGTAGGTAAATAAATGTAAACGCCGGTGGTTTTTCGAGCTAAGTGTGGATTATCATATTTAGGAGGATAATCGTGAGTTGCAGTAAAAACTATTCTCTGAGTTCATCCTGGGTACGCGCATCATGCCTACTTTAGCAAAAAATCAATTGTTAGTTAGAATTGAGAGATTACAGGATTGAGGTCTCGCATGTTCTTGGGAGTCTGAAACGAGGTACGACACTGCAAGCTCGCCGAGAAATGGTGGGTATAATAAATAAACGTATGGAAACAATGAAATTCCGCAAATGCTAACAGTACACCGATAAGGTAGAGAGTGAAGGGGGCACTGCTACATACAAGTGATTTTCATTACGTCACTTGCGTAGGTCAAACATTACATATTATTACACAAATAACTAGTAAACGTACTTGAGTTCAATAATCGTTGAAGGTGGTTTAACTGTGACAGGTATCAGCTTTACAAAGGCTCGACCAAAGGTAGCTAATTTACAATATAATAATTGGTTGTACTTGTGTTATCTAGTCGTTTGGTTTGTCTTTGTAAAATTAAAGTTCATGAGTATGACCTTGAACTTTATCTTACGGCAGCGACTGGCTCGATGCACAAGGCAGCTTTATTTCATACTATCCCATGCCCGCGGCTTCGTCCGCGTGGATGTCGGTTACCGCGACCAAAAGTAATCTATCCATTCCCTTTCAACCCCTTATTTATTTTAAGGGGTGCTTTCGCTCTGCGAGAGCGAAAGGGAGTGTCAGACTTCTACTGACTAAAAACCACCCATGTTCCTTCTTAGCCCTTTGTGTCGAGGCCGCGGTATATCTTTCTAACAACCCGCACCCCCGACGATCCCTTTCAACACCTTACAACCCTTTTTTCGCATTAAAAAATAACGTGTGGCCTTTCTCAGGCTCTAGACTATCTGTATACCAAATTTAATTTAAATCAGTTCAGTAGTCTTAGCGTGAAAGCACGACAGACAAACAGTTACTTTCGCATATATAATATTAGCAAGGATCTCCAACTGCAGTACAATACAACCGTTGGTACGAAAATAATAAAAATACAAAATAATTTGAAACTGTACAAGCTAGTGCAGTTTGTATAACTTTCTATTTTAATGGCATTTTGTAACAGCTAACCAACAATGCGAGTAACTTAATCGATTTGACTATTTTATTAAAAGTGCATGTGTAATCGAGTGACGACTGTTGTACGGTAAACTGTATTATATCGATACTTCAATCGGTACAATGTGAACTCAATGTATCGATAAGGAACAAATCGCTCATTAGAAAAGTCAACACAATTGTTGAAACGAGACACAAAATGAACAATAGCGCCCTCGATACAATTGTGTGACGTCACAATGCTTTATTTTATACGTTTTTTGATAAAATGCTTAATTGCATTACCATTCATAAGGCGTGAAGCATGTATTTCCAGCGCGGTTTTTGGGTGAGAATTGTATAAATAACCTCCATTAAACAGCTATGCGTAAAAAACAATTCATCATTGAAGGTTCCACTAATCGGGTTTCGGCTTTACTGACCTCGCAAGGTCGAAATTACCATCTTTTTTTGCTAAACCCCTTTTTGATAATGTCGCGATTATAAACTCGTTTCTGAGTAGAAGACACAATGGATTTCTATTGCAGTTCTTTATTATTATGTATGAGTGATATAATAATAAAAAGACCATTCGAACTTTTCTGCAATAATTGGTTTATTTTACTTCACGTTTTTCGCTCTGAAAACTTTAATAATAATATCTAAGTAACAGTTAATTACCAAACAACTAAATGCCTAGTTTTATATCAACTCATAAATAATATTATTGGTTAAAATATACGATCAAAATAATTTAGATGACCTGCAAAAGTAATATGAAATAGTTCTAATGTTTATAAAACTGATAAACAAGTTAGGTAACTCGTCAAGTTTCATTCCGTTTTGTAACAAATATTTGTAAATCCATGTGATTCCCACACAGTGGTATATGAGTTAACACGTGATCGCCAAAAACGTGTTTAATAATTTGCGACAACAGTATTAAGGTCTTTTGGAAATATCTATCCGACTAATATTATTTAGATTTTGGATTACGAGATATCACGCAATGGTACAGATAGGTACCACGAAAAAAAGAAATATGCTGACGTGATTCCATTGTGACGGAGGAAAACACTGACAACAAACAAAGCGTTGTCGTCAAGTTATCTTATGTTATGTACTCATCGGCCGTAACGAAAGTGCCTTTACGGCCTTGGCGGTAGGTCGATCGCGAAACTGGAACAGCAAATTTTTAATTTTTATGCTAATATGCTAATTGATAGCGTAATCAGATTCCACTATCATTATAAACACATATTGCAAGCTTGTCGTAACATCATCATCATTCTCTTGCCCTTATGCCAATTCATTTGGGGTCGGCGCAGCATGTCTTGTTCTTCCATACTTCTCTGTTTCTCATCATCTCATGAGACAACTTCTTTCTTGCCATATTCTTAACACAGTCCATCCATCGTTTCTTTGGTCTTCCTCTACTCAAGCTTGTCGTAATATTTATACGTATAAACAAACAACGAAACAGTGACAAATGCTCACGTCTCGCAAACAGTCATTAAAAAAGAATCTATAAAGCTCGCATTTAATTACGTGATGGTGCGCTATATCGATATAATTATAATCAAAATGGAATTTACACGTGTTGCAATCAGCGACGCATTGTTAATTTTAAATACGTCTGACGCTAAGCTAAATTATTATTCGCTTCGATACAAGACATTTTAACACAAGTATAAGAAAATAACACTTGTGGTATAAAACTCCTTTCCTCAATATTTATTGTGAAATGCTCCAGTGCATGCCGGAAAATATAATAAATAAAAGTTCGAAAATGTTAATGGCGCTCGGCCTGGGACTGGGCCGCACATACTCGGTTTAAATAACTTAAATATGACGATGCTCTTTGTTCGAGAAAAGCACAGTCCTTCGGTGAATTTAAAGTATCCTCGAGCTCGTTCAATGCCTTGTAATATTTCTCACGCGGCACACAAAGGTTGACCCGGCGAAAACCATAAATTTTATAGTCGTCCCGATATTGAATTTTGCAATTTATGTGGCTCCGTTATAATAAATAAATATTCTTCATACGATTTGTTATTTATTTCGGTCACGTGACCTTGACTTGACAACACTAGAATTCCGTGATTGTGCGTTACTGTCAAATGTTGAGTTCAATCATTTATTATAGCATCGCAGTGGAAGGTCGGGTCAAGCTCAGGTGTTATGCGTCATTATGCATTCGAAAAGAATGTCAGATCACACTTGGTAGAATAACTGTTTTACAATTTTAATAAGGCTTCTAGTAATAACACTGTTGACTATGGATAAGAAACGGGAATTGAATTAGATTTGAATTTACGATGTGCATTTGATGTGCGAGTACCAGGGAATGGAAACGGACGTAATGGGAATGACATTACCGGATACCTGAACATCCTATGTTTATGTAAATCGTTGGTAGTTACGAGGATGTAGACAATGATGGAGTAGTGCTAGATAGAATAGCGAGACATACCTGTACGCAAGGTTTGTTTAGCGATACGCAGAGGCCGTCAGCGTCCTTGCTGTAGTGCTCAACCAGCTCCTGAAGGGTACGGAAGGTGGTGCGCCTGGCGATGAAGAAACCGCCCTCGTCCAACTGCCTGATGCGGTAATGCTTCACCGTATCTCCGTCTCGCACTGTGAACAACAATTATTCATTAATTTGCATTTTATTGCAATACAAATTGCGTAAAACTGGACTACGAATGCTTTATAGTGAATTAAATGTTTTGTAAGTTTGATGTAATGTGAAGAATAATTCATTGAGACGAAAGTTATCAATATTTTGGTTTATTAAACAGCTGTGGAGTTTACGTAATTAAATAATGTTAAACAATAAAGATTTAAATCAGCTAATGAACATACTCCTATAGATTTACAATACGTTTAAAACACTGCATAATATTTTTTAAGTCAGAAATGAAATATAAAGCCAGTCATCAACGTAACGCCCGCAGTGGCGAGCCAACGAGTTCAACAGAAATAAGAACAGTATATCCATCAAAATGTCTCAGAAAGAAAGTTAATTCTAGGAAGTCGCAAAGAGAGACTAACTTAATCTTTATCAGGACACAGATCTGAGCTTTTTGGGTCCCTCGTACTTTTCTATGGCCGAACAACTGGAGGCGACCTTGCTTGCGACCACAAAAATACAGACACAGCATAATTAATGGGAGAAGTTCTCAGAATCATCGCGTCAGATTTTGACAGTTCGATTCACTTGATGAAGGTAATCTCGAAGTGACGTTTAATCACGTTTTTATTAAAATGTGCGAGCTTAGAATTCGCTGCGATGTCTTTTCTATTTTATTTAAAATGTAAATAAAATCGATTGCAGAAAACTGCTGTATTCGATATATTAAAAAATAAACGCGAATCGGTATTACAACAGTTGTTATCGTAGTTTGAATTTGCTGAAGTAATTCTAACGCTACGATAAGTACGTGATGAATCAGAAAACAGAACTAGAAAGCCATGTAACGTCCGCATCTTCACGTGATTTGATTGAGTTTTAATCACATATTATAACAAGCTTTTTACACGTGGCGCTGCGTGTGTGCAAGATCAATTTGCTTAATGAACCTTGCACTCTCTCTTCTAGGTCCCATGTTGTCAATACATTTCTTGGACCAACCTACATTCTCGCGATATTAAATGACCAAGATTATGGAATTTACTATGTCAATGTTTAAGTGCTTACTCTAGTTCGAGACAGGTCATTTTATATTTCATCGGGATACGTGTTTATTAGACTAGCGGCCCGTCCTGGCTTCGCACGGGTGAAAATTTATTTTCCCAACTTGAAATAAATATAGCCTCTTAGGGATAATGATGGAAGAACTTATTCTAAAGGAACTTTTGAAGTTGGTCCAGTAGTTTTTTTGTCACAAACATACAAATCGTTCCCCGATATAATGTAGAACAGCCAGGAGAAGTATGCCAAATATTCCAAGATGGCTTAACTTTACAAAAGACAAGTAGAATTAGTAAAAGTTGAGAGAGAACTGAGTGAAACCTATCAAATTCAAGTTGGTTTACTTGATACTCTTGAATGTACTCTGTATTTTATTTTCATACTCATAATATCTTTGATGGCGTCAACATTATAAATAATGAGAACTGGCATGCCGTAACTATTAATATGAATGTTACTGGTTAACAAATAATGATTATATGAAGATTATAAAAAGAAGCTAGGAGAAAAAGTTTCTGGTATGAAAATGAGAGCAGATTATCATAACCAGTTCTATTAGTAAATTCTTTAATAATTATTTATTAATGAATACATGACATTTTATCGATAAAAACTCGAAGAATGTTAAACACTCGAAATATCTTACAAGCTATAAAAATCTGGTAATACTGCATTGAAAATACTAATTAGTATAAAGATTGGTAAAATGATGAAACGTATGGTTTATTTGCGTTAGCCGATAACCCACATCATTCTTCAGAATCTCATTAATCTGGTGTACCTACAGTAAATGACGAATAGTAAATATAGTTTTAAATGCATGTGCAAGGGTTTTGAATGCGGGTTGTGTCAACACTTCAAAGAACTGACACAAAATAAGTGCGCGTACTGAGCTGTAAGGCTCTATTTGTCGCTCGAACGACGTCGACAGGGGAATAAACATTGTGATAATTGTTCCGTCGGGTGTATCGAAAAATCAAGCTGGCGATGATCCTTCTGATTTTGGCAACGCATCAAAAAACCTTTTTACTGTGATAGTTATAGCCCAGTGATGTGACCGTGACACAACCTAGTCATAGGACTCAAGTTCGGACCCAAGACACGCACCACTGATTTAGAGGATTTATGTGCGTATTGAATTGAAAAGGAGCTCGTGGCTTAATAAGAACTGCCACTCGGGTCGATCTTTAGGTAAAAGCTGGGCTTGCCTAGGTCGGTCTGTGGATGGGTGACCGCCCGACATACCGAGTTTCCTCCGTGCCTCGGAAAGCACGTAAAGCTGTTGGTCCCGGCTGCTATATATAGATCTTTGGCAGTCGTTACAGGTAGTCAGTGACCTGAAATTCTGACATCCAGTCTTACCAAAGAGTATCGTATTACCTAGTGTTAACTGGGTTGTGGAGGTCAGATAGGCAGTCGCTCCATGTAATATACTGGTATTCAGCTGCATCCGGTTAGGCTGGAAGCCGACCCCAACATAGTTGGGAAAAGGCTAGGCAGATGATGATGTGCGTATTGAATAATTATCACTTGCTTCGGTGACGTAAAACATCGTGTGGAAACCAGCAAATCTGAGAGATATTTTTTGACGGCATGGGAAGTCAAGTCAGAGGCCCATGGGCAGCATAAAAACCCTGACACCAGGTAAGGTACTAAGTTAACCACAAGAGAGCGAAGAAGAATATGCTAAAGACCATACGCACGAAACTGGGCGTAGGTAAACGCAGTCCGACCAGAGTGTCGGGAAATTTGCACCTCTAATCCTATCGGCTGATCTAAACGGACCATTAAATAGTTCTATTTTAGTTTCGCCAATAGCGGCGGTCAAATGCTAACAGTGAATCTGAGTCACGTTCAAACAAACGAGTCCTAGCACTTAGTGCGGAATATAGAAAACTATACTGCACAGTTCTGCGAAGATCAGTGGACAAACTCAGCACTGTCAACAATATCAGAATTCGCACGTTAGCAAGTACACGTATAAGTTCTACGTGAAATTTTAATGTGCTGAAGTGAAAGAATCGAAGCCTCACTTTCATTGATCGAGAAAGCAGTCGGAAAATTTATGCGGCACCCATTGTATCATAGGAATATGATTTTATAGGTTAGGCGTACTGACAACGGGTTTTTATGATGGAGCAATTTAGGAGGCTCTCGCGAAGCTAATTCAATATGCAGATACAAATGTTCAGTAATATAGCCTAATAACAGGCTCTTTCTCAAACTTAAATAGATAAAATGCATCTCCCGGCATTCGGTTGTGAAAGTTTATTCGAACAGCACACCCGTATAAGTGATTCCAAAACAACGCATAGAATTCTTTGTTCGAAATATAAAATGTTTCTATTTTCGTATCCACCTGACCTTTTTCTATTTTCCTTCGTTCATAATTAGTATTCGCATGTTCATGCGCTATCGCTTTTTAAGTGTTCGAGATAATATTAGCACACTTCCCCCTGTCTGCCAGGTGGGGTATCGATTGAAGTTAAATATAGAACAGATTCTCGGATATGGGCCATCCCGTTTTGTGTCCCAAATATGGGCAGGAATTCAAGTGGAAAGGTTCTGCTTCGAAAAACAATGGCTAAAACGAAACAAGATGTAGGAAACATGGTTCAAAAGTTCAGTAGCAGTTTCGTTCAAAAGCAGTAAGGAAAATAAAATTATTTAAATTTAAAAAATATGTATATGTAAATCTAAAACGGCTTTCACCTTCAAATTGTAATGAACGACGCATTAAGTAGAGATAAAACATTTTTCCGAGAAAATTGTCAACATGAGGCTTACAATTATTTTAATAGGATTAGGCACGTAAATAATTTTTTATCAAACTTATCGTGGGAATCTCGATCGTATTTAGTTAACTAAATGCATTACACTGGGTAGATATAATTGCTTGAATTACTTATTCAATTAATGACACGGGCTTAACAGGCGTAAACCGGACCTAATGAAGATTGACTGCACAAATAAGAGAGCTCTTATTTATGGAGTTCACTTTAACGATTCTGCGGTTAAAATCTGCGTTCTAAAAAAAGGACACATGTTCTTTAGAAATATATTTATTGTTCTTTACAAAGATTAGCTGGCAATGTTGGCATCTAACAAAGGTATTTGATAGTTATTACATAAATTATGTTCTAAGAAACCGCAAGAATAATAAAAAGCAGATAAACGTCCTTGATGTTACAATAATATGATGTAACAATGTCGCGCGACTATTGCTCTAGATTATATCAACGCGCAATAACCACCTATTAGAAAATTCAATTAATTAATTAAAAGATTCCTTTATCGTAGAAGTATTAGGAATATTTTGATTTATTCTTGTTTAAGTTGCTTCTATTTTATTCTGCATCAATTAAGAAATAGTTTTTTTTTTCTGATCACGTGATCTATATTTTTCCTGCACATTTTTTTTCTTTATTTACTAGACTTATGAATAGCAAACTAACCTGGTCTAAATGCTCCATATAACCCTAATAAAATCTTAGGTAATTTATTCACGAAAAATCTGAATTTAAAAATAATTTTGAGAAAACGTCATTTTCCCAAAATTGTTTCTAGACATAACGAATGGAATTTTACACAAAATAATTTTTCACCAGTTCTCAAGAAAAATACAATAACATTAAAACAATTCACTAGGTGGAAAAACCGAAGTGCACTAAGAGTTTCGGTTCGTTTGCTGCTCATTACCTTCACGCTTCCATTTTGTAACGATTGTTACTCCTTCAAGAAATTATATTTAACTGAAAATGTCAATGACTTCTATTTTTCGAGATGAATCTTGGACTTTAATAAGATTCGTTATTTTATTACTGCAATATTTTCTGTGCTGACTGCACCAACAGGAAAGATGTAAGTGAATATTAGCAATATAATATTATGTCCCTGCATTCAATTATCGTTAATACAATATCGTTGTTTGCATATTGACGTACACCTTTACGTAGTTTTATAAAAAAACCAAACATATTTTATACACAGCGCAGCGGTATGATTTAGAATGAAATTAACTAGTCAAACAGTAAACCGTATTTTATGTAAATGCTAAATAAATATAATTTAAGATCTAGGTTGCATGTACGCTCTTATATGTATATGACCGCTGTCACGTATCTGCATTTTGTTTGGAATGCAATAATATGGCTTCGAGCTATTCAAAAATAGTTAAAAAGTGTAGCTGAAGCCTTGCATTTATAAACAATACTAATTAGCAGATATCCAGGCAGTCATTCAGTTGTTCGGTGTTTGTTCCCACGGCGCCTGCGCTAGGGGCCTTAGAAAAACTTTCAACCGGTTTGGCGTCGTGATCGCATCGCCCAGAACCATTGGATGCGTTTGTAACAGGATAGCACTTAGCACTATGCTGCGTGCCACAGGACGTGCGATGAATCATCACCAACCAGTACCACATAAGTAACATAAATATTCTTCTATTTTCCGAGCGCACAAGATGATTATAATTGCTGCACACTGCTGTGTATATTAACTAAACGATTTCCTATTAGGAATTTATCAATAGAGTATGAGTTATTTTATGCCGTGAATGTTACCTGATAGCGAGAAGTCATTATGGCGGCTCTCGGAGTCTCGGATGAGGAAAGCGCCATGTTCGTTCTCGGGAAGGAGCAATTTCTTCTCCGCTTCGATTCGTTTTATTTTGCGGAAGTACCATCTGTAACAACATTGAAAAACTTAGAAATATACGAGTTATCGAAGCTACAATCAATAAAACGAATGTTGATAATCACAGCCGCATACATGCTGTGTTAAATTAAATTATATGTTTACATACGGTTTCAACAAAATTGAAGGTAATAAAAAGTAGAAATGACTCATACATTATACCTAGGCAGCCACGTAAAAAGTTAAATGCATTTACAGAGTCAATTAAGACTCCATTAAAACTGATACAAGTAGCAACAAAAGAGTTAATACTACAAATAGTTTCAATGTAATTAATACTGCACCACATGTACTTGCTGGCAAACTAATGAATTGTCCATCTGAGGAGCGTGTCATGATGTACAGTGTGATTATCATTGTAATGTCAATATTAGTGTATAAGGACCGGTATCGCTCTCGTAGGGTGTTCAGAAAGCGGCTTGTCGGTGACTCAACGAGCACGAATGAATAGTATTCTGCATTCAATTGACGTACGCTCACTGCGTCCGCGCCGGAGACAAACTTATTGTAGTAACCGCTTTTATCATGAGCCCCGCTGCTAACAATGAATCATAATTTGTCACCTTAGAAATAACAGAATTTGTACAGTAAAACCGGGACGAATTTCGAACGAATGCCTAGAGACGAATTGAAATTATGATGGTCATACTAATAAGAGCATAAATCAGGTTCATTTCTCATTGAGCGATTGCAACATAAAGCAGTAGGGGTCTGACAATAGTGTTGCATCAAATCCCGTGCGACAGACAGGCGAGGTCGACGGGCTCTTGATATAAAAATAGTATCTAAGCAGTACAGCTGTAAAACGGTAAACTGTGGACAGTAAAAAGAGACACGATTACTCTCAGAGCTCATATTAAAAAAAATGCTGCAACATAGTACAGCAACCTTGTGTGTTTCTAAGCGAAAAGTTTAGAAACAATTACCTACATCAATTACTAATCTATTTACGTGAAATCGAGCCACGAAATTGGATTTGGGTTATTTCTATTTCGTTATATTTTTGTCTCAATGGCTATACGGAAACAATTGGCCGTGAAAAGCTAATTGATAAACTACCCACTATTCATGTAGGTACCTAATTGAACAATACGGTGTTAGATTTCCTAGAATGAACCTTGGGTAGATGTTCAATGGCAAGATCTGCAAAATTATTTGCTGATGATCAGTAGTTCAACATTGATAACATCGTTTACGTCAACACAATAATTTCATCTCGTTCGTGACTGGAAAACCTGATTGATCTATGATGATTACTATTGTTCAAAAAATTGTTCCGTCTGAGAATCACGGATGGACCCTTGCACTGTAATTAAATGGACGACTCAGAGCACGATAGTTAACAGAAGCCTGATACCTATCTCTGTAAGTACATTTAGAATACTAAAGACAAAATGCCTAGCGGGTTTACAAACGATAGTTTCGTAACAAAATTCACAACAGTTCTATATTTTTAGTCATTTGGAATACCCCAATGGCATTATATCACACTACCTAAAAATTATTTTACTTCTATCTTGCTGTTGATAGAAACTTAACATAAATAAACTTGATACTTTCAAGTATATCTTTTACACAACAACTCGCTAACCGTTTTACAAGAATAAACTTACGTGGCAATATCTAAGAGCAATAGCAGAATAATGTGAATTTTTGCAATTCCGAAATGCACATCACAAAGGTCGACCTGCGACCTACTTTTCACGATAAAACACATTAAAATCACGTAGCGTTACAAAACGATCAAAAGAGTATGTTAACAAACGTCTGTTTATTTTTATCCTGCCAACCAAGGAGCTATAAGGCTTGCACCCGGCAAATAAATTGCAGCTTCGTAGCTATTTCAATAGCCCAGCTGCATCTGGATCTAGTTAAAATTCTATAGTCGTCAAACAGGCTATCAAGCCAATAACAATTTCAGATGATATTATGGAGGAAAATTATTATGAACAATGTCGCATGCACTATAAAAATGGGACATGAAAAGGGCGCCACGGGCTGTAACTACGAATGCCTTCGGCGAGACCTCGGCACGCACTAAGGGCATACTTAGGGTCATAGATCGGTAACTAGCAGATAGCGTCGAAGGTCTTAACGTGGAAAACGCACGCAGAATAGATTAATAAAGCACATGTTTATTAAGCTAATTAATGTCCTCAATAATAAGAAATAGAAAGTATTCAAAACGATGTAATCATGACTAGACAGAAAGTAAGCTTCAATAAGAGGAGGTGTAACAACTGAACTCCGGTCATACGAGAAGAAATTATCTAAGCGTAAAAGATCTAGAAAGTTAATTCATAAAAGTCTAAACAACTTGTAATTAAGGATCAAGCTTACACTATCACAAAAGTTGAGGTCTTTGCCCTAACATTCTTAATTTTTTAGAATAACTGTCGACAGAAATATTTGGAACCACACGAGACTCCTGAAATAAATCTAGAACCAGCAGCCCTGTCTACAACACAAGTATATCAATGTGCCAGACAGATAGAGCGACCTTGACCCCCTATAGCCAAAGAGAAATCGTCATCTGTATCATGAACATGATTCATGCCCACATAATATTAATATTAGACCTTCTCTCTTCAGAGAATTGTGTTTGGATGATTTCATTTATCGATTTTAAGGTAAGGGAACTTGCGTAACTTTACTGAGAATATAGAAGTAACCTTTGGATGAGGAAGTTTAGTTTAAATTAAAAGATTAGCACTGTTTGCAAACATTGATTCAAAATCTATCTAAAAAGTTATACAAACACGCAATATTTGTACAAAATGTCGGGTGACACTATACCAGCATGTTCCCGATTTGAATAAAGCTTATTTAAACAAGCTAGTTTGCCGCTATATTTATTCTAGTGGATACGTTTCAATTGCAGATTTTCGAAAGTGCAAATAGCATTGTGCAAATTTGAGTAGCTTCTTTGTCTAGACTTCGGAAAAAGTTTAGTAAAAGTGTTAGTTTGCCAATATTAAGCGTAATTTGACATGTGTTTAGTATTGTGCCGAAAAATATACATTTCAGGTTAACATTATAGTTTGTCACTGAGACAACTAATAAGAATCGCTTACCTTACGTAATCGATCTGTCAAAGTAGTGAATACTACGAAATAGAATGTCACAGGTAGGTTGGTAACATTCAAGGTGGGGGACGGAAATTCCTAATAAATATAATTATTGGGTTTGTTACACAACAGTTTCCGGTTTGCAAACATCTCAATTAGAATAATCCTATAGTGTTGATAACTAGAAGATAAATTATTAAAACTAGAAATGCAAATTTTATTTACGATAATTGCCGTCATGTTGAATGACCGACTATTATAGAGAACCACGTGCCAAAATTGATGTATTTATTCGATAACATCAACATAGCATATTTTTTTGGTGATAACAAAAAAAGAGTTTACTATCGTTATGATAATAAGAACTGCCTATATAAAGGTATCTATGATTAATTTGGACTAAACCCTTTGACACCGAGCCGTAAAGTGGCGCAATCAAGGGGAATTCATTATGCGACTTTCGCCCAGAGTTTTATAATATAGTGAGTTAAGCAGAGGCGCCGGTCATCGACCTTCGCGTGCCGATGTAGCCACAACTTTTTTGCTAAGCCAGTCTCGCCTGGCTCCGGGTTGCTCGCTAGATGGGTAATCTAATTATAGGGTCTCCCTCTCGGGATGGACAAGTCAGTTTGCCTTAAACTTCTAACTAGTTGCTTTTTTCCAGAGGATAGATCGATACCGTTTCAACAAGATCTTTTTATAGAATAGCTAGAAGAGGCTGTATGAGCACAGGGATGTTTGAAAAAATGTGACTAAAATGCTGGGTTATTAGTTATAGACAAGTAGAAGGAATGTTGACAAGTTGATTGGAAAATTACAGAGATAGGTGGGAAGAAGATAATAAAAACGTCCACGTGTGACAAAACGTTTAGTTGAAGTGCCCTATAATTGCTGCTGCGTGTGCATCCAACTCTTAGGGGCCGAGTAAATTGGATTTAATCCAGCAACATCATCCACTTGTAGCATTGTAAAGAAAGGTTTTTAATAACGTGAGAATATTCTTTGTTAGAAAAGGATGTGACACTTTTATACTGTCGACAGCCACTTTACCAGCGACTTCTAGAATGGAAATGTCCAAACCTTTCTATACGAACTTGCATTTTACGTCTTTTGGGGTAATTTTTTTGATAATCCAGAAACACGTGATTCATATTTTTACCCTTAATACAAATTTCCATTCCCTATTTATCTCCCTAATAGTCAAGTATGCAAAAAACTCTTTTGGATGCAGTTAAGACTCGTTTTTTTGTTTATATTTCGGTTATTACTTCGTTTTCCAACCTCTTGTTGAGTCGCAGTGACAGTGAAGGAACAACAATACATACCTAACGACGATTTTGGAAAAACAAAATTGACGGGCGGCGGAAACAATTGAGATGCATGGACTACAAACCCCATTTGAGATAATTGTATTTGAACGGTATAAATTTTCGCGAGCACTATGGGTTTGTCCGTTACTCGTTCAGGCAAGTGACAGATAAGGATATCAGTCATACAAATGGCGACATCGATTGAATTCACAATAAGACTTCCCTGATACTCTGCTTGTTTGCTAGGTGCTAAGAATACTGACACAGATAATACAGTACACGAACGAAACCTAGTAACAATAACCTGATAAGTTTCCATGCACGATAGAAATCGTTTATCGTGTACGTCGGCCAGTAAACCAACCAGTCATTAGAACGACGTCAAAACTATCAAAATGGCACTGTTATTTAAGATAATTATAAAAAATTTAGAAATCTGTTGGCGTACCAAGAACTATTAGCGAAGTTCACAATGTGTCGTTAAATATTACTGCCTTCTGTTAATCAGGTAAGGGCATGATGCGAAACGTGAAACAAGCAATGATAAGTATGCGAATTGCTAATAGAATAAAGTCTTTGTCGACAGTCATCGCTCATTGGATTCAGTAGGTGATGATGACGCGACTATGTTTAAGGTAGACGGTTCTACAAACGATTGTTTAAATGTATCATTATGTCTTTTAGGGAAGTAATGCCGGACACGCAGCAAAGTAACTCTTGGCACAGTTCGATAAGGTTCACTATAACTGCGATTAAAGCACGACTTCAACAACAAGTTACCGTACAATATAATGCTATAGATTGTATTACTGTTATAGTTCCTCGCATTCGAAAATGGTTTGCGCCAAAACATCCGCAGGAGCAACAATTATTGGCGGAGGTCGGTGTGCGCCGGCAAAGGCTGTGAGCACAGCGGCCGTAAAAAGTAAAAACAAATCATAAAAACCAGTTGTAATGTTCTTTCGCACGAGACGACCTCAGGCTTTTTGATAAGAGACGAGTCATTTTCATCGATTTTCTAACACGTGTTTAGTTTGTATAACAAAGACACATTTGCAATGCAAAGTTATTGTTCGATAAACAGTGCGTTTGTCGCAGGTACGCAGACAGACTTAAACGATCACTGTGGGGCATTCAGTATGAGAGTGTCATTGACAAAATATAATAAACGACATGATTCACAATTTGAATAGAAAGCGAGATGCAAGATATTGAAAAAAAATAAAGAAGCAAGTTAATTTTTGACGCTATAGAGACTAGTAAGTGAGACGTCACGAAACGGAACCTAAATGTTCGACATAGTGAAAGTGAGTAAGAAGCAATTCATGTTACAAAACAAATTTTAGTCTGTTTTAATTTTTTATCAATATACAGTTACGCGATGTTTGAAAATACGCAATACATTGTGTTGGTCGCGCAGCGATAGCGTCCAAGTAGGCGTATGTTGTTTTTCTAATAGTACAAGAGGAAAATGCATCTTTACTTTTGATTCGAAATGTGATCCTTTTCGTTTTTGAAGGCCAAATCAGCTTGCATGATTTGTTGCACAAATGAGTATAGGCGAGGCGGCATCACGATTCACAGTCACACCCGGGAGATTTCATGGAACTTGTACACACGTTGTCATAAAATCTGTTGGATTTGGAACTGCACTAACGGACAATAGGGACTCGGAACTACTTTTTAGCACATAAATTAGACGTACAATATCAAAGACACTCGTCGACGTCATGTGCGTCTGCTAAACAAACACTAATGACGATAAGAAATCATTTACAATTCCATATCAATTTTCAATCAGAGTATTACTACATAATTAGATAAATATGATTTCCTAAAGATTGATAAGAGATAATTATAAAATTCACCTACAAGGTATACTACTTAAAAGTCACCGATTCGCCGTCAATAATTGAAAATACTCTTTATGAGTAAAAAATTTAATATAAACGTTAATAGCAGTAGTTGCGCGTATCGAATTAATCATGGTTTACCTGAAAAGTAACGAGAAACTGTGAGAAACTGAAAAACAAGCAAATATTTCGATGTGAATGCGTTTGTTTCCGTCAAAGAACGTGTATGCCCATTTGGTACAATAGCTATGTTGATGCACTTTGAGAACAACATTCTTGTTTTCAGAACGGTAGCCACACAAACAAGTTTTCTGGTGCTAAAACGGTGCAAAATTAAAATACTAACGCATTACGGTTATTTCAAATACTATAGTTTTGCATATAAACTCTTGGCAAACATTTTTGGAAAGAATAATAATGGAAGGAAACGGGTTGCGCCGACCCCAAGTAGAATGGGACAAGAGCAGGAAGATGATGATGACGTGGGCACTATTATGGGATTTGATCATATGAACGCATCATCATCATCAGCCTATAATGTTCCCACTGCAGGGACTCAGGCCTCCTCTCTAGGAGAGGGATAGGCTATAATCCATCACGCGGGCCCAGTGCGGGATTTTTTGGTTCCAAGCCATGCCGGTTTCCTCACGATGAACGCATCATATTCAATGTTAAAATTCACCCCATTCGAACAACTACTTCTGTTATAAAGTTCAATGAATATGATAAGCGGTGTGCTATTGCAAATGGAGTAATTCTCAAGGCTCGTTAGTGAAACTGACGACGGTGCATCCGCTTACCTCGCTACAGCACAAGTATTTTGTTTCCCTAATCGTAGCGTTGTTTTGTAATTTAGATTTTTGTTTGTGCCTAACTCCAACTTGATTTATTGCGAAATTTATTAATTCCTCACAGATGACTAAGCTTCACAGATGATTAAAATGCAGGTAATTATGTATTTATTCCGAGTTTAAACGAATGATTTATTCGTTTCCTAATTATTCAAGATGATTGAGGAAGCGCATAAACTTACCGAACAACAAAAGGTACGTCAAAAATTCAAAGCACAGCCGCTTCCGATCGACTGGCAGTTAAGTTTTGTGAGCGTCACCTTCACGGCTCACTTCCTGAGCCTGCTTCCAATTGCCGAACTACGGGGAGGAAGACAGCGGCCACCGGTGCACCGACCGGCCGCGCAACCGTAGCCTTGGACGCGAGCTCCCTGCATTCTAATCGAGCGGCCTTGCGGAAGCGCGTGTCTCGAACCCGCTCTCGTAACATGGCCCCTTATCAACAGACCCGACAAATCACTCCTTTGACAGATATCGCCTTATCTTTATCACAACGTGTTGGAATCAAAAGGAAAACCACGAGTTAATTTTAACGCGAACGGTCAATTTATTGCCGCGATTCCAGAAAGCGACGGTACGATAACCCCCGCGTATGTATGGTCAAAAGAAAGAGTTACAGCGTAAGTCTACATAAGTCATTGGAAATGATTATCACAAACCTGTGGACGACCGCGGGCCGCTCGTGAGGAGGTAACCAGTTCCACCCGCTGAACGGGTCGGCTTTGTAAGTATACCGACGTGACTGGCACGGATGGCCACGTCCGAAAATATGAGAACGGTCATACGGCATGTGTCTGTGGTGATAAGCTGGTGGCCTAAATTGGCCGCTTTACCAGACTAATAATCATAATATCTCCTAAAGCGGCCACAAAGACCCCCTGATAATGGAGTACACACAACAAATTCGAATACTTTTATGATTTAGGAGGCAGTCGACAAAAGACAACAGTTTTCAGATTCTTTATATGCAACTAAAACTTATTTTCTTAAAATAGGTTTAATGAATGATTTCCACCAAAATCCATTAATTACACCATTTTTGCCCGGTTGATGGCTATAGGCTTTCACTCTATTTCATGGTACATAACAGAACTGATCAAATGTGGGTGCTATTAAGTACCTCTCTGGCTAACCTATCGGGGATTACAGGTGTGAGTTATGCTAAACTATTTTTGCTGTGACACAAAAACAGGTTTTTAAGAAAATGTCTGGATATGATAATTATAAAATGGTTTGTATACAAACTTAATAGCAGTGTTTAAAACAAAACCCACGTTGTTTTGACATATCTTAAATCGATAAGTTAGGCAATATTGGAATGTGGTGTATTGATTTCTAAAGTAATGGGATGTAGACTGAATGAGCATTAAAATCGTCTGAATACATGATGAATTAAATACGAAGTGTCAGAATACACTGCGTAATTGAGATTTAGTTTTGAGTTAACTTGCAGTACCTGCAATTAACTAAGTAATAAGGCTGAGAGGCCGTTTACATTAAACTAAACAATACCAGAAAATGATAAAGAATAGCAATTGACACTTACGGCATAGTCTGAAGTTTCATATACGTATCCAAGGGCAAAGTCTCCAAGTCTTTGTGGTTAACATTAGTGCCAGACAGACGTCTCGCCGTGCGCATCCAGCTGCCTTTTTGTCGTCTAAGCCCTTTCTCGTTTTTTAATAATTGGAGGTGGCGCTTCACTATATCATGCCACTTCCATTTCACTGTAGCTGGAGAATCACTAGCGGCATCTTCTTTACAGATTTGTAAACTGTCACTAAATCTTCTCATATTTTGAAGATATACTTCGTTCGATTTTGGCGGAAGACTCTTTCGCCTTTCGTCGGCAATAATTACGTCTTGCGAATTTTGTTCTGCTATCCATTTTGTTATGAAATCATTTTTATCACAGACTTGCATAATCACTGGCTCTTCTTTGGGAGGCGGTGGAATCCAATCCAAACTGACCCAGTGACTAGATTTGGGCTTGGATTTGAAAATTACATCTACCTCATCGTCGCAGTCCGAAGAGCCAATCGAACATACTGACGTCTTTTTCCTCGGAAATCGAGAACGGATAGATCTACCAGCGGGAGATACTTCAGGATTCACGCCGCTCTCAGTGTTTTCCTCTTTTCTAACATCCTGCAAACTCTTTATACACTCAATATTAACATAAGAGTTTTCGGAGCACGAAGAGTCAAGACTAAACCTAGGGGTACTTCGATGCATAAATCTAGATCTAACTGCCACTTCCTCATTGCAAATTTCAATATTTCCGCCTCCAGTTTCACGTTCATTCGTCAAAGAAATTCTTCTTTCATTTGATATGTCGTTTTCCATTTCAATTATTTTAGTCATGCTCGGAAAGTTGTTCTCTTTTTCAACTTCCATTATTCTAGTTAATCTTTGGGGACATTCTTTGTCCAATGATTCTGTACTATTTGTAATGGTAGAAAATGAATTGTCTTCATTTAATTCAATTATTCTGGTTATTCTTTGTAATGTCTCATTTTCTCCATCGGTACAGACCGGTGAAGGTGCCTTGTCATTTTGAAATTCAATAATTCGAGTTATCCTTTGATGATGTTCTCTTTCTGGTTCTATATTAACTGAGCTTGGGTTCAAGTCATCTAATTCTATAATTCTCGTTATTCTTTGAGGGTAATTATTTTCAGTCATTGATACTGATGACTCCGAAATATTTGATTTGAAATTTTCTTTGTGATTATCCTCAAACTCTTTCATTTCTAAAATATCTGAAGAACTTAGAAAAGATGACTGACTGTCCAACATTTGAGTTGTTGTTATATTACATCTTTCAATTGTTACCTTTTCTTCTCTAGAATTATTGCGGCTCTTAGCTTTTTGTAAGGCGCTTTCAGTGAGAAAAACACAAGGCACTTCCACTTGCATGGACATTTTTCGTCTTCTGGTTGAGTTTTCTTTTTCTTGATTAATGTCATTGTCAACGTCTTCCGGAACCGCCGTATGTGGAAGGACAATAGGGGTCCCAGCTACCATGCGCAAAAAATCAGTAACAGCGGCTATATGCGCTCCTGTTACAGCTCCTTGTAATTTAACTCCAGATACTTGGTGAGGCACAAGTTGATTATCGCGAATACACCAAACTACGGGCAAAGCCCCTTCAGACACCATCGTCGTTATGGTCAAATGTTCGTTTCGATAATGTCTCTACCACCGACTATTGTTTTTTAAACAAAAATACACCAACAATCCAAAAAATGTCACAAAGTTAAAGTATATTTTGATTCACTGGCGCATTTCCGGGCTACGACCTACACTTCGAAATTGAAAAAAGTACAAGTAAGTGTGCACATAGATTTGTTGTTGAAGAGACGGCATAGCGCGAACGCGGCGCGGTAACGGGTGAAGGAGCGCGCCGTGCGTGCGCGTCCGGCGGAGGTCGCGAGAGATAAGGTGGTGAGAGTCGCACGCGCACCACTGCCGCCCGCCGCCGCACGCCCCGCCACGCCGCCGCACCATCACCTTCGATCATACATCAATTTTCATCCGATGCACTTCTCAGTGGAATTATGTAACGGTACGGATAACCCATTTTAACCGTTAACCAACCTAGTCGAACCATGATTAGGCGGTTTAAAATATTCGGCGATTTCGAAAAAGGTCGTTTGCTTTTACCGTCAATGTCATAGTTCAAATGTTCGTGTCCAGTCGCTAAAAACGCTCTATTTGTAGTAAATATTCTTTTTTTTTCTGAGTCTAGACCAAGACCGATGCCAATTGTTGCTTGTCTTGCAATCTTCGTTTTATTTGCATAAAATATGCAAGGACTGGAATTCAAGTAGGTTTGCTACGGTGACGTAACGAATTTGTTACCAAAATTAGTAAAACATTCGTCGACCACGGACGTCGTTTATAGTCATTATCAACAATTTAGATTCTTGGTGATTAATAACTTATACTGTTTTCAATATTGTAAATGGAATCGGTTTTCATTGTTGCAAGTTAAGTAGGCAATCCAGAGCAGAGAGTCATAAGTCACCCCATCTGATGTGGGGTCATCCTGTCGCGTACAGTTAGGCCGCTTTGTGTTGGCCCTATTCGTGTCAGGACGGTCCATCACTCAGTCGTCGCGTCGGCCGATGCAATACCGCAAGCTTTATGCAAGCCCACCTTCTTGTTTGTAATATTCTCAGAGAGGCAGAAGACCTTCTTCGGTAGATAATTACATTCAGTACTGTTTTCCTAGATTTTAGTCACGATATACAATGATTACTATTCTTGTGCACTGAAAACATCGGCGGGATTTTCATTTTAAAACGCTAAGATAGCGTCCGAGGTTTTGCTAACGCAGTTTTCTGAAGGCATTAAGAAAGCAATAAGGTAATTAATAGTTGCAAGATAAATAAAGCAAATGCGCATAGATTGTGACTACGAGTATACACATGTAACACCGTCATGCGCAAATGCCAGTGGACAGTTAGGCCCGGCGCCAACGCAGCTTGCGATGCGCCACCCGTATCTGGGACGGGCAAATCAAGTATTAATTACTCATACGAACGCTTAATGAACTCCTTATAGTTAAGCGTGGAAGACAATTAAACATTCCTTCAAAACGAATGCACTTGAGGACCTCAAACAATACGAGTATGTAGGTGTCATGACTTTCACACTACAAAAGAGATTAGTTCCAAATGTTAAAATAGTAGACGGAAGCAGTCATTAATGGTCTTATCAATGTGAAATTTAAAACGATTTGATAAATGTATCATAGTAATAGAAGACGTTTAGTTAAGGCAGAACCTCGATACTCAAAACAAGATTATAGGCTTAGACGAGATGCAGCTTAGTGTTTTTTATTTGTCACCCGCGTCTAAGATTGAAATGTTTTTGTGCGTAGGTGTATGCACGAATGATTATGCACGACCTCACAGTTGCTGATAGCAAACAAACTCTCGCATCAGTTTCGAAGAATCGCTTTCCGTTCAATGGAACGGTCGATCGATTTGGGGAAGTCCAACGGTCGGCTACAGGAAAAAATATTATTTATTCAGATAAAGAACATCGATCAGATGCATCAAACAATAGACAAACAACAGACCTTGGTGCCGCGTACCACGTTGCAGTTACTGCCCGCTTCTATGAATTAGAATTGACTAAAAGGGAAGAAGTTTATTTATTACTACCGTAGAACACTTTAAATGAAGCTGTTTTATAAGTAGGCGTTATATAAACGGAAGTATCGATTTGTCTTCTTGTTTACGACGTACGAATTGATTTCGATAGGGTTTTTTGTTCGATTCATCACAGGTGTTGTGACAGCACTCTCTGACCTAAGGTTATTGCCGGTAGGTTTATTGGACCCGAGGTCTCTTCAATAAGTCTTCTCGAAGCTTAGATAAGATACAAATTGTTAGATTTTTTTAAGGGAGTTGATTATGTCTACATGTTAAGAGTTGGGATGGTTACAGGAATTGTAGCTACATTTCTATTCTTTTAATGGAAATGTTGTCTTGCAGAGATTTTGGGAGTGAATTAATTTGGCAACACTTACCTAAATTGCTACTTCCTTGTTGCAATGGACAATGTTCTTATCGAAATTGAACATGCATATTAATACACGTCATTGAGTGTGTACAAATTTAATGGAAATATTGTTGTTTAATACCCCAGGAAAATAAATAAAATTCGTTTTTAACTTGTGTCTTTATCGAGGGCAAGGACGAAAGCGTGTGTGTCACATTTAATTCACTGTCTCGGTTGGGTTTTTTGCAAGAGCATTAAATTCATTTGCATATTTTCGATGCATTTCAAAACTGAGGCGTGAAGTGTTATTTGAATGTACGTACCTTCACGAGAGATTTGCAAAAGGGCTGTAAGAAAGAACCAAGAAGAAAAAGCCAGAGGAAAGTTTGCAATCAATTGCAACTAGAGCATGCAGTCTCATTGGGTCATTCATATACGTAGAAGATACAGATGCGTATTTATTACATCTGAAGTCTAGGTCTCACGTACCACGCCATGCAGAATCCGAAACACTATTTGTATTTTAATGCAAAATGAAAATTCATTCACCCCAGCTTGTTAAGTAACTCGGTTGCTACGCAAAATTCCAAGTCAATGCGCATTCCTTGAAAGTGAACATTTGCATAATCCTTATAGAAACCAAATGACACGTTAATTAAATAAATAAATGAAATAGTCATTTGGCTAAATTTAAATAATAATATTACTTGTCATTTAATTGCAAACGCTTCATTATCGCTCATTATGAAGCTTTGATGTAGGAAAATACAAAATTTATGATGTGTAAGATAAATCATCTTATAAAATCTTCACGATGACTATAAACAAGGATGACATACAAATGAAGATTTCTCTGCTTGTGTGTCTTAATGAGGTGCTTTAATGACGTGAAGGTTGTCGAATTTGTTACTTATTGTATAATGTCGGCCAGTGATAGCACGGTTCGAGGAAGCAAGCGGTCAGCGGCGACGCCCGGCGCGCTGTTGGCGCCACGACATGGCGCCCGCCCGAGCAATTCGCGGCGCGATTTTTTCTCGACATCATAAAAATATTAACCGTACCCCATGTTAACTTATAACGCTACTGTTTGATTACACGTAGCATTGATATAATGGGAGCACACATTATGAATTGACGTTTGCACGCAGCTAATCGAGCAAGCCGGTGGGCAGGCAAGCCGTTCAAATCGAGTCTATTCTTATAGTATCAAATCAAACGCAAATTAATTGCATTTGAGTACATGAGGATACACTCGTGTTCGGACACATGATTGTGGTTATTAAAGCAGTAACGAGATTTAATAGGTAGCTAGGTAATATATTTTCAACAGTAGCTAAGTTAACATGTGCCTGAACACGTGCCATTCATAGGAAAATCTATTGTAAGTATCTCTACCTCTTTGCTAGGTAAAGATGGCAAGTGTATCTATTTCATTTTATTACCTGATATCTATTTAAAAGAACGGGTTTTGTTATTTCAGTTTCAGCTGCCTAGCCTATTTTATTGCAGCTGAATAGAAATATTTTGTTTGTTTTAGTCCCTGTACTAATTTACTAAAGCCTCCAAGTTAAATTAGTGTAGCTGAACAATTCATCGTTTAATGAATCGTAACGCCACTTGAGGTAGTTTAAAATATACGCAAACAACAAAAATCGACAATGACTTGACCGTAACTAATTACGAAGATTTCACAAACGTTCTGCCTGTATTTACGAATGTTATTGTTGTTATCTACCTTTATATATCCATTTATGAGTGACTTGTTTTTCCAACCTTGTCAAAGTATAATATTACAATTAGTGAGCAGACATCGTTACTTTAAAGTCAGTGATGATAAGACGAACAAAGTAGCGGACATGCATAATGAATATTAAATAAGGAAAATATTGAATTTTCGCGCACATTCAGATATTTCCGGAAAACCAGCAGTACCTTGTCAAAGTTCATTGTGTATTTATATTCTGCTGTTTGTTTACTCACTTTAGTTTGTGCTATGAAAGGGTACATCAAATAAGTTAAATAGGTGTAGATCCCGTTTGAAGAAAATCATAAGTAAGCTCAACTGAATCATCTAGTTATGTATGTTAATTTAATTAGTTACTGCGGTACTCAGAGATATTTAATGATTACTTAAGCCGTCACTTAGTAAAGGTTTGACATACTTTTGTATGACAAAACTGTCAAAACGTTTACTAAGTAATGGCCTAAGTAATCATTAAAGCTCTCTGAGTGCGGCAGTTAGACGCAAGTTATAGAATTACACTGATTATGTGCATTATGATGTATGACTAAACAAGACAATAAAATACCATCAGATTTTAAACTCGGCTACGACTCATTTAAATCTTCTATTATTACAAAGAGAAATTCACGGTCAACTCAACTAAAGTGGGGAAGATTTTCAAAGATAATTACACATTTTTAGCACTAATGTGCAATTTAATTTGCCTGTCGTAACCATCTCGAAGGTACATCAATCTGCAGATTACGGTTTAAAGCGTTCTAGACGCGGCTGTAGAAAGTTGCTCGCGGCGCGACTCTGCGGCGCCCGTGCATGTCCTGCGATCCGCATTCTCCCTACCAAGCTTTAAAATAAAACTAAAAAAATAAAAGCAACATCGTAAAATACAGTGTATCGCGGAGTAATGACTTTAGAAGATTAAGTAGGGAATAGAGAAGGCCGTGCCACGAATGAAATAAAACAAGTCCCAGAAGATGACTTCGCAATGCTAGAGGCAATTACGAGTAATATCTTACAGTGTTTAGTTAGATACTGCTCTATACGAAAATGGTTTTAACAAACAAATTATAAACATAATGTGCCTACTGTAGTCTAAGGTTAGACTAGAATAGGGTAGGGTAGGTTAGGTCGGGTATTTTTGTCTTTATGGCTACGAACCGCTACGAACTTTAAGATTTTAAACGAATAAATATTCGATTTCTTTAATGAATTTCGATACCGTATTGGAACATATTTTATTTAAAAGCTAACTGCACACTCATCTTGTGTCATTAATCTTGCGATCCTCCTGTCGAGGATCCAATCTTTCTTTGTAAAGGGAATTACGTATCATTTTTTTCCTTATGAAAACATAACTGTGAAGTAGTAATGGTAATACATCCGTAAATTATATAATGCTACGATCGAATGCCGAATTGTCGGTTTACCGGAAAAAATGCAAGAAAGGCTTATGTATTGTACAACTTTGACAAAGGACAATGGTGAAAAGAAAAGTAAGTCTCTAGATTTCTTGAAAGAGAAGCCTTAACCTACATTTCAAAATGATTACAAAGGAATGTCACGAAGTGAGTAGCAAAACAGTGTTTGGATAATGGTGGTGTATAAACAATCGCATCTGCGGTCGGTGTGCGCGGCGCGGCTCCGCGGCGGGTCGATGAACGACCTAGCTCAGTGTGAGGCTGTTTCCTCGGCGGAGAAGTGCGGAGCCGCCCCCGTTCCGTCTGCCCCAGCACAATAAACAACTAAATTGTTAAACCACATTAAACTAACGCCAACTTGCTCATACAATACGTGGCAGAAGTGCGAAGTTATTAGTGTGATTCACTTATTAATTTTACAGATCACTAGCGACCACCCCCGTTCGCAAGAAAAATCAACGCTATTTATGAGACAACACCGCTGCCTAACGGGTAAATCGGTTGGGCTACGAACAGGGGGCCTTAATTTTAAAATATTAAGTTCACGCTGCGCACGGGCAAAGAACAATGTCCTGAAAAACATAGGGGAGACCGGGGCTACAATTAACAGAGGTAGGTATTAACAGGCAAATTTCTCTAAAACTATACATACTATTCCTCCAGTAAGTGTCTTGACTTGTCATTTAGATCACGCCGCATGGCACAGTATCGTCCTGTTGTGCTCCGCGCGTCATTTGGGTGACTTATGTGCCGGTCGATATTTTTAAGCACTTAACGAACATTTCGTAGTTCACCATTTTTTGATTAGCGCAAGAATTATAAAGTGTTATGATTATGTTTTTTTTTTCCTAGTAGCATATTTTATACTTAACAATACTATGTTTCATATTTGACATAACTATTGACCAATATTTTCTTACGTAATTTAATAAATTATATGTACCTTTGGGGCTACAATTAACACAGTGAGGGGGTTTGTATTAACGTGTTAATACCTACCCCAGATATGGGAGCTAGTATTAACAGCGTAACTGAATGTTTGGAATGATTATTTTATATGTGTTATCACAGCATGAGAACTCATAAACGGAAAACCACGCATGGCGTGGTACCACATAAATAGAGGTCTACAAGCTAGCTGCGCTAGGGCAAAAGAATTTGACCTCTGTTATATATGTTTCTCTTTATAATTTTGTGAAAAATATAAAACGGGTACCACAGCAGAAATGGGTTACAAAAAAACCCGGTTGGTCTTCAATGCTGAACAAGAAGCAATCATAGCAGAGTATTTGTTTTTACAACATTGAAACGGTACCAGAATCCTGGAAAACTAATGAGATGGCGGGCAATGATTGAAGAACTGAAGTTTTAGACGATGTGCCTAATTTAGATATAAGAGTGACTGAAGTGATATCGCAAATGTCTAATGAACCAGTAGCTGGACCGTCAGGCATACAGAAAGGTGCTAGTGATTTTGCCAGAACACCACGAGTTTCGTCTAATAGAAAACACGCAAAAAAAGTCTGCCATTCTCACTGACACTGGAAAAAAATTCTCTAGAAGAAGAACATAATATTAGAGAAATCAAAAATAGAAAAATTACAACAGAAAACCAGAACAAAGAGAACAAAAAAGATTAGGGAAAAGGTAAAGGAAAGGCTAAGGGAAATATAAAGAAAAAGTAAGAAAAGTGAAGATAAGGATAATAAATTAAAGCAATAGCTCTTACGATGACGATGATTAGTTTTGTATCATTTGCGGTACCTCTTATAATGAAGATATACATCAGGTGGTGAATGGATTCATTGTATCGCTTGCAAGGACTGGGCCCAAGCAGAACGTATCAAAGTTGAAATCACATCATTCTGTTGTCTGAATTGTAATTCAGATGATGAATACGAATAGATATTCTTTTAGTTCGTAGGTATCTAAAATATTTCCTAATCCTTGATATTTTATTGTTGATTTTGTAATAAAGTACATTTTATATACGTTGTTTAAGTCTAAAGACGATGCTAATTAAGTTAATAGAAAATGTTTAAAAAAGACTAAGACTTTTAAAAGTAATTTGTCTAAGTTTGAATGTTATATTTAAACTTAACTTTAACATATATTTATCACTTTTAGACTGATTGATAGTGATCCAGAAAAAAAAACTGTAAAATATTGAAATAATTTAACATATTTTGAGTTTTCGTTTATGTTAAGATATTTTGTGATTTTGTTATCATTAGTTTATAAGAAAACTTGTGTCATGCAAGGCTGTGTTAATTTCACTTTCATTAATAAAAAAATGAAGTCGTACATATATTAATTTTTCGTTATATCAGTCAGCATAACATTTGTTAATTTTTACCCCTTCTGTTAATACCTGCCCCACACCTGTTAATTCTAACCCCAAACGTGAGGTAACAATTAACAGCTGCCATTTTTAAGAAAAAGCGTTCTACCTACGGCATCGTTTTTATTATGTTTGTTTTGAGATAAGTACATAATACCTGAATGATTAAGCATCATGTATCCTAAAAATCAAGTCTAAATCTTGAATAGTTTCTTATCTACAACTAAAAATATATATTTTGTTAATTGTGGCCCCGGTCTCCCCTACATACATGAACCCTAAAAGCATAACACTCTTTTTTTTTTTGGGCAGTCGTGTAATTTTTTTTAAACATTTCTGTGTTCTAAGTAACACACATAACTTCCCGGAATAATAAAGATTCTCTAAATGATGATAAATGAAACTGCATCAATAACACAATGGATTTCGTGTCATTTAGAAGAATAAAGTGGTCACAGAGACAGACACGAAAAGCGCTTGTTGTGGTTATTACCCGACTGCCAAAGAAGGGTTATGTTTTTCGCGCATATCTTGTTTGTCTTCTTCTTCGTGTCGATGATTCCCATTGTTAATAAATAATAAATTAGTTTTGATCAGAACTCAGCCACATTGACGGCATTTGTTATGGGTTCGGATTCTTCGGATAGGTCCCTCGAAGTACAGGTGGGTGGAGTTGCACAAAGAGCAAGTCAGGAGGTGGGCCATGGCTGCGGGCTGTCCGCAAGGGAAACCGCGGCCTCGACATGAAGGGCGAAGAAGGAACATGGGTGGTTTTTAGTCAGTAGAAGTCTGACACTCCCTTTCGCTCTGCCCAAGAGCGGGAGGGGTTATTTGATGATTTCCCACCCCCAAAAAAAAAAAAAAGGAGGTGGGCCATGACAGTTGGTGACCCGCTGGGAGCTTTTCTGCAGGCTCAGCATAGTTAGCCGGAGGGGAGTGAGTCTGAGGCCCCACAGCTTTTTTCGACCTTCACCAACACTATTGTTGTTGATTGGTGGGTTTATCGTTTTAAAGATATGGATTAGAATGTCTTGAATGCCATATTTACGCCTAAGTTTCAGTTAAAGTTTGACTGTTATCTATTAATATAACCATGGATATCTGACTGCAATTTTAAACAATTCAGAACGGACAAAGATGTGTTTTCTCAACTAACTTGAAGTTGTGTTTTCTCATGACCAAGAATTTTGCAGTGCAAAAGGTATCTGATTACATCAGATTCGTAGATGTCCAGATTATAACATTGTTTCAAGTTTTAATGCATAATAAATTAATAGACATTTCGTAGAAATGTTATGCATGTTACGAGCATAAAAAAGAGCAAAAAACATACTGATGTCTACGTAATTAATAGTTTATGGCGTAAGCGATATAATGTTTATACCTGAGGGTTTAATGAACGACCTCACTTACACTTTTGCTGACATGCCGTACCGGACATATCAATACTCTCTAGGCTATAATAATTACATTCACGTTAGAGTGGTCCACGGTACACATACCAGTTTCGGTGACAAGTCGCAGAACTCTCACTCGCGGATGTCGCATCGCATCTCGTGTGCACGACGCTCCATTACCGATAAATTGGCACTAGCAAAAAATATCATTTTCGCTGTACGTTGACGTACATACGTTTCTAATCACATCATATCTGGGTCAACGGAAATTTACGACGCGAACGATTCACTGAAAGCCTTTTACATCACATCTCGACGACGGACACCTGGTACTACCAGGATCCGATCTGCATGAGGCGTAGCACGCACACTAATTGGTGGATATTTTTTTGGACACGGTTCGCTAACTAAAATCAAATTATCGATTCAAGATCATTTAAATATTAATTTGTAATGCAACGTCACAATCTATTTGATTTAAATTGTTAATTAAGATTAACAACGACGACATCGCGACTTATTAGGAGACAGTGGAAATGTAATGACTGACAGGCGCATTCGAGATCATTAGATAGGTATGCAAGAGAAAAAAATCTGGGAACAAGAGAAAGTATTCGTAAAATAACACAGTGAAACACTGCATCAGAAATGATCAATAATCATGTGTGGGAGTGGACATCAGTGCAGTGATAATTGAAAGTGCCATCACTTGCAGGCTGTACCGGATAGAATCTGTGTCAAGTCGTTTTCACGGTCTTGCCGATGTTCTATACGAAATTGACCATGACTTGGGATGGGCGCGTGTCGCGCTTGCGTAGATGTCTTCGAACAACATCCGCTCAAAATGTATTCAATTATGATCGCAAGTGCTTCGATTTTGATTGTTAAAACTCGTGGGATGAGTTGATTATTTTGCCGCTGCTAGTTATAAAATTAAAAGTTTTCAGAAAAAAGCTATCAAGGTACACGTAAAGCACTATGCAAGAGTAGTAGGAACTTACTGTTAACACGGTAAATGTATTTCGAGCGGTGTTTTGCCCTAATTCGTGGTAATTTACGTTGTGGAGTGTTGGAGCACTATGGGGAGGTACCTTAGGCACGCACACGGCATTACGCGGAACTCGAAAGCAAGGGAAACTACTTTGCGACCATTCTGTAATCTGCCCAACATGGTCATTTCAATTTCGTCATATCTGGACACTTTCTAAAGAAACTGCAACATGTAAGTAATAACTGTGGCAGACAAGACGCAGCCTAGCTTCCAGTGGAAACATGCGATAATAAGGTGTAATTGCACACCACCTCTGTGACTATATTTAGCAGCAAACGCTCTGGAACTAGCTGCGCATGCGACTAGTGCAATTACGTAAAGCGGTTGAGCCATTTCTAATCTAAAAATAATCGTAGGCTTTGCAGACATCGGCGCCACTGGGATCGTACGAGAAAGTAAAGACAATATTTTCATATCATATGGACAACAAAGTTGAATATGATAAGCAATTGTAATTCTTGAATAGTTTTGTTTACTCGTCACAATCTACAGAAAACTAATTAAACCCACTCAAAACCATTACCTATTTAACTATACAGAGATGGCATAATCAGATACAACCAAGAATTACAAAGAAACTGCATAAACTTTGCGATCATTAACGTTGCACACAAAGCTGATGAGCAGAAAATAAATAAGTACGTGAAAACTGAAACATCTATCCAGAAATGTGCAACACTAATGATAATTGCTGGGTTTTTTCAAAGAGCAAACTAGATATTTTGTAGGGAGGTGACACTAATACTTTACAGTGGTTAAGTATATCCGTGACGTGGACTAATACATCAGTGGCGCCGGTTAATCGTTCGTCTGCGCGTGCGACGGTGCGATGCGAATTTTCCCCAGCACTCGTACCATTAGGGAAGCTATCATTACCGCGGCGACAGGGCTGATCAACCGTTACAATCGGCGTACGACTTGACATTTTAATACTCACCGTGTAAATTGCATTTTAATTTCATTACGTTATTAATCTTTCTTTACTCTTATCATTTGGACGAAATTAATTTCGGAGCTTTCTTATTCGTAAACGTTAAGGTCCAGTGCACGAGTTGATGTTTTAAGGTGCAGTATGTCTAGCTGAACGTGTGAATGAGGGGCAAGGTACACGCGACACATCGTCTGCATCGACCTTAATTGCACGTATGATCTGGGCCATTGCTCTCTCTTAAATCAAACTCGAAAGCCCTAGAAGCCCACTTATCAGCATTGGATGATTCGCCCTGCACGTGAACGTTACTCGTGTACCTTATGCAACCGGTCACTGACCTCTTCGACTTGTTTGTGTTGTATTTCATTCAATGATAGCATTTCGTGATGAGGGACACGCTAATTTCTTGTACTGTTACTTACTAGTAAATCGTATGCTTTCTGAAAGGCAATGACGTGTTGGCTGCTCGTATGTCGTATGATGTAAGATTTCAACGTTTCCACATGATTAAAATCGTGCGTACTTATTATAAAATTAAAGAGGATGTGCAAAAGGTAACTTTTATAATATAAAGTTTAATGAGGAAAACTTCCATTAAAAGTTAAGTATTTAGGCGTGCCAGAGAGAGACGTGCCCCAAGTATCCATTTAAAACCACATTAATGTTCACCTAGTGTAGGTTTACAACGTTGTAAGCATCGCTTGAGGGACGGGAGCAGGGCGGTGAACTCAAATGCATCCTGTATCCGAAGTCGGTGATGTCGGCCAACTAACTATCTTTACTAGGAAATGTGGGTTTTTAGAAGCCAGTGTTAGTAGCACACCCCGGCTCACACATCTTCTTGGTAGGTTAATTGGTCGCTTTGTGTCTTTCTACAGTTCCATTTCTTCACTGTATTAGGTACCTACACGTCAACTAAAGTGAGCCTTGTTCAAAAAATAATTACATACCTCCTCATTCTGTATGAACGGATAATATTTTACAAAGCTATTTCAAAATTTTGCAGTCATGTTTACATTAAGTATAAGCGATAAGCATTCATTAAATTAACATAATATACGGGTAATAACTAATAAACCTTACTTATATACCCACATGACATTTGTACTGTATTACGAGGACACTGAATCCACAATCATCTTCCATCTCGAAAGGGCCTAAATATCATAGATAATTCGTAAATACGCAATATATGTAAAACGAAGAATTGCAGGATCAATAAATAGAATAATTTACACAGAAATATGTGTCGATAGTTTTGTCCGTGTAAATGTAAAATGTTTATTGATAATGGTCGATCAGAATGCGCTGGCGCAGTGTCGTATGTCGGTTGCCGTCGCACAGGCGCTCGATTCACCGAACCGGCTAACTTCCTGCAGCACAGGCATGTGCCATGAATAAACACATCTTCCAATACACCCGTCACTAATATTCATATTAGTTTGACTCTTTTATTGCGAGAATGATTGCTTTGATAAGTGACATTTTCAAAGTTTCATCATCATCAGCCTATAATGTTCCCACTGCAGGGACTTAGGCCTCATATCTAGGAGAGGGATGGGCTATAATCCTTCACGCGCCCAGTGCGGGTTGGTTTAGTTTAAAGTTAAGTAAGTTAGTTAAAAAATCAATATTCCGAAATGGTGCAAAAACGCCTGCATAGATTCTGATGAAATTTTGCACAAATATTCCTTAACGTCTCTAAATATTTATAACTTGCCTATAACTTGACTGAAACCACTGCACCGCGCCATAGGATGGCCTAGCTATGCTGGGGGGGGCTTTAGTTCCCATGGGGTCGGATTTCTTTGACAATATCGATCTTACGATATGAGTTTCGATATTTTTAAGCTAGCTAGATAATTATAGTTTGGCACCTATTCGTATTTTTTTTTATTACTAAGTATTGTTTTTTTTTAATAACTCATATCAGAATCTAAAGAACGCTCAGGATATAACGAGATAACGCACTACTCATCTGTCATATTTCCTGCATTCCCCAAAGTACCCGGTCTGACATATAAATGGCGGTTGTTGTTGTTCGGTTGTCTTTGGTAGAAACTTATAAATCAAAAATGTACACTTTCAATTTCAAGCCGCCATATTATTTGTTTTGCTCCAACAAATAGTGAACACTGTTAGTGGATTTATGAATACGTAGAAAATTGATCCTCGTTACTTGACACAAAACTTTCATTTGAAAAACTTTAGTCCGACCGTAATCAAAGCAGATTCAGATTCTACTCCGTAACACGAAGTGCAACCAATGTGGAGAGACCTCATAATACGTTGAAACTTATATGAATGTACTTAAACTTAACGTTCCCATATCATGTATACCCTTATAATGCAAAAAAAAACGCCCACGAAGCGAAGCTGCGGGCACAACTAGTAGAACCATAATCTCGTACATCGAAATTATCTACTGCACGTCGGAAGTCTCAGTGTTCTCAAATACTTAAGAGCGATAAAATGTTTGTTTTGTCGGCTCCAATGGTTTTATTCAAGTCATCAAGCATACCGTTAAGTAAGCTGCAGCTAGGGAATAGCTATTAGTTGGTCGTCGGTGTGTTAGCGGTACGACAGCCACATACAAAGCGTAGGAACCTCGCCATTTTAATATTTGCCATACAATTTGCATGTTTGACTAGGAAACGTTTTCCGGTAAGCCCCCCGCGTTTACTCGGGCCGCATTAACTATTGTTTATTTTTGTGTATGTAACAAAGATTCAGCGAACTTCAGTGCAAACAAGCAAGTCAAGTAACGCATCTCGTATTGTCTCAAGGGTACTCAAGGACCGTTTAAAATTCAGCAGCAATTACCAGTCCTGGTGGTGCTTGTTGCAGCTGACCTCGTTTGTGAAGCCAGCGTTCAGCTCGTGCGGAACGCGATGCAGTTTTAATTACCGAGGCCGTTCGTCTTTCTTGCCACTTTGATTGTCGTACCGTCTGAAGGTGACTTTTCGTCCCCATAAAATTTAAGTATCTAACAATTTGAGTTCCGTTCCATACGAGTATGACCTTAGCAATTATGACGAATAGTCAGAATTTCCAAGACGCATATTGACGTTGGTTTCGCTGAATGGTCAATAAGTACATTTTTTAAATAAAAAACTTATGAAAGATCGACCGGTGACGTCAGGAAATTATCTGAGAATATATGATACGTCATTAATTCAATCTTATGTTATTTTGCATCTTGTACAATTATTGAGACAACAGCCCGATAATTTTATGAAAGCTATCTGTCAATAGCATTATTATAGTATGTTCCACGATGATTGATGTTTGTCCTTCACGAGTCACTACCTTAGCTAAAGGGGTATCGGATGGAGTAAACAAACGAATAATGACAACGCGACACAAAGGTTCGTGACGTCAATATCTATTCTGTGGTTTTGCATAATCGTGATAAACGTGAGATCAATTGTCTAGGGTGATCAAATTATTAACGCAAAAAATCACTGAAGCCGCCTAAAGCTTCCTTGAATAGAAACCTTCAAAATAAAAATAATGTCTGATTATTTATTCAATGGTTATAGCATGAATTGTATAGATGGGTCAAAATATTTCGCATATCATTAAAATTCCTCTCTTTTTGTCAATAATTAATTGTGTGATGTCTCGTTAGCATATAATATTGATTATTAAACCCATTCGTAGTTAGTACTTCTTTTAAACACGAGGCTTGTTATGTAATTGAGATGATAAATAAGAGATAGTCAAACGTTTGCTTTGACTGATTAACAAGTTAACTAAGAAAGAAGTGCATTAAATGAAAAATGTGACTAATAAATATCGACGGACATAATATAATATGGTTGCGAGCAGTGACGTAAAAAAATTAAAAACAAATATTTATGTGAGCGACAATTAATCATAACGGGGATTTGAAACAAGTATGATCTGTCACAGTGTTGTACGTCAGTGAGGTGCCTACTTTCGCTTGCAAATTTTCTAGTACAGCGTCGAGTCTACAAGTAGTTGCGCAATAGTCAGAAGCGTGGTAAACACTTGTAATTATTATTGTAATAGCGTTCTAATCTAAACGAGGTGTAGGGTGCCAGGGCGTGGCGTGAAAGCGCCTTAACGACCCATCTCTGTAGCGAAACTGGGTGCTGTGAGTCGACAGTAGAATGGACACTTAAAAACAATTACAATGGGGCAGGAATCCCGGATACACCAATTGTAGCGTTTTGCAATAAGTTTTGCTTAACTCTTCTTAGCGAGGCATTTTAAATTGCAGCCTATGTCGTGAGGACGGTTTTGAGTATGAATGTGTAGACCAAAGAAACGATGGATGGGAATGATATGGCAAGAAAGGAGGTGTCCCATGAGATGACCAGAAACAGAGAAGTATGGAAGAACACGTCATGCTGCGACGACCCCAAATGAATTGGGATAAGGGCAAGAGAATGATGATTCTTTGCGGGAAGTATGCGATAAACAGAACTTGATTATAATAACCTAATTACTTGCCAAATTAAGAGTTGCCTCATTGGCGTAGTGGTCGCAAGCGCGGCTAACGTGCATGAGGTCCTGGTTTCGATTCCCTGGTCGGGGAAAGTGTTACTGGGTTTTCCATCAGGTATTTCTCAGTAGGAGCCTGGAGTCTGGATTTGTGCCCGGTTCATGGCAATAGGCTCGCCCCTATTACATAGGACTTGAACATAACTGGCGAAATGTGGGTGTACTATTAGGTACACCTCTGCCTAACCCCTCGGGGATTACAGGCGTGATGTTATTAAGAGTTGCTGGGTGACAACTTGACAAGAGACAAAAATAACAAAGAATCATGATGCTCATTCATAAAACTTCTACACTTTTACGATGTCTTCACAGAGCAGTCCTATACTACTTAACACACTAACTATAGCTAATCGCTAAGGCCGTGGAATTAATTATATTCGTTCCCATTTCTCAATACCTAGAAACGAATGGCAAAGAAACATAAATCTTGCAATAATTGTCTATTGTGGTGAGGAGCGGCAAAGACAATAAACTACTTAGCCTAAATAAAACCGAGGAATAGAAGTCAATTACCGAATTATAGGTCATCCATCTGGATTCTAGAGCATTTATTATCTGAGGTTTGCGTGAATCGGTGATGTAAGATATAAAAATATCGAAATGTATTTGAGGAAAAGAATACCACACCATGTTCTTTAATTTTGTGTCGTGAAAACCAATGGCTCATGGGCTTTAGTTGAGGAAGTCAAAGGGCAGTAAAGGGCAAAGGTTATAAGAAAGTACCTATTTTATAAATAATTCCGCCAAGTGAGTTAATTACAATATTTCAGCTTATCTTAAATTGAAATGCGATGTGAGATACTCTGCTGGTTTATGTGATGTTAGAATTTCAGCAGTTTTTTCCTACAGTTAGTATCGAAGAAAAAACGGAATACATTAGCAGCTTTTCCGCAGGAAGATGGTTATCCGGTCATTGTTGCGTTTATAAAATTAGACTTTGCAATAGACCAGCAGCTTTTTTTAAACATTATATGGGCCTACTGTTGACCTCAATCTTGCCCTAAGGTCAGAGATGAGGTTGCTGCGGGTTGTTCGCAAGAGATACCGTGGCCTCGACATAAAGGGCTAAAAAGGAACATGGGTGGTTTTTAGTCATTAGAAGTCTCTGCCCAGAGCGGGAGGAGTCATTTGATGATTACCAACCCCCTAACAAAAAAGGCCAGATATGAGGTGGACGTTGGAACGAGCTAACCCAAAAGATTAACTCTCGACATAAATAGATTAGGGTACTAAATAAACATAAAATCAGATTTGAAGTTTATAATTTTGAATACCACGAAGGTGACACAAATTATAAGAAAACATGTATTTTTTGTTAGTCGTCCTACCTTCAACACTCGGTTCATGCATGTCTCATCGTGCGGTTTCGAATGAGGATAACCACAACCGGAGGAAAAGAGTTCCTGTGGTAACCTGAGATAATATGATATTGAATATCAGTTAGAATTAATACGATGTGATTTCAAGCAGTAGTGTAGACAGTCAAAAGACTTTATTATGAGAACATTTTCAGAATTTTCTAAAACATGTAATTCGCTCAATTAAATAATCGAACCTTTCTTAGAATCAAGTCTAGTCAGAATTGTAAACGCTGTACATTTTTATTAGTGTTTAGGAAAAAACCTACGTCCCAGCCTTCAGCAAGTCCTTAGTCGTCTTTTATTGCACCTACAAGGCGAGGGCGTATACTTAATTTTGTTTACCGTGTTTAAATTTAAATCTCTAGCTTCTTCAGGGTGATATTATTGGTACATTTTTAAATTACTGATCTGAGTCTGATGATTTGTGATTCAACAATGAATGGCATAAGCTTCGCCAGGATGGGACATCCGGTATTAAAAGAGAATGGTAGGATCAGTTACGTTTTATTTGCCGTTAAAGGGCTTCGGATAAAAAAAGAGTTCAAGTTTTATAGTGAAAGTATTTAAATCGACGAGCGCACTCGCGTCATCCCGAATAAAGTTTTATTTCTACAAGAGTCTGTAGGTATCGTAATGAATACGATTTTCAAGGCAAACCACGTAGACGAGACGATCTGGAATATCCAATTACGAGTGATCCACATGAAGGCCCTTGAAGACCCGGAAGTCACGGGGAGAGGCCTTTTCCCTGCAGGGGGATGACGCAAGTTACCAACAGTGACAACTGAGTCTATCAATTTCCTACTTATGGACACGGTAATTTCTTGAAAAAAATGCCTCAGGTTTACTGTGCTTCTGCAGTTTGATTCCGGGGGTGAAACAAAAACTATACACCGAGTATTTTCCAGAAACACGTCATGTTCTGATTTTTGTCCAGTTAGTCATACAGTGGGTTGGGCTGGGCAGGGAATTAAGTGGAGGTGCGACATGCGACACCGTTTAGGGGCGAGAAGTTTGGTTACTAACGGAACCTCACCCAAAACTCAACCGACGGAATTAATTACTTTTTGCGGGACGGCTCTGCAATTCAAACGTCAATCGACGTCGGGCGTTAATTGCATTTGTGAATGCAGTTAACATCAATCCCTTTGTGAAAGGTACAGACGCTTGCACATCAAGCTACTCGAAACTGTCAAACTCAATCAACCTTGAACCTAATTCTACAGCAATAAAGCCACAGAATAAGATAAAGTTGAAGAAATTTGACAGATAGTAGTGGCTCAAAATGGCTGTACTTTTGGGTTTGATCACTGGGTCAAGCAAATCCGACACTACACTGAGGATATCCCAGACATTGGCCTGTATGAGATTAGAATGGCCCTCCAACAGCTTAAGAACAACAAGGTGCCGGGGGATGATGGAATCACGACAGAACTTCTGCGAGCGGGTGGAAAACCAGTACTTTTAGTCCTCCAGAAGCTGTTTCATTCCGTCATACTCGAAGGTACTACGCCAGAAGCATGGCAAAGGAGAGCGGTGGTGCTCTTCTTCAAAAAAGGTATACACCCTATTGAAGAATTGTACACCCTATTGAATAATTATAGACCCATCTCACTCCTGAGCCATGTTTACAAGCTGTTCTCGAGGGTCATTACGAACCGTCTCGAACGAGGTTTGATGACATCCAGCCTCCCGAACAAGCTGGTTTCCGAAAACGTTTCAGCACCATAGACCACATTCACACGCTCCGCCCAGATTATACAGAAGACTGAGGAGTATAATCGGCCATTATGTCTAGCGTTTGTGGACTATGCAAAAGCATTCGATTCAATCGAAACCTGGGCGGTGTTACAGTCTCTTCAGCGGTGCCGTATCGACTATAGGTATATCGAAGTGCTGAAGTGTATGTATAGAAACGCCACTATGTCGATCCGATTACAGGACGAGATTACGAAACCAATCCAATTGCAAAGAGGCGTGAGACAGGGAGACGTTATTTCTCCGAAACTGTTCACGAACGCATTGGAGGATGATTTTCAAGCTCTTGGACTGGGACAGATTCGGCATCAACATCAATGGCAAATATATCACTCACCTTCGTTTTGCCGATGATATAGTCATGGCTGAATCGCTGGAGGATATTAACACAATGCTCAGAGAGAGAAACGTTACTAAGGACGTTTCTCAACAAGTGGGCCTTAAAATGAACATGGACAAGACGAAAGTTATGTCGAATGTCCGTGTTCCACCCGTACCGGTAATTGTTGGGAGCGATACTCTCGAAGTTGTCGATAGTTATGTCTACCTTGGACAAACTGTTAAACTAGGCAGATCCAACTTCGACAAAGAGGTCGCCCGAAGAATCCAACTCGGATAGGCAGCGTTCGGGAAACTACGCGACATCTTTTCGTCCAAAATTCCGCAGTGTCTTAAGACGAGGGTGTATAACCAATGTGTGTTGCCAGTGATGACTTATGGCACAGAGACACGGTCGTTAACTGCTGGCCTCTTAGAGAAGCTCAGAGTCACGCAACGAGCCATGGAGAGAGCTATGCTCGGAGTTTCTTGGTGCGACAAAATCCGAAATGGGGAAATTCGCCGAAGGACCAGGGTCACCGACATAGCTCTCAGAATATGCAACTTGAAGTTGCAATGGGCAGGCCACATCGCTCGAAGAACCGACAATTGATGGGGAAAAAAGGTTCTCGAGTGGCGACCACGAACCGGAAGACGCAGCGTTGGTAGGCCTCCCACCAGGTGGACCGACGACATCGTGAGAGTCGCGGGCAACCGGTGGATGCAAACGGCAGGTTGCCGTTCTTTATGGCGTTTTATGGGGGAGGTCTTTGTCCAGCAGTGGACGTCTTATGGCTGATGATGATGATGTATTTTTGCCATCTTTCGTCCCATTTTTTGTTTACGTGAAAAAAGAAAAATTGTGTCCAATATTTTTTGGAAATCTATCTGACGGACTAATTAGATTTTTTTATGTCAACTACCCTCTACTAACTATTATGATATTACACTTCCTTACATACAGTAACAGCTGCTCGGGGTCGATCTTTAGGTAAAGCCACGCTTGCCTGGCTAGGTCCGTCGATGGGTGACCGATTACATACCGAGTAGCATGATTACCCTATACTAACTGGGTTGTGGAGGTCAGATAGGCAGTTCGTAGCCATGTAAAATACTGGTAGCAGCCGTTAGACTGGAAGTCGACCTCATAAAAAGTTAGGCAGATGATTTCCTTCCAAATAAATTGCTGTTGTCACTATCACTACAAGAAATTATAATATAAACGCGAAAAAGTATTTTATGAATGACTATGGATAAAGCTTAACCAAACACAATTTATCACGCCTAACGAGTTGATCTACATAATTAAGGTCAATAAAACGCTCCTATCAATATAGGGGGCGCTGGCAGCACGTGATATTTGTAGAAAGTGTAAACAGATAAATGTTTTATTAATTCAGTCATTATTCTAATCAAATTAAGTCAAAATAAACTAGTTCAAAATTGGTATGTTACCGAAAAAATATGTTCGTCTTTATAATATTTTCGGTCTATTCTAGACTTAGGCGAATTATGAGTGAAACTCGAAAGAATTAAACCAAATCAAATTGTTACGGAAATCCTTGAAATAAAAATCTAACACAAAGTAAGTAGGTATGTTTTTACTTTTTCAAATTCGTACTGCCTTGTCGTTCTTGTGGTCGTAAAAGTACTTTTGACCACGCGGTTCTGGGTTCGATAATTAGGTCGTGCTCAGTGTTATGTACAGGTTTGTGGGCAAAATTTCACAGTAGCAGGCCAGAGACTGGATTTGGACCTGATTGATGGCAATAGGGTCTCACCTTACATGGTACTTAAATATAACTGGTGAAACACTCACTCCAGTCTTTGGGGAATTACAAGCATGACGTTATATTCTGTCTTCTTATCTGATCTATTCTTGTGTCACTGTAGGTCATCATTGGCTTGTTGCAGTTACACCTAGCATTCAGCCCACTGTGGGTCTCAACTCATCCCACTTGGTGACTATTTCAGCCCACACCTCATCATACAATGTGACAGGGACAAACATATAATATTTCAATGAAGTCAGTAGCTTTCTGGGTAACATCCATACATATTACATCTACATCTAATCAAATTAATGGACAACCCAAGTGCATTTTTATTTATTAAAGTCCATCACTCTGGACTAGGGAGATAAGTGATAAAACATTCAGTTTTAGTAGGGCACATGAATAAAGGGGTAAAATAATTATCATAGTGCACCAGTATTCAACACGAGTTCATTGCCCCCGCATACTAACCTATGAAAGTTTTGTGCATGTGTGAAACACTGAAATGTGACCTACTTTAACAACAAATTGTGTTAATAGAATGCTCACACAATGTTTTTATTTTTGCCTAGAACTGATAAAGATAGACTGGTTTATGTATTTTTTACAAAGTACTTACTATGTAAATAAAGAGTGTTTTGTTTGTTTACTAATGATGTTTTCTATTTTAGTTTTATTACCTTGTTTCTTTCTTTCTGGAGTATTCAAAGAATAAATTAGTTCTACATGGGTTTCTTGGAAAATAAAAATAAGGCAGACAAAGTAAGACGATAATAATTTTATCTGTATGTAATAATAATAAACGATAAAGTGTTGAGCTATGAGTCATATTGACCTAAGATCTTGGAGCAACAGAGATTTATATCTATCTGGAAAAGAAATGATAAATACATGGGCTCTGCTTATCTCTATTATAAAGTATGAACAATTTATTTAGACTATGGATTGTTGACCACCCATTACATGCCGAGTTTCCTCTGGGTGCTTTTTTTTCCGACGGCAAGGAAAAGGTTATCAATATGTGTAGTGTTAAACTAAATGTATTGTAATTAGTGACCACATGATTTGTGGTGTAATATGTAATTACATCAAAGGAGGGAGGAGGGGGGGGGGGGAGGGAGGGAGTTACGGGTGTCACTGTCCTACTATCTACTATCACAGCCTACATTTCACAACAAGGATGTGTCCAGTGCCAAGAGTTCGCCACCACAATTGACTTTTAATCACTTCTGGTTGCACCATTTACAACCATTACATTCTACTTTTACTTCATAATTTCTGATAGTGAGCCAACTAAACCAACTACATTCAAAAAGGTTGTAAACAAGAAGGATTGTAAGGTTTTATACTTATACTCAGCAGCAATAGACAACATAGCGAAAGAGGAAAAAAAATGTTACATGATAATGGTAATACCATGTGAAAGTAAAAGCTGAACAAGACATTGCTTTGGAAATTCCAAAGTAATGGCAGAAAACAAGATTTCTAATATCACCTAATCATTAAATTAGTCTGGTTATAGTATTAGTCATAAACTAGGCATGTGGAAGTATTCGCTTACTCCAGTACTTTATGAATTCCTAGTACATTTGCATGTATGAAGACCTTAATATTGAATAGGGAGTGTAGGTAAAGAGAATAGGTGTGATTTTAGCTTAAACAATAACCTTTCTATGTCATGTTCACAGACCATTAGCAGAGTAAGTGCCTGTAATAATGTGAACATACCCGCAATGCTTTCACTTTGGATTCTGATGAAACATGCTTCATGCCAAAACTAGTTACATACAATATGTTTCACTTATCATTTATACTTTAACCATGTCAGTCAAAAGAAATGTTATCTTAGGTGAAATCAAATTAGGTCATACATAATTTCCTAAGCATATTGTTGTTCTAAGATCTGAATAGAAACGCTATAATGCTGCCAATGCATTACTTAACAGGATAAAGACGCTGTTTAGTTATTTATATTTATAACTGTACAATAACATTATATGTACACAGAAACTGTTTATATTTAGCGTCTGCTGTGTGAGGAAAATAAATAGATTTATGAGATTTAACAATGAATTGTATTCACATTGTTCAGTAATTGATGCTGTTATCTACCATTTATTTATTTGGTTCTTATATGTTGTGGTTTAAACAATTGACAAAAACATAGATAATATCTATGAACTGATAACTTAATGTATTTATCAGCACATTTGTAAGTTATAACAGCTGTCCCAGTAATTACAGCCCTAGTTCGAGTACAACAGTAAACATGTATGACTGGTTAATGCACGTAAAGGAAAAGAAATCGCGCAGGAACCGCTCACTATTGAAATGATTGCATAAAAAACAGATATGATTACTCACGGTTCGGCCTCTATAGACTGCAAGCGAGCGACATAATTCGATGGAATGTAGCCTTCTTGTTTGGTCTTCTTGCTTCTAGCTAACCACCAGTCACCTTGTGTATCATTAAGGATTTCTAAATGTTCCCCTTTTCTAAAGCTAAGGTCCTCATCGGTACGGGCATCGTAATCGTAAAGTGCTACGAATATTCGGGTGGGAGGGACCTCGCTTGTATCTGTACCTTGATTTACCGTAGATCTAATTGGATCAGGCGGAGGGGTCGGCACTGGAGTCTGAAACTGTCTCTGGTCCTCTTCGTGAGGGTTAGCCCTTTCATTTTTACTTTTAGAATCCTTTTCTCCTGTACTACTAAAACAGTTCCCCATTTTCTCTTTACAAGGTGAGTCTGGTACCACTCGTTTTATGTCAAATCACACACTTGTATGGAAGCAAACTATTGTCCAAAGTTTCTATATCTATAAACATTTTATTTTGTCACATTAAAGTCAGGAATTTGAAACGAATAATATGTTTTTATCGTAAACAAAGAACATAAAACTCCGATCGGACATCACCACAGTCGGCCATTTTGATGCGCCATAGACAATTTATAAAAATACACACAGATTAAGTACGGGAACAATAGAGGTTTTCAGACAATTGATACCAACATAATTTAATTCTTTTAATAAATCTCGATGCATAATAAAACAATAAATAAAAAATAATGTAGAGTATAATTTTCGAATAAAGTAAATGTCCGTAATAATTTTATTGTACATCAATATCGTGACATCTAGCGTGCGATCATAGAACTATAACGTACACCGCTCGCGCTTGTACTCACAAACGTTTGCCATCTGTCGGATCTACGTTAAATTAGATTTGGGTAAGTATTATCAATGACGTCTAAAAGTAGATGTCGCTACGCTGTACGTTTTGACGCCGTGTGTGGTGTTCCGCGAAGGTTTAGGCAGAAGTGTACCAAGTGTTTATTATAAGGGCCGACTTTTCGCCAATCATATCCAAGTCCCAAGTGATAATTAAAATCAATTGGAAACAAGGACTTGAATGGTCTAAATTTATTTCCAATAATTATATTATTCAACCCTCTTTACACACAGCATGTCTTTGTATCGTAAGGCTGAGCAGTAATCTGTCGTAAGGATTGCTTCAATGTTAAGCCATGCTTATCACAAGAACTTCAATTAAACAGGGATCTAACTGGATTGCTGTTACAGACGTTACAGTCCCTGTCGTAAGCGCAATGGATTTGTTCGAGTTGTTTACACATGGCTGCGTAGTGTTGGTACCTATCGACCAAAGGTCAGATAAAGTAGAGCATTTCGAATGTAGGTAAACTATCGAAAGTGATGTTTTAATTTTGTTTATTTTTTATTTGGAACTCCTCCCGCTCTAGGCGGAGCGGTAGGGAGTGTCAGACTTCTACTGTCTAAAAACCACCCATGTTCCTTCTTAGCCCTTTGTGTCCGAAGCCACGGTATCTTTTTCGTACTCCAGCTCCAGCAGGCGTCGGCCCTTGCGGGCCCTTACCGTCCACAGGCCCGCGCCTGCGGTGCGGCAGCCGGAAGTCATCATTTTACATAAGTTTAGTAGAATCTATACTAATAATAATATACCGCAAACTATCTAAACTTTGGATAGTTGGCGGTTTGCTTGCCTATGAAAGCAAACCGCCAATTTATTATACTTGCGAGAGATGGTTCCGCAGACTGATACCTACCTAGTCAGTTCTTATATCCAGCTAAGATTGAATTTAAAATTTTGAATGCACTTATTGATAACTTTTCCCCATTTTCGTTCTTTAGAAATGCCCTAAAAATTGAATTGCAGCCGAGACCACTTTTTAAGTAAAAAATTTTGCATCAGTATTTTACGTGCTACGTTTTTGCCACCACATAAAGCCCAGTGTTCTTTTTTTGGCTGAACCCGTACGTGTTTTCCTGCCGGTAGAGGGCGCCTTCCGGTTTTCCGATCAAACATGTGGCATTACGGACTCGACGATGGTTCTGTTTGGATGCGCGGTGAGAGGAAAACTATTTTCGGAGATTCTAAGTCGTTACCTGATTGATGACGACTTGAAATCTCCGAGGAAACTCCTGAAAGGTCAAGGTTACTAGTTAGTTAATAGTTTTCATCATCATCATTCTCTTGCCCTTATCCCAATTCATTTGGTGTCGGCGCAGCATGTCTTTTTATTCCATACTTCTCTGTTTCTTGTGATCTCGTGAGACACCTCCTTTCTTACCTTATTATTCACTTACACTGATCTTCCTCTACTCTTATACCCATCCACATTCATATTCAAAACCTTCCTCACGACATTTTCCTCATTCCTCCGTGTCACATGCCCCCCCCCTACCACGATAACCGATTTACAAACAACTTTTCAGTCACGCCACTTTCAGACTTCCTCAATAAGCATTCTCATCTCAGCCACATGTACGAGTATCTAAGTCTATACCCATCTATACCCCTCCTACAGCCTCGTTGGTCTAGTGGTCGCAAGTGCGATTGCCGTGCATGAGGTTCGGCTTCGATTCCCAGGTCGAGTAAAGTGTTGTAACATTTAAAATCACGAATTTCGCAGTAACAGTCAGGAAGTATGGATTGTACAGATGTTATTGTTACGAGCTGTGTATGGGATAAATAAAAACACTACCAATTAAACACACGAAATAAATTTATTACTCACAATACACTTAAACACGGTTTAGGCGCAAAATGCTTTTAAAAATTCTCAAAATTGCAACAGAGTCGCAAAAAGGACAAGTTCTCCAATTGGACAATTCTCAAAAAGCCTAGTTCTCAGAATGCCTAATTCTCAAAAAGCCTAATTCTCTTAATGCCCAATTCTCAAAATGTCAAATTTTCTACAATTGGTAGTATTCTTATAAAAAAAAGATAACACATAACATAACATCACGCCTGTAATCCCCGAAGGGTTAGGCAGAGGTGTACCAAATAGTACCTACACCCACATTTCGCCAGTCATGGCAATAGGATCGCCCCCTATTACATGGGACTTAACCCATGTAATAGGGGGCGATCCTATTGCCATCGACCGGGCACAAATCTAGACTCCGTGGCTGTTACTGATAAATTCCTGAGAATTAGGCTTTTTGAGATTTGCCCATTTTGAGAACTTGTCCTTTTGCGACGATATTGCCATTTTGAGAATTAGGTATTTTGCGCCTAAACCTTATACACAATCACTCCATTGTCGCACTAGATATCTCTTTGGTTTGAACCTTTTGTTGTCTCGCTTTAAAAGTAGACTGACTCGCTCCGAGCCTCCGACCTCTGTCGGTCCTTTTATACCCAAACACAGTCTGTCAGTCTGTCAGTCTGTCAGTCTGTCTGTCAGCGCCGCTTCCGTAAATACGGTGCGGTATCCACGTATGAGCCTGACTGCCATGACTCTCTGCGGCCTCCGTAGTAAAGCCTTGTTCTGGGAAGACAGGGACTGCGCCCACCCTGGGTTGTTTCAAGCGGGCTCTGTTTAAAAAAGCTAACAAGCCGTCGAGTCTGACATGTTTTTTGTCAAGAAATGACAGTATTAAACCATCGATTTATACAAAATGTCTTTAGTTGTATTTATTATTTATCTTTGACTTTTTGGACGTAATCCATTCATCATCATATCATCATCATCATTTCAGCCAAAAGACGTCCACTGCTGGACACAGGCCTCCCCCAGGTGTTGCCACATTGACCGGTCCCGTGCATCTCGCATCCAGCGGGTCCCCGCAACCTTCACCAGGTCATCGGTCCACCAAGTGGGAGGCCTTAAAACCAAGAATCCATTAAATTAAATTATTATCACAAATGTCAAGTAGCACACACCAATATACGTACCAATGTAAAAATGAAAAATAAACTTAGAAAATATACTATACCATACCCCTAATAAGAGAGATTTAAATAAAAAATAATCACTAGTATTGCGTGGTTTCGCCAGAACAGTAAAAAACTCTTGGGAAAGGACGCTAGATGGTGGATTTACCCTCCTACCTATTTACTTCACTATCACTATAGTCTGCGCCAGTTAACCGAAGAATAAAGGTCATTGATCCGATTAGTACAGTCAGCATCAGAAGTAGATTAACACGTCTCAAAGTCTCAAAGCAATTTTTTAATAAAAACTTCTTATATATTACTCGTTACTGACAAGTCATTGAAGAGTAAGGAATATTTTAAAGAATAATCTTCTGATACATTTAAAATAACATCTGGAGTCCTGTATATCAAATAGTGAAAATTCCGAAATGTTCAGCTACTTCTGTTGCTGACCGTACCAAAAAAAATCGTTTTGCGATCGTTTGTCATTCAAAACTGTCGCGAATACAGACTGCTTCGGTTGAGTTTCATAATATCAAACACATATCCACAAGGAAATAAGGGGTTTGAACTTTTTTGTATGAAAGCTGGCATATCGACCCACTGCCATTTTGATTTTTTTTCGAAATTGCGGCCCACGATGAAAGGGGTATGTATGGATAGAAGACTTATAGACGAACAAAAAATATTCAGTAACACGGTACCCTAAAGTGCCACGTTACCGAGATATTTGAAGGTAAAGATCAACATAATGAGTACCTACAAGTAATAGCAATGTATTCCAATATTTTAAAACAAAAAAAAAAAAAAAAAAATTTAAAACAATACGAAAAAATGCCGACGGGTAGACAGGTGTCAACGACCTTTATTCTTTGGTTAACATAATTATAGTTATACATCACTACATAATTATAAAACAAAGTCCTTCGCAGTGTCTGTCTGTCTGTATGTTCGCGATAAACTCAAAAACTACTGCACCGATTTTCATGTCCTTTCACCAATGGATAGAGCGGGTCTTGAGGAAGGTTTTAGTATACGCGGCATCTACGCGGGCGAAGCCGCGGGCATCAGATAGTATTCTATAAACTTTACTTTAGGCAGATTACGTTTGACCTTAATATTTAGAACACCCCGAACGGCACGGCCTTCTTATAACTTTTCTTAATGAACTAGATTGTTTTAATAATTTGTTTATTAATAAATACTCTCCTATAGATTTACCCAGAACTAATTAGTGCGGCACTTTCTGGATTAAGGCTTTGTCAAAAACGAAAACAAAACTACAAATATCTCTCAACTACTCTCAAGTTCCTAAATGACCATGTAGCAATAAGAAAGGTATAGAAAACTTCATCGACGAAATAGCGAAAACTCATATAACTACACCTTGCTAGTAACTTAGTAGATTACTAGCTGTGCCCGCGACTTCGTTCGCGTGGTTGTCGGAAACTAAAATGCGTCGCTTAGATAAAAGTACATTAAATCATTGCCCTACGTTAACTTACTGCCGCTGTAGAAAATAAGAAGAGGGTAATGCAAAGTACTGACTATGTCTAATACTAAAGTTTAGATGGATGGGTGTTTGTTAATCAACCACGTCAGAACGGCCGAACGGATCTTGAAGAAATTTGAAACAGGTACATTATAGTCGACAGGTACTGTCGTTGGCGCGTTCGTGTTCCACGCGCGCCTCAAAGATATGTCAGCAACAATTAAGGGGTCCTTTCGGGCCCCTTAATTGTTGCTGCCGTCGTCTGCCGGAGCTGACGTTTGTCCGCAAGAGATACCACGGCCTCGAAACACAAAGAGCTAAGAATAAATGTGGGTGATTTTTAGTCAGTAGTAGTCTGACACTTTCTTATGCTCCGCCCAGAGCGGGATGAGCCATTTGATAATTTACGAACCACAAAAAAGGGGGGATTAGAGGCTGTTTCGAGAGGTACCTGTACCGAATCTGGGACATCCAATCTGAAACGGAACGCCTTCACCTCCTTCTGCGAAACAGTAATGCTAGCAAAAGAGGTGAACGTAAGAGGGACACAACCCCTCTTCCCAGCCGCCGCCGGAGACGCTCCGGGCCTCGGGGGCCACGTGATGGCTTCCGGCCACCGTAGGCGCGGGCCTGTGAACGGTGAGTAACGGGCTAGTTAATCGTTCGTCCGTCCTATGACGATGGAGGCGCGTTCGTGTTCCACGCGCTTCTCAAAGCGATGTCAGCAACATTGAAAGGGGCTCCAAGGACCGACGCCCGTCGGGGCTGCGGGTTGTTCGAAAGAAATACCGCGGCCTCGACACATAGGGCTATCAACACACCACATCTATATAAAGACATGTTTGGTGCAGTGGCTGGACGATTAACAGTAGCACTGCGTGTCGCAGGTTCGATTCCCACACGGTACAAAAAAATATGTCGTGGGTTTTATCTAATTTTAATTTAGTTTAAAAAAAATAGTATTTTTTTTTATACTGTGTAATTGGTAAATCTTTATTTGTTGACTATTCACGAAACATATGTTTATTTAATAGCACCGCGGTTCAGAAAATGACATCAAATGAATAACGCCATCTGTCGAAGACGAAGATAAACTGCTAAAAAAGAGCGATCAAACACCCTATAGGGTTTTAGGCTATGTAGATTTTGAAAGCAGCGTCATTTAGACTAATATCTACGTACCTTTTGCTATCATAACTTATTTAAAGTTATCTGGTGAAGGCATTTATTAATAAGTACCATATTCGTTCAATAGATGTCGTTGCTTATCTCATTGTTGACCTTATATAATGATAAGTTCTTCTTGAAAACTATAAATGCATATATCTTTTGATAGAGAGCACCGATTACGATGAAACAAAGCCTAAGTAATAGCCCAAGTTACGCACAATATTTTTGTATAAAAGTTACCTACATTCGTTTCGTAAATTTGACGTGATGCTTAGTCATCGAAACAGACAAACAGACAAAAATTTCAAAAATGCTGGAAATGTGTTCTGTTGGTTATGCTTTAATACCCTGACAATTTTTTTTTTAAATATTTTCGATGTACAAAAAAGATTTTTCTACAGATTTATTATATGTATATAGATATATAGATAATACTACTCGAGTTTTAAACTCAATCGTGCTTTTTTTTTTTTCCTTTTATTATTCAAAAACACCGAATTACAATCAGTTTTTTAAGATGTAAACATACCACACAAACCATCGTGGGTTTAACAGTAGTACGCCAGACACGGAAACTCGGTGCCACAACATTATTTATCAGTACATAAGGTATAATATTATAGAATAAGTATAAGAATGCACTAAATATACACCTCCTGTACTGCAACATGAGCAATTGTTTACATTAATATTGTTTCTTACAGCCAACGGTAGCTTAGCTTGCTTTATGCAATTTTATATAAAGGACAAAAACTGCTCTAGATATAAACAGTTTTATACCACTTTTATTCTCTTTTATTGTACTTAACAAACTGTCTCAAAGAATATCTTTTAAATTAAGAGTCTTAAGAAAATTACCGCAAATTGGAACAATGCAAAGAAAATTAGTTCAAGTTTCTTGTAGGTACTTGAATCTTATAACTTGAGTAATCTTGTCTTTAAACTCAGAGGATTATAGCTTCATGTCACCACGGAGTTTGCTTTAAATTGTTTCTATATCCCTAGAGGAATAAAATCTTGTTAGAGAAACGACCGTCAATGGCGATGCGATTTTAATTTAGTCTTGAGAGACTGCATTAATTAAAGTGGATGAAAATTATTTAAATCTACAGCCTTAATAAGGTACACATTTACGTTTTTTATTTTTGTAGTTTGGGAAATCATCAAATTACTCGGAAGGGAGTGTCAGACTTCTACAGACTAAAACCCACCCATGTTCCTTCTTGGCCTGATGTGTCGAGGCCGCGGTATCTCTTTCGAACAACCCGCAACCCCGACGGGATTTTTCACTATCTTAGTTTAAAAGTAAGAACACACACACATTTTACCACTTTGGAAGTGTCTAACTTTCAAACGATTGACTTTCAGATAAAATGGTTTTTGAAACCTCTATGTCATTTTTAAACCTGTCTGTAGATACCCCCACACTTGTAGGTTTGATGAAAAAGTTTTTTTTAGTTTCAGTTCCATGTATGGGGAATGAAGGGTGATGACGGAATTACGGCCGAACTTCTGAAAGCGGGTGGCAAACCAGTCCTCAAGGCCCTTCAGAAGTTGTTTAATTCCGTCATACTCGAGGAGAAAACGCCACAGGCTAGGTGCAGGGGTGTGGTGGTGCTCTTCTTCGAAAAGGGTGACAATACCCGGTCGAAGAACTATAGGCCCATCTCACTTCTAAGCTATGTCTACAAGATGTTTTCAAGAGTCATCACGAATCGTCTCGGACGCAGGTTTTGCGATTTCCAGCCTCCCGAACAAGCCGGCTTCCGAAAAGGCTTTAGTACCGTAGACCACATACATACGCTGCGGCAGGTTATACAGAAGACTGAAGACTATAACCTGCCTCTCTGTTTAGCGTTTGTGGACTACGAGAAAGCCTTCGATTCGATCGAGACTTGGGCTGTACTGCAGTCTCTCCAACGGTGCCAAATCGACTACCGGTACATCGATGTGTTGAAGTGTTTGTACAAAAACGCCACCATGTCAGTCCGACTTCAGGACCGGACCTCGTCGCTCACAATGGGCCTCATTAGACAGCTCAAAGTCACCCAAAGGGCAATGGAGAGGGCTATGCTCGGAGTTTCCTTGCGTGATCGAATTAGAAATAAGGACATCCGCATGAGAACTAAGGTTACCGACGTAGCCCGAAGAATCGTCAGACTTAAGTGGCAATGGGCAGGGCACATTGCTCGCAGAACGGATGGCCGACGAGGCCGAAAAGTTCTGGAGTGGCGACCGCGACCCGGAAGACGTTGCGTTGGAAGGCCTCCCACTAGATGGACCGATGACTTAATGAAGGTTGCGGGGACCCGCTGAATGCGAGACGCATGGGACCGGTCAATGTGGCAACACCTGGGGAGGCCCATGTCCAGCAGTAGACGTCTTTTGGCTGAAATGATAAATGATGATGGGGAATAACGACCCCCTTAATCTTTTATTTTTGTATAAAAATCGTAAAGCGGTTCACAGAATACATCTACCTACCAAGTTTCAACTGTGTAGTTTTGATGTTTCCGAATAAAGTGGCTGTGACATACAGACGGACAGACAGACAGACGAACGGACAGACATGACGAGTCTATATGGGTTCCGTTTTTTTGCCATTCGGCTACGGAACCCTAAAAATGATAAGCTAACCGGAAATTATGAAATCGTTCGATATAAGTACTGAGAAGTTGAAAACCTGCCTTTGCATTGGAGTGCTCCAGCACATTTTGATTCAATGCAAAGGCAGCTTAATGACGCACTTCAATAGAGTTAAAGATAAAGTCACTCAGCAGAAAGCTTTTCAGTTTTGCAGCCTGCACTGATTACTATTTGCTTCGACTTTTAATCCAATTAAGCGGCGTTAATATAGTAACCATTGTGGAAACTATATTTTTGAGCCATTTGAAGTTGAAACTCTGGGACCGTGGGATCCGAGTGCCCACAGTCATTTTAAGGAAATTTCGAAACGCCTTATTTGTTGACGCTTCCTGTGGCCCAAGCAAGGGCTGGCTTTTTCTTTGGCCGGAGGCTAATGTTGCCATACACAACACTTACCTGCTGACAGCGTTGAGGAAGAGTTTTTCGATGCCTTTTTTGTAGTTTCTTGTTAGTTCAGTTCATTTTTTTTGATGTTATGTTTAGTATAGTTATAATTACCTAATAAATAAGTATTCTTTATTAATCGACTATTTCATGAAAAAGTAATTTTAGCGTAAAATGTAACGAGTTTTCGAACTAACCTCACAGTTTACAGAGTAATACGATCTTAATAATTAATAGGAACATGCAACTAAGCTTAAGCCAAGATTACTGATGTGATTTCCCAAGACATCTGGCTTTTCTTAGTTAAAATGAGAACAAGGAAAACTCGTTAACAAAGTATATTTTAATCAATGAGATCAACTTCTGATGAAACTTTTCTAATTAATTTAAGAAAGTTGTTTTTTTAAAGAGTCATTAGAAGGCGGATTACTTAATTTAAAAGAAATATTGTTCAAAGTCTTAATACTTTGAATAACTTTGAGTTGATGGTAGACCAAAAAAAAAATCATTTAAGCGAAAACGCTAGAAATACTTACAGTATTTTTTTTGCAGGAGACACAAAATTTTTTTACGGCTCAAAATCGAGGTATTTACATGATGTTTTAATCGATCTAGAGCCTCAGAGAACACGTAAGTCAAGAACATCGAATAATGTTTCCCGATGTGCACAGGGCGACCAATCAAGTAACAAAAACCAGTCTATGCGGGTCCCTCACTATATTGGAAATCTTTACAAAGCGAGGCCATGTAATACTGGAAAAGTATATAGTGTTTCTCGGTAACCCAACGAGAAACACGGGCGAAGCTGCAGACAAAAGCTAGTTGAAATATTAATCCGTGATCACGAGAGACATAAAATCGATGGTGTGAAACCTGTTTTCGTTACAATAGGCGCTTTTCATGCATGAAGTAACCCGTTCATCGATCACGATTTCCCATCTTTTATAAAAAATGGTCTGTCGAAGTGTCAACGGGCTTCGTCGTTCGGATATTATGTGCAAAATAGGCATAGACTAGGCTTAGGCTGTGCGCAGATCTAATTCAAAACCAATGTGGATACGCCTGGGTAGCCCGCGAAAACATTTTCTTCAGTTTTTTCGATTTGCAGGTCAGGGTCAGTTGGGGCTGCGGGTTGTACGCAAGAGATACCGCGGCCTCGACATGAAGAGCTAAGAAGGAACATGGGTGGTTTTTAGTCAGTAGAAGTCTGACACTCCCTTTCGCTCTGCTCAAGAGCGGGAGGGGTTATTTGATGATTTTCCACCCGCCAAAAAAAAAAAGTGGTCAGTTGTAATTGATGTGTTATACCTACAGTGTGGAAACTGTGGTAATGTTAAATAATAACAGCCGCTCGGATCAATCTTTAGTTTGAGCCGCACTTGCCTATGTTGGTTCTTAAATGGCTATCTAATATTATACGCCGAGTTTCCTCCGTGCCTCGTGCCTCATTTTTTCGTGATTACGATATTGGTCCTCTGGAGAGTGTGGTTCAATTTGAAGGTACAGTCACCAACGCATTAAGTTACCACAAACTGTTAAACTCCTCCAAACGATTTTAAACCATAAAATGTTGAAGGTTAAGTTCAAAATCGAATGAGAAAATTTGACAGTTTGAGGTAACTTGATGCGGTGGCGACTGTAGATATAAACAACACCTTTCAGATACAATACATGCTGTAGGAAAACTGGCCAAGTGCAAGTCGGACTTGCACATGAAGGGTTCCGTATCATCGTAGTAGAGAAGCCCCCTTTAATTTGTATTATTTCTTGTTAAAGCGGCAACAGAAAAACATATTTTGTGATAAGTTTGTTTTTCATAGTGTTTCTAAGAATGTCAAAGTTATATTTGCGGTTTTTTAAATGCTGTATCTCAAGTCTCTTAGTTTAAAAGTTAGAGGGACACACACACACATTTTACCACTTTGGAAGTGTCTATCGTCTTTGAGAAAAAATAGTTTTAGAAACCTCAATGTCATTTCTAAAGAACTCTGTCTACAAAAACCCCACATGAGTAGGTTTGATGAAAATGTTGTTGAAAACATGGAACTGAAACTAAAAAATGTTTCAGTTCCATATATTAGGAGACCCCCTTAATCTTGTATTTTTGGAAAAATCGTAAAGCGGTTCACAGAATACATCTACCTACCAAGTTTCAACTGTGTACCCTTAATAGTTTCTGGACAGACAGACAGACATGACGAATCTTTAAGGGTTCCGTATTTTGCCATTCGGCTACGGAACCCTAAAAAGGATATGTGTCCTGTCGTGACTTATCGGTAGCCCTTCACCGCGCGACAAACGGAAACCATTACTAATTCACTTCCCTTGCTGATTCTAACAACATGGCCGGTAGGAGTTCCAGCTTTAGTATCCCAAGTATTCTGTGTGGAAGGAAATGGCAAACCATAAATGAATTCTTTGTATAGAGAATTTATATTATCAGTTTTGCTATTACATTTACCGTTACTGTGAAAAATTGTCTACTACCTACTTATGATGTTACTAGCTGATGCCCGCGGCTTCACCCGCGTGGATGTCGGTCGAATTATATATAAAAACCTTCCTCTTGAATCAATCACTCAAATCACTCTATCTATTAAAAAAAAACGCCTCAAAATCTGTTGCGTAGTTTTAAAGATTTAAGCATACATAGGGACGGACAGACAGCGACAGCGACTTGGTTTTTATACTATGTAGTGAGTAGTGATGATGATCACGCTTCCCAAAGGGGTAAGGCAGATGTGTATTTAATAGTAGGTACATATTTCACAGTTAAGTAATGTTTTCGCAGTTCAGTTTTTGTAATAGGGGCGACCCTTTTGCCATTATACCGGGCAGAAATATAGTTTCTGTTCCACACTTCGATCAATAATATTATTGATCGAAGGTGCCACACTTTAGCCGTTGCATAATAAATGTGATAGATAAAAGCTGAAAACTTTTCAGAAACACAGACCGGCAGATTATTGTTTACGTATGAGTTAGACGACTAACCCAGTTTATGCGGATCTCTAATTTTACGGGAAATCTAAACAAAGCGAGGCCATGTTATACTGGAAAAATATGGTTGGATGTGTCGGCGTAGTCACCCAACTGAAAGTTTAATCTAATCAGCTTGCTAAGCGAAAACTCTTGAAAATCACCAACTTTTTCCAGTCTTTGAAAACAAATATCAACTCAAATGGAAAAAAAATCTTTTATCTTTCTTTTAAAGTGCTTCTACACGGGCTATTCTTTCTCAGCAATGTGTGGCTGTGGCTGTACTATTGGCTTGGATTGCTCGGCTATCTCAAAGATATTGTCGGCTACACGTGAAAATGCTCGGCCATACCAAATAATATGTGTGGTTATTACTGCAACATTTGTATCTGTGACGGTTACCTAGAATAAGTTTATTACATTATGACATGTTATCATAATTATGTTCTTATGTAAGTGACCCTTTTGTATTTTTTGAGAATAAGGTATATGAAACGTAAATTGCATCATAGTATAGCTGGCAATGTTGCCAGCCATTGTTCTGAAGCCAAGCCACATATTACAGTAAAATATTGCCCGTTTAGAAGCACCTTTTAGAACGTGTATGATCAGAGTTGAGTGCACAGACTTCGTTTCAGAAAAAAGAGGATTAGTAGATTATTAACCAAGGGGATAAAGCAGTGTCTTCTGTCGCGGGTGACGATTTAAGTTCACCCAAGACTAAGACAGCTTTATCACCGAGGAAAATACTCTACTTTTCGTACCATTTGCGAAAAAATTAACTAAATAATAATATGAGATAAGCATTTATTAAAAACTAGCTGTGCCCGCGACTTCGTTCGCGTGCTTGTCGGAAACTAAAATGCGTCGCTTAGATAAAAGTACATTTAATCATTGCTCTGCGTTAACTTACTGACGCTGTAGAAAATAAGAAGAGAGTAATGCATTCCCTTCCCCTCGGACCTCTGCAGAGAGTAGACGTGCCCCAAGCCGTAGTTCATTTTTAAATTAAATAACAAGTAAAATTTCACCCAAATAAATATTTGCAAATATTAGGAGTGCATAAAGACCGAGGAGCTCTCTACTGTTTAGCAGCGGCGCGCGGCATGACGTGAGTACATGCGTACTACACTCACACACACAACATCATCCCAGTAACTACGCGGCAGCGAGACGACCGCACAAGAGAGACAGCAAGTCATACGACTTCAACGTGCAGGAAAGAGACAACAATATTCCTGCCAGCTGCGCGCAAATACGTCGCTTACGCATCTTTTGTTCCAAGGGTCTTCTTAAACTGGACGGAAAGGACAAAGCTTCGCGTACTCAATAGCATCCATCATAACTTGACCTCCTAATTGTGCGTACATTTACTGTGAAAGAACAATCGTCTGTACTCCTACTGTCCTGGTACTTTACACCGCACTCAGTACACCGCAGCTATGCTATTGAATAGGACACCCCCCGCCTCACCTGCCCCTCTGACGCCGACAGCAGCGCCTGAGAGCTTTCGTAGCAAGACACCTACGTTCTCTGCGGCTACGAGTAACTCGCCGCTACAGCACTGCGAGTCGGAGCCTAATCTTCATGCACGCACAGTCAATGTAACTGAGCGCAAGAAAAGAAAGTATGAAGATGAAGATTTGGATGTTACAGCGCTGATTAAGGAAATGTTCTCGACTTTCTCTTTTCAACAGGAAAAGCGCTTTCAAGATTTAAAAATTAGTTTAGAAGTCATGTCCAGTAAATATGATGATTTCTTGCATAAAATATCTACTTTGGAGAAGGAAAGAAAAGAGGATAAAATCTTGATTAAAGAGTTAGAGGAAAAATTGGAAGTTTCTGAGCGAAAGTCCCGTGGAGCAGGCATAGAAATCCGGAATATACCGAAGCAAAACGGTGAGACAAAAGATAATCTTTGCAAGGAAATGATGCAACTGGGGCAGACTTTGAGTGTCAACATTGACTGTTCTAATATTCGAGACATCTATAGATTGAAATCGAAAGATGGATCAAATCCTGTTGTCGTTGACTTAACCTCCGTATTATTAAAAGATAAAATTCTGAAGGCTGTCAAGTACTTCAATAAATCACGACCAAAGGGAGAAAAGTTAAATACCTCTCATTTGAATCACTCATACCAATCAAAACCACTATACATAACAGAAACTTTAACTCACAAGACTCAGAGATTGTATTTTCTGGCCAGGCAGTTTAAAAAAACCCATGGTTATGACTTTTGCTGGACGACTAACGGGTTTGTTTACCTTAAAAAAACCGAAGACTCAACTCACATACGCATAAATCAAGACACGGATCTGGATAAATTAAGAAATTCAATATGACTATTTCATGTTGTAACGCTCATTCTCGGTCTGCTATTGTTTTATTTCATATTGCATGTTTTTTTCTCTTTTAGAATTGTAAGTTTTTTCTGTTTACACTTTAAATCACTTAACTTTTCACCAGCTCTAAATGCAAGTAATTTTTGTTTACCTTCTACCACACTAAACAGTTTAACACTACACTTCAAAGTCAACACACTTTTCTCTAAATTCAATCACAACAACACACACAGTTTTCACTACAACTCAACACACATACATAATCTATGTTTTGATTTCCCATCACACGGTCATTTAGCTACATTGGAACCTTATACAAAACCACTTATTTATAACACACTTTCTAAAACACGATTACTTTATAGATACACATACTTCACTAACATAGTGCGCGCAAACTATTTTAACACTACTAGCTATCTCATTGCATTCCAAATTCTATTCTCTAAACGCGACCATAATTTCTTGCAACACTTTTTACTAACGTCCAATTCAATAATATAATTAACTTAACAGAAAATCTCGATGAACTATCGGTATCGCAATCTCAAGAAACAAACCTTGAAGACTGTCATAAGTTGATATCACTGCACCCTAATCGTTTACTAATCTTCACGCTTAACATACGCAGCATAAACTGTAACATGCCAGGGCTTGAAGTTTTATTAACAAGAATTAAACTGAAATGTGATGTGATTGTACTGACTGAATGCTGGCTCTCAAGTTGTCCAGTTATACCAAATCTTCCAGGCTATTCTCATGTCGGGACTAAAATAAACCCCAAACAAAATGATGGAGTAGTAATTTACTATGAGGAAAGCCTTAGCCTAACAATTGAGGAGCCTCACTCACAAGAAAGTAATTGTCTGGTCGCAAAAATAGACAATCGCATTGCAATACTAGCTTTTTATCGGTCCCCCTCATTCAAAAACATTGACCAATTTATTTCAACCCTAGACACATTACTACACACAGTGTCAACCTTTAATCAGATTGTGGTAATAGGTGACATCAACATAGATATTAGTCCTAGCAAAATAAGCCTAAATGGGGAACGCTACCTGACTTTAGCGGCTTCTCATGGCCTCTTACCAGCTCACACTCTGATAACCCGATATGATAGCAGTTCTTGTTTAGACCATGCGCTAGTTAAGACTAAGTATCCTGTTACTACTCTAGTACCTCGAACTACCCTAACGGATCACTACCCTGTTTTACTGTCTTTGACTGCTAAGGAAACGCGCCAATATGCCATAACAACAATTACTAAAGTAGACTTCACAAACCTAGAGCAAGATCTTATAAAAATTAACTTTGAGCCAATTCATCACCTATCTAATCCAAATCTATCTTTAAATTACCTTACAGACTGTCTTCAACAAGCTATTATGAACAATACTAAACATATTGCTCTCTCTAAACGTCACAAAATCATTAAGCCTTGGATGACGCAGGGGCTGCTACGATGCACAAGAAATAGGGATGGGATGCACTTGAAATCAAAGCTTGCACCAAATAATTTCATTTTAAAAGTAACATACACGCGATACCGAAACTTTTGCAATGGGTTGCTAAGAAAAGTTAAAATGGAGTATGAAAAAAATCAACTTCAAGATGCACAAAAAGATAATAAAAAACTATGGAAAGCTATAAAAGAGATTACAAATACAAAAAAAGTTGCAAATCATCCGAAAGAACTATTAACCCTATCAAACTCTCCTGAAAATTCATTGGACGAAGTCAATAGTTATTTCATAAACGTAGGAAGTTCACTAGCAAACAAAATTTACCAGCAAAACGCGCAATGTGTAAACAGTACACAAACCAATGGACACAAAGCTACTAATAATCCGCATTCATTTGTTCTCTTAGATACAGCTGAAGAGGAAGTAGAACGCCTCATCCTCGACCTTAAATCGGACTGTGCCAGTGGCGGAGACAATATCAGCAATAAATTTTTGAAAATGTATAAAAACATCATTGTTTCACCGCTGACAAAGATCATAAATGATTGTCTGCAGAAGGGAGTGTTCCCTGACGTCCTTAAAAAAGCCGAAGTCTGTCCAATCTATAAGAGTGGGGACAGAAATCGTATCAACAACTATCGACCTATATCTATTTTACCAGCAATATCTAAAATACTAGAAAAAATTATAAATTCACGATTAGTTACATATTTAGAAAAAAATAAACTGCTCTCAGCTAATCAATATGGTTTTCGACAAGGTAAATCAACTGAGCAAGCAGTAAATAAACTCATACATTTTGTTACTTCCAACTTAGATAAAAAGAAAAAATGTCTCACTATCTTTCTAGATCTCGCAAAGGCATTTGATACGATTTCTGTAACCCTCTTACTAGATAAACTCGAAAAATTAGGAATTAGAGGAACCCAGCTACAACTTTTTGCTAGTTACCTGTCAGGCCGATCTCAGTGTGTTCGTGTAGGAAATTTTAAAAGTTCTCACCTTCAGATCACACACGGTGTACCACAGGGTAGTATACTGGGACCCAGTTTGTTCCTTGTGTATATAAATGATCTCACGAGTCTTGACCTCCCCAATGGTGAAATCATTTCTTTTGCGGACGACACAGCCCTTACTTTTGCTGCCAATACATGGGAAGAGGCTTTCGGTGCTGCACAGCGGGGCTTTGATATCGTCGGAAAGTGGCTTCAGAGTAATATTCTTACATTAAATGTGGACAAGACCAAGTACATCTGCTTTAGCATAAAAAATGTTTCTGGAGATGGCATCACGCGAAATATCATATCGCACGAGTGCCACTCTGGAAAACAAAATTGCAAGTGTCCCTCACTGGAAGCCGTGCATACAGTCAAATATCTAGGAGTTAATATAGATAGCAATCTCAATTTTAAGGAACACGTTAGGCTGTTATGCGGAAGAATACGTAAGCTCATCTATATTTTTAAAAACCTGAGGCACATAGCGGATTTTAAGTTGCTGAAGCAGATGTACTTTGCTCTTTGTCAATCGCTTCTAACATATTGTCTTTCATCCTGGGGAGGCACACCAAAAACTACTCTGAAGTCTATCGAGGTCGCCCAGCGTGCAATACTGAAGGTTGCAACGTTCAAGCCTATCCGTTTCTCTACCACAGCATTATACGAGGAATGGAAGGTCATGACCGTGAGACAGTTATATATACTAAGCGTTGTCCTCCTACAGCACAGCAAACTAGTCTACAACCCACTACTTCTGCAAAAACGAAGAAAGGACATAGTGTGCGAGAGAACTGAGCTGTTTAAAACTAAATTTGGACAACGCTTTGCCCACTCCATTGGTCCATTTCTATACAATAGGTTGAACAGAATCCTAAACATATACCCGTTAACTAAAATGCAGTGCAAGAAGAAACTAACTGAATACCTAAAAAGTCTAACCTATGAACAGACTGAACTTCTTCTGTACATAGCGTCCTAACCATTGTAATACAATAATAACAACATACATCTCTTCTAACATACACAAAAACGCGCACGCTCACTCACACCACAACACACACCTCACACACATCCTCTTACACATCAGTCACGTACATTCCCATCTAACACAAATAAGAGGTCCCACATGCAAATTCTACACAAACTGTTTTTCGTTTTCGTTTTCTTTTACAAAGTTGAGTATAATAAATTTAAAAAAAAAAAAAAAAAAAAAATGTTTAAAATCATTTGAACAATATGTATTTATGGAATGTTGCTGGCGCTTTATATGTTTAATACTCGAGGGGTTTGGCGCTGATAGTCGAAATACAGGCTCTGCCTAGTTCGACTACAGATGACTGCACCACTTGTACCGAGTTAAACCTGCCTGTTAAAGTGTTTTGTAAGTTATGTCTAAGTTTTCTTTGAATAAACATTATTATTATTCCCTTTATTTATTTCTAAACAAACTTTATACATTTTTAAATATTTCTTATAAAAACAATAAAACAAACATTTAAAAATATAAAAAATTGTAGCCCACCGGTATCGGGAACAGGGTCCAAGCTACCGGCGGTCAGGGCTCCAAAGAAAGGAACCTCCTAACGATACGAGCCGTGTCCAGGAGTACCGCTCTCTGCATCAAGCCCTTGATCCAGCCGCCTAACGAGAGCCTCCTCAGGTGTTGGTCGAGGCTCTTGGCAATTAAGCCATTGGCTGTAACGACTATCGGCACAATGATCGCTGAGTCCACATCCCACATGTCGACAACCTCGCGAGCCAAGTCAAGATATTTGATTTGCTTATCTTTCTCGGCTTTCACGAGGTTCTCGTCATGCGGGACGGTTATGTCAACAATCATTGCGCGCCGCTCTGATCGATCCACCACCACTATATCAGGCTTATTAGCTATAATAGTCCTGTCAGTGATGATGGATTGATCCCAGTACAGTGTGATACTGCCATTTTCGAGAACTGGGTCGGGCACATACCTGTAGTACGGCACTTCCGATTCCACAAGGTTGTATTTTAGAGCAAGTTGCTGATGGATAATCCTGGCTACAAGGTTGTGTCTATGCAAGTATTCTCCGTTAGCCAGACGAGAACACCCGGAGATAATGTGACGGATTGATTCGCCCGGACGGTGGCATGCCCGACATATGTCAACCGTACCGTCCTTCACAATAAATCTCCGGTAGTTATTCGTCATCATAACTTCATCCATAATTATTATTATTATTATTAATGCAAAGTACTGACTATGTCTCATACTAAAGTTTAGATGGATGGGTGTTTGTTAATCAACCACGTCAAAAGGTACATTATAGTCGACAGGCAGACAGATTGTCGTTGGCGCGTTCGTGTTCCACGCGCGCCTCAAAGATATGTCAGCAACAATTAAGGGGCCCCAAAGGGACGTCTGCCGGGGCTGAGGGTTGTCCGCAAGAGATACCACGGCCCCGAAACACAAAGGGCTAATAAGGAACGTGGGTGGTATTTAGTCAGTAGAAGTCTGACACTTTCGTCCGCTCCGCCCAGAGCGGGATGAGTCATTTGATAATTTACGAACCACAAAAAAAAGGGGGGATTAGAGGGTGTTTCGAGAGGGTACCTGTACCGAATCTGGGACATCGAATCTGAAATGGCCGCCACCTCCTTCTGCGAAGCAGTAATGCTAGCGAAAGAGGTGGCGGAACGTGAGAGGGAGACAACCTCTCGTCCCAGCCGCCGCGGGAGACGCTCCGGGCATCGGGGGCCACGTGATGGCTTCCGGCCACCGTAGGCGCAGGCCTGTGAACGGTGAGTAACGGGCTAGTTAATCGTTCGTCCGTCCTATGACGATGGAGGCGCCTTCGTGTTCCACGCGCGTCTCAAAGAGATGTCAGCAACATTGAAGGGGCCCCCAAGGACCGACGCCCGTTGGGGCGGCGGGCTGTTCGAAAGAGTTACCGCGGCCTCGACACATAGGGCTAACAACACACCACATCTATATGACGACATGGTTGGCGCAATGGCTGGACGATTAACAGTAGCACTGCGTGTAGCAGGTTCGATTCCCACACGGTACATAAAAAAATATGTCGTGGATTTTATCTAATTTTAATTTAGTTTAAAAAAAAATAGTATTTTAATACTGTGTAATTGGTAAATTTTTATTTGTTGACTATTCACGAAACATAATGTGTGTATGTTTACTATCATCGTGGTTCAGAAAATGACATCAAATGAATAACGCCATCTGTCGAAGACGAAGATAAACTGCTAAAAAAGAGCGATCAAACACTATAAGGTTTAGGCTATGTAGATTTTGAAAGCAGCGTCATTTAGACTTATATCTACGTACCTTTTGCTATCATAACTTTTTTAAAGTTATCTTGTGAAGGCATTTAGTAATAAGTACCATATTCGTTCAATAGATGTCGTTGCTTGTCTCATTCTTGACCATAACGATAAGTTCTTCTTGAAAACTATAAATTCATATATCTTTTGATAGAGAGCACCGATTACGATGAAACAAAGACTAAGTAATAGCCCAAGTTACGCACAATATTTATGTATAAAAGTTACCTACATTCGTTTCGTAAATTTGACGTGATGCTTAGTCATCGAAACAGACAAACAGACAAACAGATAAACAGACAAACAGACAAAAATTCCAAAAATGCTGGAAATGTGTTCTGTTGGTTATACTTTAATACCCTGACAATTTTTTTTTTTAATATTTTCGATGTACAAAAACGATTTCTCTACAGATTTATTATATGTATAATAATATAATAATATTGATATTGATGATAATGACAATTAAAAGTAAAAGTTAGCATTCGAAACATTGGTCCAATTATTGATAGAGAGAGTTACATGTTTGTTTGGTACATTTATTGTTGATGAGTTGATTTGAGTATTTCTCTGTTCTTTCGGATTCTTTGTCTTGGATAAATAATCAAAATAGACAAGAAGTACTGATACTGAAATTGATAGGCCTTTCGCGCTTTTCCACGTTGAAAATTCTTCATAAGTTTTTAAATAATTTTCCTTGGATTTTATTGGAAGCAAATTATTTATAATTGCGGCAGCATTTGCACTGATGGAATCCGACAATTCACTGTCACTGTCGCTTTGATTTAACATCGTAACGTATTTTTAGAACATTAACTTATTTATAAATAAAAAAAAAATCAAATAAACCTACCGTATATGTATTTGAAGAAAACAAAAAACGCGGCAAATTCCTAGACTAATATTTTTTTGTCGGAAAAGCAAAGGTATCAAGCTCATACGGCCTCGTCGGTTGTCGTAATTTTATTTAATAATCATAACTGCATAATAAATGTGTATTCCATTTTCAAAAAGATGTATAATGCTTTATATACAAACTCAATGGTGTGAACACAGATGTAGTTCAGTATAAATTTCGGTAAGTATTCCAAATTTAAATCACATTCTCCCCCTAGAGGATGAATGAAATTCAGTACAATTTTCTTTCCCTGTTTTTAACAGATTAAAAATGACTATTGTTATGTTCGCTTTTTGTGGCATAGAATGTCACTTTTTTGAGCAAGTGGTACGAAAAATATTATTATCTAATTAGCAATATTCAGCAAAGAGTTCGTAGCTCGTAGCAGCAAAGGATGAGTTCGTTAACTTTCCTTATGAAACTCTTTTGTTGAACTCATATTTATTTTTGTTGCAAACAGTAAATGATTTGGAGCGAGATTAACTTGTTAAGATATAAAAGAATACCGCAGAGCGGTTGCATGCTGAAAATAAAATGAGAATTTTAGTGTGGTTCATTGCCAGCACATAATTGTCAGGTTTACCGTTTACATGATTATGGCAGTAAATTGACAATGTGTAGAAACAAAATGAAACTCAAAGAGTTTATTCCAATTACAGGCACTTCTAAGGATCAAAAATAAAAGGATGAAGTTACAGTTACACAAGGTATAATTAGTTGTGAAAGTGCTGAAGTTGGCTATTCCAATGCATAGATATCTATGGAGAGGAATGTGCAAGAAACTCCAAGGACACTCTTTTAAGGCGTGCATATACGTGAATTGGTATTTTTTAGGATACACACATCAAAAGTGTCTAGGGATCAACATATATTTTTGCAATAACTTTTCTCCTGATTGATATTAATTAAAATTTTCTTTAAGGATTCATCAAATAAAGTGTTTTCGTTTGTCACAGTAACGATAAACCAAGTCACCTTTGCATTAATAAAGAAATTTGCCATTTTCCTAATAAAGGGATTTTTGACATTTGAACCACTAACATTAACGTTCGAAAAAAAGACTGAAATAACAGTTTTCTTTAAAATTTTATTGGGTAACTTAAACAATCAATAATCCGTGTTTCTACCGCGAACACTAACAACACAAGAACATCGGTTTGGCATACTCAAAATGAGTTCATCCAAATCACGCTGTGGAATGGCCGCCCATGTTCGTTGCAACAACAAAAAAAGGTCTTCTTGCGACTGGATACCCTCCATATTCGGCAGAGCTCTTCTCTGTAGCATATCCCATGCATGCTCAATCGGGTTCAAGTCTGGCGACTGAGCAGGCCAGGGCAGGACATTGATGTTAGCTGCGGCGAGAGTCTGTCTTACAACTCTTGCGGTGTGCGGTCGTGCATTATCATGCATTAACTGAAATAAGGGACCGATTTGCACTTGTAGAGGAACGATGACGTCTGATACAATCGTCTCAGCATAAATTTGAGCGTTGAGGTTGCCTCTGATCCAAATCAACTCAGTTCTTCCGCCGATCCAAATACCCGCCCATACCATGATGGTTCCACCACTATAAGGATGGACTTCCTGGCAGGATTTTAATCGCTGTTGGCGTCCAGGGGTTCTCCAGTGTCGTATACGTCTTGTATCCGGTCTCATACCAAAACGAGACTCATCAGAAAAGCACACGAAACGCCATTGTTCTTCTGCCCAATTTCTGTGTTCAAGAGCCCATTGATATCGAATCCTACGATTGTGCATTGCTATAGGTGGTACCCGTAGCGGTCTTCGGGAATGAAGGTTCACTTCATGCAAGCGGTTTCTGACTGTTTGGTCGCTAATTAAGTTCCCTGAAGAGTGATGAAGCCTCACGGCTAACATCATGGCGGTTATTGTTATTCGAGTTAAGATTTGAATGTATCGGTCTTGTCTCCGTGTGGTGCAGCGATACCGTCCTCCATGGCGCTCAGTTACGGTACCAGTGCTTCGGTAACGTGTCCAAAGTCGACTGATAACACTCTGACTTGTATTCAGAGCTAAAGCCACAGTACGTTGCCGGGAACCAGCTTCTATCATTCCCACGGCTCTGAGCATTTCTTCCCTGCTTAAATGACGTCGCCGCTCCATAATAACGTTGGTTTTAATCAGTAGTAGGGAAACAGTAGCACTAATAATGTCTTCAATGCGTTGTATGTTTTTATAGGGAAAATATTGACAGCTGATTTTCATCTTTTACTCGAATTTGATTCACAGTTCCTGATTCAAATTATGAAATGCACCAAAAAGGATCCATATAAATTTATAAAATCATAAATTTATTACAAAGCCACATCTCAATCTCAAGAAATCCGCATAAAAATGCTTGATCCCTAGACACTTTTGATGTGTGTACATTAAAACCTTTTTTTTTCCGCAACCATCACCGGTTTTTTTTTTTAATATATAATTGTTAACCTACACAATCTAGAGCATATCCTCTTCGCTTCCAAGTAGTACGCGTACCGAGTAGTTTACTCGGTACGCGTACTACTCGGAGTAGTACAAAGTTTTTTTTTAATATATTGATGGCAATAAAAAGATCCTATGATTGATAGTTTAGGAGAAAAATGGTAGTTAGTTACAAAAAACAGAGGCTACTTTTTATATTTATTTATGATGTTTAAATATTTTTTTTAAGGCGCGCGGGCGCCGCTCCGAGCGCCTTCTGAACTTTTAACCGGTCGGGTCGAGCATGTCCCGAGTTTCCGACGTGACGTGTCGGTTGGTGCACGTTGAACGGCGAAGACTTATTTATACAAGTCCATGGATATCGTCTCGATTTTAAAGAAAGGCTGTGGTCGCCCAACAAAATATGATTCTGTTTAGTTCTTCTGTTAGATTATCGAAAAATATAGGATACGTGTTTTTTGTTTTATCAAATTCATAAAAATTTAAGAAAGTAAAACTGTCAAAGATCATGAGTGGGGGGTTGTGCCGTCACTTCGTGGTAAAAAATGCACCAAGCTGTGACGTCACATGACTTTTCGTACCACTGTATCGTCTTTATTTTTTGTGGTTACGTGAAGAAAGAAAAAATATGTGTCCAATATTGTTTGGAAATATATCTGACAGGACGGACTAATTAGATATTTTTAGTCAACTTCCCTAGTACGTATCCTCAGATACTTTGGACATGGAGTCTTTGGTCAACTGTAGGTACCCACTTTCTGGACCCGCGGGATATTTCAACTAAATCAAATTTTAACTTGGTCAACTGGCCGCGGGTCCAGTAATAAGCGGGCCCAGTTGACAAAAGACTCCACGTTACCCGCAACAATGAGTCCATAGAGCGATTAGTGATTCAAGTCAGAATCGAAGGCATCAGACCACGTGGCCGTTCACCAACCGATGGACTGACTCCATTAAAGACTTGCCATTTAATGCATTTAAAGCCAAAGGAAAATCTAATCTTTGTTTAAAAGCTTACTATTCCATTAACGACTACTTAAATGATAAGAATAGTTGGTCGCTGAGTTGAACACAAGACAATGTTTGTTATTTATGTTCTTTCTCCAAAATTAGTTTACTGACAGGTTATGTCTTTTTTATGTTTTTAATATTATATATATTTTTGTATGTAGTCAATCGTAATATTAAGTTACACCTTTCTATTGTATCGAGTCTGGTTCTTCTACCCAAACAGACAGATGTGTTGCTGGGGAGTTTGTTCCGCCACTTCTTCTTTCCAGCAAAAAACACTAGGAAGTGCCGAAGGGTGGGCGTTTTGGGGGACTGTCACTTGTAAATGAGTAACGTAAAGTAAATTTTGACGTTCGAAAAGTGCTGATTATCAGCCTAGTTTGAATAAATGACTTTTGATTTTTGAAATCTGTCACCAAGATCGCCATGCGGCCAACAGAGACCGGTGGAACAGGATCGGGAAGGCAGCGATCGCGGTTGTGACCGAATGACCATCACCATGACCACTCTGTCCAGAGTGAACGACTAAGAAGAGTGGATATCAAATGCTGCTGGTTTAACTCCAGGGGTTTGTTCACACAGACCGGCTCGGAGAGGAGAACAATTTTTTTATCACGTATAGAACTGAGTTTTGAGTCATTGTACGGTTAGCAACAGATGTAGGTTAAAACTACTTAAAGTTTCAAAGCAGGTTTTTATAATAAAAAACTTGGTAGATATTACTTGTTGAAGAATAATCTTCAATAACAGCTGGAGTACATCAAATCTTTAAAATTCCAAAATGTTAAGCTACCTATGTTGCTGACCGTACCTAATAAGGTTTATTTTTACATGTTACTTCTTTTATTATTGAGAATTCTTGAGAGCACTCCTAACGTGCTTAGTGTGAAATAACGCAGGCCGATGCTCTCCGTGCCGGTGTGTGTGAACGGACCCTAAAATAGACCTAAATCACATTCTTTTGTTAGTTTTGCCTGGAACTCTTGAATAATGTTTCCATTAAAATCCTTTGTACGCAGTTAAAATACGTAGCGACAGTCCATTTTGAGTTTTAATTGGTATTTTCAGGTGGTTTAGTTTCGTATCTAGTAGCTAGACATAAAACAAGTTTTAACTGGTTTTGCAATCAGACTTTTCAAATATGGTACTTTGAATTTGAATACTTTGTTAGTTTCATTGACTTTTTTGCCATCGACTTCCAAAAGTAAGGTTGTTTTAGACTTTTTTGTGCTTTTTTAAGTTACTTGTTTGATTTTTTGCAAAAAGAATTTTATTTTACCCTTTTCAGTTGTACTACAGTAATTCAACCAGACCAGACGTTGTTCATGAAAGAAAGTACATACCTTCAATTACGTGTATAAACCTCCAGTAGAACAAAGAAGAAATCTTAGCAAACACCTAACATAGGAATGCAGCGCAAAAAGTGCTGCGGAAAATCAAGATTGGATTAGTTTAAGTCAGCAGCAACGGATTTTTCGAGAATTTCTTAACTTGCGATCTCGTTTTACCGTCTTGTGAAGTGTCTTGGGGCCGTGCCGTGAACACGCGTCTTCGTACTAGAACGATTTTGAAATTTCTAATATTTATGTACTCGTTTCGCACACAATAATTCACCCATGGTGCTTATGATGCTGACAACGGGAATAAAATTACCGATTACTCTTTGTCCCCATCCCATCAAAACTGCTAGGTCATGGGGATAATGCAACGTAAAAAATAAAAACCGTCGTCTCAGAGGCGCCATTACTGGGGATATGGCCATAAGGACACCGGAAATACACCCGTGTGGCCAAAGACGGAATTAACGCCATTATATTTTTTTCAATACAATTTCATCCGACTTACTAAAAAACTGCTTACTTAGCGAAACTTATACTTATTTTACGCATAAAATGATCTCTATACCTAGTTGAACTTATGGTGCTGGTCGAAAATAGTACAGAATGTGTACATAGTTCTATTTTCAAATAAAAAGTCGTTCGAATTTACCTGACGTTGATGTCGCGCGTTCGTGTTAGGGCGTGTTATCTAGAAGCCAAATCGCCAATCCACACATAGTCTTTGGTTCTTTGCTCGATTTCTTTAATTAAGATTTGAAGGTCTTCTGAACAGTAAAGTTTATTGTGGAGAAACTAGATTCCTTGGTATTATTTTGTGTGTTTTTAATTAATGGGTCCGCTCTTGACCTCAATCTCGCCTAATGGAAAGTTGGATGAGCGATGCAATAAAACGAACGCACCCGGAAGATCCATTTTGATACAAGTAAAAGAAATAGTAAAGGAGTGATGTAGAAACAGACGGTGTAAACGTAAAGTAAAATCAAAGGAATTTGGAATAAACAAAACTTGTTTCACGTAACATAATTTATTTAACTATGTATTGAAAAAAAATTCATAAGTATCAGTTCCCCAATGGGAAAAGTAAAAGGCGTGGGGTTTTGTATGTAAGTATGTAGGTGTGTATAAATTACATTGACTTATATATTACTGCGTAAGGACTGGGCGGACGGCATGTTAAAATGACGCCACAAACGTGGTCCCAATAAGGTCTTTCCTAAGCCGAAGTGAATTAGTCCACGATCGGCTCTCTTCGGGTGCGGTCGTAAATTTTATTAAAAGCTTTATTTATGTTCTTTATACCTCGAAAATGCCACGCCGCTTATACAAGGTTACGTTAACGAGCAGACTACACCAATTCTTTGTATGGCGAACGCGTCGAGCAAATGTTCGGACGACCTTATCTTTATATCAATGATAAATTAAAATTAATGGACATTGGACATCCAGCTGTCATTTAAAAAATCGGTACACACGTGCTAGTGATTTCGTGACTTTATTATAAATCCTGATACACATCCTCATAAAGTCATAATCAATTCTGTTGTAAGTCATTTTAAAAATACGAAATGCTCTCAGGCACAAAGTTCAGTTTCTAAAGGTAGACTGACTTCCCAGCCAGATTTATGGAAATTGCTAATTGGACCTATTGCAAGAGGATTAATAATATCTTCGATAGTGTGGTGTATTCAAATTGAAAGCCAATAAGGTCAGCTATTGATCATCCTGCTATTGAACCGTGTAATCCAATCACCGGGTATTGTGAATCAAATTACCTACTATAGTTAATGCAGTGATCTATATGCAGATACATACAATACCCATAGACGTATGTCTTCTGAGTTCTGACTAGTCTTTTTCCAACTAACTTAGGGCTCGTTTACGGAGACGCGGGGCGTCTCGCGGCGCGTGCAGAAGGCTCGTCTCGAGCTTATTTATTCATTTACTGAGAGGCGCGTCCACCGCAACGAACGCTGCATTTTAAACTAATGATCAAAAAATCACTTCTCGTAAAATCGACGTTTGAAATCGTTAACGTTTTCATACATCGCTATGTGTTTGAATTAAAAACGCACAACGCGCCGCGCGACGCCCCGCGTGTCCGTAAATGAGGCCTTATGGTCGGCATTCTTTCGAATGCAGCTGAATATCAGTATTTTACATGGAGCGACTGCCTGTCTGACCTCTTCAACCTAGTTAGTTATGCCATATCCCTAAGTAAGACTGGTTGTCAGACTTTCGGGCCACTGCTGTCAAAGATCTACAAATGACAGGCGGGACCAACCGCTTCACTTGTTCTGTTGTTTGTGTCAAACGCTGAATGTAATGGGTCTCCATACCCATCCAAGGACGAATCTAGGCAAGCACAGGTTAACCAATATATTGACCCGAGTGGTTGTAATTATTTAAACACGAATACCGACGCTCAAAACCTACCTAATGTTTATTAACTTGACATAGTAATTCCTAGACCACAGCAAAACCTAAGGGGTACAATTTATGCCCGTCGGAGCTGCAGGTTGTTCGAAAGACATATCGCGGCCTCGACACAAAGAGCTAAGAAGGAACATGGGTGGTTTTTAGTCAGTAGAAGTCTGACACTCCCTACCGCTTTGCCCAGAGTGATTGTTGACACAGTGGACTGCCTTTTCCAATGGCACTGGTTAAAAATAAGTATCTAATCTATGTTTATTTTATATTAGTTTTTGCCCGCGACTTCGTCAGCATGGAATACCCAAAATAAAAATATTTTTTTCTTTTCCAACTAGTAGTTTCTGAGATTAACGAGTTCAACTAACTAAACAAAGTCTTCAGCCTTATAATAGTACTATAAGTAGAAGTAAATACTAATAACCCTAATATGGCATGTAATCTTATTATTATTTCATAAGTTAAAAAAAAAAATCTAATTTAATACTGGCAGATTTTATGATTCGCTGCATATCAGATCTACTTTCGATTTAAGGTACAGACGCAGGCACATCTAACTAACTACAATATGTCGATGGTCAAAAAAAATCTTCAATAGATTTTCAACTTAATTGCTGAAGCGTCAGGCTCAAGGTTGATTGGGATTTGTCAGTTTCGTTCGGGTAGATTGATGTGCTGGCGTATGCATATGAGCCTCGTTTAAGAGATAGGTAGGTTGGGATAAATTAAACCATCGGGCAAACAGTTAGTACATTTTTAGGGTTCCGTACCGAAAAAGGTAAAAAAAGGAACCCTTGTAAGATCACTCTCTTGTCCGTCTGTCTGTCCGTGTGTCACCGCCGAATTTCTTAGGAACGGGTGGTCCTAGCGAGTTGAAATTTATACCAGATATTGTATACTCTATAGTCCCTGTTAGTTGTATAAACACTAAGGTCCCGAGTCAACACGATAAAAAGATATGGGCTAAGTACCGAAAAGCTTAATTTTCAATTTTTATTTTTTTTTAATTTTACCTTTATTTACTTGTGCTATAAGACCTTGCTTTCTATGGTCGTGGTAATTCTGTGTCAACCGGAAGTACCCTATAGGTTGTTTTATTTAACACCAAACACTTAATATACAATCACTGTCTTTACCACTAATTGCTTAGATTGACCGCTCCCACAAACCCAACGGCTATTAAAAAATATGCCGACCGATCTGAGAAAGTTCCACAATTTTCTGAAACCTTCTTTGCAATCGAACACTATGTAATGATATTTCTCGAATCTTCGACACGCTAACAAAGTGGAATATTCTAGACTCAAATATAATTTAGTATGTTCTCGTAAAACAGACGACGAAATTACAAAAAAAGCCAGAAAAATCGGATAATTTTTTTCTATACAGGTACTTTTTACTTGTACAAAAATATGCACTGGCAAACAAAGTACAGCCTGTACTTCTAGATCTAAAAGCATACAATTTTGCACAAGAGTTTTATAGGGTCGGCGTAGGTTTTCTTCTTTCAAAAGATATAATGCAACGCCGACTTCAAATAAACTCAAGAAAGATTTTATGTTATAATCGTGTTGGTTTATAATATTAATGGAGATGAAAATTTATCATTTTTGTCGACGGGGAATTGCAGAGGACACGTTTGTCCTTTGAATAAACCTGTCCTGGACATTTTTAAACTAGCCGTTGCGTAAGAAAATTGTATGTAAGTTCGTTTGACGTACCAGACGTGACGGCATCTTCCAGACTCCATTTGTGATGTTACGATATCGCATTTCTGTTTGATATTGCTATCTTTTTTTTTAGAACGGTGTTCAGTCTTCCACGATGGACAACTTAATGGGTTTCATAGCAATATGTCTGGGAACTCTTTGAGAAAGGTCTTTCAACTATATTTTAGAGCAAAATGAAATATGACTAGCCACGACTTTGATCAAATGAAGGGGTAAATTGAATTAAGTTTTCTTGAAGGTTTACCAATTACTGGTGATTGTGGAAGAATAATGTTTAGTTAATCTATCTATAGGTACATATAATAAATCTGTAGAGAAATCCTTTTTATACATCGAAAATATTAAAAAAAAAAATTGTCAGGGTATTAAAGTATAATCAACAGAACACATTTCCAGCATTTTTGGAATTTTTGTCTGTTTGTCTGTTTATCTGTTTGTCTGTTTCGATGACTAAGCATCACGTCAAATTTACGAAACGAATGTAGGTAACTTTTATACATAAATATTGTGCGTAACTTGGGCTATTACTTAGTCTTTGTTTCATCGTAATCGGTGCTCTCTATCAAAAGATATATGAATTTATAGTTTTCAAGAAGAACTTATCGTTATGGTCAAGAATGAGACAAGCAACGACATCTATTGAACGAATATGGTACTTATTACTAAATGCCTTCACAAGATAACTTTAAAAAAGTTATGATAGCAAAAGGTACGTAGATATAAGTCTAAATGAAGCTGCTTTCAAAATCTACATAGCCTAAACCTTATAGTGTTTGATCGCTCTTTTTTAGCAGTTTATCTTCGTCTTCGACAGATGGCGTTATTCATTTGATGTCATTTTCTGAACCGCGGTGATAGTAAACATACACACATTATGTTTCGTGAATAGTCAACAAATAAAAATTTACCAATTACACAGTATTAAAATACTATTTTTTTAAACTAAATTAAAATTAGATAAAACACAAGACATATTTTTTTTTGTACCGTGTGGGAATCGAACCTGCGACACGCAGTGCTACTGTTAATCGTCCAGCCATTGCGCCAACCATGTCGTCATATAGATGTGGTGTGTTGTTAGCCCTATGTGTCGAGGCCGCGGTATCTCTTTCGAACAACCCGCAGCCCCAACGGGCGTCGGTTGCTGACATCTCTTTGAGACGCGCGTGGAACACGAACGCGCCTCCATCGTCATAGGACGGACGAACGATTAACTAGCCCGTTACTCACCGTTCACAGGCCCGCGCCTACGGTGGCCGGAAGCCATCACGTGGCCCCCGATGCCCGGAGCGTCTCCCGCGGCGGCTGGGACGAGAGGTTGTCTCCCTCTCACGTTCCGCCACCTCTTTCGCTAGCATTACTGCTTCGCAGAAGGAGGTGGCGGCCATTTCAGATTCGATGTCCCAGATTCGGTACAGGTACCCTCTCGAAACACCCTCTAATCTCCCCTTTTTTTTGTGGTTCGTAAATTATCAAATGACTCATTCCGCTCTGGGCGGAGCGGAAGAAAGTGTCAGACTTCTACTGACTAAAAACCACCCACGTTCCTTCTTAGCCTTTTGTGTTTCGGGGCCATGGTATCTCTTGCGGACAACCCTCAGCCCCGGCAGACGTCCCTTTGGGGCCCTTTAATTGTTGCTGACATATCTTTGAGGCGCGCGTGGAACACGAACGCGCCAACGACAATCTGTCTGCCTGTCGACTATAATGTACCTGTTTCAAATTTCTTCAAGATCCGTTCGGCCATTCTGACTTGGTTGATTAACAAACACCCATCCATCTAAACTTTAGTATTAGACATAGTCAGTACTTTGCATTACTCTCTTCTTATTTTCTACAGCGTCAGTAAGTTAACGCAGGGCAATGATTAAATGTACGCGTGTGTGTGTGTGTTTATCTAAGCGACGCATTTTAGTTTCCGACAAGCACGCGAACGAAGTCGCGGGCACAGCTAGTTCTAAATAAGATTCTGTGTTACCAACCTGCACTGGGCCCGCGTGGTGGATTATATAGCCCATCCCTCTCCTAGAGAGGAGGCCTGAGTCCCTGTAGTGGGAACATTATAGGCTGATGATGAAGATTCTGTAGGTTCCTATCATAATTTCGCGAACTTTTGTCACACCTAAAATAAAATTATGAGTTTATGTACATTTTGTCAATTATGTTTAAGTCCTTTTGTAACCAATGAGTCACAAATCCAGAGACCCCCGGCTGTTAATGACAACAAATGATCAATGGGAATCGGAATATAGGGAATCATGGACTTTTTGATAAGTAATAGCTCCGGTTACCTGTATAAATAAGTAAAGTAGTAATGGTAAGTAAATAAGTAATGACTTTATTTTATGAATATAAGCCTTTCGGAGTTTCGGTCACTAAACTTTTTCATTATTTGTCCGTGTATCATTCGAACTTCTCTAAAGTTCTATGATCTAAATGGTCATCACAAAGGGTTAATAGAGGGATTTACGGGTGCGATTCGGGTAAATTGATTAATGGGACCCACTTCTAATCTCAAACACGAGGCTTAACCCCTGTCCCTGAAGCACATTATGTTTCAGGGTGATTGTTTAGTTATTGTGTCAGCTTCGGAAAATCTCGTGGCTCAATCATAAAGCCGCTAGGGTCGTCTTTCACGTTAATTAAACCATGATTGCCTAGGTTGGTCCGTTGATGGGTGACCAGTTACATAACGAATTTTCTCCGTATTTCGGAAAGTACGTAAAGTCGTTGGTCTCGCCTCTCATTTGTCGATCTTCGACAGTCGTTACACGTAGTCAGTGCCCCGAAATTCTGACAGCGAGTCGTGTCAAGAGATAGGTACTCGTATTATTCAGCAATAACTGGGTTGTGGAGGTCAGATAGGCAGTCGCTTCTTGTAAAAAAATACAGGCTGCATCCCGTTAGTGTGGAAACCAACTTATTATTATTGTTATTTTACTACTATTGTATAGAATCGTGGGTGCGTTCACATACATTTAAACTCACTATACACAAATACCCAGACCCGGAACAACTATTTGTAGGCCTTACAAATATTTGTTTCGTGCGGGGGATCCAACCCGCGACACGCAGCGCAGCAGTCAATTGCTAAGCTACTGCGCCAACCGTGTCGTCACTAAAAAAAAAATACTACTTCTAGTAAAATGAAAGCCTATGTAGTAATTAATAACACCATTTCCCATTACTTGTTATTAACAGAACGACATCCAGTCTCACCGCATTTGGTGTCATATGGCATGCCTACCAAACATAATAGTTTTTTAGGCGTGGTGCCAATATTTAGTTAGATGGTGGCGCCATCATTCGTTAAATTATTTAACTATTTCCACACCACGCTGGCGCCGGCGCATAATTTTAAATATCGAACGACTGCTGCGAGTTAATTAGATGCTTTATGTGTTTGTTATAGTAATTTTTGTAATGAATGATTATGTGGAGTAATTGGTAGTTTTATCCGGAATGACAAACTGTTTAAAAACACTAACATCATCTGCCTAACCTTTTCTCAACTACGTTGGGGTTGGCTTCCAGTATATGCGAATGTAGCTGAATACCAGTACCAGCTGACCTCCACAACCCAGTTAATACCTGACCTAATACCTGAAAGTCTGACAACCGGTCCTATCAAAGGGTATCGTATTTGTTGTGTATATTGGGTATTGTGTATTATGGGTAATACGATATTCTTTGGTAAGACTGGTTGTCAGACTATACCTGTAACTACTGCTAAAGATCTATGTATGGCAGCCCCGACCAAAAACGTCCTTCAAATAATTTAAACATTTGTTGTTAGGTACTTTTGTCAATAAAATGTAAGTAAGGTCTGTTTAAATTCATTTTGTCACATTTAGGTTATTTTCACTTAAAATAAATGCAATTAACGAGCCAGTTTTTGATTTGATTTTAAGCGACTACTGGGCTGCTAGTCCGACTTCTGTGAATAAGGTCATGGGTTCGAATCAGCGGGCAGACAATAGGGATGTTTCCTGACAAAAAAAATATGATTCTGTTTAGTCCGTCAGTTAGATTTTCGAAAAATATTGGAAACGTGTTTGGTTTTACCAAATTAATAAAAAATTACGAAGATAGAACGCGTCAAAGATCATGAGTGGGGTCTTGTGACGTCACACGAGTTTTCGAAGCACTGTATCGTCTCCATTTATCGTTTACGAGAAAAAAGAAAAAATGTGTCCAATATTTTTTGGAAGTCTATCTGACGGACTAATTAGATTTTATATTATAGGAACAGTCCGAACAGTTATGAAATTGTTTGAAGTTGTTGCGCAAATTGAAATAGTGTTTGGAAATTGCAACACGGCCACAGATTTGTTACTTACTTTTCGATAATCGTGACCTTTTCGCGCACTGAGGTTAAAGTTGTCGAACTAATTTCATCTGTGATTCAACTTTAGTGCAAGGCCAGTCGGTTCTGTCCTTGTCGGTACATATATTGACCACACTGCAAGTCTAATTTTTCGTATTGAAATACGATCTATTGTAGTACCTATAATCTACTGTCTCCGAATTTTTTTATTCTAAGATCTACCAACTGGGCCTGTGTGGTGGATAAAGTAAGATTAAGCCCATCCCTCTCCTAGAGAGGACACCTAAGTCCCTACAGTGGGAACATTATAGGTTGATGATGATGATAGTAGATAATAACATTAAGTGCGGATTAATAAAGGGTAGAAGGTATTTATAATTAAAACAAGAAGGGTAGGTATAATTAGAACAAGGCCACGGCAAGAGAATGATGATAACATTTGGGTGAAATCACAATGAGGAGGAAATCACATTTACATGGTCATCGTTTTCTTGCAAATTCTGCCTTTCTGACACTTAAAAAGTCTGAATAGAGCCTCCAAGTAACTTAGGTATTTATGGTAATAGCTTCGCGAACTATCGCTATTTTTTTTACTTGCTTCATGGTGTCCCACTGCTGTGCTGAGGGACTTCCATTTCTCCTAACGTACCTCTCTATCCTGTACGTTCTCTGGCCATGTTAGCCCGGAAACATGATCAGATCGTCACGCCCACCTAGTCGACCTCGACGGCGGGCGCTGCCCTTCCTGAGTGTGCGGCGAGTTTTCCACTACAGCCTGGCTGTTTTTTCTCTCCAACATTAGCTACTTGAGTTATGGAGAGAATTAATATTAGCGACCAATAAAATCAATTCTGTAACACGCGTAAAATATTCACTGTCGTTAGTCCGACACGCACTTGCCCTGTTTTAGTTTAGTCATGTTTTGGTTTACTCTCTGAATGATGATAAAATGAGCATGAAATGTTCAATACATAATCTTGATTGACGCATAAACAAACATAGTTACACTATAAAGGGACTGTTGACAGCCAGATCAAATACTGAAAAATATGTAACTGTTTTTCGTCCTTGGTAAAAAAAATGGTTCACATAAAATAGGTACGGTCAGCAACAGAAGTAGCTTTACATGACGGAATTTTAATTATTTGATGTACAGGACTCCAGCTATTATTTTTAATGTTTCTGAACATTATTCTTTAAAATATTCCTTACTCTTCAAAACCTTGTTAGTAACGAGTAATATCTAACTAGTTTTTATTAAAAAACGTGCTTTGAAACTTTGTGTAGTGTTAAGCTACTTCTGTTGCTGACCGTACCTTGTTTTTTTTGGGTTGACGAGATGTTAGTCTAAAATTTAGACAGATGTTTAGGTAATAAACATAACATAACAACACACCTGTAATCCTCAGAGGGGTAGGCAGAAGTGTTCCCATTAGTACACCCACATTATTTTCGCCATTTATATTTAATTGTTTAGGGAATATGTCTTAAGAATGTGGTAAAAGTCGTGAGCATAGTTTTAAGTATGAATGCGGATAGCTACATAAGTAGAGGAAGACCAAAGATACCGATGGAAGGCCTGTGTGTAGGCTGATTGTAAAGCTAGAAAACCGACTTCAAAAACACAAAAAAGTGAAAAACACAAAAAAGTTAAAAATAAACTTCACAAGAAAAAGCAGCTTCTGAAGTCGGTGACATTTTGTTTGTTTGATTTCGTTTTCTTTGCCACCGACTTCAGAAGCTGCTTTTTCTTGTGAAGTTTATTTTTCACTTTTTTGTGTTTTTCACTTTTTTGTGTTTTTGAAGTCGGTTTTATTTTTTGCAAAAAAGTTTTTTATTTTTCCATTTTTAGTTGTTCCCAAACAAATAATAGGTTTTATTTATCCCCAATAAATGGAACATTACATAATATCTTACTGTCCAAATCTGGGTGTACACATCTGCGTACCCCCTCAGATCATACAGGCGTGATGTTACGTCATGATGTTGTATAAACAATAAACATCCAAGCGATTGCAGCAATCACGACAGATTTGCCGTCTATTTTTGAAGAGTTCTATTGTATATCTCCGAAGATCAGGATCAGATCTTCACCAAATTTAAATGGGACCACCTCAGGACTATACTCTTTCAAATAAAAAAAGAATTTTGAGAATCGGTTCACAAATGGAGGAGAAATCAGGTAACATAAATAAAAAAAAAAAAAAAAAAAAATACATACACACGAACATATAACCTCCTCCTTTTTTGAAGTCGGTTAAAAAGAGGTGCCTGCTGAGACGATGAGGACCTCATGGCCACTAGACCAACGAATTTATAACAACCTATAAATTATGGAGAAAGCACCTTAAAACCCTTTTTGTTTTTTGGGGGGGGGTGGAAAATTATCAAATAACCCCTCCCGCTCTTGGGCAGAGCGAAAGGGACTTCTACTGACTAAAAACCACCCATGTTCCTTCTTAGCCCTTTATGTCGAGGCCGCGGTATCTCTTGCGAACAACCCGCAGCCCCTAGTAAATATTATGAAGAAAATAGTTTACGCAGTACAAAGATTTATTTCACAGACACTTCTTCGAAAATCTTATTTAGTAAGTAGGTAAATCTAATTTGTCTGGAGTTATTATTCCTCGTATTTTCAGAGATTCATCTTAATTGCTTTCAATTTTCGGTACTTATTTAAATTTTATGGAAATAGTTTGAATTTTGTATAAAGGAAAAAGGAGCCCTGTATATATAGCATGTAAGTTTAACTTGAAATCTGTTGTTGTAGGAAAATTACAAAAATGGCACACCTTATTAATGTTGATAGATTGAATTCATGTGACTTTGAAAATAATTAACAATTGTCCAAAATAATAGCTGTTTACTAAATGCATAATGAAACTGTACCTTTTCGTATTTTTTTTTTGAGTATTTTGCTTATAACAGGATAATGTTTTTTTAAATTTTGTCTGTCGGTCTGACTGTTTTTTCCTGCTAATCTCAGAAACTGCTTAACCAATTTTGACTTTTACAGCCAGATAGCTGATGTTTTAAGGAGTAACTTAGGCCTTTATTTTAAATAAATATTTTGTAATTCCGTGAAATCAAATTAAAAACCTTGAATTGCTTAAATAAAAATCCGTTCTAAATCGGGAAGTAATATATTTAGAATAATTTCACGCGGGCGAAGTTCACGAGGCACATGCTAGTGGCAAATAAAATGTTCTTGCGGGAAATATTCACCAACAGTTTCCAAACTTTTGCTTCCCATGGGTAAGTGCTTAATTCGCTCGAGCCTTCTGGTATTCTGTGGAGGAAATTCTCGATTCATTGACAGATATCTATCGAACTCCCAGAGGACTTGTCTCACTTAAGAGACATGTTTCCGTCTTTACGACGACGTGTTAATACCGTGTCAGGGGGTCTACTCTCTAAGCATAAAACCCATAGTTTCGGCCGAAGAAGATTCGATATTCGATTTCGTTAGATTAGTTAGGGGCCCGAACTAAAAATGAATAACAACCCGATTGGACAGTTATATTTTCATTTACAGTTCGGGCACAGATTACTTATTCTGTGGTTTTTTATGTAATCTGTGGTTTGGGCCCCTAACTAATCTAGGTTATACAGATTAAGAAACGCCCGTATCTTCGACCGAAACTACGGGTTTCGTGCTTAGAGAGTAGACCTCCTAGCACCTATGGATTTACCGCTAAAAGCTACTTTCTCTCTGATAGAACGGGGATTCATTTAATTTTGTTTAATTATGTCTCGAGTTTGTAACTTTATTATTCATTCATAAAAATGGAGTTTCTTTAAGAGTTTCGCCTTGAAGGCTGTGTAAAGCATAATTTTATTGGGTTGTTGCGGTTTAAAAGAAAATGTAGCAACAATCATTGAAAAGACTATACTTAGATGGTTAGATCATGTGCAGCGGATAAGTGAAAGGCGACTAACAAAATATATATACAATTAATGATTTTACAAATGTGAGTGGCAACGCTAGGAGGGGACGACCAAGAAGGACATAAATGTACACTGACCTTAGTGGTGAAGGTCTGGGTCTTCAAAATGTTCAGGGGTGCGTAGTACACCCAATCGGGTGTGCGTGTATGACTAGATGTATGAACGTGGACGAGGCAAAAGGAGTCTGTAAGGGTCGTAGCAGGTCCCGTCGGGGCTGCGGGTCCAGTCGGGGCTGCGGGTAGTTCGCAAGAGATACCGCGGACTCAACATGAAGGGCTAAGAAGGAACATGGGTGGTTTTTAGTCAGTAGAAGTCTGACACTCCCTTTCGCTCTGCCCAAGAGCGGGAGGGGTTATTTGATGATTTTCCACCAGCCAAAAAAAAAAAAAAGTGTCGTAGCAGGTGGCGCTCTGTGATTTCGGCCTACCTCCATGGGAAAAAGCTTGAATTATGAATCTTAGTTATTGGTTCGTACCTACGAACAAATAAAGGTATACCTTATGTATATTATGTTTCTAACTACCTTATGAATAAGATCTTGCTTCTTAGTTTTCCATTGAAGTTCAATAGAATGAGGTTTACCTTTTTTGTTTGAAAAGAAAATTAAGCTGATCTATCTATAGAATACTTCTTGTGGTTGATACCGTTGATGTTTGCTCGAACAAAAATAACAAAAGAAATAAAAGGTCGCAAAGAACAAAATAAATAAAGAAACAATAAGCCGTGTGAAGTAGAATTTCCGTTTTTCTTTCAATTTCTTTCAGGTAACAACAAATAAGTATCTTGGCACATTTTTATGGCTTACATATAAGTTCACGCCTTTTTCCCATGGGTAGGTAGAAAATATATATCGCCATCTGCTTCGATGCTTTGTATGGTTTCTTCTTAGTAAATATTTACTGTTTCGATCGATTACAGTTACCGCTTAGCTGTACTATAAATGTTTATAGACTATCGGTTTTTTTGACCTCGGTTCACCGATGTATAGCTAAACCTTGTACGTTTTATCCATATGTACGAAGTTGCGGTTACAGCTAGATTGATATGACATAGTTTAGTCATCATAGCTTTTCCTCGAAGGAATAATTATATTATTGTGACTAATTCCGGTTTTTTCAAATCGATATAACTTTTTTCGGATGCACATTTTAGTTTCGCTGTCATACAATAAAATGATAAGATCACTATGGCTCTTCGATTAACATGGGTTTTAAAGTGCTACAAGGGTGTGGACGATGCGGGCTTGTGGACGGTGAGTAATGGGCTAGCTTGCCGTCCGTCCGTCTTATGACGAAGACAGGCCGTGTCGACGGCGCGTTCGTGTTCCACGCGCGCCTCAAAGAGATGTCAGCAACATGGGAGGGGTTATTCGATGATTTTCCACCCGCCAAAAAAAAAGAGGGTGTGGACGATTTGAACATTGTTCTTTGGCGACGTGTTTGGCACTTTCAGTAGCCTCCATTAGCTCCCGTCATGTAGCCTGAAAATTAATAAATGTTATGTTAGGTTTTGTTTTGTTAAGTACCAACGGCTTGACGTGTATACCGAGGCACGGAAGAATATCGGTATGTAATGGATGTTAACCCACGGACCGACTTAGGCCCAGTGCTATAATACTAAACTTTGAAGACCGAAATGTGCGGCTTTTGTTATACAGGGTGTAAATCAACCCATCACGCAGCCGTCAACCAAGCATTCTGTACATCAAACTAAGTACCCCTACGAAAAAATTTTTGCTGGGAAACGACTTTTTTTTTTGAGTCAAAAATCACATTTTACGGTAAAACTCAATGTAGCACTGTTAAAACATTGTGCTAGTGGATGCTTTGAATAGTAAACGGGTCATGGAGGTAATTTAAGTACAGTTAAAACCTGAAAAACTAGTATTTACAAAAACAGCTATGAAAATTTTCTAACTTTAACCCCCAATATCTCCGTAACTAGAAGGTTCCCAGGTATGGTCTAGAACAAAAAAAATATCGCAGTCTTGAGGAGAACAAGTGTCCTTCGTTTGCGTTAAGGGTACTTTTACACCCATATATATCCGTCAGCTCCACTCAGTTCGCAAGGGATACCGCGGCCTCGACATGAAGGGCGAAGAAGGAACATGGGTGGTTTTTAGTCAGTAGAAGTCTGACACTCCCTTTCGCTCTGCCGAAGAGCGGGAGGGGTTATTTGATGATTTCCCACCCCCCAAAAAACAAAAAAAAAAGCTCCACTCAGTTCGGTATAGTTTAGTACTGGTACACAAATATAATAACCAGTAGTAGGTAAGCCAGTATTAATTTATGTTCTGCAATGTTACCACTAGGGCTCCTTATTTGCATAGAATGCCGTAAAGAATATTGTTTGTCATGCATTTTTGCATACTACATACTTTCATACATGCATACATGCATTTTTATAACTCAAGGAAAAAGATGGTAAGCGCCATCGATGCTAATGGCGGTTAAGCTTTTTTGGTTCAAAGGATAATGGACCGACGACATGTGAACGACACAATAGGGATGTTTACTGACTAAATAAATATGATTATATTAAGTCCGTCTGTTAGATTATCGAAAAATATTGGATACGTATTTTTTGTTTTATCAAATCAATAAAAATTGACGACGATAAAACGCGTAAATAATTTGATTGGGGCATCATTCACCGGTAAAAAATGTCATACTAATGTCTTAGAATATGACGTCACACGAGTTTTCAAAGCACTGTATCATTGTCTTCATTGTTTGTTTACGTGAAAAAAGAAAAAATATGTGTCCAAGAATTTTTGGAAATCTATCTGACGGACTAATTCGATTTTTTGTTAACTACCCTATTGGCACATTCATAAATAAGTTGTATCGTATTACCTAGTACCAACTGCTGGGTTGTGAAGGTGAGATATAAATTCTCTCCATGATTTAAAATACTGGTAAAGCTGCATCCGACATCTGCATCCGGTTAGACTGGAAACCGGTCTCCTATATTAGAAAACGGTTAGGCAGATGATGATCATACGGCGTTCGGCAAAGGTAGGCAATCAATTAAATAGTGCCAGTTGCTACCCACACTTTGCCTAAACCATGTCTTCGTGTCGATGGAGTAAACGGCCCAGAACTAACCACCCTCGCCAAGAGGAACATTGCTGACGATAAGCTGGTGGCCAAGCTTCATAGCCTGGGCCACTGACGCAAAGTTGTATGTTTGTGTGTATAATTATGTCTTTTACGAACTGTACTTCGGTGAATGAGCTCATTCCCTTCTTTCATCGAGAGTTAAGTCCAGACGTACTGCAGGTCACCCATCAAGGTTTGGGATCGATGTACCACACATTCGCACTCTTTTATTATGCGCACATTCAAGGAGTGTAATTCTCTGCCTGCATCGGTGTTCGCAAGTTCATTTATGACCTTTTTTTATTGTAGTATGGAAAATCATCAAATGACTCCTCGTGAGTGCGTGTCAGACTTTTACTGACTAAAAATCACCCATGTTCCTTCTTACCCCTTTGTGTCGAGGCCGTGGTATCTGTTTCGAACAACCCGCAGCCCCGACGGGCGTCGTCCTTTGCGGCCCCTTCAATGTTGCTGACATCTCGCTGAGGCGCGCGTGGAACACACATCTCATCATATCTCTGTACTCAGGACAAAATTGAGACACGAGTAGGCTGATTACAAGAACAGGCCATTTTAAAATTAAATTAAAACGAATTTGGTGCCGCTAAAGTAGTACTGGTTTATTAGCTCATTGGTCGTTGTGCTTAGGTACTCTAAATCGTACTAACGCACGTACGTTGATTTAACGCTTTTATGCGGCTAAAATAGAAAAACTAACTACTCGTATCTTAAAAAAAAACAAAATCAAAAGAAATTAGAGTATTTTGATAAAAACAATTTAATGACTTCTATCATAATCGGCGTCGTCAGTGATTTATTGTGCCAATCTAAAGTAGACTCTTTAACGCACCGAGTGTTTGCATTTGTAGTATCTTTCATTAGGTATTTCACTTGGTAATATTTTTATTTGTGTTGTACAACTGAATTGATACTATTATTTATACTGAAAACGGGATATTTACCATGTTTACTGATTGTTTCGAGTTCCCGATATTTCGGCGCTGTTACAAGCACCATGATCACGGATAAACTGAAGTCATTGCGGGTGGATGTTCATGAGCAGACAAAAAAAAATAAAAAAAAAGAGAAAAAAAAAAAATAATCAAAATAAAAAACTTAAAACTGAATTGATTCAAATTTTTCTGTCTACAAAAATATTTATGTCCGTCTAAAACGGTTAAATCAACCTATGTGTCTGCTATGCGCCAGCTACTTTACATAACAAAAATACACTAATAAATCTAACTAATCACGTCGTTATGATTTTGCACCTGTATGTTAATTCAATTACTTATGTAAATGCGTTTTAAACGGCTTGAACTCATAACTACAAACTAGATTTTGTCCTATCGTGACTGCCCATAGAAATACATAGATAACGTACATAACATCACGACTGTAATCCCCAAGGGGTTAGGCAGGGATGTACCTAATTATAGTGCGCCCACATTTCGTTAGTTATACGAGTATTTTAGTCCCATCTTTCTTTCTTCGTTTTTAAAAAAACGTTGCCCCACACTAGGAATTTCTCCTGTATCATTTACAGCGTTTGCGTTTACAAACATTTAAACTCACATACCTACACTAACACCCAGACCGGAACGACTATATTCAAATATTTGTTCCGTGCGGGGATCGAACCCGCGACACGCAGCGCAGCAGTCTAATCGCTCAGCCACTGCGCCAAACGTGTCGAATGTGTGAGTCCCATGTAATAGGGGCGAGTCTTTTGTTATCAACCGGGCACATTATTCAGACTCCGTGGCTGCTACTTATAAATTTCTAATGGAAAAAACCCAATAGCAATCTGACCGACCGGGGAACCGAACACAGCACGCACGCTTGCGACCTCTAGAACAACGAGGCAGTCTTCTAACTTATGTATACCGTAAAATTTCAATAGTTGTTTTCCCACGGCTTAACAACTTGCCAGAAGGAGTACTTTCGAAACATGGAGTAAAAGTAAAAAAAATAAAGATGTTTTTGTTTTAAAATAATTAAAAAAATATTCATCAACTCGAAAACGTGAGAATCAATAGTAACACTAAACGTAACTTGTAGGAAGACTCGAATCGCAAGTAAAAGTATGAAGGGAAAAGAATAGCTTGTAGCTTATTATTATCAAGAATAAGTTATCAGCTGATTGAAAAGCACGCGGGTCGAAGGCCGCGCGGCCTGTTGGCACTCGGTTTGCGCCTAGCGTAGGTATTGGGAGCTACCTATTATTGGCTCGTGGTAGCTTTCGAGTTTTGTTTCTCACAATGGTTAATCTGCCATTTTTGATTTCTAATATTTTATTTGTTTATAAAACGATTGTATTACCAAGACAAAACCATTTCGCTGCGGGAAAACAACGATTTAGATTTCACGGTGTATACAAGTGAATACATGCACAGTATAAAAACTGTGAATAAAACACAAATTTTAATATCCATTAACAATATTCGCTGTATTCCCTAAAGAACCAGCGGTTTATAACAAATGGCAGCAGTCCTGAAGAAAATAAAACTTCTGAACGCGGCTCCACCCGCGTGTTGGCCGGAAATTATTCCAACGTACTACTCGCCAAACTTAAGTAGCAGTGGGCAGGACACATTGCTCGCAGAACAGATGGCCGATGGGGCCGAAAAGTTCCGGAGGCGACCGCGAACCGGAGGCCGTTGCGTTGGAAGGCCACCCACTAAGGTGACCTGGTGAAGGTTGCGGGGATCCGCTGAATGCGAGACACACGAGACCGGTCAATGTGGGGCACACCTATGTCCAGCAGTGGATGTCTTTCAGCTGAAATGATGATGAAAATGACTACCCGCTAGTACCCGGATAATAAAGTATACTATGTCCTAAACCAGGACAACCAAGATTGCGTCGTTGGTCTACTGTTTAAAAGCACGACTGCTGTAAGTTGCTGTTGTTATGTTGTTATAGCGCCAAACAAAAATACACATTCTGTAAAAAATTTCAACTGTCTACTTATTACGGATCATGAGATACAGACAAAGACACGAGACGGACGGACAGCGGAGGTTTAGCAATAGGATCACGTTATTTACCCTTTTGGTATTCTCAAAAAGGAGATTTATTAAACAATACGGTTCAAATTTGAAGAAGAAAATGATGAATGGACACTGTCAAAGGGTGTCAATGTAAAATAATTTCTATTTCAATAATTATTAAAGTTTAATCGTATTAACGCCTGTTATGTATTCTACAGTTGCTAGCGGACAGACTGGCTGTGTATTTTACAAATTGTGACAATTGCCTTAATTACGAGCGTGGGAATATTCTATAATTATCATAATCTAGTTGACTAATATTATCATCCACATTTTACGATTGTAATTATTCTGGAATGATGTTTCATTGTTAAATGCAAAATAACGATGTAAGATTATTGTCTGATCAGTAATTTAATTTCCATGGTTTTTCCTCGATTAATTGCCCTGCAAAGAGATTTCAAAGACTTATAGAGCAAGTATTGGGAATAATTTAATACAAACATTTGATCCCGAACATATTCGATTTTGACACACGAATGTTAGACCATGCAAAATTATTTGATCATAAGTATTAACAACTATAGGATAATGATTTTATTCGTCCTGTACGGTCTATCGCTCGTAAATATTTAAATGTGTTTGTTGCCCTATTACGCAAAGTGCAACAGACAAAAGCTATTCAGCCATAAATTATGAAGGACCCATACCAATGGAGTTACGTTTGACATCTTTACGTCAATATATCACTGGCCGTCTACATCCGTCTGTCTATATGTCACATGTAATTTTAGAATAAATGCTAGGAATATTTCTAGAGGAATTTAAATTGAAAATCTTTAAATGGTTGCAATGTTATTGGATGTTGTGTTATGTTAGAAAGAAAAAAAGAAAAAGTATTTAATAGTCTCGTAGTAGTTATATAAAAGGAAATTGAAGAAAAAAAAAGTAAACAAATAAACGGTCCTGTATGTACAAGGGCAAAAAGCCAAATCTAAAATCTCAGAATGGTGCTGTATTGTGTAGTCTGGTAGAGTCCAAAGTAATGCCACGATGACTGATGTAAATTTTAACCAATCTGACTGGTCGATTTCTGCACATCTCCTCTCGTCTCCGCTCCTCTCCGCTTCGGTGGAAACCGGGCCTGAATCTTTTACAGCAGTCGTAGTGGCTTGTGGTGGCTATAATGTGACTTATGCTTTTCCAAGTAGTACTTCTTGTACTATTATGTATTCTGTGATAGTACAGTAATATAGTGCAGCAATATTGTGGAATGGGCCGTATACTGTTTAATAATCGTAATACTAATGTTATATAATTGCCTTCAAGGCAATCTTTTCTACCAAATCATATAAATGAGCTTTGAAACAAGTATTCTTTCGTTGCAGGTAACTTTATTATGTAGTATCTACCTAGTTTTTTGCTAACAATGCTAAAGAAATGTGGGTAAACTGGCAGACGGACTCTAGCACTAAATAATGAATTTTCTACTCTCTAGAATTGTTCCATATCACTTCGTCTATTGAATAGGAATCAACAATTGTTTGAAATTAAATTAGTTAGTTCTACCACGTTCTACTTCTATTGATTTAAATTAGGACAATTGTAGGGTTCGTACACACTGGAGCCGCCGGTTGAACTTCCGACCGTTCCCGGTTCTTGTTCTCTCGATATTGTTTATTCATACATTTAGTAGCAGCCAGTGGCTACAATGGTAATTGAATTTTGTCTTCATTATTTTATGCCAACTTCTCAAAACGGTGGCGATTGAGAACATTGTAATGGAACCGGTATAACCATCATCTGCCTAGCTTTTTCCCAACTATGTTGGGGTCGGCTTCCAGTCTAACCGAATGCAGCTGAGTACTAGTATTTTACATGGAGCGACTGCCTATCTGACCTCCACAACCCAGTTAATACTAGGTAATACGATACTCTTTGGTGAGACTGGATGTCAGAATTTCAGGTCACTGACTACCTGTAACGACTGCCAAAGCTCTATATATGGCAGCCGGGACCAACAGCTTAACGTGCTGTCCGAGGCACGGAGGAAACTCGGTATGTCGGGCGGTCACCCATCCACAGACCGACCTAGGCAAGCACAGCTTTACCTAAAGATCGACCCGAGTGGCAGTTCTTATTAAGCCACGAGCTCCTCCACGAGCTTCCGAACGGAACCGGTATAACCGATATCCAAAAAAAATGTAGTTTCGAATCGCCATATCAGGGCCTTTATGGTGGGAACATTATTAAAGGACTATGCTATGGTGATAAACGCTTGCAGCAAAATGCTTTCAATGTAAACTTAAAAGGTGGCTAGCCGACCAGGCATTATAATAACTTAAAGAAAAGGTTTTATTGATGTAATTAGTATTGACTAGCTTATACCCACGGCTTCGCCCGCGAGACGTTCGATAATGGTCCCAAGGGATCATACTATCGGTATGAAAAGTATCCAATGTGATAATTCAGGTTATAAACTATCAGTTTGCTAAATTCCATCCAAATTCGTTCTGAAGTTTTTGCGTGAAAAAGTAACAAACATCCACACATCCATTCTCACAAACTTTCACATTTATAGTATTAGTAGGATTTGTTATTTATTTTTTAATAATTTGTGTTCTTATTCATTACTCAAATCCTGACGTCATGTAATTTTGGTAATTATTATTAAATAAACTAAACAGTTAGTGCGGACACGAGGGATCTATTACACTTAAGAAGTATCATGGTTCGGCGGTTGCCAATATTATTTACGTAGGAAGTTAATTTAAAAACATTTGAGGACGTAATTAATATCCAAATAACACGTCTATTAAGATGTTTAACAAGTAATTAAAACGATTGCACGCTGGGCTCGCTCGTTGGGAGACACGTGACCCGCAGGTGTTTCATTGGGAAGCTTTACCTAACTTTGTAGATCGATACCTATTTGTTTTGTATTTAATAATACAAATAAAACAATGTTCAATGAAGAAACTAAACTTTATCAAAAAGATTACTGATTGTTGGTCTTCTTGCACATTTAACAACAAATGAATATTCAATTTTTTCGATATTTACGTAAGTGATGGCCCCGTCCTCAGAGCTGTCTCGAGCAAAAGTTCGATCTGACAGTTGATTTTGATAATTCGGCTGTCTTCATATCATGGAGGTTTCTTTATAGTACTTATATCACGGATTTGGTCATTAGAAATATTAGTTCATTTAATAAAATTGAAGAGTGCTGAAGAGAAATGAGCCTAGGTGATAAGATACTTAGGCTTAGCTTCGAATCTATAGGGGTATTAGAAACAGGGTGTTAAAGTCTGGTGGATTGTAATCCACCAGAGAATTACTAACAGTAGTTTCCGAAAATAATTATGGTCTAAAGAGGGAACAGGCCCGGCGAGGTATTTGAAAAAAAATATTGTGGCGCTACCACTAACGCTACTGCTAACTATTAAACGCGCGTCGTGTTGCGTCAAACATGCCATCGTCATCATCATCATCAGCCTAGTAATGTTCCCACTGCTGGGACACAGGCCTCCTCTCTAGAAGAGGGATGGGCTATAATCCACCATTGCACGAGGACCCAGTGCGGGTTAGTTTCCTCACGATGATTTCCTTCACCGTTTTGAGACCAGCGGTGTTGACATAAATTACACTAAATAATGCGCCTGCCTGGGTTCGAACCCACGACTGTTCGTAAGTCGGGCACTGTTCACCACCGGGTTCACCGTTCATAGAAGAATGCGATGGAATCGCACTTTAAAATCGCGGCTCGGAATTTTGATGCTAGTTCGTCTTCATTAATTTGTAACATAGATGGCGCTGTAGAGATTTTTTGTACTATGTCACTTTACTACTTTCCTAACACCCCGTCCTAGATTTCAGTCGCTGCGTATATTGGATACCTTTTCAGGTGCTGGAATTTGAACTCTCATAACCTGGATAGAAAGTTAATATCTATTTCCAATTTTCGAATTCCCCGCTGTCGCTATGCCACAATTTCACATGCATCGCATCGAATATGTACAGTCACAAGCACTAATATGTGCACTTATAAAATTAAAAAATGCGAAATTATGGCGAAGTAACGGTTTCTAATTTGAGATAATTCATATTTTGTAGTAGTTTGGTTTCTAAAATACTGCGTTCAAAAACGTTAATCAATACAGTAGGAGAAAATCACTTCTCCAAGGTTCTACGTGCATACATATTTGTGGGCCCGACTGTACTTACATTTTTATGGATGTATTGCATTTTATTACCGTACGCGTTTCAAGGAATAGGAGCGTGATATAAATAGTAAGTAGTTATTTGACATACTTGCGTGAATGAACGTGTAGTACTGTAGAGTAAAAATACTGAAAGAACAGCTGAAAACTTTACTAAGAGTTGTTACTTTTGCTGGGAGTTTGTTTTCTCACTTCTCCTCAGTTAAAATACCTACTCGAAAGTGATGAAGGGCGTTTCGTCAACGAAACAGAAACGTAATAAATGGTGACACGAGAGAGGGGTCATTGGGGCCATTGTTAATTTTATAACACCCCTCCTCCTTGGTTATTATACATCGTGAGGTTTTAGGCTACCTCTCCTCACCAATGCCTTTTTTAAAATTGAAAAACATGAGGTAGGATTAGAAATTGTTTTCATTTACAAACATAGTTTTTTTTAGACTGAAATTATATCCTAATATGGCACAAATCAACTAAGCTTATTATTGGTCAAAAATATTTTACCTTGATTTTTTCTGACCCTCCTCGCTTTTGTGAACCTCACGGGATTATTTTATAATAATTTTCAGATTCTTCAGATTTTCAGCAAGTCTTGTGCTTAGATACTAACAAACCTTAACCACGAAGGACCGAAGTACCCAACGTATTAAATTCTTCAGCAACCCCAGGGGACTTATAAACGAAGGTAGACGAAATTATGAGTAACATTATACAAACCTTTATGGTACTTTACAGCGTAACTACCTATTTTGACATTATACTTTACTCTTTATACATTATACTTAGTTTTCTGTTATGGTTTACGTTAGCTTCCACTACAAACAAACTTCTTATTAGTGTTTCGCAACACGTACGGTAACTAAGGTTAAAGTAACGGCTAAGTTTAGCCAGGTATAGCAAACATTTCGCCTTAAATAGGTACACCTACGTACGTCAAATGTTATGCAACGGCCATAATCTCGCCATATTAAAAATGCAAAAGTTTGAATGGATGAATGTTTGTTACCAAATCATACCAGAATGGCGGAACGGATCAAGATGAAAAAAAGGGGGCGGGATGGGCACAGTACTGTAACACTTTCTAATTTAAATTGAAATGAAGATCTGATCAATTCTAACATTTTATTCTATGACAGCGTGTAGCTAATTTACATAAAAAAGTTACAGCAGTTCAAACATTTAAATTATTATTAGTAATGCGTTAATTGTTTCTGACTTTCACAGCACTGTGCCGAGGGTCCATATATATTATTTTGGACTGCGAGTTGTTCGAAAGTGATACGGCCTCGGACACAAAGGGCTAAGAAAGAACATTAATAATTTTTATTATTATTATTAAATAGCCCATTCTTTAGCACAGATATAGATTTTAGTCTTTAATAGTCACTCGTAGTCATCTTAAAATGCATTGAGTGATTCTTTACTCTAACGGTCACAAGCCCGAATTCCGAGTCAAATGTTATTGTTTGTTAATGTTTTTCGTGTTTTCCATCAAGTAGCTCTCAGCAGCAGCCACGGAGTCGGGTTTGTTCCCGATTAATGGAAAAGATTCGATCCCTAATAATTTGAGCCCTAATCAACTGGCGAAATAAGGGTGTACTAATAGCTGCTCTACCTAATTCGTATTGGTTTGACTGTACTTTTACTCGTATTACAGAAGCAGGAAGTTTGAAAGTTTACCTAATACCTACCCGTAGACACGTGGTTCCAAAGGTTGTGTGATGTTATGTGCATGTTATTAATGACAACGTTACAGGAGACATTTTGATTTCGATAGGGTAAGTACAGGTGTAACGACTGTCCCCAATTTTTTTATTTGTTCATCATCATCAGCCTATAATGTTCACACTGCAGGGACTCAAGCCTCCTCTCTAAGAGAGGGATGAGCCACGGGGGCCCAATGCGGATTGGTAGATGTCACTTATCTTCGAATTTTTGGTTCTAAGACATGCTGGTTTCTTCACGATGTTTTCCTTTACCGTTTGAGAGCAGTGGTGATGAAATAAATTACACAAAGTAATGTGCCTGTTTATTTATTATTTCTGTTTAATTACATGACGTGCACGCTAAAGCTTAATGCACCGCAATAAACCATTCTCCTTTGAGTTTATTTTTAATACTCAGCCAGGAATATAAATGACTGATGTATCCGTGCATTATATTTAGTTTTAATCACCAGATTAACTTACTAACTGATGTCTAGACTGTAGCAGGCCTGCAAGGGCCGGCGCCCGTCAGGGCTGCGGGTTGTTCGCAAGAGATACCGCGGCCTCGACATGAAGGGCTAAGAAGGAACATGGGTGGTTTTTAGTCCGTAGAAGTCTGACACTCCCTTTCGCTCGACCCAAAAGCGGGAGGGGTTATTCGATGATTTTCAGCCCGCCAAAAAAAAAGGGTGCGGGTTGTTCGAAAGAGATACCGCGGTCTCAGGGCAAGGGCTAAGAAGGTACATGGGTGGTTTTTAGTCAGTAGAAGTCTTACACTCCCTTTCGCTCTGCCCAGAACGGGAGGGGTTATTTGATGATTTCCCACCCACAAAAAAAAAAGAAAAGCTGATTTGCATTTATGTGTCACAGGCGTTAAGCGTTAGAAACATGAGTCTTTATGAGGACTAGTCATTATGGAATAAAACGAGCGAATAGATCAACTTTACCCTCTTTTTTTTTTTTTGGTAGATGGGAAATCATCAAATAACCCCTCCCGCTCTTGGGCAGAGCGAAAGGGAGTGTCAGACTTCTACTGACTAAAAACCACCCATGTTCCTTCTTCGCCCTTCATGTCGAGGCCGCGGTATCCCTTGCGAACAACCCGCAGCCTCGACAGGAACTTTACCCTCTTACGCGTTAAAAACGACATTCACTATTATAAGGAAGAGCCTCTCTCAACTAAACTAATTTATACTTTGCCAAAGTGATGAACATTTTTCGAGGTAACAATTAACAACTAATTTGAAATTGTGAGGAATTTGAAAGGAATTTTCATTATCCAAACAACAGGTGGTCGGAAATTGAGAAATTACAACCAACTTTTTGGTCTTTCGTAGAATTCCTTTTGGATTTTTGATATTTTGACGAAAATGACGCTCGGCTGAAACCGTACTTACTCATATTTTTTTTTTTTTTTGGGACAAGCCCGCCACACTATTCCCAAACCACTGTAACTCCTGTTAGCCAGAATCAACAGTGGCGACCACAAGAAAAGCGCCGAGACAATGAAGCTCGACGAAGTCCCAGGGAAACGATTTAACTGTCTTGGATCCCGCAACGAAATTAATCAGAAAAGAATAGCGGAGGAGTAGGAAAAACATAATTTCCACTTCCCTCCATATCAGCAGGAGACAGAACAGAACAAGGCCAATAGGCATACAGGGACGTATACAACTGGGATAGGCCCAGTTGCCTAGCACCACGGATATTATTGTCATTAATATTACTGGGTCCTAAGTTGTGAGCTGTTATATTTGATTCCAATAATAGGTATGACAAAAATGCTTGAACGCACGGAAATTTGTTCTAGTTTCTACAAGGTCCGTATAGTAAATAACTCCGGATGTAACCCGTACACTATTTAACATAATATTACGTTCATTCTGCCAAAGACTACACTCCCATAAAATGTGATGTGCAGATTGTTCAAATTCGCAGTCAGATGTAGAACATTGACAAAAAGGTGAGTCAACAAGCTTGAAGGAAAACAATTTACTCTTAAAGTTACCATGACCTGTGAGAAATTGGGCAACACAGTGATCCACCTCTAGCCATGTCCTGGCCAGCCGCTCACGAACGGATGGAAAGAACTGATGGAGGTGTCGGCCTTTGATGGAATTATCCCACCTACATTGCCATTCGGACAAAAGTTCCTCCCAGACGTCAGCCTGTGGCTTAAGTAATCTAGCTATTTTAGCACGGTCGCGTTGCGTTAAAAAGTCTGCGTCTGCGGTCTCTCGTGCGCAGTAGTACATTGAAGCACGACGCTGCACTTCAAGATCGACTGGAAGTACCCCTGCCAGTACCGGTAAGGCTTCAGTACTAACCGTCCTATATGCTTTACACAAGAAAATTAAGGCCAACCGCTGGCTTTGAAGCAATTTACGTCGTACCGCTCCTATGGAGGCCCTATCGGCCCAAACTGGTGCCCCGTAGCACATACACCCCAAGTAAGTAGCCCCATAGATCGTCTTTAGAGTTAAAAATGACAAACCCCACGTAGATTTGGATATTCTCGTTAAGGCATAAAAGTTTTTTTTAGCTTTTTCACCGACGGTTTTTATGTGTTCAATAAATGAAAAGTTCCTCTCCAAGACAAACCCAAGGTAGCACACGGACTCCTTCTTTTTCACGGGGACGTTATTAAATTTAATACTAGGCCATGATTTAAGATTACCTTTTAAAAGAAGTTGATACGTTTTGTGTGGTGCAAAGGTCAGACGGTTACGATCGCCCCACTGGGATATTAATTTTAGGCAAGTATCTGCCAAATTTTCGAGTCCAGCCCGAGTACTTGACTGAATGAGCAGCAGGCCGTCGTCCGCGTAACCGGTTAATGAACACCCGCATGGAAGTGGAATCGCGAGGAAGTCATCGAAGCCTACGTTCCATACATACGGACCCATAACCGAACCCTGAGGACATCCCATGGTAAGGGACTTTGACATAGAATGATGTCCGAGTTTTAGTTTCGCGGAACCATTTAAGAAGTACGAGTAAACAAGATTGTATATGTTTTTAGGGCAACCACGAATTTTTAGTTTAAGGAGTAGCATCGGCCACCATGCGTTATCAAAAGCCCCAGAAATATCTAGAAATATCCCAACTACATACTTATGTTCGGATGTATTGACAATTTTCCTGACAGAAAGTGCCGCATCTACGGTAGATTTTCCCACGGTAAAACCGAATTGGTTGTTGTGAAATTTCGGTCCGTCTGGTAGTAAACGTGGAACGATAAGACGCTCCAGGAGTTTCCCCAAAGATGGTAGTAGTGTTATAGGGCGGTAAGACTTAGGGTCGTCCGGTGGCTTGTCGCCACTTTTCGGAATTATTCGTATAAAGCCGCGTCGCCATATACGAGGAAAAACGCCTTCTGCAATACAACGGTTGTAAACACTTAAAATTGCGTCGGCCGCTGTTTTACATGCTTCTATTATCATCCGATTAGATATTTTATCTTCACCTGACGATTTGTTAAGTGGAAGTTTCCTGACAACTTTCATGAATTCGTCAATGGATGGAAGGTCTGACGCTGGTGATTCAGGTGGAACAGCCGCCCACGCCCTGATCTGCTGATGGTAGGCATTGTCATTATCAGGCAAATCATCAGGTATCAAAGTATTTAATAGAACTTCGGTTGTCTCCTCAATACCGGTGGTGTGTTTGTTGTTTACTTTAATGTTTTCGACGAACGCAAGATCAACTGATCGATTTGCTTTGAACTCGTGATACAAAGGAGACCACGGACCTTCTTTATCTAATTTTTCTACTATTTTCCGCAGTAAATTACCTTTAGATTTTTCTACCGATGCTCTGTAGCGGGACTTGGCAACTCTAAACGCATTTAAAGCAGAGGTGAGTGGGTCTCCGGTGACCTTTCGCTTTTTAAGCTTATTTAAATTTCTACGCGCACGGCGATAACTTTTACGTTGTTCGTTTAAGTAATCACACCACCAATCACATCTACGGATATTGGTCATAGATCCGCGACCAATAGCGATGTCAGCACAGTAAGTGAAGGCGTCTGACATAATTTCAGCACTTTCTTCAGCTGACAGCCCGTCTCGAGTGAAGCCTTTGGTGTTTGACGCAAAAAGCAAGCTAAAGAATTCCCAATTCGCGCCTTTACTTTTATACCTAAAGTTACCAATGATATGTGACGGACCTTGAGTAAACGTCGGAACAAATTCGTACACGATAAGCCGATGATCGCTACATGACGCATCCGGTAGGACACGCCACCTATCCAAACGAACGTCTGCACTAGAAAGTGTGACGTCAATACAAGATTCGCCCATTTGGCTGCAAAAGGTAGGTGGTGCATCTGGGGTATTATGAATCGATAGGTTCATTTCAGCAATGAAATCTTCAACAGCAGAACGTCGGTCGGAATCCGTAGGCCGAACCTTGCCATACCACAGAGACGAGGATGCGTTAACATCCGCGCCAACGATAACTTTACAGCCCGCGAGTGACCGCAAGACATGACGGAGGTTATGTATGTGAGGACCAACAGGGTCTGAATATTGAAAGTAACAGCTCACAACGTAAACTTTATAGAAAGCCGAGGAGACTTCCGCAACGGCACAGTGCGGCGTCATGAGGTTACGCAAAGACGTTACTGTAAAGTTAGAAGAACGCGCCACGTAAATTCCGGCTCGTGATTTTGAATCCAGCTGAACTACTTTATGACGTAAGCGCGCGTTTTGATATTGTTCTTGCACAAGCACTATGTCTAAGCTGTAATCGATAATTAATTTGTCCAGTTCAGAAGTCGCTACTCTGTCGTTGTGGAGATTTAATTGTCCTATGTTTAAACTATCCATTGTTTTAGTAGTTTGTGTTGAGGATTAACTGTTCGAGCTTAACTTTGTAGGTTGTACACTCTGGTGACCCACAACGATGGTCAAATGGTTTTTTAAAACGTTTACAGGCCACGCAAGTTGGTATAAAATTTAAATTGTCCTTATGCGGGCAGTTGTTTGTTTCATGTGCTTCGGAGCAATTTGCACAGGTAGGTGACTTGTTAACGCAGTATTTCTTAACGTGACCGAACTGTTGACAATGTAGACAACGGACTATATCAACGTCGTCATTGAACCGACAAGTCGCCCAATCAATAAATATGTTTTCCTTAGTGGACACCAAATGTTTACGCACGGTGGACTCGATTTCAATACCTATCCACTTGCGACCGTTATCTAAAGAACGCCGACGATAAATTTTAGTGGATTTAATAAAATCATCCTCTTTTATTGGCAGCTCATCTTGAATATTCTGACGGTATAGCGCGTGCAAAAAAGCATTGTCTTCCATTGAGGATGGCACGTCCTTAACTAGTATACGAGGCTGTCGGCCTTTTGGTTTTTCAAGTCGCAAGCCGGCGGACCTAATAGCGTCGACCGATTGTAACTTCTTAATTTGGCTGTCATTAGCGACACGTAATACGACGCCAGATTTTGCGGTTTTTTTAACGCCTACAATTTGAAACCCGTCGTCACTGGGCTTGATCACCTTCATGAGTGCTTGCTTAGTAGCAGAGGAGGATGAGTAATCGGCTAATCGCTCAGCCGTGGGGTAAGCCACGACACAGGGTACGGGTGCGCGCGAGTCGACAACCGGCGCAGGTTTAGTTTTAGGTAGTCGAAGTTTTAAGGAATCCGCATACGAAACTTTGTTACAGTTACTTGTATTGATATTATTATTTGATTTCATTTTATCCAATTCGCGTTCCGTATTGGCTAATTTCGTTTCATTGGAGGATGATTTTATGGCTAACAAAGAAACGATTGATGTTATGCGCTGAGTCATGTCCATGATAGCTGATTTATTTGCAACATTAATGCGGGAACCTTGGTCATTAACAAGTTCGTTAATTTTTGTTAAATATGCAGACGCCTGAGAAACTAAATCGTAATAGTCGTCATGGCTCACAGTTGGACTGGCACTTAATAACGGCGAAGACTTTTCAATGGAATTGGATGTTTGAAGCCGTTTTGATCTATCGTCGGGCGAAATGTACGTCGGAGACATTTCACTGAACAAACGTTTAGAATTACCGGGTGTGGGTGTTTTATTATTCCGGCGCATTGTTTCTTTCCCGCGGTCCGGGGGTTCGTCGTTTGTGGTCAACATATTATAAATTACGGAATTCAAACCAAAACGTAATTAGATCGTAAACAGTAAAAGAAATACCAGACGACAAATTTATGACAAAGTACCCACACACCCAAAAATATAAATGTACTCACCGAATGTTAACGAAATTAACTTATTACCAATAAAACCGACGATAAAATGCTAGAAAAAACTTACTACACGAGCACTCAACACTAAATCACAGAATTGGAAATCAATCACGAGCCGCAATTCGAACGCGAAACACGACAATCGTAATTAAAAAGCAGCAGCGAAAAAAGTTCAAACCGCTCGCACGGAACGCCCGGAGGGAAGTGACTTACTCATATATCGTCGGATTAATTTTCAGAATTCGTATACCTATAAAACACGCCATTTTTCAGCGCCGTCTGTTTTAACGCCATTTTTTTATTCCCTAGCCATATAATTCCAAAAAAATATTCGTAAAATATCAATCTACACCCATTCTAAACTTAAAATATATAGAACGTCATTTTAAAAACTTCTCGAAACTTGTTAGAAAATCAGTTTTTGTGTGCTCCTGTATAAATTTAGTCAAATGGACTTACAATTCTGATAAAATTAGACCGGCGATATGTCACGCTTTTGTTTGAAAAAGCAGAAAGCGCCCTCTGTCGGTACGTCGGTGGCAGTTCATCTTTTCTCAACTATGTTAGGGTCAGCTTCCAGTATAACTGGATGCAGCTGACTACCAGTATTTTACATGGAGCGACTGCCTATCTGACCTCCACAACCCAGTTAGTACTGGGTAATACGATTACTCATTGTCAGACTGGAAGTCAGCCTTTCAGACCACAGACTACCTGTAACGACTTTCAAAGATCAACAACTGCCAGGACTTGACGTGCTTCAGAAGTACGAACGAAACTCGATATGTAATGGATGGACCATCTACGGACCAACCCCGGCAAGCGCGGCTTAACCTGAAGATCGACCCGAGTGGCTGTTATTTTTTGGTCACGAGCTCCTGGAAAATGATGAACCATGCATTTAATATTCTCCTACCATACACTTGTTGTTTTAAATTCAATGTCTGAATGATTTAAAGCATTCATTGAAATAATGCAGTGTTGTGTCACCAACCGCAACAATGTCATAGTCATAGCCGTGTGAATTCGGATTCCTTCAGGTACATAGTACCTTAACAAATAGCGAGGTGAATCATCACTATCACTACATACTATAAAACAAAATCCTCCGACGCATCTGTCTGTCTGTCCGTTCGCGATAAACTCAAAAACTGCAGTACCGATTTTTATGCAGTTTTCACCGATGGATAGAGTGGTTCTCAAGGAAGCTTTTAGTATATAAGTTGTCAATCTTACGAAAAGTTGTCACGACACTTTTTGCTATAGTAAGCTATTGTAAGCTCTGCGGCGTCGCATGTTTCTCTGTCTGTCTCTCTCTTTCTTATAGAAAGCAAGCCAGATATTTTCATTTCTACATTTCTTTTTTTTTTGTTTTTATAATTTTGATTTTTTTTTTATTTATTTTTTATTTATTTTTTTACATAATAAAAAATAATAACAATAACTTCGTTCCATCCGGGTGTTCCTTGACACCTCTCAAGTTTTTGTTAATATTTTTTCTAAAATATAATGTTATTTGTTGGAGATGTCGGCAAAATAAGCCGTGTGGGAGCTTTTCTGCTTTATCCGACATCTACCCGGGCGAAACCGCTAGCCTATAATTGTTAGCTTAGTTTTATATAATACTATTAGTCTGCTGAATTTTAGTAAGCGGAATATGTAGAATCTATTTATCTTTGTACCATATTTTATGCAAATTATTCTATTCTATTCTACGTACATCTAGGAGAATTCAATTAATTCAATGAAAAACTATGAGTGTCATAATTATGCATTGTTTACTATTGTAGGACATCGCGATATCATTACCGAAGATTTTTGTCACGAATTAATGAATGAATTGTAAGGCGTACAAATGCTCATTACTATTATTTTGGGCATCAGAATCGGCCAAATGTCTACAATGAATGATCGTGGTCCGTAAATGGATGTTATGTATTATATAGATAATGCTTTAATCACCATGCTTGTTCAATGGATTGGTGATGTTGTATTTTTTTGCTGTTATGAGTATTTTAAGACCATTTAAAACATCCACAGAAGAGGTTTGTCATTCTTCACGTGAGGAATGTTTAAGTTTCTTTATTCCTTTTTTCTTTAATTGTGATCATCTTTCTCTTGCCTTTTTTTATTTTTTTTTTTATGGTGGGTGGAAAATCATCAAATAACCCCTCCCGCTCTTGGGCAGAGCGAAAGGGAGTGTCAGACTTCTACTGACTAAAAACCACCCATGTTCTTTCTTAGCCCTTTATGTCGAGGCCGCGGTATCTCTTGCGAACAACCCGCAGCCCCGACGGGATCTTTCTCTTGCCCTTATCCCAATTCATTTGGGGTCGGCGCAGGATATTTTCTGCTTTCATACTTCTCTGTTACTCGTCATCTCATCATACACCTCCTTTCTTCCCATATCATCCTTTACACAGATTCTTCCTCTACTCTTATCCCTATCCACATTTTGACTTAAAACTTTCCTCATGACAATGTTCCTCAATCCTCCACAGCACATGCTACTGATAACCGATAACCACAAAATTTTCATTAGTAATTAAAAATAAAAATCAAGCAGTGGTTTTCTACAAAAGTGCAATGCAAACACGGTAAAAATGTATGGCTAATAGGCTAATGATGATGTAGAATGTTGAACTGGATACGTGGTAACCGGTTGTTCGTCTGTGTCCCTTCCACGGCTTCCACCCTTTTTTATTTTTGAAGGTCGGAAATCATGAAATGACTCCTCCCGCTATGGCCAGAGCGGTTGGGAGTGTCAGACTTCTACTGACTAAAAACCACCCATGTTCCTTCTTAGCCATCTGTGTCTGGGCCGCGGTATGTCTTTCGAAGAACCCGCAGCCCCGACAGGCGTCGGCCCTTGCCCTTCAATGTTGCTGACATCTCTTCGGCTTCCACCCTGGATGTGTAAACAAACTCCATTAAGGAATATAATGTTATTATTAACGTGGAAACCTTTGCCGCACCATCATCATCTGCCTAGCCTTTTCCCAACTATGTTAGGGTCGGCTTCCAGTCTAACCGGATGCAGCTGAATACCAGTATTTTACATGGAGCGACTGCCTATCTGGCCTCCACAACACAGTTAATACTAGGTAATACGGATACTCTTTGGTAAGACTGGATTTCACCTACTGGCTATACACCACAGTTATTAGACCAGTCGTTACATACGGCTCTTTAGTCTGGTGGCCCAGGACCAACTTAAGTACAACCCAAAAGGATCTCGAGAAACTACAAAGATTTGCCTGCGTAGCAATCACCGGCAGCATGAGAACTTCCCCCACTGCTGCCTTACAGGTGATGCTGGGGCTACCTCCCCTACACCTCGTCGTAAGAGAGGAGGCGGCCATTGCAACTTTCAGACTCGAAGTATCCGGCACCCTAAGAAATGATTCCAGAATCAAACACACACGCATCAAAGAAGATGCAATCAATGAACTTCCAGATTACATGGCGTGCTTCGGTTAAATATTTAGGTATTATATTAGACAAGACACTCAATTGGAATAAAAACACTGAATCAATTATAAGCAAAGGCGCAAAGGCCCTAAATTCATTAAAACCAATTCTGAATCGCAAGTCTGTTCTTAGTTCCTCAACCAAATTGCGTATTTATTCCACACTTGTTAGACCCTGTCTTACTTACGCAGCACCTGTGTGGTCCAGTCTAACGGAAACAAAATATAATAAACTCCAAATTATACAAAATAAAGCCCTAAAACTATCATATAACACATCTTTTCGAACCAACCTTAGAAAATTACACAGCCGTTTAAACTATCCATTATTAAAAGATTTTATTTTAAAAATTTCGCGTAAATTTTATTTGTTTAAAAACCCAACCCATAGTAACTTCCTAATATCGTCAATTGGTAAAAGTAGACTCAAAACATTACCGTACGCCCGAACGTACTGTCGATACCGACTGCCCCATCACTATTTCCTCCGTGACGTATCATGACGACAGCTCGCTTACTAGCCGACGCCGCTTGTACGGCCGGAGAATGCCTGATCTTTTTGCGGACTACCCGCTACTTACCTTATATTACCTAGTATAATAACATATTGTAATAAAAGCGTACATTTTGTACTGTGTAACATTTTAAACTTATGTGGGTCAATACTAAGACTTACACATACCCCGTAGTTTAACATTTTGTAAATAAGTAACTTATATCATTGTAAACTAATATTAAGTAATAACATGTTTTAATGTTTGTAAAGGCGATAACTGCCTGTGTAACGTTATAAATTGTGATTTGTGTACAAATAGAATAAGATCGTTTGTAAACTGTACTGTACATTATGTATTAATAAAGACCTTGAAAAATGAAAATGAATGAAATGAATCAATGAACAGCCGATGATGACATCACCCATCGACAGAATCCTGAAGACCCACTGCTTCCAGAAACACTACAACGTAGAGCTCATAGAGGAGTGGTGTGACTACTCAGGTACAAGAGAGCTAAGGATTTACACTGATGGATCAAAAACCAACGATGGGACAGGCGTCGGGGTGTTCTCCGACGACCTAAACATTAAGATATCCAAACCACTTGGAATGCTCAACTCTGTTTACCAAGCAGAATGTGTAGGTATTATCCAAGCGGCACACGCTATAGAGGCCAGGGAGGTTACGGATACTAACATTCGAATACTCTCCGACAGTGCCTCAGTTCTTCAATCCCTAAAGAATAATCAGACTAACGACGAGACTAATACTAGAATGCCACAAGGCCTTAGAACGAATCACGGTACTGAATCACAACACGGTAACACTACAATGGATTAGAGGTCACAGCGGATCACTCGGAAATGATGCGGCTGACGAACTTGCCAGAAGAGGATCCAGCACAAAACCCTACGGACCCGAACCCATTGTGCCCATTCCTTTCAAGCAGCTAAGAAGCTGGTTAAAAGACCACACTCTAATACAAGCAGAGAGGTGGTGGAACTCGACACCAGGATGTAGGCAATCCAAGGAAGCTATGCCATCCCTGGATATAAAGCTGACCAGGCGCCTTCTGCGCCTGGACAGGGATAGCCTGCGTCTGGTGGCGGGGACCATCACTGGACACTGTTCACTGAATAAGCACCTCCACACCCTAGGAATCACAGACAGTCCCCTGTGCAGAGCATGCATGGAGGCGGAGGAAACGGTGGCGCATGTGCTCCTTGAGTGCACAGGCGTTACCAAGATTCGTGAGGAAACCCTAGGAACACCAAGATCCCTTGTGGATGCCCTGAGGAGACCGGGAAGTCTGATCTGCTTCTGGAGGGAGGTAGGCTGGTTAGAGTGATCGGCCAACATGGCTCACGCACAATGGTCCACTTTAAGGACCAAGTGCGGAAACCCAAACCCCCAATAATAGAATAATAGAATAGGGGACGATTCTATGGCTACCGACCTGAAATCCCCGATGAAAAACCACTATAACACTTTGCGCGACCCGGAAATCGAACCCAGAACCTCTTACCCAGCAGTCGCACTAGACCAAAAGGGTCCATGTCCAGCTATGGAGTACAAGTTGATTGATCGGTGTGATAACAGTGTTATAACAAAAGGGGGACGTAATCTATAAAGAGACAAGGTCATTGGTAATAGTAAGTTGGCTACAGCAAATGTCCAATCCGATCATTCATGTCTTTTATCTTTTGCCAACAAGATAAACTAAGCCAATTTCTACCGTTGAGCAAACTAGGTAAGTGTACTACGGTCACTGTAATAATACCGGGTAGAGAAAACCAGCTGATCCATACATTTGGACTGTTCGGTATTGGACTTTTGAGGTAAACTGCTTTTTTTTAAGTAACCGATGAAAAAATACTTTATAGGGAATTCGGAATGATGTACTGACTCTTCCACCCTGTAAACTGTTCAAAGTGAAGTAGGTAAATAGGTTCGTTATTAAATAATAGCAGCAGCTGCTCGGATCGATCTTCAGGGAAAGCCTCGCTTGTCTAAGTTCTTCTGGTACAAAATGTCATGTAATATGACGTCATACGAGTTTTAAAAGCACTGTTTCGTCTTCATTGTTTGTTTACGTGAATAAAAAAATGAGTCCAATATTTTTTGGAATTCTATCTGACGGACTAATTAGATTTTTTTTTCAACTACCTTATTGAGACTGATGTAACTGTTTCCCCACCAACTATATATATTATGGTACGCAATAAAGAATTGTGAACCTAAAACCGACTTGACCGGCTGTTATTATGTAGCCTCGAGCTCCTCCTCTTTGTGCGCTGTCTCATCATCATCATCATATAATGTTCCCACTGCAGGGACTCAGACTTCCTCGCTAGGAGAGGGATGGGCAATAATCTACTATGCGTGCCCAGTGCAGGCGCGCTGTCTAAAACTATCAAAAGAAACAATATTCACTCATGTGTACACCGCTTATCGTACAAAATAAATGAGTGACGTCACCATAGCCCAGCATTAGGTGTCACTATCAGTGGCTGTAATAACTCACTGTAAGTATTTACCCTGTCAACGTAACACCTATCATTTGACGCTAGGCCTATGTTTACGTTGTTGGTCGAATTTCAGGATTAAAGTGACATAACTGCCGTGATGTGGCTGGTTTTAATTGTTTAAATAACAGTTCCGTGGACGTAACAGTAACAGAACACCATAGTAACAAGACCTCTATTAAACAAGGCGTCGCAGTGTACGTACCGATGTCGATGAAAGGTTTTCGGTGAAATGAAATTCGATGATACGGTTATCGCACTGAAGAAGGTATTCCGTTTTTTTTTTGTAATGATAAAAAAAATTAAAAGAAAAAATATTTGTAGGTTTCTCTGTGTGAAATTAACAAATACTTTTTCTTTTAACAAAAGTGGTAACTCGGGGCTGCGGGTTGTTCGAAAGGGATAAGTACCGCGGCCCCGGACACATAGTGCTAAGCAGGAACATGGGTGGTTTTTAGTCAGTAGAAGTCTGACACAACCTACCGCTCCATCCAAGAGTGGGAGGAGTCCTTTGATGATTTCCCACATTACAAAAAAAAAGGGTACTACCTATAACAGTCGATTTGTAATTAAACTAGCTGCAGAGCCATAGCGCAGAGCTAAGTTTTTTCAGTCCGACTGCCTCATTACTGAGCAAGAGGACCTGGTTTCGATTCACGGGCCGGTTAAAGTGTTATTGGATTTTTCCAACAAGAATTTCCCAAAAGCAGCCATGGAGTCTAGATTTGCGACCGGTTGATGGCAATAGGCTCGCCCCGTATTTCATGCGACTTAAACACAACTGGATAAACGTGTGTGTATAATTAGGTACACCTCTGTTAACCTTTGGGGGATACCAGCCGTAATGTTATGTTATGTTTCCTTAGTTCAACTGAGGTTAATTTTCGCTAAAAGCAAGCAACCGCAAAGGTTACCAAACAGGAAAACTACGACGGTTCAGTAATTATAATGATACAAAACATCCATGTCACGCAAAACAAACATAAAAACTGGCCAAGGGCGAGTCGGAATCGCACATGAAGGGTTCCGTACCATTGCAGTAGGGAAGCCCCCTTTAATTTGTATTATTTCTTATTATAGCGGTATTTTGTGATAAGTTTGTTTTTCATAGTTTTTGTATGAACGACAAAGTTATATTAATTTGCAGTGTTTTTTAAATGTGTTATATCGCAAAAACTGCTAACTGGATCTTGATAAAACCAAAAAGTATTTGAAAGTGCTCATTAAGATCTACAGCATATTTTTTTTTTTGATTTATCACTCTCCTAGTTGAAAAGTTCGAGGGGGGGTACTAATTTTTCCAGTTTGGAAGTGTCTATCTTTCAAACGATTGACTTTGAGAAGAAATGGTCTTAGAAACTTCAATGTCATTTTCAAAGACCTATCTAAAGATATCCCTCACTTATAGGTCACAGACAGACATGACGAATATATAAGGGTTCCGTTTTTTGCCATTCGGCTACGGAACCCTAAAAAGTTACAACAACATTTACGCTTTCCTTTTCCGCTTCTCGCTCATACAGCTCCGCTCCACTTTATCGTTTCGCTCAAAATGCGAGCTGCCGCTACCAGTGTTTGTTTACTCACTAATTAATCATTTTCAATCAAAATTCAGTTCCCTGACTACGGCTTAAATAAACAGAAAACTCTCAATGAAATCTGTGTAAAGTGGGTTACGCCGTTTCACATCGAGTGGAACTATGTAGGCCGCACACGCAATGATTGGTGAATAATATTTTCAACCAATAACTATCGAGTGTTATGAATTGAAAGAGTGGCTATCGGGGTCTAGTGAATACATTATCCCTTAAAAACATCCTATTAAACAAACACTTAATTACACATATTAAAACATTATTAACACGAATAAACAAAATTAACTAACCATAAATTATAATATTAAAACAATTTCATTATTAACATACATAAATAGAACGTGACGTAGTTTTAATTTAATTCAACATCCGGCTCATTTCCGATTGTAATAAGCGAAAACCGCAATCAGCAACGTAAACACCGTGAACTTGTTGCAAACTTCCAGCATTGTAGCGACACCTACGATCAGGCTTTGAGTCGCATATCTGAACTGGAACAAGAACTAAGTAGGGCCCAACACTCAATAATTCACTTAGAATCGCTTAGGGACCGTGAAGAGTCGGCCAACACCTGCAGTCTTTATGATGAGTTGGTCGGAAGCCGGTCAGGACCTGTATGTGTTGAGCCAATTGTGACCATAGACTTAACTAATGATACTATCTGTAAAAATAATATATTCACTAGTCATAATAAGATTAAAAAATACATTAAAATTAATAAGCGAATTCGAAATTTTAAAAAATCCTTGAAACGCCTAAAAGTTAATAAAGAAAACACAAAACTAAGGCAAAAAAATTTAAATTTAATTCTAGATCTAAAGAAGTGTGACAGTGAATTACAATTATGTAGGTCAATGTATGAGACCGACACTCAAAACCTTCAGGATGAGCTGTTTGTTAGGGAATATGCACTAAAGGATATCTTTAGTAAATATGAGGCTTCTCAACAAGACCTGAGTAAGCGTATGCAGGAGGCCAATGAGCTGGTGGACCTGGTCACGTACAATGCGGAGAGGTATGAGTCTCTGACGAATAACCTTTCTTGTAGCTGTGCCTGCACTGTTATTCCACAGCCTCAGCACCAATCACCTACTCCCTTAGTGGCTCAGCCAGCTGGTAGTATTGATGATAGAAGTAAGAATAATAATATTTTAACAGATACTACTTACTTATTTTCTGATAAGTTTGGTCAAGGTTTTGGTACCTTATTTAATCAATGTTCACCACACTATGTAATAAATAATTGTTTACCCAGTGCCAGTATTAGCCAATTAATTAGTAAGATTAAACTGACTAAAATAAATCCCAATTCTACTGTTATTTTATTATATGGGAATAGTTTAAATGTAAGTAAAAAGGACATCATTGAATGTGTTCATTTGATGTTACATCTCAACAAGACCATTAATTGTAAATTCATTTTCTGTGCTTTGCCTTATTCTCAATATTTGTCCATTGAGCAAAATAGGTACATATATGATTTAAACTTGTTAATTTATAATAGGACATGTCGTCACAGTGACGCTATTTTATATTTTGATTGTAATCAATTTATCTCTGATTACAGACTGACTAACTTTACAATGTTTTTACCACCTAGTTCTAAGCGACGTATTGCTAACCTTTTAGCATACAATATACACAGCGACACTGGTATGTGTTTACCAACGTTTTCTGTTAGTAGTGATACTAATACTGCTTTTGTAACTAACACTTATACAGATACTAACACTTTTATTGATACACCTTGTAGTTTAAACTGTTAGGTGCGACAACAGGTAGGCTGCATGTGTTGAATGTTGTTCATCAAAATATGCAGGGGTTATCTGGCAAAGAATTAGAGTTAAGTTTGTTTATGGAGAATTATGATGTTCAGGTTTTATGTCTAACTGAACATTGGTTGAAGGAACATGAAGTAGCATTTATCAATGATGATTTCTATACCGTACAGAGTGCCTTTGTGAGAAAAAATGCTATTCGCGGTGGATCTTTAATTCTTGTATCAAACAAATTAAAATGTAAACAACGTTTAGACTTAGTTAATCTTTCCATTGAGCGCACTATTGAGTTGTCTTGCGTTGAACTCGAGCGATACTTAATAATTTGTGTTTATAGACCCCCTTCTGGGGACTTTACTCGTTTTGAATCTGTAATGGAGGATTCACTTAATAAGTTAAAATCTAGTAATAAATCTATAATTTTATGTGGAGATTTTAATGTTAATATCTTAGATGTTACTCCATTAAGTATCAGATTTCTCAATCTGTTTAGATCGTTTAATTTAGTTAACCTGTTTTTTGAACCAACAAGGATCACGGCTTCTTCATCAACTTGTCTTGATAATATGTTTAGTGATTGTGTTGCCGAGGACAAATTAGTGTTAAGTGACTTATCCTCTGATCACTGTGGCTTAAAAGCTAGCTTCCCTATGCCATTAAATAAAAAGCCGCAGAAAATAGAATGCAGGCCTCATACAGCTAGTCGTTGCAATAAATTTAAAAATAATGTAGCACTTAAAGTAACACCGTCAATAGTAGAGCACGAAACTCCTAATGAAATTTATAAAGCCCTTTTTGATGTTGTGCAAAATGAATACCAATCTATTTTTAAGTCTAAAACTATTAACATTAAGGGACCTTCTGTGGGCTTCAACCAATGGGCCACACCAGGTATTTACAAAAGTCGAGCCCGATTATACGAGTTGTATGGTCTTAAACAATACAGGTTTGATACAACTTTTCTAGAGTATGTTAAAAATTATTCCAAATTATTTAAAAAGATTTGTATTATTGCAAAATCAAAATTCTTAAGCGAGACCATTAAAAATTCTAATAATAAAGTTAAAGCCACTTGGAAAATCATTAACAATGAAACGGGTAAATCTGTTACACAAGATAATCACCTTGAGATCATGGTGGGTAACAAATTAGTTAATAAAGCAGCCGACGTAGCCGAGGCTTTTAATGAGTATTTTGCCAGCATACCTATAGCGACGACTCGTTCCCTAAGTTCGTCGCCGTCTAAAGCCGAAGATCTTTTGCATAGCAGCGTGTCTAAATGTGGTAACGTATTTAGTTTCGAACATGTAACGCCTCGTGATGTGGTTAACGTTTTTAATTCACTTAAGTCTAAAAACACAGGTGATTTTTGGGGCATTTCTATTAAACTATTAAGTAACATAATCGACATTGTAGCCCCCTGTCTTGCTGTTACTTTCAATAAATGCGTTGATTTGGGGACTTTCCCTGATCTTATGAAGAGCAGTAAAGTCATCCCTCTATTTAAATCTGGTAGTAAAAATGATATTGGCAATTTTAGACCAATTTCTATTTTACCTGCATTTAGCAAAATTTTTGAAAAATTAATTCTCAAACAGTTGTTAGTACATTTTAATTTAAATAATCTCCTTCATAATGATCAATATGGCTTTACAAAGGGTCGTTCGACTACGGATGCAGGTGTTGCTTTGCTAAAACACATATTTAACGCATGGGAGAACGCGCAAAATGCAATCGGTGTTTTCTGCGATCTCTCTAAAGCTTTTGATTGCGTACATCACGATACGCTTTTACGGAAACTGCGTCATTACGGTGTTCAAAACGAGGCCCTAAATGTGATAGATTCGTATTTACAAAATAGATTCCAATGTGTAGACGTAAATGGCGCGAAATCTTCCAGACTACCGGTTCGGCTTGGTGTACCTCAAGGTTCAATACTGGGTCCATTTTTATTCTTGGTTTATATTAATGATCTACCATATTATTTAAAAGGTTTTTGTGACGTTGTACTATTTGCAGATGATACCTCTCTTATCTTTAAAGTAGATAGGAATAGACACAATTTTGACGACGTAAATAGCACGCTATCAATGGTCACGGATTGGTTCACAACAAACAACCTTGTTCTTAATGCCAAGAAAACTAAAATAATTAAGTTCGCTTTACCCAATGTCAGAAATCTAGGTCCCAATATTATCCTCGCCAATCAAGAGCTGGAAACTGCCGACTCTGCTGTATTTCTGGGCATAACAGTAGATTCAAAATTACAATGGGGATTACACATATCAAGCCTAGCGGGAAGGCTAAGTTCGGCCGCATACGCCGTCAGAAAAGTAAGACAATTCACTGACGTTGATACAGCACGGTTAGTCTACTTTAGTTATTTTCACAGCGTTATGTCCTACGGTATTCTGCTGTGGGGCAAAGCTGCTGATATTCAAAATATATTTGTTCTGCAGAAGCGAGCCGTTCGTGCAATTTATCAGCTGGGTGCCCGAGTTTCTCTTAGAGATATTTTTAAGGAGATTGGTATTCTCACGGTTGCTTCTCAGTTCATCTTTGCCAACATTTTATATATTAGACAAAATATTCACCTGTACACTAAAAACAGTGATATTCACAACTTTAACACCAGAAATAAGCATAAACTACGCGCTCCTTTTCACCGGCTTCACAAAGTTCATAATTCATTCGTAGGGCTCGGTATAACATTTTATAACAAACTGCCATTTTCGTTTTTAGACTTGCCATTTAATGCATTTAAAGCCAAAGTGAAATCTAATCTTTGTTCAAAAGCTTACTATTCCATTAACGACTACTTAAATGATAAGAATAGCTGGTCGTTGAGTTGAACACAAGACAATGTTTGTAATTTATGTTCTTTCTCCAAAATTAGTTTACTGATATAATTTATGTTTTATTATTATATACCTTTTATTATTGATTGTAGTCAATCGTAATATTAACTTACACATAGTATTGTATCGAGTCTGGTTCTTCTAACCAAACAGACAGATGTGTTGCTGGAGAGTTTGTTCCGCCACTTCTTCTTTCCAGCAAAAACACTAGGAAGTGTCGAAGGGTGGGCGTTTTGGGGGACTGTCACTTGTAAATAAGTAAAGTAAAGTAAATTTTGACGTTCGAAAAGTGCTGATTATCAGCCTAGTTTGAATAAATGAGTTTTGATTTTTGATTTTTGAAACCGTACTAATTACGGTCACAAAGTGCAATCAAAATTGAATTATAATAATAATTGTGCACACAATTTTCCTGGTTAAAAGTGTACTGTAATGTCAATGTTATCACTACTATCAGCGCCGTAGATAGGCTTTCATTGGAGCTTGTTACAAAGCTATTGAAGTGCCGATAAAGATAGTTTCAAGTGACGAGAGCTGGCGTGGCTTGGTACTAGCTAGGTGTCTGCTAGTCAGTTCACAGCGAAGCGCGGCGCGGACCGACCGCCAGTTCGCGAAGCATTCAGTGTGACTCTGACGAAAACATTTTCCATTTTCGCGTTTCCAATCCGTTTACAAATAAAATAATCTTCCAGTGTACACTGATAACCACTGTTTCTTAAAACATTGTGAGTATTCACTTTTTTTTTGTTATCTTCTAATCTGTTATTTGTTTTGTAAACATTGAATTTTCGCGGTTCTTGTTTCGCTAAACAAATACTTTTTTATGAAGAGCCGGCGCTAATGGAGCGTGTGTGAATAGTTTTGACGATGGACAGTTAGCAGAAATGTTTTTCTTTTGGTTTTTCAATGGCTTTTGAAAGTTTTGGTAAATGTGTGATAACTAGTAAGTTTAGTTTATAACTGTTTTAGCGCGGTAACTATTTCAAAAGTTGTGATTTGTTTTAAATTGCTTGAAATATTGTTAAGCAAACTATTTGGTTGCTTATTTACAATACATAAATAAACGAACGGTATAGAAGTTAAAAGTAAAGTTGCTTTTCCATATACATATTTTTAACATTATTTTCTGACATTAACTTTTTAAATAGCGTACATTGTTTACGAGCAGCTACTTAGCATACAATAGTTTTTGTTTTAAAACTGATGCAAATCACTCGCTGAGTACCGACTACACCTACCACATTGCAAATATGAAGAAAATGTAAAGATACACACTTTGCTGTTTAAACAAACAGCTTTGAAATCCGTGGTTTAGAATAAACAACACCCTCTGTCGAATGAAAAAATAAAATTAAGTTTTTTTTAGAACTCGTTACGTAAGTAGTACATACAAACAGAAAAAGTATAAATGAATCTTATCCATTTTCCTTCAAGATTCTAAATAGACTAACATTTATAGAAATACTTAATCCATAGGCATAATGTAAATGCGAAGTTACTCTGTTTATCTGACTGTCCGTTACGATTTGATACAAACGTCTGAATGTTTTAAATGGACACACAGATAAACCTGGGTAAAGAGAAATTGTCCGATAGTTTCCGATTAGCACGTACGCAAGTACTACATTAAAATATTCCTGTATTTTCCTATTGTATCTACATACTCGTATGTATTATGAAATGGTGACCTATACTTTTATCATGAATTTAGTAGGTAGGTACCTGTATTTCACACGACTCGATTCTAGATTCTAGGGTCTTATATTTACCAAAGGGAAGTAAACTAACTATGTGTAAAATAATGATTAAAAACTATTTAACAACAAACCATAAAAGAGCATGAAAAACTCCTCCTCAAAGCAGCTGTCAGCTGGTAATGTGCCCATAATACTGGTGGCGTTGCGTTGCCATAAAAAACGTCAGCCCTTGGGTCACGGGAAACGTCAACTATACGGACCTCACGACTCCAGACTTAACCAAAAGCCCCAAAAGGTAATTTATTCGTAATGATTGCATAGCAGTTCATAGACAACGACTCTCCAAATTACAATAGTGTGATGCCAGTGCCAGCAGAGGGCTGTGATAGACAAGTAGGTGGACAGGACAAATAATCTATAAGGGTTTCGTATTTCCCGTCGGGGCTGCGGGTTGTTCGCAAGAGATACCGCGGCCTCGACATGAAGGGCTAAGAAGGAACATGGGTGGTTTTTAGTCAGTAGAAGTCTGACACTCCCTTTCGCTCTGCCCAAGAGCGGGAGGGGTTATTTGATGATTTTCCACCCACCATAAAAAAAGGGTTTCGTATTTGCCAGTTTATCTACATTTACAGCTAGATCGCTTAAATCGATTCTTTTACATTCTGAATACAGAAGGGACAGGCAGAGATGTATTTAGGTTTACTTCTACATTTCGACAAGTTCGGTTTACGAACCTATTGCCATCAACCGGGTACAAGTCTAGACGCTGTTACTGCTATTGAGAAATAATTTTTTTTAATTAATTATCATTGAACATTGTTTTATGTTACTGTTTGTCTGGCTATTCTTCCATATAACTGGTTAATATTTAGTATATTTATTAATGTTTTAATTTCTTGTTATGTTGACATTGTTTTATTATTAATTTAATTTGAATAGCGATGGAATTTGTTTTTTTGTACTTGATTACTTTTTTTTTGTAACACACTCGGATGCAATGTAAATTGTTGTTGAATAAATGAAATGAAATGATGGAAAAACCCAATACCCATATACCCGACCCGGAAATCTTACCCAGGACCATGAGCTCAGTATTCGCGAATATCAAACTAACTGAATTATAAAGGGACTCTATACTTAAAAAACGTTATTGTACGTTTTCTATTCCAAAAGTGGGACATCCTTACACACTTTTCCTATTCAAAAATCATATCACGAGTTCACGGATTTCCACAATATTGTTTTAAAGAATTTTCGGGATTCCTACGCAACGGAAATATTTCCATTTGTTTCCTTTCAGTTTCCTTTCTCGACTAGTAATGTTATCTTAAATAACAGAATCCTATTGACTTTCAATTTCTTTTCAAAATACACTGTTTAATATTTTTGAATTGATTACTTGTTTACTCCAAAATGTCGAGAGGAAAGTTTCGACTATGAATGTGAATTGGTATAAGTGTTGAGGAAGATCATAGAAACGATTAATGGACTGTGTGAAGGATGATATGGCAAGAAAGGAGGTGTCTAATGAGATGACGAGTAATAGAGAAGTATGGAAGAAGAAGACATGCTGCGTTTATGGTCAAATTAATTGGGATAAGGGCAAGAATGACTTATTCGTTTATGATCTATTTTAACCTGTTTATTTATTTAGCCTTTATTTGCAACAATTACATTACTTACAAATGCATTCATTCATTTAACATTACATATTATTATCATACTTTATTCTCATTCAACGTTCATAAACCTTACATTATAGCGATACGTTTACTATTTCATTTTTGTGTCATTTCATTAAACGTTTCTTATTATTTCATTTAAAAAAACACCAGTATCCAGTTTAAATTAATGTTTCTAATTTTATCTTTAGAAGAAATAAATAAAAGGTTTGGCATAAATACAAATGGGTACCTAAGACAATGAAAGAAAACAGAACCCTTACTGGATCACTCGTGTGTCTGTTTGTCCGTCTGTCACACTCACAGCCAATTTGTTCCCAATATATTGGACCGATTAAGTTGAAATTTGATACACATATTATGTATTACTATAAAAAAAAAAAAAAATCGGACGTATAACGTAAATAAATTAATTTTGAGTATGGGGGTCACTTTCGGGGAGCCTAATAGTTTTTCAAGTTATGCCATCTGTACCGTGTGATATATGAAGTGAAAATGCCTAATATTGTGAGGATCTCGTTTTTTTTTTTATAATTTTAAGATCAACACTAAGATATTTAGGAAAATAGATGAAAAACCATATATCTCCGAAACTACTGAGCCTAAAATTTCGAAAAAAATATAGAAATTAGTTCAACACTTATGGATTACAGGAAAAACTATAAGTCTATGGTGCTAAAATAACATGAAAAATCTGTCAATATCTACTACAATAGTACGTACAAATGAACACAATAGGCATATACATGCCAAAACATGTACCTACCTACATGTATATAACAAATGCCTTTACGACTTTAGGTCGCATTCTTCAAATTTCCCGCGAGGGGGACCTTAATGAGATATTTTAATTAAGTCTCAAATAAACCAGCACTGATAAGTATTTTATGTATTTTCCGATCGTTTACCGCTTTTCTCTAAGGACTTTCTAAGGCTTACGGACGTAATTGTAAGTCTCAATACCAACAAAGAGGTGGGAAGTGGGTATTAGCTGTGTGGAAATCTATACTAATATTATAAAGCTGAAGAGTTTGTTTGTTTGTTTGTTTGAACGCGGTAAACTCAGGGACTACTGGTTGGAATTAAAAAAATCTTTTAGTGTTGGATATTCCATTTATCGAGAAAGGCTTTAGGCTACATAACATCATGCTACAATCAATAGGAGCGGAGCATAAATGAAAAATGTTGCAAAAACGTGAAAAGATATTCCTTTTTGAGAGCTTCCGTTGCGTGCGCTGCGAAAACGGTTTAAGTTACGAACAACCCGCAGCCCCGACGGGAAACCAGCGTGCCTTAAAGATGTTTATCGAAGGCATGTGAAGCTAAATCAGAGGCCCATGGGTGCCATAAAACTCACCAGGTTAGCTACAAACCGCACAGTAAAGTAAAGTATGATATACTCCCGTCGGGGCTGCGGGTTGTTCGCAAGAGATACCGCGACCTCGACATGAAGGGCTAAGAAGGAACATGGGTGGTTTTTAGTCAGTAGAAGTCTGACATTCCCTTTCGCTCTGCCCAAGAGCGGGAGGGGTTATTTGATGATTACCCACCCCCAAAAAAAAAAAAAAAAGTATGATATACTTCCACGTCATGGCACTCGTGTTCTGATTTCTGATGCGTTATCGGAAATCAGAACACGAGTGACGTTCACAAAAACTTTGAATTTAAGTACCGAAGCTAATGAAGAACATAATATGTATATAGGTTAAAATATCTGTGTCGTAAGATGTTCGAACGACGACGTTGAACAACGAGGTACTCACGTCACTCGACCGTGTAGCTGCACTAAGCCATTAATTGTCGTTTCTGAGAAGATACAGTATACGGTGGAAGGAGCACCGACATGAAAACGTTTACTACGTATTCAGTACATAATTCTGAGAAAATATCTCGTTTAGTTCACTCTCGGCCCCTCGACAAAAAAAAGATTTGTTTGATACTCGACTCCCGGGGTATGAGTTTGTATTTTCATACAAAGGACAGGTAGAAACCACATAGAAATTTAACAAAACGATCCATGTCGGGGGGCTCAGTATGATGTACAGAATAAAATATGGTAACTGTTTTGACGTCGCCGGTGTCCCTTCGACCCTTTTATTTAATTTTGGTGTGTGAGAAATCATCTATGACCCCACTCGGCCTGGGCGGAGCGGAAGGGAGTGTCAGTCTTCTACTGACTAGAACCCATCCATGTTCCTTTTTGTGTGTGGCCTCGGTACCTCTTTCAAACAGTCCCGCAGGCCAGTCAGGCGTCCAATCCACCCTGTATATCTATATTGGGTGTAAAAGTACCCTTAACGCAAACGAAGGGAACTTGTTCTCCCTACCACTGCGATATTTTTTTTGTTCTACACCATACATTTCTTTTTGTTCATTACCGTTTTCCAGCAAACATTTTTGCGTAGGGGTACTTAGTTTGATGTACAGAATGCTTGGTTGACGGCTGTGTGATGGGTTGATTTACATCCTGTATAGCCATAGCTTGATAACTGCATGCTTTACCTCGAATATTCCATCATCGTTTCAGCCCGAAATCACCCACTTCTGGATTAAGGCCACAGATATACATATGGTTCCATCCGCAAGTATCATGATCCGTAAGAAAATCAACCGTGCCACTGTTTGACTATATACCTACTATGATGTCTTAAGCACTATTTAGTTACTATACAAACATGTTAATACTATAAAAAATAGATTACGTTTTTAACCGACTTCCAAAAAGGAGGAGGTTCTCATTGTTCTTAAAATGTCTAGAATGAAATTGCAACGTTGTTTTTTTAAACAATTTAGCTTGCTGCGACAATAGCGGGCACGCGGAGTAGGTGCTCCTGTGTTAGCTAAGAATGTCTTGTTTAGGCATCCGTGTTATCTTTTCAACCTTTACGGTGTCTTGCGTCACCCAAGTGGTTTCTATAACAGGTAAAGAGCAGTGCAATTTAAATAACTACTGAAACTGTTCAACCCTTGGGATTGCAAATGGCTGCCACGTCAAAGATAACGAGTTCAGCTGAACTGGCACACCGCTACTTTCACTGTCTCCAGAGTCTGTGTTCATGTTCTCTACTATTGGTAAAACGATTGCGGAATTTATTCAACTAGGTACTTCAAGCAGAAGTCTTATGACTGCCTTGTTTGTCTAGTGGTTGCCAGCATGACTGCTAAGTATGAGGTTAGATTCGCAGGTCGGGCACAGTGTGATTGGGTTTTTCCATCAGAAACTACGGAGTCTGGATTTGCGACCGGTTAGTGGCAATATCGTCGCCCCCGATTACAAGGAACTTGAACAAAACAACAAAAAACTGGCGAAATGTAGCCCTACTTTAAGGTACACCTCTACCGAACCCTTCGGGCATGACAGGTATGATGCATGAAGAGTTTTTTTTTGGTAATTTTGATTGTGTTGTTGTTGTGAATGTTTTAAAAGCTTAAGTAAATCCAGTTAAAAGTTGTTTTACTCGTAGGAAAAGATCAAGAGGAGGAAAGATAAACTGTTTATTCTGTATAGTCACAACACTAGCAGCATATATTACAGATAAATATAAAATAACAATAGGAACCCAACAAGAACCAGATCAAATAATCATCATGCAATGACGGCATGGTTGGCGCAGTGGTTGTCGCAGGTTCGATCCGTTTCGCTTTAAATTATCGACTTAGTTCAGGTCCTCGATTCCAAAATACCTTAACCACAGAATAATTGATAGGTAGTATTACTTAACCCAAACTTGTGGGGAAGAAAGTAATGCAGGTCCTGTACTAGTTCCCATTATCACCGGTGGGTGCAAGTGTGAGAAGGGAACACCTAAGCTGGTTTTTAGTCAGTTACAGTCTGACAGAACCCAGTCGCCTAAGGATGGAGGACATCCACGAGGATTTTCCACCCCGGAACAAAAAAAAGGCTACAATTCCAAAATAATAATGTTACCTGCAGAATAATTATTATGTAGTTGTATTAATAAGTAGTACCTTACCCAAACTTGCGAGGAAGGTCGTATTGCAGTTTCTCGGAATAAAACTTGTTCAGAAGAAAACCTAGAATTTCATATCAACGTATATCGAAATAAATAAAATATTTTTCCCGGCACGAGGTGCACAAGAATAACTTTTGCCGTAGTTTATACAGCAGTCTGTATAGTTGGAAATGGGGTTTACTGCCTGGGGCGCGCCGGATGTACTTACGCATTGTCGCTTATTGACAGCACTTTGAATGCAAGCAAAACATAAAATAGCTAAGTCAAACTGTGTACTTAGTTTGGTACTTTTCTTTGAACTTCAATTGGTACCAACTGTGTCAATCGACCTTCGTCTGCGTGAAATTATTATAATATATTTATATAATAATAATTTCACACAGACGAAGGCGGCGGGCATCAGCTAGTATTTACTAGCTGATGCCCGCCGCTTCGCCCGCGTAGATGTCGGTCAAATTATGCGGAAAACAGCATAAAAATCGGTGCAGTGCTTTTTTGAGTTTATCGCGAATAGATGGACCGGCAGGCAGACAGACGCGGCGGAGGACTATGTTTTATAATATACTAGCTGATGCTCGCGGAGTCGCCCGCGTCAAATTATAAACTAAAACCTTCCTCGAGAACCACTCTATCCGTTGGTGGAAACTGCATCAAAATGGGTGAAGTAGTTTTTGAGTTTATCGCGAACAGACAGACAGACACGGTGGAGGACTTTGCTTTATAATATGTAGTGACTAGCTGATGCCAACGTCAAATTATATACTAAAATATTCCTCGAGAACCACTATATCCATTGATGTAAACAGCATGGAAATCAGTGCAGTATTTTTTGAGTTTATCGCGAACAGACAGACAGACAGACGCGGCGGAGGACTTTGTTTTGTAATATGTGTAGATTATGGATGTGTGATGGGTATTTAAATTTCCTGTATTTAAGGATATTATGTCACTACTTCTATATAAGGAACATCAATATAAGACTAGGTTAGAGTTTAGAGACATCTGATAGTAATAGGTTATCATCGCCGGATTAGAAGTCTGTCAATATAGTAATCATTGTAAGTTGTAATCAATGACACAATGAATGGAATCATATAATCATATACAGTAGGAAATAATCATCTTTTGTCAGCTATTTCTTGACAAAAAAAATATGATTTTGTTTAGTCCGTCAGTTAAATTATCGAAAAATATTGGATACGTGTTTTTTGTTTTATCAAATTAATAAAGATTGCCAAAGATAAAACTCGTCAAAGATTTAAAAGTGAGGTTTGTGACGCCACTTTCCGGTAAAAAATGTACTAAAATGTGACACGAAGTTGTTACACGAAGTTTCGAAGCACTGTATCGTCATCGTTTTGTTTACGTGAAAAAAAAAAAATGTGTCCAATATGCATTCGAAATCTGTCTGACGTTCTAATTATTTTGTTTTTGTCAAGTACCTTAGTTAAGCTGATCTCTTAATGAACAAGATGTGCATACAAAGTGCAATGGGGTCAGGTTTTACTGGATATGTATAGTATGATGTGTCGCCGTGTGACCTCCCTGCACCTAGTACAAACATGTAAATCTTAGTAACAAACACTCCAAAGCACTACCAAAGTGATTTTGTATGTCCGGTTAAATGTAGGTATACTTGTACCTGAAAATCGTTCCCGTAGGAATGCAGGGATAAAAAGTAGCCTGTGTCACCCGGGCATAGTGTAGCTTCCAACGACCATACAGGGTAAAATATTTTTTCAAATCGGTCCTGTACTTTTTAAGTTTATTTGTTACATACAAAAAAAACAAACCTTTCCTCTTTATAATATTAGTATAGAAGTATAGATATGTTGTGATTATTGTTTTTTCCCTTTGTGACTGTGATAGGTAAAGTTAAGTTACAAATATCATTAATCAAAACTCTGTCTACCTCTCAAACGAAAACAAGCGAGAAGACGACGACGTCTATTAATTCTACAATGAAATTAATTAAAGAAACTTTGGGCTTTGGGGTGTTTAGAACTTTAAAGTAGTTACAGTCAATATTAATGTCGGCAGGCTGTTAAAACTTTTAAATTCTTTTCATTAATTTATAGACTGCCTCGTTGGTCCAGTGGTCGCAAACGCAACAACTGACTCTTAGTCTATATATAGTCTTAGTGTATAAAGTAATTACTGAGCTCTTAGGTTCGACTCCCGGGTCGGGCAAATTGTTTTCTGTTTTTAACTGACTTCATAAAGGAAGAGGTGCAAAAGTTAGTGGGAAATAACCATAACTGGTGAAATGTGGTGTGTACTATTAGGAAGACCTATGTCTGACCCTTCGTGGATTACAGGCGTGATGTTATGTTATATTCGGAAATTCCGATATTTAGTGAAAAATTATTACTCAAAAGTACGTCTATATTCATTTTTATTAAAATTTGAATGATTAATTACGAATGAAGTATAAATAAATCTGGCTATGTAACTGAAATAAATTGAAGGCCAAGCACCTACCGACAGCAATTTGGTCTCTTAACATTTAAATGTAAAGAGAAATAAATATCTTTATTAATATTTTATATTAGCAGCATCTATTATTAGAATCGTAACAACAGCCCTCGGTTTTGAAAACGTTCCCAGAGGATAACAAAAACCAGCTACCTACATTTCCCATTTGTATGTAAGAATCCTTACTTACATTCTTACAAATAAATAAATTCTAATTCGAACCCCCCAACTCTCCCAGATAATATGCTCATTGGGAAATGTAGGTCAACCCTGTGTGAGATGAAAACCAAATCTAATTTTGGTATTGAAACTGCAACAACATGATTTTTAGGTAAAATTTAGTAATTCCAATAGATCTTAGTGTTACTGGCAGCAGCTTTAATGGGTGTAAAAGTACTCTTGACCAAGTCGAACGGCACTTGCGACTTGCGAAACCTTCAGTTACGGATATATTGGGTCGAACTACCAACATTTTCACAAGTTTTCGGTAAAATATAAGGTTTTAATATTATTCGTCCCACGACCCCCATACTATATTCAATGCATCCGTCAGCACAATGCTTGGTTAGGACCAAGCATTGTGCTGACGGATGCATTAAAACGTGAAACGGTACAGTAAAACGTGATTTTTTCACCCCAAAGAAAAGTCGTTTCGCAACTATTTTTGTTAGTTAGCTTGATGTTCAGAAAGCTTGGTTGATGGTTTATTTTACTTGCTTCATAACAAGACGGTCTGTCCAGAGTCTTTGGCCCGCTTGTCAGATAGAGTTTTCGTCTCAAAATCGAAAATGTTCAGGATCAAAATTTTGGTACGGCAATATTCCCAACGTCCGCTCTATAACTCTTGTAAGTTGAGTAGTGACCTAGATTTCCGTTTAAATCGGGAAACACCAGATTGATCGACTGAGGTATCAACTATTTCATTTTAGGCATACATCGCAAGGTATAATTACAATTCTGTCAGGTAATACCGCGCTCATTGACGGTCGACGAATTTTCAACTTTATAACTGGGACATAAGGGTGACAAGAGTTCGACCGTCAGTGAACTCTGTGGTCTCATTAGACAACATCGAACCTAGATGTTATGCAATAAGTTTCATATTCATCCATGACAATCGACACTTAGAGATTGTTTCATATCATATTCGAGTGTAATTTATCAACCAACAGACATTCCAACCAGAAAGTTCTTCAATTAAAATAATATATTATACCGACAGAACTTAAGTTATCATCTGACTAACCTTTTCCCAACTATGTTGGAATCGATTTCTAGTCTAACCACATGCAGCTGAATACCAGTATTTTACATAGCGTGACTGCCTATCTGACCTCCACAACCCAGTTTATTCTGGGTAATAAGATAATTAAGTAAGATTGGTTGTCTGACTTTCGGGCCACTGACTTCCTGTTACAACTATCAAGGATCTGCAAATGACAGTCAGAACCAAGCTTCCAGGGTACAGTGGAAAGTTGGTATGTAATGGGTACAGTCGAACAAACTTTTAAATATGCAGGCAGCTAACTTACTTTCACTTTTAAAATTATATAGATATATTTAGAGACCGATGTCAAACGGTATAGCGTTAAACATTAGTCGCTTAATACCAAACGCTTTATAAAACAAAATTGCAATCAATATTTTCAGTGAACTAGAATTATAAAGTATATATTTAAAGCCCAAAAAAAGTGCATCAGGGCAATGTTTGGATTAAAATACATAGATTCATGTAAACCCTTTTTTTGAATTGTAATATACTGACACTACCCTGTTTGTATATATTCGAAGTTGCAGTATTCGTTAAAGCCAACCCGAATCTGTTTCCCAAGTTATCTGACAGAAATAATAGGAGTCGACGACACGTCAATATGTTGTGCTCGAGACAGTCCAAAACAGCTCTGATGCATAATAGTGTTTTTTGTATGGCACCAACTATTTATGACCATATACCAGAAGCAATAAAAATATTAAATATACATCAATTCAAAACACATTTAAAGAAGTTTCTGATAAGTAAATCCTATTACAATATAAATGAGTTTCTGAAGGATAAAATATTACTATAATTTTTAATTGTTGACATGTCCGCTAAATTGTTTTTTATTTTTTATTATAATTTTATTGTTTTAACATCCGTTTTTTGTACGTTGATAATATTTGGCCATTTTTATGACGAAATGTGAATCCTTGACATTATTTTTTTTTTTTTTATGACATGTTGAGTGTGACTGTTATGACCACCTTTTATTTGACATAAATTAATTAATGATATTTTTATGTTATATTTAGCCCTGTTTAATGCTTTTTTTTTTTTTTCTTTTATTACATGACATTTTATTTTGAATTACGTATATTAACTTTTGCTATTTAATTGTTTATTTTCATTTATAATATTGTTTTAATTTAATATCATTTTATTTTGCCTGTAATGGTACTATTTATTAACTGTAACAGATATTTTTTAATAATTTAAAAATTAGTTCTTGTTTTTGTAATACCGTCAAAGAATTGATTTGGATTGAAAGATTGCATGAAATACTTACTAGAAAAATTGTTTCTAAACTAAGACATATATTTGTCCATATTTGTACGCTTCACGGCAAAACATAGAGAATCAAAATAAACATAATGTAACATCTCACACACAGTGTAACTACCTATGTTTACAAATAAAATATTCTTATTCTTATTCTTCTTATTCTTAAAGTAATTTGCCTGTATACTTATTAGCTTGTTGTGTGTTGTAATCTCGTACCTACGTTCGGTCAGCTGCTGGCAACACCGATGAGTTCAGTGTGGCTGTAGGCTTGCACCAAGGGTCGGCTTTAAGCCCTTACCTCTTCTTGTTGATTATGGATGCTCTGACGTCGGACATACAAGAAGAGGCACCCTGGTGCATGCTGTTTGCCGACGACATTGTTCTTGTCGGTGAAGATGGACCTGAGATCCAGAGCAGATTGGAGAAATGACAACAGAAGCTGGAGAATGTTGGCCTGAAAATCAGCAGAAGTAAAACCGAATACATGTTTTGCGATTTCGGCGGTCTCTCCAGTTCTGGAGCCATAGCGCTAGATGGCGTGCTTCTTCCAGTTTGCGCCGACTTTCGGTATCTCGGTTCTCTCGTGCAAAGCGATGGCGAAATAGATCGTAGTGTAAAGCATAGAATTAGCACTGGATGGATGAAATGGCGGCAGGTCCCGGGAACAATTTGCGACTCCCGCATTCCCCTTAAACTCAAGGGGAAGATTTATAAAACCATGGTTAGACCTGCTGTCGTATATGGATCAGAATGTTGGGCCACAAAAGGGATAAATGAAAGGCAATTGCATGTGGCTGAGATGAGAATGCTAAGGGGGATGTGTGGTGTGACGCGAATGGATAAAATAAGGAATGAGTACATAAGAGGAAGTCTGAAAGTGGCGCCGGTAAATGAAAAGTTGTGTGGTAATCGATTGTCGTGGTATGGACATGTGATGCGAAGGAATGAAGAAAATGTTGTAAGAAAAATGTTGAGTATGAATGTAGATGGCTATAAGAGTAGAGGAAGACCAAAGAAAAGTTGGATGGACTGTGTGACGAATGATATGGCTAGAAAGTAGGTGACTGCTGACATGACGAGAAATAGAGAAGTATGGAAGAAGAAGACATGTTGCGCCGACCCCAAATAAATTGGGATAAGGGCAGGAGAATGATGATGATGATGATGACTTATTAGCTTGTTGGACCGTACCCTTCCACGGACTGCCTAGGCAAGCGTGAAAAAAAAAGTTCAGATACCTTTAGACTAAAATTCAGCTACGGGAACTCCGCTCATTGACGGATTCAAAAAAGTCATACATTGAGCAGGTTTCAGTGCAAGAAGGAACTTGTGCCATTGTCTGCGAGGAGACAACGCACATAAAAATAAGATCAGAGTTCATGGACTATGAAGTTGTATGAATCGTCCGGAATCGGAGCTGAAACTGCTGTTGGCAGTCACAAATCAAAGCAATCTTAATCATTATCCTGCCCTTATCCCTATTCATTTAGTGCCGGCGCAGTATCTCTTCTTCTTTCATACTTTTCTTGGCTCGTCATCTTATCAGACAGCTGTTTTATGGCCACACAATCCTTTATGCCGCGTTTCCACTAGGCAACAATTGACGCGCAACATGTTGCACAACAAGTTGCCCAACATGTTGAAAGTCAGCGCGGAACTTTTGTTGAACAACTTTGTCTGTCTACGCATCTACTACTTTACGCCGCGCGTCATGTTGCGCTCTGTTGTGCAGCGTTGCCGTACATGTCGAGCGTCACGTGTCGCGCGCCAAATGTTGCCTAGTGGAAACGCGGCTTTATACAGTCCACCCGTCGTCGTTTTTGGTCTTCCTGTGTTCTTATGGCCATCTACATTCTTACTCACATGTCTTCCTTTACTCTTATCAAAATAACACACAAATCAAAGTCACCCTACATATTATTGTTCTTCACCTACCATACTTCAGTTGTGTGAACGCCTCCGAGATGGCTTACACGCTACAGCTAAGACAATCGTTGTAACAGACTTGTTTTAATAACAAATACCATCTGTGGATTCTGGTTGATAGGTACTGCGATGTTCGATTGATGATATAATGATCTCTTGTAAAATTGAAATAAAACATTGGCTATTTCTACAGGAGCAGGAATCTTCCTTATGAAAACTTGTTTTTCTTTTGGGAAGTGCCAGGGTTGCCCCGATTATTTAGATCTAGCCTGTCCCCTTGCTGTCCTCCCCAGTGACTCCCTAAGCCGAGGCTCGTACCCCTCACGGGATGCCCTCAGCGCGCTGTCCCTTAGTCAAATAAGTCTTGGCTGGAACACCTGGCCTCACACTCAAGGCACCTACTTATTAGTCAGGTTGAGCAGAATCCAGCCTCATAGGTGATCTGCGAAATGTCATACACAATAAAAAGGTAGCCCACGAAATTAAAATCTATACTAATATTATAAAGCTGAAGAGTTTGTTTGTTTGTTTGGTTGAAAGCGCTAATCTCAGGAACTACTGGTTGGAATTGAAAACCTCTTTTTATATTGGATAGTCGATTTATCGAGGAAGGTTATAAGCTATATTATTATGCTATATATAGTAAAAGTACCCTTTTAGTATATATAGTTAGTTTTTAGTCAGTAGAAGTCTGACACTCCCTTCCGCTCCGCCCAGAGCGGGAGGAGTCATTTGATGATTTCACGCCCTCCAAAAGACAAAAAAAGTGTAAATGATATATTAATCAACATACAACCCGGGTGGCTTATAAATTGCAAAAAAAGTCAAACAATTTGAATTACGCAATTACGAACTAGCCTTGGGTTGACAAGTAAGCTACGATGGAATTTTCCACTGGCAAAAATGATGTAATTAAACTAATGAGATTTTGAGTTGATTTCAGTATTGGTTCTTTACATTATATACTAGGTATTCTACGCGGCTTCGCCCGCGTAAATTAAATTAATTCCTCAATGTCATTATAAGTTATAGCCGATGTGTTATTCTGATGTATAAGCTATATTGCTGTAAAATTTCACCAAAATCCGTTCAGTACTTTTCGCGTGAAGGTGTAACAAACTATCCATCCTCACAAAATTTTGATTTATTTATGATGATCAAGTAAGACTTTTCTTAGTGGGTAGATAGTGGGCTGATGATGGGAAAGTCTTAATCGTCTTGACAAGATCACAAGATGAACTTAACAATTCAAGACTCGAGGTAAACAATTATTACTCAAAATGGTTCAAAAATTTCAAAGGTAAAATGGTTCAAGAGTTTTGAAACTAGATGAGATTCGGTTGGTGTTTTCAATTCGACTAACTTTTAGAATAAACTCCGAAACTCAGAGGTCATAGTATTTCAGTGACATAATTTTTACCAGTTCATAGAAATTAGTGACAGAGGTGATCGTTTAAGAAAAAGATTTGAATATACCTTTCCAATCAGTTTGCGCAACAACAGTATAACAGAAAAAAACAAAAGTTGATGACGATGGATGAATGGATGCATAGGCTCCTTTCACGCAAAAACTATTTGGATTTGTATGAAATATAACACACAGGTAGTTTAATATCCGTATTATCAAATTGGATACATATTTCCCGGTAGTGCGATCCCGTGGGACAATTACCGAAGCCACGGGCATAGACAAAAGTTAATGATACATTTTCAATTGTCCTTACCGCGTCCGACATTTTGAATAATCTTTTCAGAGACATACTTAGTTATTTATTTGTTTTATTTATTCAACTGTATAAGAGAAAGTTAGAAAGGAAAGTGTTTTGACATTTTTATAGATTCTTTTTTTTACATACGTTGCCCCACACTAGGAATTTCTCCTGTACCGTGGGTGCGTTCACAAACATTTAAACTCACATACACAACCAAACACCCAGACCCGAAACAATTATCTGTAGATCATACAAATATTTGTTCCGTGCGGGAATCGAACCCGCGACACGCAGCGCTACAGTCCAATTGCTCAGCCACTGCGCCAACCGTGTCGTCAAAAAATTTGAAGATTATTACTTATCTGATCTAAAATTTTGAAAAACCGTTTTGCTGAAAATCGCAAAAACCCGTTTTCGTGACCTGGAATTTTTTTTTTCTACGCGTCGGATCGATGGAGACTTTTTACATTCCATTTATAATGGTGTTTTGAACAATCCTACCAATTTTCAACCGGGTGGGTTGGGGTGGTAACCTTTCCACTATTTTTGGTCTAATCTGACCGGACTACAAAGGCGGACTAAATGCCGTGGGCAGTCATTTGTGTTCGCAATATTTGCACATTGCAAGTAAATAGTTACGGGGACTGGGAGATGGGACTTAAACATCACTGGCGAAATGTGAGTGACATATATATAGTTCGCCATACAGAGAATTGGTGTAGTCTGCTCGTTAACGTAACCTTGTATAAGCGGCGTGGCATTTTCGAGGTATAAAGAACATAAATAAAGCTTTTAATAAAATTTACGACCGCACCCGAAGAGAGCCGATCGTGGACTAGTTCACTTCGGCTTAGGAAAGACCTTATTGGGACCACGTTTGTGGCGTCATTTTAACATGCCGCCCGCCCAGTCCTTACGCAGTAATATATAAGTCAATGCCTACGCCTAACCCTTCGGGGATTGCGTGAAGTTATGTTATTGTTATAATTTATTTAAACCTACTTATAACCGCATGACTTGTAAATAAGAGCATGCAAATACCCATAACCAAAGTGTTTCATCCTCTTTAAAGTACGGTCAGCAATTAACACTAACTGCAGTACTCAGAGATATTTAATGGTTACTTAAGCTGTCACTTAGTAAAGGTTTGACATACTTTTGTTTGTCAAAACCGTCAAAACCTTTACTAAGTGATGGCCTAAGTAATCATTAAAGCTCTCTGAGTGCGGCAGTAAAAGTTACAAAGCAGGTTTTTAAGAATAATCTTCTGAAACATTAAAATTAGGTAATGGATGGAGTCCTGTACATCAAATAATTAAAATTTCAAAATGTTAAGCTACTTCTGTTGCTGATCGCACCTAGAACCATTCATTTGCGTTACGTAGACGTGATCAAGTGTTTTATGAGTAGGTATTCATTTTAACAATGAAATATCGAGCGTAAAATGTTAATAATAACTGTATACGGTTTATAATCCTCATATTTTTGACGCCATATTGGCCTCAGTCGCTGGTAAATTAATTAAGCGATCATTGCCAGGTGTATGGTTACTTCGCGTTCGTAAATATTATAAAGTATATTATGTAAGTTATGTATCCACTTTACCTTTATTAGCTCCATTAAAATAAATGTTATGACGCTATTAGTGCTAAATTAGCATTTTAAAGTTCATCGTATAATGGTATGGAAAAAGTTTTATTATCGTTAATGTTCTAATTTAATTAAAAAGAAACTAAGGCGTTTATCTTCATTAGTCCATTGTTGGACATAGGGTTTGTTTTGGTGACTGAAAAATCATCAAATGACTCCTCTCGCTCTGGGTGGAGCAGAAGGGAAGGTCAGACTTCGACTGACTAAAAACCACCCATGTTCCTTCTTACACCTTTGTGTTCCGGGGCCGCGGTACCTACCTTTCGATCAATCCGCAGCCCCGGGCTGGACCTTACCGTTTAATACGGTCCTTGGTTACTATTATCCAGTTGCTACTATCATCATGTTTATCATCTTCTTGCTGTTTTTTATGTTCTTCCTTTCTCGATCTATTCGGGGTCGGCGCAATACTTTTTAATTTTCTTTTTTGCCTTGCCAGATGTTACGACACCATTTACTTACTCCTTTTTCTTTCATATCATTCCACAAGAGGAACGCCAAAGACAAGATGGATGGATTGTCCATCCATCTTGTCTTTTACCTTCCTCTCCGTCGCGCTCAGCTAATACCATCTTCTCTGTTTAATCCACGATATATTGACTATAATGACATTATAAATTAATAAAATTTCAAACACAAAATAGGCTTTTAATTCTTACAGTGTTTATAGTATTAAAATAACAAAACAAAAAAAAGTAATCAGTCATGCGAAGTCAGAATCGGTTGTATGCGTCAATATTGGTTAAACTCATGTTTAAGGATTACAAATCTAAAATAATAATTAATACATAAAAAATTACAATAACAATGAAACATTATGCATTGCAAAAATTCTTGACTCAAACTATGACAAAGAACTGCTTGTGGATAGGGTATGACCGATTATTTCTCAGGAACATGGCACATGGGTTTATTTGTTAGAAATTAAAACGCTAGGTACGCATTTATATTCAGAAGGTGTAGGCGGTCCAATAGATTCTGACCTACATTCGTTTACCCAGTATATCCACGATTTATCGACCATAGAGTTGAATTCCCATTGGAGTAACGTATCTTCACGTGTCGAATGCAGCTTGTAGTGTGTGATATAGGGATGTATTTCGGACAATAAATCCAATTAAACTTTTCCCCTTCTCGAAATTCAACTAGCTTTTCATGAAAGATAACCCTCCTTCCTGAATTACGGTTTCAGAAATTTATTTCGCTCAAAAAGAATACAATTATTCACTTCTATGAGGAAAAACATAATAATTTAGGTACAATTTATAAGCGACGGTTTCGCTTGTTGTGGCAAACTAAAATTAAGTAATAATAAACTAAAATTATTTTCTAAAAACAGTAAAAACTAACAATTTATAAATTAATCAGATGGTTCTTTAATAGCTTTTTAAAAGTTGGAAGTGATTTCGATTCCTTGATAGCTTTAGGTATAGAGTTATACAGTTCAGCTCCCTCATATACGACAGTCTTTCTACCGTAATTTGTCCTCGGTGCTCTTAAAATTATATGGTTAGCCTGCCTCGTCATGCGCTTTTGAATTTGCATTCTTTTTGTAAATGTTATTTGTGTATGTATGTCTCTATTAATTATTTTACGTACAAGTATGCAGGTGTTATATCTATAAATTTGATAAATGTTCATTAATTTTGTTTCTTGAAATACTGTTTGAGAAGATGTTAAATAATCATAATTGAATAAGAGCTTAATTATTTTATTTTGAGATGTTTGTAGCTTTTTAAGGTGAGTTTTGGCAGCACTTCCCCATACTTCAATTAAATAATCGAGATTAGAGAGAATTACGTCGTATGTTTTCGAATTTTCTCGTGAATCGAGATTCGTTTCGTATATTATGCATCTGATATGCCAATTTCACGATAGTGGATTGGATTGTCAGAATTTTTCCTGCGATTCATATCATGCCGCCCCGTAATATATCGGTACCTATTTACTTAGCTTACCTCGCTTACTTCCTTATAGGCTGCCTCGTTGGTCGAGTAGTCAAAATCGCGACTGTTGAACACGAGGTCCTGGGTTCTATTCCCGGATCGGGCAAATTGTTGTTGGGACCATCAAGAATTTCTCAGTAGCAGCTACGGATTCTGGATTTGTGACCGGTTAATGGCGATAGGTAATATTAGTAATAATCCGTATGGTGTCGGACGTAAAAGAATAGCATGTTCCCACATTATCTTACCGTGGGTGTCGTAAGAGGCGACTAAGGGACTTACCAGAGAATGGGCAGCAGCGATCTCTGTGCCTTCGTAACAACCATACTGCGATCGCCAACCCGCCTGTGAAGCGTGGCGATTATGGCAAATCCCCCCCATCTGGGGGAGGCCTATGTTCAGCAGTGGACGTCTAATGGCTGGAATGATGATGAATGGCAATAGACTCGCCCCCTAATACATGGGATTTAAATAAATCTGGCGATATGTGGGTGTATTATTAGGCGCACCTCTGCCTAACCCTTCGGGGATTACAGCCGTGATGTTATGATATTTAAACATAAAAACGGGACGGTCGTTCCTCGTCAGCTGACGCTTCATGAAACAATATTTGTCTAGAATTTTAATTGAAAACGTGCAAATTTCCTCGCATGTTTCCTACCGCGATGGGACCTGTGTTAAAAGTAAATGTAGTGCGTAGTTAACCAAACAATTGGATAATTATCGTGCGATTGGAATCCTGGGACAGAAAGAGTAAGTAACTCGTTTTCTTAAGATGAGTAGTCTGTAATTGTTCTTCAGTTAGTTTATTTACTGCTTATAAACACATTTATTCTCATGAGTCTGAATTAGTGACTTGTTCTGTTCTTGACTTCAGCTGTCTGCCAGTACATATAAACAGCCCGCCAAAATCTATCTAAAAAATCTAAAAATTGGATAGATATTTTTTGTTTTATCGAATTAATAAAAAATTACGAAAATAAAACGTGTCAAAGATCACGAGTGGGGGCTTGTGACGTCACTTTGTGGGTAAAAAAGTACTAACCTTGTGACGTCACACGACTTGACACGACTTTTCGAAGCACTGTATCGTCTTTCTTTTTTGTTTACGTGAAAAAAGAAAACATATGTCCATTATTTTTTGGAAATCTATCTGACGGACTAATTAGATTTCTTTTCTGAAATATCCTATTAAAATAAGTATATTTTTTGTAAGTAGGTACCGTATATACTTAAATCTCCACTCAGTAAAAAGTTGTTAGTTTATAACTACAATCAGACACTTCAATTTTATTTATTTGTACAGATTGTTTCGGCTAACCGGTTTCATTTCGGTGTCCTCTTTTGTAAGAAGGGCGCAGTGTCGATCGATGGCATGGTGTTATTTATGTGGTTCTATTAATACCCCTCTGTATTGTGTGCGATCATCAATCCGTCTGCCAAGCCTATGAATGTTTAGTAGTGGACATTGGATTACCTACGTTCTGTATTAGACGTTTATGGATGAGAGTATGATAATTAGGCCAATTTGGTGATTGTTTTGTGTAAACGGTGTCGTGTTAATCATAATCAGCCTATAAAGATCCCACTGCTGGGACACAGGACTCCTCTATATGAGAGGGAATGGGCTATAATCCTTCACGTGGACACAGTGCGGGTTGGTAGATGTCACATGTCTTTGAATTTTTTGGTTCTAGGACATGCCGGTATCCTCACGATGTTTTCCTTCACCGTTTTGAGAGAAGTGGTGATGAAATAAATTACACAAAGTTTTGCACCTGATTGGGTTCGAACTCACGACGTACTGCTCGTAAGTCAGGGCTGCAACCACTGGGCCACCACTGCTTTTGTCGTGGTAGTATTACAAGCAAAAGCTCCTTTTGTATGTCTCTCTTTTCATCCTACGACTTTCAATAAGAGTAGTCTAAACGTTTTGATTTTTCTCTAGTTTTAAAATTGATATCGTCCTAATCGACCAGAGGTTATAGTATTTATTGAGATTTGTACTTACACTTTTACTAATCATCCTCATCTTTCATAAAATGTCCTTTTTACGTCTCATGTCGCGCCTTGGCGACAACTATTTTTGTTGGCAGTCTTATAATCGATCTTATTCGATTTATTAACGTTGTTTTTACTGTTTTAAAATATTAAATCTTATAATTTTTCATTGTTTACTTTTCGTGTGACATAACGTCAGTTGTCAATATGTCATTTACTTTTTTTTTTTTTTTTTTTTTTTTTTTTGATTATAACTATGAAGGTTACATTTGATTTATATAATTTAATTTATTTTTATTAATATATTAGCTCAAATAATGTAATTTATTGATAATTTCTATTTACTGTAACTTATCTCACGCTTATAAAATTAATTAACACGCTCACAGAAATTCTTTGAGGAAGTTTTTGACTGAATAATACAGGCCGTTTTAAATACAGGCAACTCACAATTTTTGATTTCAAGAACTTAAATTCTGGAAAGAATTAAACGATAATTGGGTGGAAAAAACGGAGAGATGGTTTTATAAAAAGGGATTTCTGAAGGATGCCCTCCAGTTGAGATCTGGTTTTTAAAGAAGAATGAACACGTCTACAAGTTATTATCTGAGTTCTTAAGAAGAACCATCGCGAAGTACCTCCAACGTATCCTCCGGGCCTCCCTAAAGGACTCGCCCGTGATCCTCGCGACGCGAAGTACCTCCAACGTATCCTCCGGACCTCCCTAAAGGAGTCGCCCGTGATCCTCGCGACGCGAAGTACCTCCAACGTATTCTCCGGGCCTCCCTAAAGGACTTGCCCGTAATCTACTGGCCAGCCTTCGAGATTTACCTACCCTGGAGCTGTTTTATTCTGTGCAAAGCGTGAGTTAGGAAGGTTCGTGTTTTTATAGATTTATTTGTATTTTTTACCTCTTACCTCTAAATTAAATTCAATTGTTAAATTACTTACCCTCTTTTACTTGTTAGGGGTAAGTAACACGACAGTTTGGCGCCCAACGTAAAATCAAGACTAGATCTCACTCATTCCCTCTCTAAATTCTAAAAAACTTCCACAAGCAATCAAATTTGGTATATAATTATTTTTCATCATAATTCATCACTTCATCAATCTTTACTACTTTACTTAATACTAAACATACATTTATACTACACCCCCACACACATTTCTTTTACCTTTGGTAATTGACACCCTTTCGGCCTCTTGGATGTGTTAATCCACTTGTGGACACTGCCAAGGTTGGAGATTGGTTACTATACGACGACTATTGGACAATATCTCGTAGTCGTTTCTCATTATACTTAATACTTTACCAAAACATCACTACACTGCATCCCACAGACTTGCACACATTCCATTATCGAAAGATAATGTGCACTCTTTCGGCCTCTTGGATGTGATAACCACTTGTGGGCACTGCCAAGGTTGGAGATTGGATACTTTACGACAGCCGCAGGACAAAATCCTGTGGTCGTTTATACAAATCTATATATATTTATGTAATACCTATTACAAATAATTATCATTATATCGGATCCTCTAGTCCTCTTAAACTCTCTTTCTTTAACTCTTGAGTCCTCCTCTTAAACAATTATATTGAACTACGTTTAGTGTCGTGGGCTCGTTTAACTTTTATCAATACTGGGTCAATACAAAGTATAGGAGACTGCTAGTGGGATATTTTAAAATCCTCCTTCAGAACTTATCTCCTACTCTTTGTCCCTCCTCAGCCCTCCTTACCCTCTTAAACTCTTTCACTCTCTTACCCTCTTAAACTCTTTCACTCCCTTACCCTCTTAAACTCTTTCACTCCCTTACCCTCTTAAACTCTTTCCCTCCCTTACCCTCTTAAACTCTTCACTCTTGAGTCCTCACTTTTGAGTTTTCAATGCAAAATATAGAGATTGCTAGTAGGATATTTTAGAATCCTCCTTCAGAACTTATCTCCTACTTTTTGTCCCTCCTCAGCCCTCCCTTACCCTCTTAAACTCTTTCACTCTCTTACCCTCTTAAACTCGTTCACTCCCTTACCCTCTTAAACTCTTTCACTCTCTTACCCTCTTAAACTCTTTCACTCCCTTACCCTCTTAAACTCTTTCCCTCCCTTACCCTCTAGTAGGCTATTTTAGAATCCTCCTTCAGAAATTATCTTTTACTCTTTGTCCCTCCTCAGCCCTCCCTTACCCTCTGGTTTTGGAATCTTTTTTTTTTTTTTTTTTCTGAATATTTTTTTTTTTCTGAATATTTTTTTTTTTATATATACACATGACTCATCTCTTTCTTCTTTCCCTCTTCTAAAATAGAGTTCCTTTTCGGCTTATTAAAACTCTATTTATTTTCTAATTCATTCATCGGTTCTTAAACTATTATAAGATTATTTTTAATCTTTCTTTATATATTACCTAACCTTCGTTTCAACTAACTCTACAAGTTAGTATGAATCTTGTTTCTAACTATTAACTCTAAAAGTTGATTGACATATTGACAACTGACGTTATGTCACACGAAAAGTAAACAATGAAAAATTATAAGATTTAATATTTTAAAACAGTAAAAACAACGTTAATAAATCGAATAAGATCGATTATAAGACTGCCAACAAAAATAGTTGTCGCCAAGGCGCGACATGAGACGTAAAAAGGACATTTTATGAAAGATGAGGATGATTAGTAAAAGTGTAAGTATAAATCTCAATAAATACTATAAGGTTAAGGCCTGCCCTCTTATGCACACGGTTGTGGATTCAAATTCGGCCAAATACCAATGCCACTTTCTTCAATTCATATTGAACTTCCTAAGTTTATTTCGGACATCACTGCTATCAGTGAAAAAGAGATGATTTTTTGTGTTTTTTGTATTATTCTTTTTGTTTGATGTGTTTGTGTACTAAGAAGTTATAAATAAATATATATGTATAGGAGAACTTGTCTGTAAATGTATCTTTGTATGTTACACGTTTCCCTTGCTATTGTGAGATTGTACAACCATCTTATTCCTCAGTAGATACTCTCCTAAAGTAAAACTGTTTGCACACCTACGCATGGATGCTAAATAAGGAACCAAGAAATAAGGTACAGCCAGTGGCCAGCATTACCTGACCCGTTGAATAAAGAAGAATCGGGAAAATATTTTGAGAAGAGGGGTCAGGTAATGCTGGGCACTGACTGTACAACACACGTTTCGAGTGGGCTGAATACGTCAACAGTCTCATCTGAAAAAGATGTGACATTTTCATGTTACATACATAATATAACGCCTATAATCCAAGAAGGGCTAGGCAGAGGTGTACACCAACATGTCGCTAGGTATGTTTAAGTCCCATGTGAATTACAATTACAGTCCATTGCAGCGCATTACGCCTGTGACATTCCTAATGGGAAAACCCAATAACACTCTGACCGGCCTGGGAAGCGTTCAAGTATTACGTAACGAATTGGGGGGGGGGGTCTTATAAAACGTTACGATGCGTTACAGAGACGGGAAGGGGGATTTGAACTTCGCGTTACGTAACATTGTATTTTAGAAAGTTTCTCTCACGCATTTTTTTTAACATTTTTTGTGTAAAAATTTCAAATTTTAGGTAAAAATATCCGTCTCCGTTACGTAATACTTGAACGCTCCCCTGGTTATCGAACCTAGGACCTCATGCATAGCATACGCGCTTGCGACCACGAGGCAGTCCACAAACAGCAGCACAGAATTGAAATAATTTAATATCCAGTCAACTATACAGGGTGTAGAAAGATCCATCACAAAGCCGTCAACCCAGCATTCTGTATATCAAACTAAGTACAGACGACAGCATTGCACGTCTAGCTTCTACAATCTGTCAAATTTCATTAATAGATTAAGAGTAGAAGAAGACCAAAGAAACGACGAATGAACTGTATGAAGGATGAAATGGCTAGAAAGGAGGTGACTGCTGACATGTCGAATAATATATATATATATATCATCATTCTCATCATTCTCCTGCCCTTATCCCAATTTATTTGGGGTCGGCGCAACATGTCTTCTTCTTCCATACTTCTCTATTTCTCGTCATGTCAGCAGTCACCTCCTTTCTAGCCATATCATCCTTCACACAGTCCATCCATCGTTTCTTTGGTCTTCCTCTACTCTTATAGCCATCTACATTCATACTCAACATTTTTCTCACAACATTTTCTTCATTCCTTCGCATCACATGTCCATACCACGACAATCGATTACCACACAACTTTTCATTTACCGGCGCCACTTTCAGACTTCCTCTTATGTACTCATTCCTTATTTTATCCATTCGCGTCACACCACACATCCCCCTTAGCATTCTCATCTCAGCCACATGCAATTGCCTTTCATTTATCCCTTTTGTGGCCCAACATTCTGATCCATATACGACAGCAGGTCTAACCATGGTTTTATAAATCTTCCCCTTGAGTTTAAGGGGAATGCGGGAGTCGCAAATTGTTCCCGTGACCTGCCGCCATTTCATCCATCCAGTGCTAATTCTATGCTTGACACTACGATCTATTTCGCCATCGCTTTGCACGAGAGAACCGAGATACCGAAAGTCGGAGCAAACTGGAAGAAGCACGCCATCTAGCGCTATGGCTCCAGAACTGGAGAGACCGCCGAAATCGCAAAACATGTATTCGGTTTTACTTCTGCTGATTTTCAGGCCAACATTCTCCAGCTTCTGTTGCCATTTCTCCAATCTGCTCTGGATCTCAGGTCCATCTTCACCGACAAGAACAATGTCGTCGGCAAACAGCATGCACCAGGGTGCCTCTTCTTGTATGTCCGACGTCAGAGCATCCATAATCAACAAGAAGAGGTAAGGGCTTAAAGCCGACCCTTGGTGCAAGCCTACAGCCACACTGAACTCATCGGTGTTGCCAGCAGCTGACCGAACGTAGGTACGAGATTTACTGTACATAGCTCGAATTAACTCTACATACTTCCCTGGTATACCTTTCTCTTTCAAGGCCCACCATAACACATCCCGAGGTACCCTATCATACGCTTTCTCTAGATCAATGAACACCATGTGCAAGTTCTTGTGTGCACGTCTGTACTTCTCGCACAATTGGCGGAGTGCAAAAGTGGCGTCCGTTGTTCCTCGACCTGGCATAAACCCAAACTGATTTTGGGTGATCTCACTCTCCTCTCTTATTCTTTTCTCTATCACTTTCTCCCATACTTTCATACTATGTGACATGAGCTTTATTCCCCGATAGTTGTTGCAGTCTTGCACATCACCTTTATTCTTAAAAATGGGCACTAGCGAACTATTGCACCATTCTTCTGGGATTGCTCCTTCATGCAACAACTTATTGAAGAATAAAGTCAGCCACATACATCCGTCTTCTTTTAAACACTTCCATACTTCAACTGGTATTTCATCAGGGCCCATGGCCTTTCCACTTTTCATACTTTGAACTGCCTTCCTTACTTCATCCATACTAATTTCTCTCACTAATCCCATATTCACCTGTACCTCTTTGAGCACACCGTTCCATTTATTCTCTTCATTCATTAACTTTTCAAAATAAAACTTCCATCTGTCTTTTATTTCATCATCTTTTAAAAGAACCTTACCAGCGCCATCTTTTATACATTTAATATGAACTATATCTCTCGTTCTCCTTTCTCTCGCTTTTGTAATCCGGTAGAGCTCCTTCTGGCCTCTAGGACTGTCCAGTGAGTCGTACAACTTATAAATATATATATATATATATAAGTATGAAACGCCTAGCACAACTGCATTCTTCATTTTGTATTATTCTTTCTATGAAAATGCAAAGAGAGTTCGAACTTTTGTAAACAACGTAAAGTAACTACAGCGTATGAGCTAGTAATAATAATTTTCATCAGTCCTGTACACTCACGAGCACTAAATATGTAGCACGCAGCAACTTTTAAAAATTGATTTTCTTCTACTGCATTTATTGTTATCTTAATATCTCGTTACGGACAAAGCATCACAATTCACAGCAAGAAATAATAATAGTCTTATTGTAAAGTAGAAACTGTTGTTTCATGAGGCAATCGGGTTTTTTTATTTTGCTGAGTAAGTACCTAAACAATTTAAACAAAAATTTTAAAAGTTTTTTCAGTTACTGTGTTGATTAACTTTTTACGTTTTCACAAACACAGCATTTTGGAAGTCATAATTTTACGAAATAGGTGTTATCTCTAAGAACAGACAGTGCCAAGTATTACCTGACACTCTCGTATAATGAAGGAGAGGGCAAGTGGTGTGAGAAGAGGGGTTAGTTAAAGCTGGGCACTGACTGTACATTCATCGTTATTTCACCAGAAAATAGCTTTTAATTTTGACCAATTGTATGACATGTTAGTGCTAGTGACAGTACGCATGCTACGTCCTTTAAGTAGCAAAGTATTGAATTATTCAATACGGCTGATGGCAGTTTACTCATCCTTTATTATGATTGATGCGTGAGCACTTGACTTTTTCCGAGTCACGCTTGGAAGCGTGGTCGCTGGCTCACGATTCAGTGTAATTTCTATTACGATTGTGTTTTTAACAGCTTCGACGTATACTTCGTCGTGAAGGATGCGTAGGCCTTTAGGTGTTTCGTTGTCACGAGACAATTAATTCATGTCGTATTCGTAAGCACAGGATAATCAACATATCCCACTTGGTTGCGTTGGGACGCAGGACACATCTATTTGCGAGTTCGTGAATTTTACATGTCTTTAATTTTTTGGAAATGTTTCTCACGATGATTTCCCTCGCGATTTGAGAGGAATTCTGGTGGTTAAAATGTTAAAGTAAATACATTTTGCGCAATATTGTTTTTTTATCAGGTCAGTTGTCCAAAAGGTTAACTTTGTTTGTATCTTTATTACCTGGTCTACTATTGTTATATTTTCCGTTTTATTGTATGTGTTGGATGTATTGTATGTTATTGTTTTTATTCCGTGTCTCTTTGTAGTAGTGTATTAATAATCTGGCGTGTTTTTGTCAATGTTGTGCTTGCCCGTAATTGGCATGTATATTAGAATATTACCATAAGACTCAATGTATCTATGTGCTGTGTGTCTATGTGCTGTGGGTGAACCTTAAATAAATAAATAAATTTACTTTTATGACCTTTTAATTTAGGTACACTAGGTATGATCGAGGTAGTTTCCACCGGGCCCCAATTGCTGTAGGGTACCATTAGTTACACAAATAGGGGTTGGAAATACTGTGCGTCTGTTTTCGTAGGCCCTTTTTTATTTGTTTTGGGTTCAGATTCCAATCTAGCTGATCAAGTTTTTTGTTGGCAGCCTAACAGTAAATCAATACAATTAGAATTATCAATATCAATCTCCTTATCAATTCATGTGGAAGTAGCAGTTTTTTTGGTGTCTGGAGATATGAACAAATGACTCCTTTCGTTTTGGGTGGAGCGAAAGAGAGTGTCAGACTTCTACCAGGACTAAAAACCACCCATGTTCCTTCTTAGCCTTTTGTGCCCGAGGCCGCGGTACCTCTTTCGAACAACCCGCAGCCTCGGACCTACATGACTCCTGTATTATCCAATGCATCCTTCAGCAAAATGTTTCGAGTGCGTTAAATTGAACGCTAACGTAAACTGTGAATTTTCACACTGACAAAGAAGTCAACTCCTAGCTACCATTTTTGCAGTATTAGGTAATTAATTTGATGTACAGTCAGCCTTCCTTTTAAACGTTGAAACGTTAACTTTTAAAATTCCTTCAAAACTTTGCTAAGTGCATACATATTGGTGCTATATGTATGCACTTAGTAACGTTTAGAAGGAATTTTCGTCTTCTGTATTGATGCCATTAACCAGCTTCCTTTTCATGTAAGTACGTAGGTAACGAAATTAATATTTTGGAATCCATCTACACTTATATTATAAAGAAGAAAGATTTTGTATAGTAACGAATATTTTTTATTTTACATAACGAATAAACTGAAAAACTACAGGACCGATTTTAAAAATCCGTCCCGTTTCCTTTTCCGTTCAAGTAACAAAGCCTATATTATATTTTTAAAATCCAGGCAAACGAAGTCGCGGGAGAAGTGCTATATAATAATATCGTAAACTAAATCATATTTCAAAGTTGCAATCGTTATTTCATGAGAAAATGGCGTTTAAACTTTGGCAACTTGGGTATTGGACTTTGGCAATTGGATTATTGCTCATGTAGGTACTGTACTGTACAAAATGCTTGTCTGGCGGCTATGTGATGGGTTTTTGCACCCTGTATATTTTAACTTAATGATCATCGTTTGCGCCGACAAAATTTCATTTTGTGGAGTATTTTAGAATTTTGACAAATAATCATCTTCCTGCCTTTATCTCATGTTATTTGGGGTCGGCGCAACATATTTCTTTCTTCCATTCTGCCCTGTCAGTCGTCACGCTATCATTTATTTATTTTTAATTCATATATGACACAGAGGAGCTCGTGGCTTAGTAAGAACTGCCACTCGGGTCGATCTTTAGGTAAGGCTGTGCTTGCCTAGGTCGGTCTGTGGATGGGTGACCGCCCGACATACCGAGATTCCTCCGTGCCTCGGAAAGCACGTTAAGCTGTTGGTCCCGGCTGCCATATATAGATCTTTGGCAGTCGTTACAGGTAGTCAGTGACCTGAAAGTCTGACAACCAGTCTTACCAAAGGGTATCGTATTACCTAGTATTAACTGGGTTGTGGAGGTCAGATAGGCAGTCGCTCCATGTAAAATACTGGTATTCAGCTGCATCCGGTTAGACTGGAAGCCGACCCCAACATAGTTGGGAAAAGGCTAGGCAGATGATGATCATTCCTGACACACTCCATCCATCTTTTCTTAGACAAATGTTGAATGTTTATTATGGCTATATTATTGTGTCCATGAAAGGGGAAAATAACATTGAGTGCATCAGGTGTTTATCTATTCGTGCCAATGCAATGTAGGAAGTGAAGCGCAACGGTTCATTTAATGGTGCTTGGATAAATAGCCAGTTTAAACTACTTTCGAGAAACGACTTCATACATTCGATACTTGGATATATGCACAATGCATATATCTACGTAGGTACCTATATTTATTAAGCCTAAGCGGATTTCAGACGTGGCTGTTGTAAACTGTGGAAAATATAATAATCTTGATTTTCATAGCGCCATCTATTAGCCCTTATTAGTATTTTTTTGTTTTGACGTGACAACGTCTTATAAATTGGTTTGCCGGGTGACACTTCAAGAAACTGCGTTACGCTCCGCTCACGTTATGCGCTCACAATGAGAGCGAGTGAGAGGCACGCGTCCAGAGCGAGAGAGAGAGAGTGAGAGAGATAGGCATACACACCGGTTCATGTCTTGCGCTTCTATTTTCGTTGTCACGTAAAACTTTCGCCCGTATACCGACTTTACAGGCAACCAATTTTTTATTAGTAAGTTTTTGATTTGTCACTCAATGCCTGTCATGGCGTCGCATTCTTTTCTTCGTAACACGTTCAAGATGTAAAACTAAGTTAAAGTGATTATAAAACTAATAAACATATTTTGAAAGAAAAAAATATTTATTTGTCGCAGAAACATGACGAGCATACAAAGTGACACACTAAAAAAAACAGTACACTAAAACACACACTAATATTTCATATTACTAGAGGACACATATTATAATTCTAACAGTGGTATTATATTATGTAACATTTACATAAAACAGATTAAAGAGTCACTATGTGTACTACAAGAGCTTTACAAACAATTCTATCCGACTGATATGAAAGTTGCTCTGTTCTATCAGACTAATAATTTGCAGCAAAGTTATCTTCGAACTACAGCCTGTTACGTTAGAGATAACGCCATCAGAGAACCTATATCATCCTATAACCACGTGAAACTTAAACTGGGGGGGAAGACGGTAAGAAAAACAATAAAACGTGAATGCAGATCGAAATACCTGAAAATCTCATAACACCGTTTTCCTGTGGCTATTGAGCCACAAAGCAAGCAAAATTTAAACTTGTACCTATGATGATGATGTTGATGATGATGATTCCATCTAGCCGATTTTGGCCACAGCGACTGCATTCGCTGACTTTCTATAGATTGTCGAGAGCTTTGCTATGCTGGTCTTTCGTGTGCTAGTAGTATCTATATTATGTATACAGGTGTAAATCAACCCATCACACATCCGTCAACCAAGCATTCTGTACATCAAACTAAGTACAACGCAAAAATTTTTGATGGGAAACGATTTTTTTTTTGGGGTCAAAAATCACTTTTTACGCTAAAACTCAATGTAGCACTCTTAAAACATCGTGCTAGTGGATGCTTTGAATAGTAAACGAGTCATGGAGCTAATTTAAGTAAAGTTATAAAATGAAAAACTAGTATTTACAAAAACAGCTGTGAAAAATTTCGAACTTTGACCCCCAATATCTCCGTAACTAGGGGGTTCCCAGGTATGGTCTAGAACAAAAAAAATATCGCAGCGATGGGGAGAACAAGTGCCCTTCGTTTGCGTTAAGGGTACTTTTACACCCTATTATGTATCTATACCTACTAGTTAAACTAAGTAGGTATGTTTTTCCATAAACAATTATAAAATATTATTAGTTCGTAAGGTTTTTTTATATGAATACTTGGCTCTAACAAAACAAGCGAAATGTGGGTGTACAATTTATTATATAAGTAGGTAACATCTCAAAGGAGGCAGTCTCGTTATAAATACGGGAAATATGAAATTCCTTATTCATTATACGTGCAACAAAGTATACAGAATGAGAAATTCCAATAACAGTACATTTGCAAAACTAGAAAATCTGCGTTATTTACCTGCCTCAAGGTAATTAGTAACACCTGTTTTAATTAAATACTCACATCGTAAGCTTAGGTATCTACTATTCGTTGGAATGAAAGACCTAAATAAATAAATTAGCTGAGCTGAATGAAGATCGCGTATTTCCAGGATGTTATTGAACAGAAGTAAAAAAACATATGTTTTATTTTGTAAAAGCAACGATGTAAGTAGTTCTAAAAACGTTTTTGTTAGTGCGGTGAAAATCACTCATTATCATCTGAATATTTTTCTACTTTCCGGAAATTTTATTTTGTAAAGCTTAAGTGAAACCGGTACGGCAAAATTGAGAACTAGTTGCGGACACTAGTCACTGATAGTTTTCTTCTTCATTATCTGCTTCTGGCAAGGAGTACCGGTGAAGCTTCCGTCCGTATGTTTCAGTTTTATGGTTACTGCGTCCGGTTGAACATTTCAGGGTGATAGAGACATCGACTGACAAATGGTTTCCAAGCGTTTAGTTCATTTTTTTAAATTCCACGGGAAGGTACTAAGGGCAGAATAAAAAGTAATCCAAAGTAGGACAAAGGATTACTTTTAAGCCAAGTCGTGGGCTACCTGTGAGCATCAGGCGATTTATTGTCACATTTTTTTTGCAAGGATGTTTTTTTTTTGTAACTTTTAATATCCCACTGCTGGGCAAAGGTCATCTCCAATTTCTTCCATAAGCTCTTTCCACGTGACTCTTCGAACTAGCCAATGCATGGATGTTATTCGTACAAAAGTGTTTTAATGATAAAGTTAAGCCACATTGAACATTGGCTTTCCAGTAAATTTTTCAAAATATTACTTAAATAATCCTGAAAAGAACCCAGGATTTAAAACAAAGTCGTCGCGATTAACGATGACCAATCGGGTTGTACACATTATCTCTTTAATATATAATCAGTATGTATATTGCATATTCGCAAACATATCATGTTTATTGTGATAATGGTTTATGCATGTAAAGTGTTTTATGAATAATGGAAAATAGATAATAACTCAACAGGCTAATCTGTAGTTACTAACTATGTATAACTTGTTATTTGATTGGTTTGTATGTAAGACTACTTTTAAATATCCGAAGGTTTTTTACAATTGAAAAATCAATGTGACATTTTGAGAAAAACGACATAAATATTTGTTTTTTAATCACTTCAGAACAGTATCATTGTACTCTTATAATAATATTAGAAAGCTGTCGTGGAAATTTAATAAATCGCTTTTAAGTAAAATAATGAAAATAGTGGTCTGAAGCGACAACCTTGTAGAACCCGTAAAATTGCTGTTACTCTAAACATTCATAAAGTTCGGAGAAAGTATCGAACACCTCTATCTTTGTTAAGACTAGTGTATGTTTCGCCTTATTGTCTTCAATCGAACTAACAAACATTTGTCTATTAACAATAGTCATGGTCAACTCTATGTAAGGCCTTACCAAAATCTGTAGAGTACAAATACTTAGTGTCTTCTACAAAATGGTACCTAGGTTACTGTATAATCCCCTAATCCAATTTAGCCCCAAATTAGGACCCAAAGTAACAGAACCTAATCCTATGGCCTTTCGTATATTTTTATAGTACCCTGCAAACATCTGTCGACTTCGCTCTACGAAACTTCACTCGATTTTCACAGTTTGATAAAAACACAGTTTTCATGTTAAACGACAGTATTAACTTTACAGAATCATGAAAACTAAAACATAATTAAATCAGTTCACAATGATAATTAAAACGCCGTCGAAATACGTATCGTATAAGAAAAGAACAATGCGGACACACATACCTACACCAAAAGCGACTTTGAGTTGTAAACGACTGTATGTGTATATAACAATCAATTTAATTTTTTAAAGGTTTTTATACGTTTTTGTATAACGTGGTACCGTGGTAGTTGCAACTTTTCACAAAAGTGAAAATGAATTAGTTCTCCGAATATGCAATTAACGTGTTCAATATTGGTTGATTATTTTCCGCCAAAACAAAGTTCGGGTTATAATTAATTATATCAAAAATATAATGAGGTTCCGCCCGCGGCTTAACATCATTGTAAATTATAGCCTGTGTTAATCTACCATACAAACTATCGTAGTTATATTAGTATTAGTTGATTAACTGTCTAGCTGTCAACTGTAATACGAGCTTTTAGAAAAAAACTTAAGGTACAAGCTATGTGCCCGTTACGAATTTGCAAAAAAACAACAATAACACAACTAACTAAAACTTAAAAAGTTTAGGTACCATTTTCACAATAGGCGAAAAGGGTTAAAATAGATCTACGTTTGTATGGATGGTATATACAAACGTAGATCCCCTATTTTCACCCTTTTTGAGATTTTTTTTAAATCCTCCCTTTCCTGGAACACTTGTACTTTTAGACCCAGCAGTGTAGGCTGTGCATTGTTTTTTAGTGAATTCGGTGATTAATTTAACGGGAAACGGGTAGCTAGGTACCTAAAGAAATAATTGCCGTTGTCTTTTCACCCAAAATAATTCAATCCTTTTACGTTAAAAACTTTCCGAATTTGTCTGATCGATCGAAAATATAGGGCGTTTTTTGCCATTTTCGGAGGGTCAGATTTTCTGCATATAATAGTTAGGTACTAAAAATAGGAAATGACAGCGATGTGTCTACAGCAGAACTTGATTATACGAAAAAAAAAATATTCCTTTAGAGGCATTATTCATGGAAAAGGGGAATACATTTCTATGGAGAATCGCAGCCATTTCGGCTTAAGGTGAATCATACAGGCTGCTCCCAGCCATTTTCCCGCTAGATGGCGTTGAAGTCAACATTTTTAGTTTATTTGTGTTTTTGTGTAATTGGAAAACTATTAAGTCGTAGGAGTAGCAATTGCGGTTATCGGACATTACGTTTTATCGAACTGGGTCACATCATTGTCATAATATCCACCTAATTCGACACAAAGGTGTAATTTAACATCTGCCATTGAATATAGCGTCGTTTACACACACAGACGTGAGCCGGTGAGCGAGTACATTTACGAAGATTGAACACTAGATGGCGTGAATGAAAAAAAATGTTTTTCATTTTTCTTTATGGGTAGATTGGGTTGGCAGAACTACAGAACGCCACCTGCTACGGTATATCATCATCAGCCTATAATGTTCCCACTGCTGGGACACGGCCACCACGCGGGCCCAGTGGGGTAGATGTCACGTCTTCAAATTTTTGGTTCAAGGACATCTCACCATGATTTGCTTCATATTTATTGAGAGCATGTGGTGATGCAATACATTCCACAAAGTAATGCGCCTGTCTGGATTTGAACCCACGACTTACTGTTCGTAAGTCGGTATATTTTATTATGTACGATTGTTAAAAAATAAAAGGTATATTTGTTGGTGTAAACTATTTAATTTTGGGAAATAAATTATGTCAACAATAATTACAATAAAACGCAGTTTTATTTTACTACATTAGGTACCTACACTATTGTTTTTTTTATCAAACCAGAAGAATTTGAAGTAACATAATTAAATGCTGATACATGCATAATCACTCAAAACTAATAACACTTATGATTAGTAACAGTACCAATTATTACAATAATTATACATTTCATAACACGTAAGAAACTATAATTCCTAGACAAGAGCTACAAATCTAAAACGATTTATTATGAGATAATAACAAGGAAGGTGAAAAAAATATTTCCTAATTTCGAAGCACTCAACAAAAGCATATAATAAAACGAAAATATAAAGCTCTTTATATGAAGTAAGTATACCTAAGAAGTATTATTTCACCTTTTGATACAAAATAAAAAGAAATATACAATGATAATGTAGATTCTAAACAAACTACTACCATAATACAATTAGAACAAAAATCATTTGATTTGTTGATTTCGCCCTCTGCCTTGAAACTTTCTTTGAACCAACTGCTACACTGCTGCTGCAACAAAGAAAACATACTTAGCATATAATTCTTACTTTTTGACCAATATTATTTACCATTCACTTCAAAATATTATTTACCGTCAATCTCCAAAGCTGCTCTGAAATAAAACTTTACTTCTCTTATTTGCTTGAATTTCTAACTGATGTTGATGTTGCAGAAGGATTTGAAGCCTTCAAAGCAATTTTTTCATTGGCTGCATAAATGAGAGCCCACACTTCTGGAGCAGTATTTTTCAAACTTTTTACGAGATCTTCTTCCTTCTTTTCAGTTCCATCTGTCTATGTTTTATTTACATTGCAGTAATAATCCTTGCAGCTTTTTTTTTATGATGTTCCCATATGACACTTTCTCTATCAATTTTGCAAACACAGAGGAGTCTCCGTCACCAATAAAACTCAAATAGCGAAGTTGATGTATTTCTTCACTCTTTTGAAAGCCTTCCACAATAATTTCCGATTCCATTGCTGTAGATGGTCCAGTAAAATTTTTGCAGCAATAATGTGCTTTCATATCCATGTTTCTCCTCCCATAATATTGACATGTATAACAATATTTGTTTCTAACACCAAGAAGCAGGCCTGGAAATGAAAAGCAACACTTGTAAATAATGCATATAATAAAAAAGTCATAAAGAACCAAATTTGTTTTTAGTAAAATATTAACTTACCATACCAGATGACGAGTCAAAGTTATGCCCGTATGACCTTTTTGAATAGCAATTGATCTTTCTTGTTCACCAGCAATTTTAATTTCCTCTGTCAAATGTTCTAACCACACACTGCCTTATTTTCTTTCAACTCGACGAAATTTATTGGCTGACATTGTTGGAATATCCATAAGACTTGTTATGTGAGCTGCTTGAGTGTAAAAGCTACCAGAAGTCACAGTTGCCCACACAAATGCAGTTTTTATTTTATTACTGCTACCAATGTTTCCACGCTCGATCACAGCACTTGAAAATTAATTCACTTCGAAATCCATCATGTCTTTCACTAACAAATTCAATTTGTGAAGATTCACACATATTTCAATGTCTTTCCAGAAGAAATGCCCACTCTATTACATGCTTCAAGTCCACTATGCGATACCCAGATATCTCAGATAAGCCTTTATTTGGACCAGCTTCCACAATCAATTGAAAATGATCGCAAGTGCAGGAGAAGTGCAGACGGATTTTCCTTCAACTCTCAATGTCAATTGGGTTGCGTTCAAAAGATGTACTATAGTCGGGGTGGGTCAGTTCTTAAAATAAAGTCTTGTTCACGGTTTAAACTTTAATTGAAACTCAGGAATAAACACATTACACAAGTTAAAACTCTGCCATCTCAAAAGTATCTCTCTTACCCAGTGCCAACATTATAAGTTATAACATTCAAAACAACATAAGAACTTAAAACTATAACGCACGAAAGCCAATCAGCGGCCGAGTAGCGGCGCGACGACAGATCAGTGATTGGTCGGCGCGAGGCGCGGTAGCAAACATGCTAGCGCGTTGGTGAATATCTTTGAGGCGGCTGTCCTCTATTGGCCCTCTTACGGCCAGGGAAATGGGAGCGTTCGGAAACGTTTTCCGCTATAGTACGTAATAAAATTTTACTTATCTTTATATTTCAATGTTACCTTTAGATTCCTCGTAGAACTGGTCAACGAATAAGAAAAAAAAAACAGATTATAATAACTTGTTCAAAATAAAGCACGGAACAGAAAAAAACAGATTGTAACTGAATTATATTTGTTTCTGAACGCACCATAACAAATTTCGACGTGAAAAAGCTTGGTAGGTATCTACTACAAAATAAAACAAACTATATAGATTTAAATATGTGTGTCTGTTTGAAACTGTTTGCAAAATGCGTAAAAGGTGACGTAATCCGGCAAAACCATATTTTGCAAATGTTTGCAAGTTTAATTTTGTGATTACCTACTTTGGTAGTTTACCGATTTAAAATAATTTTATTTATTGTTGACCAAAAACATATTATTCAAATAATACTAAGAAACACTGACTTTGTACTCATCACTGACACGTATGACGTAGGTAATTAGTATTGTGACGAGATTTCATAAAAATCACGGGCCAACTTGATGTTTCTAATACCACCGAAAATAGAATTGTGTTTTTAGAATATTTAACTATTATACCTACGATAAATTAGAATTACAATAATACAGTATAATAGATAATATGAATCAAATTTATACTGGAGAAATATTGCAAATAAATCAATGAAAATGCATAGCATACAAAATAATAAGTACGCAAGAACTTCCGCGCGCAAATCATATAGCGCGGGACAACCGAGCTAGGAATGTATTTTCTAAGTTTCTAACAGTCAAACAAGTGAACGAAGTTTGGCAACGCCTTTTTTTCGTCCACATATTGCATGTAGGTCAAGGTTACGAAGAACGGCATCGTTGCATAAAACCTTCCTACGACTACTGGTATTTATGTTGCCATACAACAATAAAATTGTTTACATTAAAAAAAAAACATAACATTGATGTCATCAGTTTTATGTTATTTTATATTGTTAGTTTTTTGAACGGTTGGAAAGGAAATAATTAAAACTAATTATTGATTTAACAGAATTATTATAAGATCGTCTGCACCTGCACGCCATCTAGCGTGCCATAGTCTAAACAAGTTTACTTGTCATTATTTGTCAAAAGTCACGCACACTACTAAAGAAGTGTCAAATTTTGCCGGGATTTCACTATTGTTTTTCTCGCTAAATAATGTAAGATAATGCCCAAAAAGGTCGATTGCGGACACTTTCCATTGTTGAGAAGTGATAAAATGATGAATTTTAAAGAAAAAGTCTCTGTGTGTCGTGTAAAGGTGTATTTCAAAAATGTATGGAGGGTCGGTTGGCGCATCCACCTTAATTAAGACTTTTATTCAGTAGATATAACAAGATAAAAAATAAGCTATACAGTAATTTTATTATTGTGCTCAAACTCGTACAGCTGTATTTATACGCCTGATCAGATATCAAACATTTTCACAAAGTTTCTCATGCATACTAATTCATGCTTCCATAAATTCATACTATATATTATAAATGCGAAAGTTACTCTTTCGGTTTGTTCCCTTATCCAGCCTTCTACGGCTTAATGGATTTCGACGATGATATATTTGGCACGTGTAGCACCGGAGGTACCGTTAATCTGATGAAGATTTTTTTTTTAAGTTAGAATAATTATTTCAAAAATTTAATTGTTTAAACGATTGCTTCCCCACGGACTAACTGGATCAGCTTGTTGTGCATTTGGGAATGCTATTGCAAGATCATCCCCCACGGCACAAACAGTGGTGTAGTTAAACATTTTTATAAAAAATAATGTTTCATCGAGTCCCTTCAGACTAACTGCTCGATAAGCAGGTATTCCATTTAGCGCACACTGAAAGTGTGATCACAGTTACAAAGGTACACCTTTTTTTTTTTTGGCGGGCGGAAAATCATCAAACCATCATAACCTCCCGCTCTTGGGCAGAGCGAACAACCCGCAGCCCCGACGGGCGTTGGCCCTTGCGGGCCCCTTCCATGTTGCTGACATCTCTTTGAGGCGCGCGTGGAACACAAACGCGCCGTCGACTCGGCCTGTCGTGGTCATAAGACGGACGGACGGCGAGCTAGCCCATCACTCACCGTCCACAGGCCCGCGTCTACGGTGGCCGGAAGCCATCACATGACACACCTTGATTAATGAAAAATATCGACGCTATAAAAATTGCTCAGTTTTATCAAAATCTTTTATCTTTATTTTTCAAAACATAGCATACAACTCTGACATGCTTTTACTCTAGATTGCCCCATGGGTGCGACACCTGACTTTCATTAGGATGATCAGTGCATATTAAAAAACTCATCATCATCTTTCGGGCAGGAACTTCCTGCCCTTATCCCATTCTACTTGTTTCCGCGCAACACGTTTTCTTCTTCCATTCTTCCCTGTTAGACGTCACGTTACAACTACGAACTAGTAATAAATTTCATTCGGTAAAAAAATTGCTTGCCAAAATTGCTGAGGAAAGAGAAAACTTTTTATCCAGATAGGAGGTACAAAAAGTTAATTATTACCACGTGTGGGTAGCGCGTGTAAAAAACTAGTTAAAAAATGTAAGTGGAAAGTATCAAACATGCAGTTTTTCTAGAAGTCATTTTTCTGGTTTCATTTTTTGGACTAAATAATCACAGCCGGTCGGGGTCCTTCAGGTTAAACCGCGCTTGCCAGGTTGGATGGGTGACCACTCATTAGGTACGTACCGAGTTTCCTTCAAAGCACGTTAAGCCGTTGGTCCCGGCTATCATTTGAATTTGATCTTCGACAGTCGTTTAAGGTAGTCAATGGCTCGATAGTCTGACAGGCAGTCTTACAAAGGAAGAAGTATCATTATTACCTATTACTAATTGGTCGTGGGGTCATAGGCAGTCGCTCCATGTAAAATACTAGAAATGTACTATATAATGTACTATGTAATGTACTGTAATTTCTAGAAGAGAATAGGTTAACGCTTTCTTCTTAACCTAGCAAGGGCGAAAAACCAAATATAAATTAACCAATCGGTTTGAATTTGGCATATCTCCTCTCCGCTCAGCTCGTTTGCTGAATACCGGGCCTTAACAAGAATAACTTATTTTAACCGCTTAGCTCTTGCGTGCCATTTCGATACTTATTTATTTCGAAAAAGTTGCTATTTTTACTTCTACCCAAATGGATACGGTTTCACCGCCAGCGAATAAATGTATTTGCCCAATCATTTGGTTTCAATACAAATCAATAAGAAACAACACAAAAGGCAATTAGTACAATGGCGTCTGTCGATATCGGCGATGTGATCAATCATGCTCCCGTTGTAATCGTTGCTATAAATATTGAGAACATTGTCGTCGGCGCCGATTATTGATAATATTTGGTAGGCCTTTGTTAAATTTTTGGTCGTTCGGAGTTTTGAGACCATTACTAGTATTTTATAAGTTATTCTGTTTGTTATTTTTTTATTCTATATTTTGTTATCAATATAACTAATATCGAGTGGTTTAGGCGTTCGCCTTGTGACCCGGTAGTCGTGGGTTTGATTCCCACGTAGTATGGGAAGCATACTTTGTAAAGTTGTTTCCAGTTTTTTTCAGAAGAAGGCACAGAGCCTTTTTTTTATTTTCATTAGCTAGTATATATATATTTTCAATAGCGATTTTCTAGCAAAACAAGGCTTTCATCTTTGAGACGAAATCTATTTCGTCAAAGTATGACTTCCAAAATACATACCCGTGAAAACTTGAAAACTTGAATCAATATTTTCAGAGAAAATCACTTGTAAAAGTTCCTGCGTGTATACATTTTGTTGCTCGTTACTGTACGAGTATCCTTTATGAACTGACATTTAACAATGGACTTTAATACTGTGAAATTAAAGTTGGAAAGAATGATAAACTAGTTATAGCTCACAAAAGTAACGCAACAGTTACCAGTTTAAGTATTTATTTTTATAGTTGAACAACATGTTACAAGAGTATACAGTACCTACGTAAAGTTAGGTTATTGTTAATTATTGTAGCCGTGTCTGACACTCCCTAGCTCAGAGCGGGGGGAGTCATTTGATGATTTCCCACCCTCCAAAAAAAAGACACAGTTAAGAATTAAGAATTTTACTTGAACCATACTTGAGGAATGGCAAACAATCATGATCCGAAGCAACATTCGCTACCCAAACAATTACTTACCTTGGAAAGTAAAACAATCTCGTGAAATAATTACTTTCTCCCGGATTGTAAATATTATATAAAGGCTGTAAGAGTACTCATAATGAAGCCGAAAGGCACTTGTTCTCCCAATCACTGCGATCATTTTTTTGTTCTAGACCATACCTGGGAACCCCCTAGTTACGGAGATGAGTGTCAAAGTAACTCAAATGTTTAAGAGTGCTACTTTGAGTTTTATCGCAAAAAGTACTTTTTCTCCCAAAAAAAAAAAAAAATTTTTACGTAGGGGGTTCATTTACATCCTGTATAATCAGCTTTGATTTACTTGAAGCTCGTGATACGTTTCTGTATTTATAAAAAGTCATAGGAAATTTGTATTAAGTATACACATACTAACATTTATACTTAATTTTAACAAAGTCGGTTTTCTCGTTTCTGTACCAAACCCCACAATGGCTTTTGATGTGGTGTTTTACCACATTTTGTGGACTTATTTATTCTGGAAGATTAAGTAGGTGTTATTAACTTATTTCTTTATTTTTAGCACAGAACTTTTGATCTTTTATTTATTTAGCACTTCAAACATAAAGTACAGAGGTTGATTTAATGCCATAGGCATTTTCTACCAGTGAACCTTTGGGTGATGCTGAGACCACTTGTGCTAGTGCATCTGCCTAGCCTTTTCCCGACTATGTTGGGTTTGACGTTCAATATAACCTTATGCAGCTGAATACCAGTATTTTACATCCAGCGACGGCCTATTTGAGCTCCACAACTCAGTTAGTACTGAGTAATATGATGCCCTTTTGGCTTAAGGCTGTTCTCTCGATTAAGCTTAAAAACAGCGTATAGATGAAGCAGTTTTTCACCGGCACTTACAGAGAAGTTACATCTGAGAAAAATTGTTACATAATATGATACGTAATTTGGTTTAGCCATAATTTTTCTATCAGTGTCACATAATAAGAAAAAAAAACCACAAAAACAGCTCTAAATCGTTGAGTTGAACCATTTTACTCCTTATTTTCTTAACAAAACAATATAAAAAAAATATCTACTCCTTTGCAATACAAAGGAAAATAATTTGGTTTTGTTACTTTTTAAAAACATGTATTATTTTAATTATAATAAATTAAAAATGCGTCCGTTTAAAGTCCGTGTCTACGACCGAGAGGGGTAGTTAGCTATGCACAAGGTAATTGGCGTGAATACAAGCCTTAACTGGTTGTCAGAGTTTCGAGCCACTGACTACCTGTTACGACTGTAAAAGATCTTCGAATGACAGCCGGAACCAACGGCATATCGTGTTCTCCGAGACAAGGAGGAAGCTCGGCATGTGATGTGTAACAGTGGTAGGTGTATATCTGAAAATAATGTTGAACTACGAGTATACTACGATAAAAAAAGGATATTATTTTAAAATAATTGTTTTTTTTTTTATTTCCGCCACGTGCGTACTTTGCACCCGAATGACGCAGGGGCGGGTCGCTGTATATAGATAAAAGCTTGTTTGTTTAGGGATTCACGAGTAATAGCTTATTGGCTTAAAATAAAACCTTCCCTGTCAGATAGAATAAGCACATCATCATTTTAAAGATTTATGAGGCCCTTGACTTCGTACGGGATCAAAATTTTACAAAATACCTTTTTAGCATAAGCTTTAGTTGTTTTTGCTACTCTGAAATGTTTTTCATCGCTACTAAGCAATAATTTAATATGATATTTTATATCCAAACTACATAAAGGTAAAACACATTAAACGTTAACAAGATTGACCCACCTTTTGCTTTGAAAGCTTTTTATTTTTCTTGTTTTCTTGGTTTTAGCTATAAATTAGGAAATCTATGATGGATTTGACCTATTATTAGCTATTTTTGTGTTTACTACGGAATATCCCAGTAGAAGCATACCTCATGTTGATACCATTTGCAGTTCGTTTACCTCTAGAAACAAGGTAAGTTGTTCCAAATAAATTTTATGGAGGTCATCTGTTGCAAAGTAAACTCCTAATTCAAAGAGTTCAGCTATTTTGGGTACTGTAGGTACAATCAGAATTGAGAAAACAAAATCGCATCAGGTAGTAAATCTTCCAATAAAAACAACATACGTTCCATGTTTGAAACTCTGTCAAATGCACGATATTTTTCTTTTTTTATGGCATCACAGACATTCTTCAACGGCCAGTTAGGTATCAAACTATCCTATAAACCGGTCTCTTATATTACAATAGCCACATCACGTGTGCCAACGACTTGGATTACATCCATTGCCGTCCACGTATACAATGGGTCCATCAAAGTCGTTAGTAATGGAGCAAGCGACATAAAATGCTGGCTTCACGTGTACAATGTACACAGGGTTACAATAGCACTATATACGTAATAGGTACTGGTATATAAAATGTAAATTCTTCAATGTTGTTTGTAGAGGAACTTTAATAACGTCGAGGAATGTGTTTGTTCAGCAAGAAGGGGGGGGGGGGCTATCATATGATAGGAATGTTTGCAGATTTTATAGATGAATCCGAGATTTGGGTAAGCTGCCCTACAGAATATTAACACACCCGACGGATGAAAGAAAAGAGGATCATTATTATTTATTTTACATATGAAATTGTGTTTTTGAAGCAGTCCATTTTATAAAATGTATCCCACCAAAAACATTCTGTAAAAAACTAGCCAAGTCTCACTGGAGCTGCTTGTTTATCTCTAAAAAGTAATGAAATCTAGACAAAGTTGTGCCAACTGTAAGGTTCCTTACCGCGATTTCTTTATTATTATAGTTAATGTTGTGTGACTTGGCCGTTGAACATTTTTATACGATAGTGGGTACAAGTCAATTTTGTTTACACGTAATGTTATATCTGTTGTAACTACCTATGTTTGTTAAGCGAGATAATAACCCATACTGGTATTGGTAATTGGACGCTAGTGTCTCATTTTAGGCTGTTGTTGATTGTGCAACACATGCATTCAGCATTGACAATGCTGACTTTTGCTCTCTTCTTTTTGGAGCGTTAAATCGACCACCGATCTAACATAAAATAGACGTACAGACGGACTTCTATCAATGATTAGAAGTCCGTCTGTACTGGAAATATTTTTTTATACTATTTGGTTCAGGCTCGCCTACACATAAGTATTATTGAAATACGCAGCTTTATCAAGCCTACAATTGACTGGTTACTGAATCAACGTTTTCCAAGTGGCAATTTTCCATCGTCAATGGGTAGCGGTTCTGGCGACAGATTGGTGCAATGGTGTCATGGAGGCCCTTCAACGGCCAAGTCACACAACATTAACTATAATAATAAAGAAATCGCAGTAAGGAACCTTACAGTTGGCACAACTTTGTCTAGATTTCATTACTTTTTAGAGATAAACAAGCAGCTGCAGTGAGACTTGGCTAGTTTTTTACAGAATGTTTTTGGTGGGATTTCACTTCTTTTTGTAGAAATATTTAATGTCGAGTTAACTAACCATGTACATTAATTAAAAACTAATAAATAAACTTAAGATTTGCTGACGACCTCGTTCTATTTGCTGAAAACTTCGAAGATCTTCAGAATATGCTCCAAGACCTACATGATGCCTCTTCCAAAGTAGGACTTAGGATGAATATGGCCAAGACGAAGATTATGGCAAATATCAACAGCTATTCATATTCTTCTGTCAAAGTTGAAAATGAAGAGTTGGAGATAGTTGATCAGTATGTCTATCTTGGTCATATTTTTTCCTTTGGCAAAGAACATCAACAAAAGGAGATATCCCGAAGAATACAGCTTGGGTGGGCCGCGTTTGGAAAATTGGACGACCTTTTGAAATCAGCCAAAATTCGGCTATGTCTGAAGTCCCGCCTCTATAACCAGTGTGTTCTGCCCACAATGACGTACGGTGCTGAAACATGGACGCTCACGCAGGAGGCTGTGTACAGATTGAGAGTGGCACAGAGAGCCATGGAGCGTTCCATGCTCGGCATAAAACTAATAGATCGAGTTCCTAACGTCGAAATTCGAAGACGCACAAAAGTTTTCGATATTGGGAATCGCGTTACGGAACTCAAATGGAGTTGGGCAGGACACCTAGCAAGGCGCAGTGATGACAGGTGGACTAGGGCTGTCACCGAATGGCGTCCAAGAACTGGCAAAAAAAGTGTGGGTCGTCCGGCGGCAAGATGGGCAGACGACATAGTTGCCATCGGGGGCAAAACCTGAATGAGGCTTGCACAGGACCGTGGAGATTGGCACAAGAAAAGAGAGGCCTATACCCAGCAGTGGGTGAGTTCGGGCTGCGGATGATGAATGATGAATAAATAAACTAACAAGAAACTATAAAAGGGCATCAAAAAACTGCTCCTCAACGCTGTCAGCCGGTAATGTGCCCAAAAGACTGGGTGGGTATTGCCACGTTGTATGGCAACACTTAAAAGCCAGCCCTTGGGTCACGAGAAGCGTCAACTAAGCGTTTTGAAATTTCCTTAAACAGGCTGAGAGCACTCGAACCCCACGGCCCCAGAGTTTCAACCCCAAACGGCTCGAAAATATAGTTTCCACAAAGGTTACTATATTTACGCCGCTTTTTGGTGCCGCTGCGGCTGCAGAGAACCCTCTGCAGCCGCAGCGGCACCACCTGCGCAGCACGATGAACTTGGAAGAAGTGATGGCGCAAGAGTATCGACACATGTTGCGTCCCACACTAAAGGCCTACCCACCTTCCAAGGAAATAAAGACATGCCGTCCGGTCTTCTGCCATCATCGCGTGCCAAGCCATTGGGTTTTAAAACAGATGGTAAGCCGACGGCGACAAGAGCACGTCGGATGATGTCGTTTAAGTTCGCGTTCCGCGTGAAACGGCCAGCACTACGGCTGCATGACAGGCCTTGGTGACCGAGGCTGTTGTCAGCTTCACCACATTGACAGCGTTGAGTTCAAGGCGCAAAGAAGCAGCGAGGCGGAAGGTCGTGTCGTCTAACAAAGTGCCTATGCTCGACGACGGCAGTGTCCAAAGCCAAAGACCCGACTCCCATTCACCCACAGCCAGCAGGCTCTTGTGTTTTTAAATAAGGGTCACCAGGTACTCCAGATCTTCGATTATCCTAGTTTTTATAGTTTTCCCTTTATGTGGCCATTAAACCCTAACTCTGTATCAAATTTCAGCTCTCTGAGTTTATGGGAAGTACTACTTCTATTTTGATGATCATGAGTGAGTGAGTGAGTGAGTGTCGTAAATGCGAAACTTTGCTTTCGCATAACTTCGGGACTAAATGACCTACAGACTTGAAATTTTTTATTTTAAATGTGACTTTATATCTTACTGGATGACAAAAATTTCTGCGTTCTGGTCTTATCCAGAGGTTCTCAAATAGGGGCCTGAAAATGCGGTGAAATGGTTCCAGTAAAGGATGGTACGGCAGTGTTTGCTTCGCGCTCGACTTGGCGGGGGCACTGCCGTGCCCCCCGATTTACTCAGTTCTTCAGCAAATAAATGAAGTCTGGTATCTGAAGCTACGTTGTAATAAGTATTTTCATATTTATTTATCGCTTTGCAAAGGGTTTCAACTCCAAGAATATTTCAATACCTACCAGTTTAATTACTTATGTTTCTGAAATTAACAAATTATTTTTGGCGTACAGTGCATGAAAGAATAAAATTTATCCATACAAATAAATAAAATTGAAATATCTGTTGTAATTTCAAAATATTATATTTTTTATCAGTCTTTTGAATCGTCTGTCTGTTTGTTCCGGCTAATCTCTGAAATGTCTGGACCGATTTTGACGGGCACTTTTATTGTCATATAAAGGAAGGAAAGATAAAGGAAGTCATATCTTTGTTATTATATTACGTGGACGATAGTCTATATTAATGCCCGATTGTCAGTACTTAATTTATGGTTTTTATTTTGTTACATTAATTCAATGCATTTATGTAACTGAGTCCACGAAATTAAGAACCAAATCTGCAATATACGTGGTCAATTACTAGGAATAGATTCGCTTACTCGCTTGATTCGATTTCAAGTCAGGTTAATTTTTAGAGAAAATAAAAAATCCGTGTATGACCTTAGGCATTGCGACATGGGCTGCGGGTTGTTCGCAGATACCGCGGCCTCGACATGAAAGGCTAAGAAGGAACATGGGTGGTTTTTAGTCAGTAGAAGTCTGACACTCCCTTTCGCTCTGCCAAAGAGCGGGAGGGGTTATTTGATGATTTCCCACCCCCCAAAAAAAAAAAAGCATTGTGACATGAGTTAAGCGAAGCGCGCAAATGTCATTTTCTTTGCATAGTCGCGTTGCCGTTGGTCGGTTGGCGAGGCATCGCGGTGACTCGTGGCATATTCTAAGCAATTTCTTTAATCTGTCGCATAACGCGTGGCATTGTATTAGTATTTCATATAATTAATATGTAACACTAAAGAATTTTAACGTTCCTTGAATCTATCTTAGTAACAACCATGGAAATTTTCCATCCAAACATTACCACTGGAAGGAAATTATCAGTGAAATGCCATGATGATGAATATTCATCGAGTCTGGGCGCCGGCCGGCCGAACCGCAATCAGTTATGATACGATACCGTCAAACTTAATTTGCATATTATTTATGTACCTACTTATTATATTGTTTATTATTTAATATTTATCAGAAATATATGGGAAATAATATTAAATAATTTACTTCTGTACAAAACGTAATCTACTTAATTTTAATCGAGGTGAATTTTTCATGTAGATGACCAAATTCGGAACTATGAAGAACAGCAAAACATACTCAAATGAATCTTAGTTTTTTGTAAGTCATTTATGCGACACATCATCATCATAATTTAAGTTCACTGCTGGACATAGGCTCCCAAGTGTCACCACGTTAACCTGTCCCATGCGTCTCGTATCCAGCGCATCCCAGCAACCTTTATCAGGTCTTCGGTCTACTTAGAGGGAGGACTTCCATCGCAATGTCTACCGGTTTACAATCGCCACTCCAGAATTTTCGGCCCCATGGGCTATCCGGCACTATCTAATACAGGATGTTACATAACACTGCTCGGTATGCTAAAATAGCGCATTCACACAATTCAGCTATTGAGGATAATGGTGAACAAGAAAAAGGAATCAAAACAGGAAAATGTGTAGTGTTAACCGCAAAAATACATTGAACCGCATTTTATTGTTCATTGGTACTCAATGTTACCAAAGGAAAAAGGGTTTCCCATATCAAATTGGGATCTTTACACATTCATGGCTCTGCATAAAATTGAGAATTTTGACCACACACTGAGGAAGGTTTTATTCCTTTCTTGTTTACCAACCTCGTGTCACGTGACACCCCATAGGCGACCGCTGGCAAACATGGGTCTACCCCCATACGTCCGGTTTAATAAGGGCCTCATAAATTATTAAAACGGCCTTCTTTTGACGTAAAATGTCTTCTTTTTTTAAGCTTCTGCGGAGTAACTGTTAGGCCACAAGCTACAAGATTAAGCGACACGCGTGAAGTGAAACAGAATGCGCGTCAACGCAACGTGACTCGACGACTCCAGACGCGTCGCCTGATGACGTGTACGGGGAATAAGAAAATTGTTTATCAATGCTAGAAGGTGAACGTCCTTACAAAAGCCCGTCGACGAAACTCACGAGTAACTGTTGAACCAGAATTAACCGATATTGTCGTATCAGACATCGTATTATCCTTTATTTTATGAACGGCTAAAGTGTTTGCCTCTTCAGTATAGATACCGGTTTATTACGATCGTCACTTTATACTGGCGATATAAAAACAATCAATATTATGACGAGTATGGTAAAAGTTGAAAAGTAACTAGAACATGAAATATGGTGGGAAAAAATGGCGTTGTGATAAATTGAAGAATTGAATGAACACGCTGCGATGATAAATTCACCTGTCGGGCGATTATCGATTGAAAAATGTGACTCTGAACTAGAAATAGGTTAGTCATGTTTCAAGCAAAATGAAGATGTTGTTATTGGCAGAATATGGAGCGAAATAATGAATACCTTAAACAAATTCGGGGCACTAACATTTAATGAAAAACCCATTCGTGACAAATTGCAAATTCCCTTATAAATTTACTCACCCAAAGTTTAAATTACACGACTTGATGTTATTTGCTTTATTAAGTAGAATATAGGCGTGAATTAAGTAGTGTGTTAGATTCGTCGCAAGGTGTCATTTATAAAAAGTAGTTGCGTATTTGTCAATTGTGTTGCAACTGATGGAAGGAGTTAGTTATTCATGTAAGTGGTATCTACCCATTTTAACAAAACTGTCTCTTGAAGTCATAGCGTGTTTTCGTGTATCATCATCATCTGCCTAGCCTTTTCCCAACTATGTTGGGGTCGGCTTCCAGTCTAACCGGATGCAGCGTGTTGTCGTGTATATAAGAACATATTACAGTAAGGTATCGCATCGGTCTAGAATGCTGGATGTCCATAATTCCTTTGAAGTTTTATCAGTCAAACAACGTTTGAACTTGTACGTTTCAGAGGGAGCCGTGTAGTGGGGATTGTATACCTTGATGCGTTTGTTTTGTGAACCGTTAATTATTTGCCCAAATGTACGTACAGTCGACTGTAAGTCGATGGTATTACTTAAGGAATTCTATACAATGCCTAGGCCTTGTAAACATTGACTAGGTAAAGTCTTGATAAACGATGAATATAATATTTTATGTATTACTTATACGAACTAATTGTACATAGAATGACTAAGTTATATGCTTTCCCGGTAAAATATTTAATGAGATAAATGAAATATAAATTCATTTACTGTTTTCATAAATCTGTCAGCACTTTGAAATTGCAAGTGTCGCCAATATTAACGTTTATATCTAGAAACGGGAGGTCTTCAGATGTAGGTAATGAACTCAGGCAGACTTTAAATAAAGAATTATACGCCGCCATCTTTGAAAATTGATTGACGCTGAGATATTTATAATTGAGCCGTTCCTGAAATAACCGTTTACGAACTCGCGAATTGCCATACCTAATTAATGCTATTTTGTTAGGAGTGTGTGATGACCTCGGAACGAAAAAAAGGGATGTTATTTTTATTTCATTATGTTGGTTTTGTAGGAGTGTTTTTAACCCCTGACCAAAAATGAGGAGTGTTTTTATTGCATTTTATTTTCTTATATATGTAAGTTGTTATTTACATAAATAAGAAAATAAAATGCTACAAAAACACTGGATCCAATTACAAAATCTCACATTTTCTAACTGTGAGGAAACGGTTTTACTTATATGCTGTGTATTAAATTCTACATTACAGACTTTATATTTTGACATGTGTAGTTATTTTATTAATTTAATTTAATTTTGTTGTTAAATCTAATACTAGTACTGTCTTACGTGTATTGCCCTTTGATTATTTAATTTTATTTTGCTTACTAACATAATTTTCAAGTATACTTATTAATCAAATTATGGACCATTTTTACCTGAGTTTAAATAAATTATTATGTATTTATATTATAATATTCTTCAACAAGTTTCACACAGCGAGCACTTTTTTGTAATACTTCCGGGATATTATTTTTCTAAATTAAAAAAAGAAAACTCTATAAATTATGTTTACGGTACCTACTTGTAACAAAAATCTTTTTTTTTGTTTGTCTGGTTGGTTCGGATAATCTTCGAAACGCCTAGAATCGGATTTTGACGGGATTTTTACTGGCAGAAAACTCAAGTTATAAAGATTACTTAGGATTACTTACGCTACTTTTATTTTAGACAAAGGATTAAGGTTTCGTTCAAAAAAATTAAACTCTTGAAATTGTTAACAAAATCCGATTCAAAAACTAGCTTTACCCCGCAGTTTCGCCCGCGTGAAAATGACGATTTTCGGTACAAACTTTCATCCCATATTTAACTCCCATAGGGGATGAATTAAAAAAAAACCCTTCGTGAGTCCTTGTCTACATTACAGAGGGAATCTCTTTACTTTTCTGCTTTTAGGGCTGGGCGTTGATGAGTCAGTCAGGATTTTTTTTAATTTATGTACTTAGATAGATAGATTTTACGGGGGCGAATCGCGGGATACAACTAGTTGGGAATATTTAGAGTCGTCTTCAGCACAATTGCCACAATTCTGGAAAGAATAGAAAATGATTTTTTAAGCACGTGCTAAAGAAAAGTTATACGTCGAATTTGCTGTCGGTATTTCGTACACAATATTGCGGCTTAAAGTGATTACGTTAAAGTGTTCTTTTGATATTTTGTTAAATGTTACGACTTACGAGTTTCTTTGTGTTCTTCAAGTGGTTATTATTCTTTTGTCGTATAATATGCCGAATATTTTTCGTGTTATTTTTTCTTTTATCTAAATAGAACAGCAATGTCTTGGTGAAGTGGAACATAACGGATTTTAGTCTTATATAATATTAAATTGCGGTCTGCCGAGTGGTCGGAATCGCGACTGCTGAACATGAGGTCCAGGGTTCGATTCCCAGGTCAGAAAAAGTGTTATTAATAGTAGCAGCCACAGAATCTGGATTTGTGCCCAGTTGATGGCAATAGGGTCGCGACTATTACTCAGAACTTAAACGTAATTGGTGAAAGGTAGGTTGTTAGGTACATCTCTGCCGAACCCTTCAGGGATTGCAGGCGTGATGTATTACATTAAATTGTATCCCTTTTATTTTGTGACATCGTACTGGATTTAAATTCAGTACCTACGTGATTGCCACCACGTGTCGGGAAAATAAAAAACAGAGATTTCAAATTGTGATTTCAGTTCTATTTTTGTATTTTGCGTTCATCAAAATAGCGAAAACAAATGGAAAAGGGGTGGTAGGGTGGTGAAAACTATAAACAAGATAGTATACAGAGGTAATAGATAATAGAAAACATTTGTACCACGAATTCCATCACTGTTTATGAATTTGACATAAACAAACACACATGTGTGCCAGGTCATACAAATAATTAGTGATAAATATTTTTTGTTTTGTCGAATTTTTTGTATGACATTTTATTTGCCTGACTAAATGAAATGAATTGAATTAAATTCTGCAAAAACTAGATCCAGTTTTAGATTCAAAATGCAAAACCTGCTTTATGGTAATTTAAACTAGCCTTTTTATAACTTTACCTACATTTCTAACAAACTTTTTAAATGAGAAACGTCATAATGCATACGTGCCATATTTAAAATAATGTGTTAGGAATTTTGTAAAATGCAGGTTTGATGGGACAGGGATGGCGAACCAATGGCACGCGTGTCACTGATGGCACGTTACACAATATTTTAGGCACGCTACCGAATTTTAAACCATATTTTCATGTAGGTATAGGCTACGAGCAAATATTTTCAGAGATGAATAACATAACATTTGATTAGAAACCATTTGGTAGAGGAGTCCAGTTCATATGCAAACTCCAAAAAGTAACCTCTTACAACTCTAATACTATAGGATACGTACATAGTTACTTATCTAATCAGCAACAACAGAAGTAACACTAATTACGATATAGGTCAAGTTTTTTTTTATTTTTGGTAGTAAATAAAGAGTTTTCACTTTAGAATATATTATTGGACGGCACGTAAAAGGTCTCAATAAATATTGCTTTAGAAAAAATGGCACGTTGATCCATAAAGGTTCGCCATCCCTGTTAGTACCTACCTACTTTACCATTTAGTGTTTTAAGTATTTTAAAAACTCACAACTACATTTCGCCATTTCAGTTTACGTATCATGTAATAGACAAGCCTATTAACATCAACCAGGCACAAATCCAGACTCAGTGGTTGCTACTGAAAAATTCCTTATTGAAAAATCCAATACCAAGTGATATTGGATTTTTCAATTAGGAATTTTTCGCTCGACTTTTTATATGTTCAAGAAATTTTTGTTCAAGTTCAAGTTATATACAGGGTGTAAACGAACCCTTCACGCATCCGTCGACCAAGCATTCTGTACATCAAACTAAGTACCCCTACGCAAAATTTTTTGCTGGGAAATGACTTTTTTTTTGGGGTCAAAAATCACATTTTACGGTAAAACTCAAAGTAGCACTCTTAAAACATTGTGCTAGTGGATGCTTTGGATAGTAAACGGGTCATGGAGGTAATTTAAGTAAAGTTAAAACCTGAAATACTAGTATTTACAAAAACAGCTGTGAAAAATTTGGAACTTTGACCCCCAATATCTCCGTAACTAGGAGGTTCCCAGGTATGGTCTAGAACAAAAAAATTATCGCAGTGGTGGGGAGAACAAATGCCCTTCGTTTGCGTTAGGCGTACTTTTACACCCTTTATGTTAAATAAACTGTGGTGGTATTTTAAAATACAGGATTTCACTGAATTCGTTTACGTATAATCTTAAATTACAGCGAGGAAAACTCTGGTCTTTGAAATAAATTTTTGGATAAGCCCCGACAAAGTGTATTTATTTTCAGTTTTCGTTTAAAAATTGCAACTGAACTGTAATAGCTGGGACTGGATTCACTGGTCTGATTGTAATCAAATTTACGGATTACCTACATTTCTAACAAACTTTTTTAAATGAGAAACGTCATAATGCATACGTGCCATATTTAAAATAACGTGTTAGGAATTTTGTAAAATGCAGGTTTGATCGGACAGGGATGGCGAACCAATGGCACGCGTGTCACTGATGGCACGTTACACAATATTTTATGCACGCTATCGAATTTTAAACCATATTTTCATGTAGGCTACGAGCAAATATTTTCAGATGTGAATAACATAACATTCGATCAGAAACCGTTTGGTAGAGGAGTCCAGTTCATATGCAAACTCCAAAAAGTAACCTCTTACAACTCTAATACGTACATAAGTTACTTATCCAATCAGCAACAACAGAAGTAACACTAATTACGATATAGGTCAAGTTTTTTTTTTTATTTTTGTTAGTAAATAAAGAGTTTTCACTTTAGAATATATTATTGGACGGCACGTAAAAGGTCTCAATAAATATTGCTTTAGAAAAAATGGCACGTTGATCCATAAAGGTTCGCCATCCCTGTTAGTACCTACCTACTTTACCATTTAGTGTTTTAGGTATTTTAAAAACTCACAACTACATTTCGCCATTTCAGTTTACGTATCATGTAATAGACAAGCCTATTAACATCAACCAGGCACAAATCCAGACTCAGTGGTTGCTACTGAAAAATTCCTTATTGAAAAATCCAATACCAAGTGATATTGGATTTTTCAATTAGGAATTTTTCGCTCGACTTTTTATATGTTCAAGAAATTTTTGTTCAAGTTCAAGTTATATACAGGGTGTAAACGAACCCTTCACGCATCCGTCGACCAAGCATTCTGTACATCAAACTAAGTACTCCTACGCAAAATTTTTTGCTGGGAAATGACTTTTTTTTTGGGGTCAAAAATCACATTTTACGGTAAAACTCAAAGTAGCACTCTTAAAACATTGTGCTAGTGGATGCTTTGGATAGTAAACGGGTCATGGAGGTAATTTAAGTAAAGTTAAAACCTGAAATACTAGAATTTACAAAAACAGCTGTGAAAAATTTGAAACTTTGACCCCCAATATCTCCGTAACTAGGAGGTTCCCAGGTATGGTCTAGAACAAAAAAAATATCGCAGTGGTGGGGAGAACAAATGCCCTTCATTTGCGTTAAGCGTACTTTTACACCCTTTATGTTAAATAAACTGTGGTGGTATTTTAAAATACAGGATTTCACTGAATTCGTTTACGTATAATCTTAAATTACAGCGAGGAAAACTCGGATCTTTGAAATAAATTTTTGGATAAGCCCCGACAAAGTGTATTTATTTTCAGTTTTCGTTTAAAAATTGCAACTGAACTGTAATAGCTGGGACTGGATTCATTGGTCTGATTGTAATCAAATTTACGGATAATAACATAACACAACATCACGCCTGTAATCCCCGAAGGGTTAGGCAGAGGTACCCCGTCGGGGCTGCGGGTTGTTCCCGTCGAGGCTGCGGGTTGTTCGCAAGAGATACCGCGGTCACGACATAAAGGGCTAAGAAGGAACAAGGATGGTTTTTAGTCAGTAGAAGTCTGACACGCCCTTTCGCTCTGCCCAAGAGCGGTAGGGGTTATTTGATGATATCCCACACGCCAAAAAAAAAAAAAGAGGTACCCACATGCCGCCGGTTATGTTTAAGTCCCATATAATAGGAGACAAGCCTATTGCCATCAACCGGGAACAAATCCAGACTCAATAGCTGCTACTGAGAAATCCCTGATGGAAGTGTTATTGGGTTTCTATAACACTTTGCCCGTCTTGGGAAGCGAACCCAGGACATCATGCAGAGCAGTCACGCTTGCGACCACTAGACCAACAAAGCAGTCGGATAATATTTTTTCTAAAACATTTCGTAGAATTTCCGTACGTAATTGTCGCGTATCAGATGCCAAAGTATTACCATATAAGTACTGTAGTATTTGTTTAAAGTTTATAGGCATTGGAAAAGTCTTGTAACATGTTGCGTCTGGCTATTATGTAACCAAACATTTCCTGACTGATAAATTAATTATCTAGGAATATTTGGCCTCTTAAACGATAACAGAATGTAATTTACGATCTGATAAAAAATAAGATTTTTTTAATAGAAGACTTTAGTTGTTAATTTTGTTTGTTTCAGAAAGAAAATTGTACGACATGAGAAAACCGTTGAGTTGTTTGAGGAGTCCAACAACGACCAAGTTGATCGGCGAGAGGAACAGAAATAGTCCTGCGTGTTGCTTTAAGTGATGTACAAAAGGGCGTCACAATGCTGGCAGACAATGACACACACAGTTACGGCCTCGGGGTAAATGGGACGTACAACTTCTTCCTCGAAGACCCACGATTCATATCAATACTAAAACATACAGGGTCCAACCAAACTGCCGGGAACAATATCGGCGATGTGATTAAAGTTCTCGAAGATTGGCGGAGTAAATACAACATTTCTGTTTTAAAAGAATGTGAGAAATCGGAGTATTGCTCGGGGGACTTTCGAGATTTAATTCTCGCTTACAACAGTATACATGGATATGTTAGTTTATTGGTAAGTTTTCATTACGTTTTCATTTCGTTCTTAATTACTTTCTTCGTAGACCATAATTTCTTATTGTTCTTAAAGAGATGTCTCCTGACTAAAAAAACATATGATTATGTTTAGTCCGTCAGTTAGATTATCGAAAAATATTGGATACATGTTTTTTGCGTTATCAAATTAATGAAAATTAAAAGTTGACAAAGAAAACGCGTCAAAGAAGAGGAGGGGGGGGGGCAAGTGGGGGCTTGTGACATCACTTTTAGGTAAAAAATTTACTGAAATGTGACGACACAAGAGTTTTCGAAGCATTGTATCGTCTTCACTTTATGTTTACGTGAAAAAATAAAAAAATATGTTTTCAATATTTTTTGGACAGTATCTGACGGATTAATTAGATTTTTTTTGTAGTCTACCCAATTATATAGTCCTCCTGACCGTTTTCGGCCACAGCGGCATATCTCAGCGGAGATGAACCTTCGAGCGGGAAATATTGTAGTGCACAAGTGGATGCGCAGGCACAGGTGCACTTTCTGCTTCTTCACTCTTATAGTCCAGTTCATAGTCTCCGCCCAAGCGGAGCAGACCTCCACGGTGTGCTCCACCGTGTCCTCCGGCCGGTCCTCCCAGTGGAAGCCTCCAGGCGTTTCCTTCCGCTTGATTCGGTGCAGTTGCCTCCCGAAACTGGTGTACACCTCTGCCTAACCCTTCATTTTTTACAGGCGTAAGTAACAACGCAGCACGATGTTGCATTTGGTTTTAAAGCTAATTTGCATCATAATAATGATGTTTATTTCCCATTAATCGTAATAAAATATTCTGATCACGTAGGCAAGTCCTCTGTATTCGGAAAATTGTTTGTTTAGGAATATTATTACACTATTAAAATTAGCTATAGAGAAATAGAGCTTGTTTCTGGGACGGTAATAATATTTTGGTACTTATAATGAATTTTGAGACCGGTATATTAATTAGTGAATATTTGTCTCAGGAACATCCAATTTACAGACCAGTTCATTAAAATAATGGCGTTGAAATAACGTTTGTAGACAAAATAAGGTATTCTTCATTAAGAATACTTTATTTTACTCTTACCTAGAAATTGTCACGAATTTACTCAACAATGATTTAAATCATTTCTAGCAAATTCTCGACGAAAATTTACGCAATTTTCCCTAAATCTGATAATTGCTACAAATTTTCATAATTATTCTATTAGATACTTACCTCCTGGCTATCAATAGAAAGGTTGACTGACGACCAATCAAGCTAGACAAAGCCAGTTTATGCGGATCTATTATTGTACAGGAAATCTTTACAAAGCGAGGCCATGTTATACTGGAAATGTATAGTTTGATGTGTTCACCGTGTGATCTAATCACAATTTGTAGATTTAGAATAGAATAGAACATACTTTATTATACACCAAACTTAAAACAACTGTTTTACAATATGGTTACAATCTTATCGCTGATAGTGATATGGAGATTCTACATGTTGCTATAATAATAAGATGTTATTTTGAAGAGTCTCATTCGTGGTTAGGTCAAATGTTTATGGACAGATTACGGGCACATTGCTAATTTTCTGTCAGACTTTGGTCCATGCCGGTCTGGCTAAACCTGTCCTGAATGTTCGATTAATTTAATTAATACATTTCCCTTTTAAGGTGGAGAACAAAGCTAAATAATAAATGAAGTTAAGCCACGCTTGCTTAGGTGGTCACCCATTACATACCGAATTTCCTTCGTACCTCGGAAAGCACGTTAAGCTGTTGGTCCCGGCTGCCATATTATATACAAATCTTTGGCAGTCGTTACAGGAAGTCGGTGACCTGAAAATCTGACAACCAGTCTTGCCGAAGGGTATCGTATTAACCAGTACTAACTGCGATGTGGAGGTCAGCTGCTTCCGGTTAGACTGGAAGCCGACCCCAACACAGTTGGGAAAAGGCTAGGCAGATGATGATGATATTTTCCTTTTGTTTATAATATTTTTCTTTCACAGGTCTGTCTTTTCGGTAGTCTAGCCAATGCGCTGAACGTGGCTGTGTTAACACGCCGGGATCTAGCAGTAACTCCCATCAACCGGCTGTTGAAGTGGTTGGCGGTGGCTGATGTCTTCGTCATGCTGGAGTACGTGCCCTTCGCTATCTACAGGTACCTGGTAAGTCTTGGCTTCATCTATCTATCTATACTTTAAACGATCAATTCTTATAAGTATGTCTAAGTATATAATCTGAACCTCGGAAACGGCTCCAACGATTTGCGTGAAACTTAGTATGCAGGAGGTTTCGGGGGCGATTAATCGATCTAGTCTAGGTTTCGTTTCCACAAAACACGATTTAACAAAACAAAACCTAGCAAAGCTCATCGGTAATCCAGGTACTCTTACTAAAATGTTATCATCTTCAGTGTATGAAGTCCTATATCTCACCGTATTTTAATTTTTAGCAACAAATAAAAAGGGATCTTCAAAATAGCACTGCCAAGTTTTTTGCTATATAGTTCTTACTGTTCCGTACCCAAAGGATAAAACGGACCCTATTACTAAGACTCGGCTGTCCGTCTGTCCGCCTGTCTCCAGTCGTCTATATCTCATGAACCGCGAAAGCTCGACAGTTGAAATTTTCACAGATGATGTATTTCGTTGTCGCTATAACAACAAAGGTACTAAAAATAGAATAAAATAAATATTCAGGCTCTCATAAAACAATTATTATTATTATGCGCCTATACTGTCCCACAGCAGGGCAAAGGCCTCCCCTCCCTCCTTCCAGTTTTTGCGATCTGGTGCGACAGTAGACCAATCCTTAGAGAAAGACTCCAGCTCATCCCGCCATCTCCTTTTGGGCCTGCCGTGTATGCCCATACAACAAACATGATTTTTTTTTCTGTTTTTTGCTCGAGTCCGACTTGCAATTGGATGGTTTTCTTTTTTCACCTAGCTTCGTATAGAAAAGGCTGAAATAGTTGAAGATCGATGATGTCACAATGATATCAATGTGTGACCTCTTCACAATATTCGACTGCCGAGTGAGTCATAGCTGGATCGAATATTACTAAAGCGTGTTTGTGTTTATTCGAAAGCCTTGAGAAACGTTACTGTAAGTGCTATTAAAAGGCGACTGAAATGGTCCGGTTTCGTGATAGTGTTCTCAAGGTGAAGAGCATTCGTGATTTCATGGTTTTGATGAATCTGGATTTCATTCATATTTATTTATTATGGACATAAAACAGTTGCATGCTATAGAAAATACAAAAATCCTTAAAACTAAAGCTCACAAACATGTAACCCACACCAATATCCACGTCTTAACAAAAGAATAACAGACTGTGGTAATTTTTTTTACAGAATACAGAGCCTTCTGTGACAGCCGCATTAAATATTGTATTTAATTCAGATAAACTTATACTTATCTTAATTTCATTTGAATACAAACAAATTATTAAATTTTTATTATTTATATATATATAAATATATATATATATATTAAATACATATATCGTAAATCTTCGAAACTTTTCCATAAGGCTTTCAAAGTATCCGTTGCTACTGATGGTTATAGTCGTAGAAATTGTCAATTATTAGCATATAAAAGACAAAAAATCCAAGTTTATCTTATGCTAATAATCTGTCCCTTCACTTTTTATGAGACGATATTTTTTATGTAAATATTTGTTAGTCGATAACCATATGGTCGTAGATTTGCGTAGGTACTTTGATATTGGAACAATATCGATTTCGCACCATTCGAACTGACATTGTATGCTGTGATGATAATACTATTATTTATGTGAGATTGTTATTATAGTAAGCATGTACGATTGGGACACAGGTCGGCCGAATCAAGGAAAACCAGTACAGGCGGAGATTCTTAGGTGACTTTGTCGTGGAGTGTAAATGTGATGTTGCCCAACATACGATGGGGTACTTAATATCGTGACATGTTTTTTTTTTTTTTTTTTCGGGGGTGGGAAATCATCAAATAACCCCTCCCACTCTTGGGCAGAGCGAAAGGGAGTTTCAGACTTCTACTGACTAAAAACCACCCATGTTCCTTCTTAGCTCTTCATGTCGAGGCCGCGGTATCTCTTGCGAACAACCCGCGGCCCCGACGGGCGTCGGCCCTTGTGGGCCCCTTCCTTGTTGCTGACATCTCTTTGAGGCGTGCGTGTAGCACGAACGCGCCGTCAACACGGCCTGTCGTCGTCATAAGACGGACGGACGGCGAGCTAGCCCATTACTCACCGTCCACAGGCCCGCGTCTACGGTGGCCGGAAGCCATCACGTGGCCCCCGACGCCCGAAGCGCCTCCCGCGGCGATCGTGACCTGCCTAGAAAACTATAACTCGACCCAAGTTTTGGTGACGAGTTTGACACTTGTAGTAGCGTTCATAAACTCCTGTGATGTGCAAATAATGTCCTGTTATTTGCACATCACAGGAGTTTATGAACGCTACTACAAGTGTCAAACTCGTCACCAAAACTTGGGTCGAGTTATAGTTTTCTCAAAGGATCTTCTAATTTAAATATAATTCTAATTTGTAATGAATTTATCTTTGATCTCGTCCCTTTGTTTCGTAGTTTCATTTAAACAGTAATATTAAACTGATTTTCAATTGTAAGTAGTATTACTGTTTGTATTCAAACTTTATTTGTAATAAAACAGCCAAATAGTCATTCTGTCTGTCTGATTTCCAAACGTCTGTTATTTCTAAAGTTTCAAAAACGAGCGATATTAATATTGTAATAATGGCACACAAAAGAAGTACTTAAAAAAAACTTGATAATGTTCTTTGGTTACTGTTTTATGATTTGACGAAAATAGATTGTTAAAATTAACTGTCTCGTTGCTACTAAGCGTTAGGTACATCACAGCATGAGTTCCCGGGTTCGAATTCTAGGTCGGGAAAATTGTGTATGCGTTAGGCAGTGATGTACCTAATAGCACTCCCACATTTGATTACGCGAGTTATGTCCCATGTAATAGGAGACGAGCCTATTGCCATCAACCGGGCTCAATTCCAAACACCGTAGCTGCTACTGAGAAATTCCTGACGGCAAAACCCAACATCACTTTGCCCGACCCGGGAATCGAACTAAAGACCTGACCTGACCAGAATATATGATAATCTCAACTTCATGTAAGAAAACAAACCAAACATTTTATTTAAGAACTTTGAATCAGAAACCTAATTTCAAGTAATTTCGCAAACCTAGAGCGGCTTTCGCTAATCCAAATTATCTACTAAGCGAAGCAACATAATTACACACTCGTCACTTACGTTAATTTAATTTTACGTTAATTATTGTATCGTTAATTTATTAATTTTAGATTAAATTATATTAAATTCCGAGTTCTGTTGTGACGTCTTTAATTAAATTCCAGGTAAACCTACTTTGGGCGTCACATAATATGAGAAGAGGTTTCAGGGAACGGAAAAACGGTCTTAGATTGGGTGTAAAAGTTTATTCACAGCTTGACACGTTCACAATTAATAAACAAGAATTCGGAACGTTATTCGCGACGCCACGCGCCTGTCTTATCTCAAAATTAACATGATTAAGGTTGAAATTACAAGTGAAGTAGAAATTATATCCTTTTATAGAATTATCATATAACCTACCTTTAATCTACCTTTGGTAGATCCTGCCGGGACTGCGGGTTGTTCAAAAGTCAAGATTTTTTTATTTTTTTCTTGTTGGCATGGGTGGTTTTTAGTCAGTAGAAGTCTGATACTCAACTCCACTTCGCCCAGAACCGGAGGAGTCATTTGATGATTTCCCACTTTAAAAAAAAAGATCTTTGGTAGATATCATTTTTTATTGGCAGTACCAGCGTTTACCACCTCAGTTGATGACGTGATTTGGAGTCTCGTGCATTCGTTGTTGCGGTGTGCGTCGCTGCTTTCGTGCTCGCAGTGTTCGTTGTTGCGGGCATTCGGCGGCGCGTGGTTCGGCGTAGTGGCTTTCGGGATGACGTATTGCACTCGTAGCTTAGTTTTGTTTTATGAATTGTTCTTCTGACATTCAAAAGTGCCTGTAATGGTTTAATTGAAATAAATGCTTTGAGTTTGACTTCAGGAAAAGCATTAATTGCCACTGGGCATCACTGGTGCTTTTCCTCTTTGACGGTCACAGCCATTGGACTGCCACAGACACACAAGTCACAGATCTCCAGTTCGAACTCAAGAGATGCAACTCTGATTTTTGGATACATGAACATGAAAATTATCACTTGCTATATATACTTCTCCATGACTTAAAGCTAAATCAGAGGCCCATGTACGGAATAAAAATTTTTTTTTTTTTTTGGCGGGTGGAAAATCATCGAATAACCCCTCCCGCTCTTGGGCAGAGCGAAAGGGAGTGTTAGACTTCTACTGACTAAAAACCACCCATGTTCCTTCTTAGCCCTACATGTCGAGGCCGCGGTATCTCTTGCGGACTACCCGCAGTCCAGACGGGAACGCATAAAAAAAAAAAATCTGGCATAAAAATTCTGACACCAGGTTAGTCACAATCACAATCCAAACGAAAAAAAAAAACGAAGTAGGCACTAGAATTTGATTCCCACACAGGAGGTCGTGGCTTAATAATACCTGCCTACTCAGTATGGACTAACCACTAATTACATAATTATCGAGTTTCCTCCGTGCCTCGGAAAGCACGTTAAGCTGTTGGTCCCGGCTGCCATATATAGATATTTGGCAGTCGTTACAGGTACTCAATGACCTGAAAAACTGACGGCCAGTCTTACCAAAGATTATCGAATTTCCCAGTATTTACTGGGTTGTGGAGGTCAGATAGGCAGTCGCTTCATGTTAAATACTGGCTACTTCAGCTGGATCTGGTTAGACTGGTAGCCGACCCCAACAAAGTTAGGAAAATGGCTGAACTGATGACTTGGTCTAATATAGTAGACATTGTTTGTCTCCACCGATATCACTGATGTTCAATATAAACTTACTTCATAAATCTACCTCTGCTTTGTCAACAGCTGTTCCCTGATCAAGAAGAGCGGCCATACTCCTGGGCAGTGTACATGCTATTCCACAGCAACTTCACTCAGATACTGCACACGGCCTCCATACTGCTCACCTTATCACTCGCGGTCTGGCGATATATCGCTATCAAGTAAGTGTTCGGTTTCAATTATGTTTGTAGTTATATTTAGATACTACTTATATTTGTGGGTTAATTAATCTATTAGCATAAGCAAACATAAGAATAATCAGCCTATAATGTTCCCACTTCTGGGACTCAGGCCTCTTTATGAGGAAATGGGCCATAATCCATTACGTGGATTGCGAGTTGGCAGATTTCTAATTGTGTCTTCGGATTTTTGGTTCTAGGACGCATTATTTTGTGTAATTTATTTTATCAGCACTACTCTCAAAACGGTTTAACAAAACATCGTGATCGATAACCTAGAAACCAATTATCAATTCTTTGGTAGATAAATAATTACGTCGGTCACAGTTATGGCCAAATTAGATTTTTGGTAGTGACTGGCGGCAGCGGTAGCGATTGATGTTGTATTCCTACTTATTTTCTTCAGGGCCAAATTAAAATAACACATAAAACAAAGCCAGAACAACAAACAAGAATAAAACTAGACATCTCTACCATATTTATTTCTATGATTAATAATTTTTCCATCATGTTGTAATTATTAAACATACTATGAGCCCATTAAAATGGCTAAAATTGCCTAGTTACGTTACGTTCTGTAGTTTAAAAGACAACAACAACAAGATTTGGTTGGAAAGATTGTGAAAATCGGTCAGTTTTGTTGGAGAAAACCTTTTCATTCCGTTGGATATAATAATAATTATGGTTTCATAATTAAGTGTTTTCATTTCTTTGGGAGGATGCCTCGTTGTGAATAAAAGTAGTAGCAAAATTATAATTTATTTTGTTTTTAAATCATCATAAAACGGCCTATTAATGTTCCCACTGCTGGGACACATGCCTCCTCTCTTTGAGAGGGAATGGCCTATAATCTAGCTACCATTCGGGCTCAGTGCGGATTGATAGATGTCACAAGTCTTCGATTTTTTGGTTCTAGAACATCATCCTCACGATTCCTTCAGCGTTTTTTAAAAAAGCGTTTTAATAATACCTGTAGATCTTAAGAAAATAGATTCAGTTAGATTAATTACTACATCGCCTACTCTCACTCTCTCAGACCTTTATTTGTTTTACAACGAATCACGTATTCAGTCCAGCAAATCAATTTACATATTGACGTTGTTCTAACGGCCTAAAACAATGAGTTTTTCAGGCAAAACAAATAATATTACAAAAACATTTCTGCTCTATGTGAGTAGGTTCATGAATAAAAGTTTTGTTTTTAATTAGTTTACATGTTGTTTCATGAGGTTTTGTGGTTTATTTGTCTGAAAGGTTTGAGAGATAAAACTGAATATTAATAAACAATCATAACGGATTTAGTTCCTACAGGGTAGTGAATATCGATCTACAGGGATATAAGGGGCAGCCCTCTGCAGGGGTGAATTCAGTATGTAGGGTGTAAACGAACCCTTCACGAATCAACCAAGTATTATGTACATCAAACTAAGTACCTACGCAAAAATTATTGCTGGGAAACGACTTGTTTTTTTTGGGTGAAAAATTAATGTAGCGTTCTAAAAACATTGTGATGTGGATGCTTTGAATAGTAAACGGTTCATGGAGGTAATTCAAGTAAAGCCTATCCTGAAAAGCTATGTAGTATTAAAAAAACAGCTTTGAAAATTTGTAACTTTGACCCCCAATATCTCCAAAACTAGGGGGTTTCCAGGTATAGTCTATAACAAAAAAAATGATCGCAGTGACTGGCAGAACAAGGTGCCTTTCGGCTTCGTTACCCGTTCGGCATCCTTCTTCTAAGATGACCAGTACAAGAAATTATTTTAGGAACGCTATGAGAATCCAATAGATTTCTCCATACGCAGTGTATCGTTACCGTGACAAAACGCTTGTAGCGAACGGCAAGCGACGAGTTCGATGAACTCCGAAGTCAGGCATGAAGTGAATAGTTGATTCCACGCGTCGTTCGTTAGACTATTTTAACATCCCAATTAACCTTGTACCTATTACTTCAGCGATAAAGTTGAAAATTATAATAAATCTATATAAATATAATAAAAAGATCCGACGAATTGATAACCTCCTCCTCTTTGAACTCGGTTAAAAAGAGAAGTCCTGACTGTCTCATCAATGCCCAGCCCAAACCGTTGGACCTAGACAGCTGAAATTTTGCACAGAGGTTCCCTTTCTAATGCAGACAAGGAATATGGAAAAAGAATGAAATTCAACTCCTAAGAGAGTTAAATAGGGGATGAAAGTTTGTATGGAAAATCAACATTTTCATGCGGGTGAAGCCGCAGACAAAAGCTAGTTATAAATATTACAGACTGTAGTAGCTCGACACACTGGCTTACAATCATAAAATGTACACGTTCTCTAAACTCGTTCAAGTTCTCGTCAATAAAGTGAACATAAAATGCTGTTTTCACAAACAACTCAATTTTCCTTGCACTTAGATGTTAAACGAGGAAGTCACCCAGCCACCCCCTATTAAAGAAAACGGAGTACTTAATAACGTTGCAACGTTTTATGTACTTCAAGTGTCAGTAGCTGGTTATTCGTCTTAAGCTCAACACACACGCATAATGTTTTGATTTTTAAAGTGTGTCTGTACTCTGTAGACAGGAAAAAAAGAAAGCATTTTTTTTGCAGATACATGACATAACAAATATAGAGTTTCTAGACCATTCTCCATAGAGATCTACGCTTTTGAATGGGCAACTACAGTACTTTCACAAGTTATTAGACCTTGTGACTTGGACTGTCGCATCATATTTTCTTTGACAATTTAAAAGTGAGTTTGATAATACTAGCTTACGGTTTGGAAACTGTCCCACGGGATTGTACTACCCGGATAAGAGTCCCAGCTAATCCTGCTAATCTAGACTTAGTCTGGCACTTTGCCAAATTTCATACAGATCGGCACAGCCGTTCTGGCGTTATTGTGTAACAAACATTCATCCATATGAGATACTATAATAATTATATGACATTATAGATTTATCAAGTGGCGACGTAAGTACGTCGCGAGACGTCGGAATGACGCAGGGTTGACGAAAACCCGATGAGATGAGGTTATGGTGTTCATACGTGAGCGTTGACCTTCAACCAACCACGACAATTTTAGTATTTAGATCGGATTGGTCAATAGGTGACATTAAAACCAAGTTGACGCATCAACTCGACCTTATTCCTTTGAATTGGGTCACCTAATTGTATGCAGTTTGTATCTTAACGTTCTTATTAGGAATTTTGTCTCAGCGTTTTTCTCGTTACAGTCGTTTGAGTTCATGCTCATCAGTCGACTTGGCTTTTGTATACCGGGAATGAAACTACGTTATGTTAAGTGTAAATGGCTACCAATTTGCTGAAATCCCTCGATTTCAAGTTCTACATAAAAGGTGGTCCCTGGTGGTTTTACTATTGCAACCATTTCTGGGTATAGTACCCACTTTGTGTACCACTTTAGCATATATACAAGTGAGCCACAAGGTAAACGGATATGTAAATAAATGGGTTAGAAACTCTGTAAGCTGCCTCTGATACTGCGCAGAAACAATTTTAAGCGGCTTTTTTGCGGACTTTGTATAATTTAAAGTTGTTAATTACGACCGCTCTCTGTGAAAAATATGATTTGTTGTGGTGCTTTCGGACAATCTAAATTAATGGTCTCATTTGGTTTTTTTTTGAAGTACGATACTGTAGACCTTGGTGTTTATCAGGTACTGAAACTGACACCATTGTTCTTCCTAGCGAGTCTCATCATCATCTGCCTAGCCTTTTCCCAACTATGTTGGGGTCTGCTTACAGTCTAACTGGATGTAGCTGAATATCAGAATTATACATGGAGCGACTGCCTATCTGACGTCTGTAATCGATATCTTTTAAGTGGTCACCCATGCAAGGACCAACCTAGGCAAGCACGGCTTAACCTTAAGATCGACCCGAGCGGATGTTTTAGTTTAGCCACGAGCTCTTCCTAGCGTGTCTATGATAATTTAAATTGATTCAGCTCATTTGGCGACGAGTTTGTCACTTTCAGTAGCGCCTATCAGCTCCTGTTATGTGCAAGGAAAAGAACCATGTGATACCAAGTGTCCAGTCAACCGATTGGACCTTATTTCCTTATAATATAAGTTACTTCCTAATTTACTTTATTTTATTAGGTTTGATATTTACACAAAACCATGAATCAAAACCAGGATATCTCGTGCTCGCCATTTTCTCATAAAAACCAAAAAGAAATCGCTGAATATTTAAAACACCATCTCTATTCGTATCCGATAGAGGATAAATAAACGTTAGAAGATTTCTTGTGTCGCTCACAAAATTGTGAAAAGTCGACGAATTACGCGGCGCGTCACCCATCCACGCTCGTCTCGTTTTATTTGTTCTCTAGTGAATTTACTTAGACCGAAGGCCCTAACGCGAATGAGTGACGTAACTGTTATCTTAATTCGAACAATTTTTGAATGGAAAATACCATAGTGTTATTTTTTATCAACCAGAAATAAGTATCAGCCATAGATGAATGAAGTTTAACTTAATGTTTTTTTTATGTGCAAAAGAAAAAACTTTTAAATGCTATCACCATTGTTGGGTACAGGAGGCCTACCATCAACTTTTAGTTAGCTATTCAATTCCGATGCAATCCAGTCTAAGTACCTAAACTGAATCGCTAAGATTCGTACCATGAAGTGCCTGTAACTAACTGGCGTTTGAATCGCTCATGGAGGAATGAACGTACGAAATTTGTCTGTGGTCCGCGGTGTGAGAAAGAGATGACGCTATACAGTCGTTGCATAAGTCTGTCTCTTTTACTCAAACCACATGCGTTGCGTTTCGATACCTAGTTGATATAATTTTAGCGGTTTTTTTGTGTAAAACTTACAACAAATACATTTTCAAATTGCGCTTTTTAGCGTCTTAATATACTATTAAACCTTTTTTAGTACTCATTACATAATAGTAATTTATATAATTATTTAAATTACAAATTAAAGGTTTGCCAAGTGTTGTCGTAAAAATAAATTGATTAAGACGAGTTTAGAACGCACCTCCACTCATGTCTGATTTGACAGGAGGCGGTTCCGCGGCTATTGCGATTTGTTTTGATTGAACAAACTATTCCATTAGGTAGTATATGTGTTTTTAACGTTTCAATTTGGTAAAATAATCGGTAATAGGATAATGGCGTAAGTATTCTTGTGGAGTTTTTGTAATAATTTTATATTTTCATAAAGTAAACTTCTCAAACGCGTACCCAACTTAAGTACCAAAGTATTTTAAGTGCTTTTTTTTACAGTGATGTATCGCGTCGAAGAGTGACTTACGGTCAACTTGAGCAGCTTTGGGAATTCTTGAACCAAAATAAAGCCCTAGCAACGGGCTATAATAAAACATCCCAAGCTAGGGAATTTTCAAAAAATATGTGGGAGAATATAGCTATTTTTGTCGCCGTGTTGTGTTTATTTCATTATCATTTTCCATGAATTCAAATAAGACTAACTCGTCAGACATCTACAACAAAAAATAGCTCTAGAAATCACTTTTTTTCATTAACATAGAAACACTAATTATTCAACCTAAAATACCTACCTTGAATTACGTATAATTTCACAATTTTTAAAAGTTATTAACAAAACGATTCACTTCACGCCAAGAATTTACTAACTTTTTGTGGATCGCTTACTTTGACAGTTAAGCTATCCAATTTAGGTTGAAATGTCACCTCATGGTACGAAAAATGAACGAACAGAAACAGTTTGCGATTCAATTGCCGACTGGATTTGGCGTCAACTTATACTGGATAGCTTTAATGATGTCGTGGTATGAAATAGCGAAGCAGTTTATTTTAGGTCGTCAATAGAATCGCTATAATAGTTCATAGTAGCCCTTCAGGCCTCTTTGTTATGCCATACTTTTCGGTTCAGTGTGGTCCTCATCGGTTTCCTGCTATTTTTTGATAATATCGTCAATCCAATGCGCTTTTACATGTCTCTGGATTCTGGCAAATATCGTGGTTTAATTAACGTTACATCAATTATTCCGCGCGTTCGTGCTGGCCTACAGTTTTCAGTGTAAGGCATCTGTGTTCCCCGTCGGGGCTGCGGGTTGTTCGTAAGAGATACCGCGGCCTCGACATAAGGGGCTAAGAAGGAACATGGGTGGTTTTTAGTCAGTAGAAGTCTGACACTCCCTTTGCCCAAGAGCGGGAGGGTTATTTGATGATTTCCCACCCCACAAAAAAAAAGGCATCTGTGTTCGATCAATACGTAGACTTGGCTGTTAGTCTTATCATTATATAATTGTATGCCATATGACTTCTAATAAAGAATACAGGTAACTTTTGCGAAGTAAAAAATTCAGTATAAACTGGCCTCTTATTCTATAGAAATTCCGTTCATTTCTAGGTCAGTTCATAGCCGCAATGATACCACAGACGAGCGGACTACCTATAATATAACATAACACCACGCCTGTAATACCTAAAGGGTTGGGTTGGAGGATGAGGAGTATGAGGAAAGATTCTCAACACTATACTTAAAAGGAAGGCTTTGCCGACCAGACTCGTGGTGTCTGTTGGGCAACAGAGTGGGTTTTTATAAATTATGTTCTTAAATCCCGGAAAACTCTATCACGGTGCAGGATTTTGATTTTAGTTCTTCATCGGCTTAACAGATGTCGCTAGCGTTCTCTTTGTCCGCCTCAAAGATTTATCTACCTAGGTGTACTAAAATGCTTGAATATTAGCTAACAGTAATTTCATCTGCAGGTACCCGACATACAGTCCAACGCTATGCACGGACCGAAGATGCACGATCGCCATCTTGCTGAGCTTCGTGTTACCGCCTATACTCTGCATACCTTCATATTTTGTAAGTACCTACCCGTTGATGTTATAATCATTGTATCAGTCGGAAGATGAGCACTGCTGGACGTCGGTGTCACCCAAGAGTTAGTGAACTTATACAATGATGAAACTAGCAAATAATAAGGGAGTATCTCGAGTAGCGACCACGAACCGGAAGACGCAGCGTTGGTAGGCATCCCATCAGTTGGACCGACAACATCGTGAGTGTCGCGGGCAACCGGTGGATGCAAACGGCAGGCTGCCGTTTTTATGACGTTCTATAGGGGAGGCCTTTGTCCAGGCGGTGGACGTCTTATGGCTGATGATGATGATGATTCTTCTATCAGCGCTGTGGTGGCGGCTCCGACTTGCGAACAGTGAGTTGTGCGTTCGAACCGAGTCAGGCGCAAAACTTTTTGTAATTTATTTCATCACCACTGCTCTCAAAACGGTAAAGGGAAACATCATGAGGAAACCGGCATGTCTTAGATCCAAAAAAATCGAAGACATGTGACCTCTACCAACCTACCACGCGCGGCTCGCGTGGTGGGTTATACTCCATCCCTCTTTTAGAGAGGCCTGACTCCATGTAGTGGGCACATTATTATTATAGACTGATAAAAATTAAAATAATATTGAGTTGCACATTTTGCTCTTCACTAGTACCTAGTAACGTACACAACGGTATTAGTAAAAAGCTGTAATAATTACATAGGTACAGGGTTTGAAATCCAACATCATTATCTCGTACCCTTACTCCTTTCTTTTACGAAACAAAATTACTCGTCGTCTCAGCTGTTACATGGTTTCCAATTAAATTAAAAAATTAAAAAAAAAATAAATAAATGACTTCTTGGTAAATAGACCAATGGTCTATTTATTGATGGTCTAAGACCATACAATAAATGAATTTTTGTCCGACAGACTCGAGTTGAGTTGAGTGCCAAACTGTTTTTATGTTTTGATGAAAAATATTTTTTTTTTTTACTATTTCAATTAAAATGTTTATTTGAATTAATATATAAAAAAAACAAATTGTTTAAATCTATTGTATGCCTAAGGGCGCGTACACATAGAACATCCGTTTTACAGGATCCTTTTTAACTGATCCGTCGCTACTGGAGGTAATATTCACACAGCATTTACAGGACCGATTTTAACAGATCCGACGCTACTGGAGGTAATATTCACACAGCATTTACAGGACCGATTTTAACAGATCCGACGCTACTGGACTTTCGTTCTTCAGTGTATCGCCTACTTTCTACGAGAATGGACGTTGTCGTGTTGTATTGGTACTATCGTCGTCTGCGGCGGAGGAAGCCCCGGCGTTATTGGATACATCCACTATTAAGGCAAAGATTTTGTCGTGGTGCTGTTGTGCGTCAGCTGAAAGAAGACGAATCTAAATTTTTTACTTATTTCCGAATGACGACGTCTACTTTTGATGACCTTCTTAAACGATTAGAAAAGGATTTAAAAAAGAAAGACACAAACTGGAGGAAAAGCTTGTGCCCTGAAGTAAAACTAGCGATATTTTTAAGGTAAGAACTTTAATTTTTGTTATTATCAATTAAAATTTAAAATGACAAAAAGGTTTACAAAAATGAAGATTTATTTCAAAACATAGACAGATCTGGCAAGTCTGACTCCTGGCTGAATGTAGATTCTACTGATGGCGAACCTTCTACTGATGGTGTAGAGTCAAGATGATGTGGCCTACTAAAATAACCTTGGGTGTGGTAGTGAGGAGTGCTAGAACTTTGTGAATATGGAGGCCACTCGTAGTTTGACTGACCATATCTTCTACTTTTAATATTTTGTAAAAGGTTTATCACTCCAGACTGAAATTCTAAAATTTGATCGCCATTAAGTGAAGCCAGTTGCGGCAAAATACCTTTGAAGAACGATAAATTAGGATCTTCAAACTCATTTTTACTTTTTTTTAACTGATCATTCATGTATTCAATCATTTTGGCGTCTACTTCATTCACATTTCTTTTGATTGCCTTGCGTTGCGGCGGGGCTAAATTTTGTCTTTCCTTTTGTCTGTCACTACCACTTTGTTCCGTAATCTGATCAGGTTCATCTTCGTTGTCTTTATTACTTTCTACTGTTTCCGTGATGTTGTCATTAGCAGGGACGTTCTCGTGTGTATCACCTGGGGTGACAACTTTTTTCAAAAATAACATTTGATTGTGATATTTGTAAGGCTTGGTATTTGAGGCAGCAGCTCCAGATTTCTTCAATTTCTTTTTCTCACTCAATGTTCGTATCCAGGCATCTCTAGTCGAATTCCATTTTTTTATAACATATTTTCCTGAAGCAAGTAAATAATAATATAAGATGGTTGTCAATAGCTTAGTAAGTGAAAGGCGAATAAGAAGGTAGAATAGACTTGTCAGTAATTAATTACCATATTGGTCAGTGGATAAGTCAAATTGACAGTGCAAGAACTAATCGGTCAGTAAATAATGGGAAGCAAAAAAGTATTACTAATGTTTAAATCAATTTATTTTAATTAGGTAATTTTATAATTTAGTTCAGTTCAGTTTAATTTTATTTTATTTATGTACTATATATATAAGTATGAGTTTTGATTTACGACTTTGCTAAAAACTCTCATAAAAATTTCGACTTTCCATACAAAATTTGTTGGTCACTATAATATTTTATAGTTTTATAATAAAACAAGACTTATTCATCAAGCCATCTTTAATAGTCTGACCATAGAGAAGTACCTCTACGAAACATAGACATATACATAATCAGTAATAGACAAAATTAACTAAAACTAAACCCTTACAGTCACTAACGTTACTTTGTATGGGAAGTCAATATATGTGTAATAATATAGTAATTGATTAATTTATTTTTTTTAGGTATGCAGCGTCTGGGTGTACATTTCAAGAACTTTATTACGTCTTTCGTGTCGGTGTGTCAACTATAAGCAACATTATTAAGGAAGTTACACGATGCATATGGAACAACTTGAATGACGAGTTTATGCGACTTCCTACAACAGTGAGTGAATGGGAGCATATATCAAATGGATTCGACACAAAAGCAAATTTTCCCCACTGTTTAGGAGCAGTGGACGGTAAACACATCAGACTTCGAAAACCAGCAAAAAGTGGCTCAATGTACCTAAATTACAAAGACTTTTTTTCCATCATATTATTAGCGATCGTAGACTCTGACTATCGTTTTCTATATGTTAGTATTGGGTCGTATGGAAAAGAATGCGATTCATCAATATTCAAGGAGTCGACATTTTGGAAAATGATGCTAGATGGCAGTTTACAAATACCAGAACCTTGCCCATTAATAACAGGCTCAGAAACGAGAGTTCCCTACGTCATAATCGGCGATGAAGGTTTCGGTTTACACGAAAATTTAATGAGGCCATTTAGCGGGACGCATTTAGACGTAAATAAGCGAATATATAACTATCGTTTGACCAGAGCTAGACGATACGTTGAATGTGCATTTGGTATTCTTGCTAATAAGTGGAGAGTATTCCACCGGCCTCTAGACGTCAACAAAACAACAGCTATATGGATAGTTAAGGCATGTACCGTTCTACACAACTTTGTAAGGGAAAAAGAGGGCTTAAAGGATGGCAACACATCCGAATCTGAAGCATTTCATTTCAATAGCCTACCTGATGATGAAACGCTACGAGGTGGTCGAACTGCAAATTCAGTTCGAACGGAATTCGAAAACTAATTCGTGTCCGAATCTGGGTCAGTTTCTTGGCAGAATGAAGCTATTTAAAATAAAAAACAATGTCTCCATTACAATATAAAATAAATACTTACCAAATTCTTGTCTTTCTTTTTGTTCCATAGCTTCAAAATCCTCCTTTAGAATACCGCATATTTCGCGCCAAGCTGCGGTTTTTGCAATTTTATCTTTATAAATCTCCAGTGTTTTGTCCCAAAGAACTGGTCTACTTTCAACACAATTTATCAAAACTTCTTGCTCAACATATTTTTCAAACGCCTTGCTTGCCATGATTATGATAGCACTGGACACGTGCACTACTCTAGGAATGAAACCGGCAAATGGCGGCTGTGTGTAGCACATCGCACCCCGCGCACCCCCGTGCAAAGCCTCGTGCGGTTTCAATCCGATAAAACGGATTAGTATAGTATTACTGAATCCGGAATACTGTGTGAACTGGCTCATACAACTACATACGCTAATACATATACGTTTAAACGGACCTGTAAAACGGATTGCTGCTTATTTTGTCGGATCAGTATTTTTTACTGGATCCGGAATACTGTATTCTGTATGAACTCGCTCATACAACTACATACGCTAATAACATATACGTTTAAACGGACCTGTAAAACGGATGTTCTATGTGTACGCGCCCTAACATGGTGGAGCAGTGCAACTGCACATCAAAATTCACAGTAACAACTTTGTAACCACTGTCTCACAATAAAGATCTTTGACTTTGACTTTGAATTAAGAGAAGCGTTTTCAAAATAGTATCACTAAGTGCACTTTGATTCGACCTGAATTTATAGAACCTACATAAAACCAGATGCTTAACGAGTCGGGGTCGATTTTCAATCTATCTAAAAGCCTGCTTTTGAATATTTCAAGCGGAACATGAATTCCGTGATTTGAAACCACACTCAACTTGTGTGTGGACTGAAGAGTTTATAATAAGCTTATATTTAACTTGCCATGTTAGTTTGTTAGCATATCTTCAGAATCATGCAAGTGATTTTTTTAGTATTTTATTTTTATGGGTTTGTAATCGACGTCATTCTACATGTTTTGTTTGTGTGTCACACAGAAAGGACAATGGATATATTTTAGTTCTGTTGGAATTAGGTCCATTTTGACCAAGACCCTTTATAATCTGGACTTATGAAGTGTTGTCAAAACCAATGATAAGTGTATACTAGTGCTGTACTATTCTGACTCATTGGTGGTTTAAGTTTGAAACACGATGTTTTTAGTAGCCTCTTGGACGAGTGTCAAAACATCATTTTATTAGAACGATACAATAGTATTTTACGTGATTAAGGCGACTGAAATATATTAGGTATGTAGGTAAGCGTAATGAAACTTTAGAAGCTTGATTTAACATGTTTGATGAAATCAAAGACGAAAATGTTTACGATTCAAAAGGCAAAACAAACGATTTTGTCAAATTGCTAATATTAAACAATTCGTAGCGTTTCACGTTTCGTTGAGTATGTAAACCTTTTTACCCTCGTCTCAATTGGTAGGTATATCGCCGCCATTTTGAATGGCGTCATCACAAATTTTTGACATATCATTTATTGCTATTGGTAAAAAAATCAATCTGTCAAACCTGTATCGTGCACGTAAAGGTGTTCAATTACGGAAAAATATTCGTAATTTTTGTTGTATAAATAACTTTATTGTTTTACCAAAACTTAACACTTGTAAAACCCGAAGGGTTAGGCAGAGGTGTACACTCTCATTTCGCCACTTATGTTTAAGTCCAATGTAATAGGGGGTTAGCTTATTGTCATTAACCTGGCACAAATCCTAACTCCGTAGCTGCTATTGAAAAAAATCCTGAAAGAAATCCCCAATACCAATTTGCCCGACCTGGGAATCGAACACAGCAGTCACGTTTGCGACCACTAAACCAGCGAGGCAGCCTTTAATCTTTTATTGTTTTTAAATAATATAACAACGAAAAATTTTAAAGATGGAAAACACAATTCACTTTAAAAATGCTATGAAAGCTTTTAGCATGGTTATCAAAACTAAAATTTACTGTGCTGCGGGAAAGCTTTATTGCATCACCGTAGTACAATGAATACAGAATGCATTTTTGGAATCCATTTTTACAAAGAATGATGGAGAAAAGTGCAATTATTATGATAGGCAGTTTTTCCGAGAAATATTATTATGGAAATATTATTTTGTGAGCTAGGGTTGTTTATAATTTTCTATGAAACTGGAGGCACTTACTTAGTACCTGACCTGTAGCTATGCAGTTTTCACTGTTTGTTAAAACTAAAAAGGGACCTAAATAGCAGCGGTTTAAATTTGCTAATTTTGTCGGTTTTGTAGTCTAGAAGTACACCTCTGCCCAGCCCTTCAGGGATTATGTTAATAGGCTTGATGTTATGTGTAATATTATATTATGATCAATATCAAGTGTTAGGTGTTTTTTTTTCTGAACTGCAGGTTGTTCGAAACAGATACACAAAGGGCTAAGAAGGTACATTGGTGGTTTTTAGTGAGTAGAAGTCTGACAGTCTGAGGAGTCGGCGACGGCACGGTTGGCGCAGTGGCTGAGCGATTGGACTGCTGTGCTGCGTGTCGCGGGTTCGATCCCCGCACGGAACAAATATTTGTACGACCTACAGGTAATTGTTCCGGGTCTGGGTATTTGTGTATGTGAATTTAAATGTTTGTAAACGCACCCACGATACAGGAGAAATTTCAAATGTGGGGCAACGTTTTTTTTAAAAGAAGTAAAAAAAAAAGAAAAAAGTAGTCATTTGATGATTTCCCACTCACAAAAAAAAAAGTTGTAACTTTTCTTAACGTATAGCGTGAGACTAAATTTTTATCGAAATAAAAAAAGTCTAAGGTCCAAATTGGGTTGAGAATCAGGCCTTTTCGCCCATCAAAATGACATGCAAGACAGTTCCCGAAAACGCCCGGCTGCCCCCACAGTCTTGTGTAAATCATGTTAGTTAACTTTACTCGCGATAAAGGGCAACCCAATTTACGTTCCACAATGCTTCATCATCATAAAAACGTTATGTTCTTACGTTGAACTTGTCACGACAGCCACACGTGGGGAACCCATCTCGCGATATCAAGTTAATAATTATCATTCATAAGAATTAGCAAACATGCCACGTGAAAAAACTTTCTTATTGTTATTATTTACGCCGACTGACCCAGAAGGTGTAATGTTTTTCACGCACGTATATGTGTGTATGTTCATTCGGTTGTGACTTTGTAACAGCTAAACGGATGAAACGATTTGGATCAATAATATTATCTGTTGGGAGATTTGTCTTGTTTCACGGGCTACATAAAAAGTAAAGAAAAATGGCGGAATTTGAGCACCATATTGTGGGTTCTTCCAATCCGGTCGATTGGGATATCGAAAAGAAAGGGTTTTAAAAAGTGATTCCGAAATATTACTATGTAAAGTATAATTATAATACTTATTAATATTATAATTATGTATAATATAAGTAATGCGAAACGACAAATGGCGAAAAGGGAAAAAAATCGTATAATAAAAAAGTTAAATCGTCTGCGAAATTCACATTACCTACTAAACTAGAAGCTGAAAATAAGTAATTGAAAAAACTTGTTGTTTGTTTGTACAGTCTGCTTTTTTAGTTTTTTAATTATTTATTTATTGTAAAAGTAACACAGTTACAGAATTCTTGAACGGGCCAAAAGTAAAAAAGTTCTTGTCGTCTGGTTGATCAGACTAAAACGTTGAACCAAGTATTCACAGGGGACCCAATACGCTTTTCTCTTTCCTATCATCGTTACCCCTGAAATAATGTCAGTTTGTCTTGGTCCTAAGGGCACGATTACAAAAACACGAGAACCCATTGTGGAGAATATCTACGAAAACCAATCTAGTTTCCCAAACGTGGGGATTATTCGGTAACCTCATTACCGATAATTAAGCCTGTGCTCTATTTTATGTTGAGCAGTGAACGTAATCCAGAAAGCTGCTTAGCTTACACAGGATTTGGAGGATCAAATCTATTCTCAGGTAGGTACAATCTGTTAAATCCAAATCCAAATAAAAGATGTAAACGTACCCTGTGTTTCACGGTAGGACTCAATATAATGCCTTTTTTTTTTAGGCTGGGAAATTATCAAATGACTCCTCCCGATCAGGCTCCAGCTCCGCGCGGCAGTGCGGTAGGGGGGAGTGTTAGACTTCTACTGACTAAAAACCACTCATGTTCCTTCTTAGCCCTTTGTGCCGAGGCCGCGGTATCTCTGAACAATATAACGCCCTCAAATTATATACTGATGGATGCATTGAGTGGTAATAGTGGTCGTTAAGGATTTAAAGTTAAGTTATGGCTTGTATTTAAAAAAAATTAGCTAGCAGGGCAAAATTGGTATTTGAAGAAACTATTAAGTGTCGTCGCGCTGCGTAGAGTGTAGTACAGCTGCAGCTCAAAACCGATTATTTTAGAAATTTTCTGATGAGATCGAGGTTTCGTATTACCCTTCTTTCTCCTCAAAAACTAACCCGAGACAATTATCTTCGACGTCAAAATTTTAAAAAGAGGATATCTGGGTTTCTTTTAAATTAAAAACTTTTCGAAATCGTCAGGTAGTCCTCACGACCGTAAAAAGGGGATTTTTTCTTATTTTTGTGGGGTCAAATTTTCTTTACTAATAAGTTGCGGAAAAAAACGAAATGACATTGAGGTGTTCATGTATCAAATTATTCAGGAGGATAGAGAAAGACATGTGTTTGGAGAATTCGCCCCAATTTCTCATAAAACATTGGAACGTTGACTGCAATACCTCCATAACTAGAAAGTTAATTAACCGATGTTAATTTTGCAAATAGGTTTTTACAAACACTTTTACATGTCACTTTTTTTTAAACTAGATGGGGCCGGTGTTTCGTACCGGTCTACTCTTGCGAAGAAACATCCGAAACAAACTCGGAGTTCATAGTCTCTTTTAAGGTCCAGACATAATCTTGGTATGCACACATGAAGACTATGCAGATTAGTGTCTGAGATGCTCTTTTGAAGGAAACACCACACAGATTTGAGTGGACCCGTCCAGTCAGTGCAAGCATTTGTCAGTTATCGTGGAGCTCGGCTTATAACTCAAGGAGCACAACGTCACGACGAACAATACCAAAGAAAGGACATTTGGGTGGGTCGCTTATAGTACTCAAACTGCCAGACAATCGTTAAAACTAAAGAAAGACCCACATGGTTCTCACATTCACAATAATAGATTTAAAAAATAATAATAAATAATAATAATAATAATATGGAGCCCTGACTGCCGGTGGCTTGGACCCTGTTCCCGATACCGGTGGGCTACAATTTTATATATTTTTAAATGTTTTTTTTATATTACGAGTATTTGATATAGGAATGTTTAAAAATGTACAAAATTTGTTAAAAAGTTAATAAAGGGAATAATAATAATAAAATATTTATCAAAACTAAATATTCATGTCAAACGATAAAATGTCAAATACAAAATTAAATTTAAAAAAGAATAAATTAAATATTGAACAAGGTAAATATTCATAAAAAAAAATCATACTTGAAAAAATAAATAACTTCATTGTTTATAATAATTGGTATGGTCTGGAACAGAAAAATATGTGCAAATTCAGGGAGAATAAATACCTTTCGGTTTCGTGAAGGGTACACTCATTAAATTCGGAATATTGTTCCAAAATATCAAACACCATACTTAAACAGTTAAAGCTGACAAACCCATCAAAGCCTTAAACCCAAAGCATCTCATTCATTTCAATAAATTATAATGAATTAGCAATTATTATTCATTGCATTTATGATATTAACCTCTTGAACGTCCGCTAACATTGCTTGAATGTCTTATGATCCACCGGGTGATCATAAGGACGCTCGAAGACTTAAACAGATTTTACAATTCATGGCCGGATTTCGAGAAGCCACAAATGTTCAATATTAATATCGGATATTAATTATTATTTTCAATAACTGAATTGCACAAAGAGATACACGTTGGTATGGTTATTGCGTACAATATTGTTTATAGTAGGAAAATAGTTATGTTAGTCACAATGATGGACTCTGTCGAGAGACGAGGAAGGATTCTGGGTGTTTCATATATATGTTTTCTTATTAATTCAGTACTTAGTACGGACGGTTTTGTTAATACAGAATTGAATTTAGGAAATATAGCGGTTGTTTTAAAAATTATGTAAATTTATTTATTCATTTAGTAACATTTTAGAACCATGTATTTTTTAAATTATTATTTTATTTACATAATTTCTGAATTTGACTCTGCTTGCGTTATCACAAAATGCTGGGTGATTTTTTAAAATGAAATTTCAAAGCGTAAAACGAATTTGTGTTAATAAGAGGAAAAGAGTCTAGGGAATCATAATCCCCGTCGGGGCTGCGGGTTGTTCTAACTCTGTGCTAAGAAGGAACATGGGTGGTTTTTAGTCAGTAGAAGTCTGACACTCCCTACCCCTCTGCCCAGAGCGGGAGGAGTCATTTGATGATTTCCCACCACCGAAAAGAAAAAAAGGGTTTCATGTAGGAATGGAATGTTATGACAAATGAGTAGAATGAAACGTAAAGATGATTGACAGATGTGAAGCATGTTGAATGAAAGAGAGGAAAGTATGAAATAGTCTAGGAGTGAAAGAGAAAGGAAGTGAATGTTAAAAAAAGATGAAAGGAGAGAGACTGGAATACGAGGGAGAAAGACGAAGGACGTTAGCTACAAAGAAATGATAAAATAAAATTCAAGTTTACTTTATAAATCAGTGCTTCTATTTGGCCCATATCGAACTAATCCCACATTCATAATCACCTGCCTTTTTTCAACTATTTCAGCGTCGGCTTCCAGTCTTACCCGGTGCATTTGAATATCAGATCAGTACTTTGCATTTAAATACGTTTAAATACATTGATTACATGTGAATTTCAAATTTTGAATATATAAAAGATTTTAAACTGACATGGTCACTAGCACTATTATTTATACTGAAAACGGGATATTTACCATGTTTACTTTTGAATATATTTATGTCTATGCGGATGTTACGAAATCAGTAATAGAGGGTGATATTCAATATTAAATTATTTATTCACTGTCAAACCTTCGTTATGCGTGCTGAAAGGGTTTATTACATCTGCCATGCCTTCGTTTCATGTGTACAATACATTGTCTTGGCGGTGTCACTGAGTAAGTGGGTACGATAAATATACGTAGGTACATGTTCAAAGTTGTATATATATCACATACACAAAGACACATCAGTATAAAATTTATACTGATGTATAAACATTTAATGTTTACTTAGTTATTGACATATTTTTATTAAATAGAGTAAACTAACTATAGACATTAATTAAAAACTATTAAATAAACTAACAATAAGCTTTAAAAGGTCATCAAAAAACTGCTCCACAACGCTGTCAGCCGGTAACGTGCCCAAGAGACTGGCGGCATTGCCACGTTGTATGGCAACACTTAGCCTCTGGCCAAGGTAAAAGTTTTAAAAGAATACAACCGTCTCCACACATTTTAACCATGTAGGTCTTTTCTTAAAATCGAATTAAAATTTTCTCCTTTCTCTTTGAAAATTTTACTTCGTATTTATATTAATCTTTAAAAGAATCAACTCATATAATGTTCTTACCAAGTATGTTAGTAGTATTAGTCCAGTCATTTTAGGCATTTTAAACCCTAATCTGGGGAAAAATTCCTAGTGGGCTGAATTTTTGTATAAATCTTTAATTCTGTGATTTTATGAAGATGTGAAAAATCGACATCGATATCGTGCCGGCTAAAAAAGTTACAAAGGTCAAAAGGTCGCGAAAAACAGTTTTTTGCAAATATTTCGCAAACTATTGCTCGGAGGTCAATAGAGGTCGTAAATAAAAATGGTTCCTCATAAAATTATCTACAAAAAATGTTTCTTATAGTTTAAAAAAAAAAATGTTCATCATCTGCCTAGCCTTTTCCTAACTATGTTGGGGTCGGCTTCCAGTCTAACCGGATGCAGCTGAGTACCAGTATTTTACATGGAGCGACTGCCTATCTGACCTCCACAACCCAGTTAATACTAGGTAATACGATACTCTTTGGTAAGACTGGATGTCAGAATTTCAGGTCACTGACTACCTGTAACGACTGCCAAAGATTATTATTATTATTATTAGAAGAATATGGCAGCCGGGACCAACAGCTTAACGTGTTTTCTGAGGCACGGAGGAAACTCGGTATGTCGGGCGGTTACCCATCCACAGACCGACCTAGGCAAGCACAGCTTTACCTGAAGATCGACCCGAGTGGCAGTTCTTATTAAGCCACGAGCTCCTCAAAAAAAAAATGTTATACCCTATATTTTTTTTTGTTTTGTATTTAAAAAAAAAATGATATAAAATTATTTACTCTTGAATTAAAAAAAAATCTTTTATAATATATCGTAAATTATGCCTATAAGAGAAACATTAAAAAAAAAACGCACCTCACATTCTACCTCGACGGTGGTGAGTAAACGAGTGCATCGTCATAATGTAGCCTCTTTCTCAGCGCTTTAATCCGAAAACCGTTAATTTTACATAACAACTATAAGAGACATTTTTTATAGATAATTTTATGAGGAACAATTTTTATGATGATCTCTATTGACCTCCGAGCAACAGGTTGCGAAATATTTGTAAAAAACTGATTTTCGTGACCTTTTGACCTTTGTAACTTTTTTAGCCGGCACGATATCGATGTCGATTTTTCACATCTTCATAATACCACCGAAATAAAGGTGTATACAAAAATTCAGCCCACTAGGATTTTTTCCCCAGATGAAACCTAAAATGACTGACTATATGGTTATGTATAACATTTATGAGCTGCTTAGCCTAAGTCGATACCATGGATATAAAAGGAAGGTCGATACTCTCAATTGGAGTGTTCTCGATTAAATCGTTTGGTAAAGTAACCCTTCACGACTGCCATGAAAACTTATGGGGTGTTAACTAACACATAGTCTAGACTAAATAGCACGCATTTAGTTATATTTCGTTTTGTATACTCTAACCTAGATTGAGGTAAATAGTTCGTTTGTAAAAGGGGGATATAAACCTGTCAATGCATTAATTCAAATAAATTGCGTGCGAGCATGGCAGCCATGTAATTTGCCTGCGTCACCTGTAATTACATGCAAATGTGGACTTTTCACCCATGTTGTTGCAAACGAATTGAGGGGATAAATTTCCTGCCGGGGCTACGGGTCCTGCCGGAGCTGCGGGTTATTCGAAAAAGATACCGCGGCCCCGGACACAAAGGGCTAAGAAGGAACATGGGTGGTTTTTAGTCAGTAGAAGTCTGATACTCTCTTCCACTCCGCCCAGAGCGGAAGGAGTCATTTGATGATTTCCCACTCTCTGTGTGTGTATCTGCCGTGACTGCCTATATGACCTGCACAACCCATTTAGTACTGGCTAAATAATAAATTATGTTTATTTTGCAAATAGGGTTTTACAAGTCAATATTTTTATTTATAAAACGAGATGGCGCCGATGTTTCGTACATGATTATTCTGAAAAGAAACATCCGAAACAAACTCAGAGGTCTCTCTTTTAAGGTCCAGACATATTCTTGGTCTATACATAATTATAAAATAATAAATCTTTATTCAGAATTCTAGAAAGGTAAAATAAAAATTAAAAGTAAAATAATGTTAAATGCCTGTACTATAAGGATAATCCTGTATCACAGGCTGTAGGAGATGCTACACAATGTATAACATTACATAACGACAAAGATATTTTAATTAACATAAACTCAACAAAATCCGAAATAGGGAAATTTGCCAAAGAACCAGGGTCACCGACATAGCTCTCAGAATATGCAAGTTGAAATGGCAATGGGCAGGCCACATCGCTCGAAGAACCGACAACCGATGGGGAAGAAAGGTTCTCGAGTGGCGACCACGAACCGGAAGACGCAGCGTTGGGTGGCCTCCCACCAGGTGAACCGACGACATCGTGAGAGTCGCGGGCAACCTGCAGGTTGCCGTTCGTTATGGCGTTCTATGGGGGTGGTCTTTGTCCAGCAGTGGACGTCTTACGGCTGATGATGAAGACAAAAATCAATTAACTTAGAACAACTATGCAGATTAGTGACTGAGATGGTCTTTTGAAGAAAGCATCACACAGATTTGAGTGGACCCGTCTAGTAATACAATACTCCTAAACATAGACACCCCTCTATCAATATAATATTTCCTCACCTCCTCTTGATTGCAGTGTTGTTTCCTTCACAATAATTCGCGATTTTCGCCTGTTTCCGGATTGATGTTTATTTCGAGTAGCGTGAAGCTATGCTGTTATCGCATCTGAGGTTAGGCTCGCCTTAAATTAATTGATTTCTCTTACGTGTTCTGAGTTTGTGTGATATTGTTTTATATTATTTTGGAGATGTACTCTTATCACTGTTTGGTTATTGGTGAAATAAGTTCCCAGGCTTTTTTTTTTCGAGTGTGGCTAATCATCAAATGGCTCCTCCCGCTCTGGAGTGAAAGGGAGTGACAGACTTCTACTGACTAAAAAACACACATGTCCCTTATTACCCCTTTGTGTACAAACAAACAAAGACAGGACAAAGAGATATCTTTCAAACAATCAGCAACCCGAGTCGTCGGTCCTTCCGGACCCCTGCAATGTTGCTGCTATCTCAGCAAATGCATTATTATTCAATTGCCTAGCAGTACTTTTTTATAATAATAATAATTTATTTCAGAGAAAACATTTTAGGTTCACAAAAACCATTTTCAAAATATAAATAAACAATAAACACAAAAGTTTAATCCCCCATTTCACCCCCTTGGGGGTTGAATTTTGAAATCTTTCCATAGTGGATGCCAACGTCTTAAAAGGGATACGTGTGCGAAATTTTAAGTTTCTACCCCTAAAGGTTTGGCGTGTGCGCTGATCCTCAGTCAACCAGCTTTGTCTTTTATACAGAGTGTTGCCGACAATACGACAATAAATGAAACCACTGGTAGTTCTAGTCATAGGAACATTATTAAACTATCAAATAAATTTTAACACCAAAATAAAAAAACTTGGAAAAAAATCAATAAAACTAAGTATCATAAAACTGTAAACGAAATACATTACAATTTACAAACAAATATTGGTTTACTAACCTTAGGAATAATTTGCACCGATCAACGTGTTGAAATAAAATGTAACAAACGAATTTGGCAAAGACATTTAGGTAGGTTATTGTCGTATTGTCGGCACCGAGTGTTAGGATTTATTTGATAGTTTAATAATGTTCCTATGAACTAGAACTACCAGTGGTTTCATTTATTGTCGTATTGTCCACACCCACAAACACACAACCTGTATATACAGGGTGTAAATCAACCCATCACACAGCCGTCAACCAAGCATTCTGTACATCAAACTAAGCATCACTTGCCCGCCAAAGTGACGGAACACCATTCCGGCTCAGATTCGTCATTCCCATGGCTCTGTCTGATCATCCTGGAAAGGATGAGGATTAGGATTGTTCTATCCACTCGGCTTGCTGTTATATCCCCCACAAACACACAACTAGCAGATGCAACATCGTCTCGATCAGTTGCAAGTTTTATCGGACGATAGTTCAATGGGATTGCTAATTATGAGTTCGGTCAGGCAAACAGTGATAACGGCACATTATCTTATCAATAGCAACAATTTCTGCTAAATTGTTATAGGACATGATTGATGTTGCCTTCACGAATCAATAAAATAAGGACAAAGTTACAAGTAAGTCTTGGTCTCGACTTAAACGCTCTAAGCGACAGCGGAGAAAACAAATTAATGTAAGAAGTTGTAGCGTGCTCACAGACGCGTGACGGCAGAAATTCTTATCATCATCATTCTCTTGCCCTTATCCCAATTGATTTGGGGTTGGCGCAGCATGTCTTCTACTTCTATACTTAGAGAAGTACACTTGCTTGAGCTGAGCTTGCTCGTTTCTCGTCATTTCATGAGACATCTCCTTTCTTACCATATCATTCTTAACATAGTCCGTCCATCGTTTCTTTGGTGTTCCTCTACTCTTTTTTTTTTTTTGGCGTGTGGAAAATCATCAAATAACCCCTCCCGCTCTTGGGTAGAGCAAAAGGGAGTGTCAGACTTCTACTGACTAAAAACCACCCATGTCCTTAGCCCTTCCATGTCGAGGCCGCGGTATCTTTTGCGAACAACCCGCAGCCCCGACGGCTACTCTTATACCCATACACATACATAATTTAAAACCTTCCTCACGGCATTTTCCAGACGGCAGACTTCCTATCGGCCGAAAATTTAGTCGGGTTAGACTTTAGGCTTAGGCCAGCTAAACGGTCGGGTCGATGACGACTGTCCGTGTTCGACTGCGCTCAAACAATTAGTTAGTTGGTCTGGTTTTTGAAGAGAACGTTCGCAGAAGCGACCGATTACAATCGGCAGGTGTGTGCGCGGGATAAGAGCGCCATACTTACTGATCTAGCGGTCGATTGATAGTTTGCCGATGGTATAGTTTGAAGCCAATCCTGAATCGAATAGCTTATCAAACTGACTTATCAGCCGATACCGAAACGTAACATGCGCACTAGGATACATGATTAAGAGCTTGACTGAACTATCGGACAATAGACCGTCTACGGGGACTCAGTCCACGCCACGAGTCACTGCGATGCGACTTGCACAGAAAACCAGTGACGCGCTTGTCGCTTGATTAAAATAGTGTCTTTCGAGGCCGGGAATATGCCTACAAACATTTCAAAGCGCTACGAATGACTAATCAAAAACTTCTTACAAGAAATTGCTTTTAAAATCGCCCTTTGATACCCTCCTTGTTTACTGTGAGAAATTATTTTGTGAAAAACAAAGAAAATGTTTCTTTACACACAACGATTCTATTATAAAGTAATTGAAAAGGAGAACTAGCTGAAACTTTGAAACTCAATCACGTTGCCCCTTGTCAAAAAGTCTGTCAAAACCACTAACAAAATAATTTCTGTTTCAGGTATTCACGATACACAAAGACTTTGCTTTTGACAAAAGCGGGAATATGCTGACTAAAGTCTACTTCGTCGATTCAAATTACAATGGCAGCTTGTACCAGATTAATTTCTGGGTCCACGCAGTACTTATAAAGCTTCTTCCTTGCGTTATACTAACTGTCATCAGCGCTTGGTTGATAAGAGCTTTATACAGAGCGAATAGTAGGAAGAAAGCATTGAAAGGATACAGTCCTGCGAACACGGTTGCCAATGGCAACGGGAATGTGTTCACGAGAAAATCGACGAAGCGTTCGAAAGCCGAACGCCGAACCGACAGAACGACGAAGATGCTCGTCGCCGTGTTACTTCTCTTCTTACTTACGGAGTTCCCCCAGGGTATACTAGGTCAGTATTGCAGTTTTCTTATTTAGTCTGTACCAGATTGTTTTGTTTAGTAAACATCACTAGGGTAGTTAATAAATCTGTACTTTATAATGTTGAACGTAGATTATAAACATCATCAGTCACTAGGTTTTATGACTGAGTGATAAATCATCTTTTCTTTTAGCTTGTAACTAAACATTTTGAACGAAATTTTAACATACTGTAAATGTATATTCTTGCCTTATGTTAATATAACAAACTTACAGATAATAGCCAATAATATAATTGGCCCTACTTTTAAAAAAGAGAAAACTGTAAACAAAATCCGGTTGGGCTCTAAATCAACATTAGTGGGAGTGTTTGTTGAAACATTGAAGTGTATTAGCTATTTATAATTAGGTTCTCTCGCCGCGTCTGTAAAACAATATCTTTGTTTACATCTTAAATTTTCCTGTTGTCGTTACATACGAGTATTATGTAACAGAATAATAGGTTATTCATTTATTATTGCGCCTTATTATGATTGTGTCTATTTAGGTAATAAGAGTACGGAATACGACGCCTATACATATACGTCTGTACCCATGGGAATGTTAAAATGTGGCTTTGATACTTTGAGAATGTGGCTTCCCGAAAATCAAAGAAGTTTCAAAATCGTATGACAGTTCTGAAGATTACCCTCTACATACAAACATATAAAACTACTTACTCTTAATTATATTAGTAAAGACTGGAATCGTGTAATGTCTTAACACAGGACATGCCCAAATGGACACTGTCATCTTCCATTTCGTCTTTCTGTATACACACTCTGTCAGTCCTTCATTACAATAATCCTGATTATTAATTTAAAATAAAACATAACGTCACACCTGTCATTTAATAAAGCTTGAAAAAAAAAATTAAAATGTGTTTATTTGGAACATTAAGTCAAATTCAGTACATTTTACTTTTGCCAAACCACAGAGCAGTATGTTGGCAGACGTAGCTCCTACAATACTCTCAATATTATCGTATGGACGTTCACTTTTCCATTAACATAATAAAAATTATAAAAATAATCTGACCGCAACTGGCAACCTATTTATATTACTGCAAAATACTTTTACAAAACAAACATGTTAAACTATTAATATTTAATTTTAAATTACAAAATAATTGCTGAGGTTTTGACTAAATTTAAACAAAAGATATGATTGAACTTTGTTTTTAAATGTTCTTTTTGTTTTTCTTAGGCATTCTTCCACATTTCGGGAGAGATGTTTAAATCCCATATTACAATAGGGGGCGAGCCTATTGCCATCAACCGGGCACAAATCCAGACTCCGTGGCTGCTGCTGCGAAATTCCTGATGGAAAAACCCAATAACACTTTGAATCGAACCTAGTAATCATGATTATTTATTCATTCAATCTTTTCTTTTCTCAGGTCTTCTAAGTGGCGTCCTAGGCAGATGTTTCTTCAAGCAGTGTTACGACCTCTTCGGAGAGCTAATGGATGCTCTGGCCCTTCTAAATGGGGCCATCAACTTCGTCCTCTACTGTTCCATGTCCCGTCAGTTCCGGACAACGTTCGGCCAGATGATAAGGAACCGGTGTGCTACCGCGCAAAGAGCAAATTCACATACTGAACTACAGACTACTTACGTTTAAAGTTGATTTTTGTTTGGCAGTTTTTTTTTTGTACTAACGGGTTCTATTGACGTAGCACGAACAATTTTAGACCCGTTAAAATTTTAGACAAAATGTTCCTGAATTAAAGACACTGTGTTTAAGTGATAAAAAGTGAACTAAAAGGATTTTGTGCGTTAATTTAAGTGATATAAAGTGTTATATGAACAAGACGTAAACTACGTAGAATTCAGCCATTTTTAAATATTATAAATGAAATTGCTTGTTGTTTTAAATAAGAAAAATATTCATTGCGTTAGGTGATCTAAGTGTTGAGTTGAGAATATTAATTCTCAATGTAATTGATGTTGTTGAATGATGGAAATTAAAAGCTATGCAGCTACGCAGTTATGTATCTTCTTACCTTGTACATAAATTATGTTACAGGTTGTTGGGTATTGTTTGGTATCAAAGTTTGAGAACAAGCCTACGTATATGATTGTTAGTAATGTAATAACATAATATTGAAATTCCAACCCTAATTAATGAACACGGAGTAAAATCAAGTTACGCTTTAATCGTATGGTTTATTTTCTCCTTATTAACATAACATCACGCCTGTAATCCTCAAACGGTTAGGCAGAGTACCTATTAGTTCACCTACATTTCACCAGTTATGTTTACCTGAGTTTCATGTAAAGAGCGGACGAGATTATTGCGATCAACCGAAAACAAATCCAGACTCCATAGCTGCTACTGAGAAATACCTGATGGAAAACATTTTGTCCGACCTGGGAGTAGAACCCAGGGTCTCATGCGCAGCAGTCGCACTTGTGACCACTAGACCAACGAGGTAGTCATAGATTATCAGTGGTTTACTTCTTATTACTGCTCAGATATTACCTGTTTACCTTTACGAATTTACTGATGGTAAACTCGTAACGTAACATCAGCCTTGTAATCCTTGAGAAAGCAGAAATTTGTTTCTGTACCAACATTCATTACTCACATTAGAAGCAACTTCATCATCATCATCATCAGCCTATAATGTTCCAACTGCTGAGACTCAGGCCTATTCTCTAGGAGAGGGATGAGCTAGAATTTACCACGTGGGCCCAGTGCGGGTTGCGGGTGCGGGAGCAACTTATTCCACGTTTATAACAAAGAAGACGTCTGACTTTCAAAGAAAACCACAATCGAAGATTTTATTAAAATTTCAGTCCGTGAATTACATTGCGCATTCCCATAAATAAGGTGTGAGCGGGGTTTTGGGGCTGAACCTTACATAACGTTTGAATATTGCCTTGTCAAACCTACATCTGAAAAATAAAATAATTTATGCCAACAAACAGCATATCAAATTCCTTTTTGTTGTAAAGTAAACACAAAACATTTGTGAAAATGGTTTTATTTTGACAAAATGTTTTCTGAAACATGAAACTTTTAAATCCTTTTTAAATTGAAGCTTAGAACCTATACAAATTGGTTTCTTATTTCGTATTTGTAGTAATGTTTATGGATAAGTCTGAAACGTATCTTTTGACAATCCATTATTTAAATTTAATGACATACACTATCGAAAACTTAATGTCATTCCTGTTTGAATGCGTTGTAGAAATACGAATTGCTTTGAAAACGACTGTCAGTTGTCTTTGCCATCTTATAAAAAATGTAAGATCACACACTTTTTCGTTTTTGTTAGATCACACATATCGATCTTCTAACTGTAGGCACATAGCATCGGATAGTAAAAATATGGTCGCCAAAGAATGTCGTAACTTTATGAATGACATTATCCCTTTCTTCTGAAAAGGGTGACTGATAGCATTATATTTCGGTCGTGAACTAGCCGAGACAAAGATAAATTGAATCGTAAACATTCAAGACAGTGATTGAAACTCTATTCAGTCTGCTGTCAACTATGGTCGGTACTGAAACTATGATTGGAAAAGTTTATTTTATAGTCAACAAGGTTTTGTCCACAGCTTCGCCCGCGTGGATGTCGAACAGTATCCTAACAAACTTTCATCCCCTACTTAACTACCTTAGCGGATGAATTTTGAAAAAAAAATACTATAACTTTCCTCGAGAACCACTCTATTCATTAGTGAAAACATCATGAAAATCGGTGCAGTAGTTTTAAAGTTTATTGCAAACAGACAGACAGACGCGACAGAAGACTTAGTTTTATGATAGTGTTAGTGATTATGAATAAAATAATACCTCTATATCCAATAGAGTTTTTATTATACAATCTTTGTACTGTAAAGCTCGGTGGGACGTCCCAGCAAAATTAGAAGTTTCCTTCAAATTTTCATTCCTTATTTAACCCGTTTAGAAAAAGACCTGTCAATAATCCTTCTCTATGGATAACTATGAAAGGATTATTAAAAATTCATCCTTATTGAAAGAGGGTGAGCCTTGGGGCTAGCCATGAACCTTTTATGTAAAGAGCTTAAGTGTAACAGTTAATGCATTCTAGACGAAGCAGTATAATAAATAAATATTATAAGTAAGGTTTTTATTATTATATTTTTATTTATATATATATTTATATTTTACGATAATATTTATCAGGCAAAAAATTTATTTACGTAAGTAAATAATTATATATAATTAATTTCTAGTGAACTTTAACTTAATGCAATTCGAATTTGGTTTAATTACTTAATTAATTCTATTTAATATTTTTTTGAAACACGTAATCAACTAAGAAGTTGTTTAAAAAATACACTCTGCTTTAAGGGCTATTCATTAAGGGATCCGTAGGTAGATTTTCCTTCTTTATGGGCACAATTTAAAAGGAAATTAGAGACCTTTTTATACGATTGTCCTCTCATAAACCAAAGGGAGTGTCCTTGCAAAGATTTATGGACAAGGGTCTGTTTCGAATCTGCTGGCCTACTCAGCAAAGAAAACTAAATGTAAATGGTTACATCTATACATAATAACATTCTGTTTGCTATTTCAAAATAACAACTTTTTACTGAATGTATATTATGAAAGTATGTAGGTATTTAAAACAAACAAAAAAACAATGTTTTTAATTTTTGCCTTTCTATCAGCCTGTATGTTTGTTCCAGCTAATCTTTGAAACGGCCAAACCAATTTTGACAGGACTTTACCTGCAGATAACTGATGTTAAGGAGTGGCTTAGACTACTGTTTATTTTAGAAAAAATATAGATTATATTAAGACAACGATTTGAATAGGAAACTAATATTTTTAAAATATTTTCACGTAGATAAAGATAACGGGAAACTGCTTGTCCATAACGTAAGGTCCCATTAAAATAGTTGGACAAAGTTTAACATAGTACGTCTAATTAAAGATATCCAAGCAAAAAAACACTGGTTAAAGTGATTTTATTTTGACCTAAAATGTTAGGTAACAACATTTTTGGTGTATTTTCATAAGCTGATTTCAAATGCGTTTTTCTTACTTTTTACCATTGTGCATTGTCCTTAATTTGGTGGTCCGAATGATTTCTAAAAGTTTGACCATATATTTCAATGGGACCTTAAATAAATAGAAAATTACGCTGTCTGTGTGTCAACCTTTTCACACCCGTCAAGTGAGTAAAAGTTCCAAGGTTTTATCTATTGCCGAGTGTCGTTTTGAGCACATCTTTGATTTTCTTTCACCGGTTCATACGACATTTGTCGGGTTAACCATGGTAGCCATGACCTGGGTATAGTGAACATGCCATTATAACTGGTAGACCGAGTTCCAAATGTCGAAATTGGTTGGACACGGACAGGGCACCTAGCAAGGTGCGGTGATGGCAGGTGGAGTAAAGCTGTGACCGAGTGAACTCCAAGGAACGGAAAGATAAGTGTTGGACGTCGAATATTCTGGATGGAGGCTGGCACAGGAATTTCACCGTCCGTCCGTCTTATGACGACGACAGGCCGTGTCGACGGCGCGTTCGTGTTCCGCACGCGCGCCTCAAAGAGATGTCAGCAACATGGAAGGGGCCCGCAAGGGCCGACGCCCATCGGGACTGCAGGTTGTTCGCAAGAGATGCCGCGGCCTCGACATGAAGGGCTAAGAAGAAACATGGGCGGTTTTTAGTCAGTAGAAGTCTGACACTCCCTTTCGCTCTGCCCAAGAGCGGGAGGGGTTATTTGATGATTTTCCACCCGCCAAAAAAAAAAAGGCTGGCACAAGAGCGTGGAGCTTGAGTAACCTGACATGAAAAACTTTTATTCCGGTAGCACGTTCCCGTGGTATGATTTCCAAACTTCACATAGGGGAAGCCACGAATAAAAGCTAGTTAGCCATATGACTTTGCATAATACCCTGATAAATTTCGCAGGCTTGCAATGAAATAATTTCGTGCAAAATCCCGACAAATCGTGTACAATCACTGCAGTACAAGCGATATAGTGAGACTTTATTACGTGTACAAGTTTTTGGCAGAAACTTTCATTAGTAAAGGATATATTTCTGTGTGGAATTGCTCGAAGGTTTCCTAAATGCCGTGTGGTTGAATAAAAGCTGCCATGACTCTTTTTCACGTAATAAAACGGCTTCCGCTCCTAGCTTTGAAGGGTTTTCATTTTATTGCTGTGCCTTGAATGAGGGCAAATAAAATAACTTAAAATCCGCAAAACAGATTTGTGTTAAACTGAACGGTACTGTGATGATGATATATCACTTGGGTTTGTAAAGTACTTCATTTCTTAATTTTTTAAACCTTTAGGCAATTTAGTACATGGAGCGACTGCTTATCTGACCTCCACAACTTACGATATCCTATGGCAAGTCTGGTTGTAAGACTTTCAGGCCACTGACTACTTGTGACGACATGTCACACGAATCTTCGAAAAATCGATAGGCGCCCTCTGTCGGTACAACCACGCAAGCAGGTGAAGAGATGCTTTTTAAATGACGTTTGACGACCCTCAGGGCTTAAATGTTGTCCAAAAGGTCGGTCTTTTGGACAACATTTAAGCCCTGGTCGGAAGGAATGGAGAGAGACCTTTGCCCAGCAGTGGGAGAGTATGGGACTGTTTTGATGCCGGTCTATTATTATTATTATAGCTATATAATAATAATTCATAAGACATCAAAACAATCTACGGTCTCCTTTTACCCGTTTTAATAGAACATTCAGATAACGTTTTACATCGCATCTTGCAAAGCCAAGGCCGAGTAAAGATAGGCCAATTCTGCTTCTCCCATATTTTACAATTTTTATGTATTTACCAGTGGAGGTAAATACGTTAGTTTTAAAGTTGGCCGACGACCGCTAATATAAACGCTTGAGATATACACAAACTCTTCTTTGTAGCCATCATTTAATAAACCATACATACATCGTTTTATAACATAGATACACCTTTGATCAGTAATGTTTGTGTAAAATGTTTACTAGCGGATAAAAATTTGTTTATTGGAGAACAATATTTCACTTTGAAAATTGTATGAGTGTTTGCTGCTCTAAGTTGCCAATTAAATGTCATTATAATACTAAATCAGTAGTTTAAATCAGCATGACATTTTTTATAAACTCCCATTCACCAATAGCCACAGTCGTAAAACTACTTGTAGGTCATAAATAAATATTTTCCGTTATTTCCGTGGGGTAATCGAACCCGCGACATGCAGCTTCGCTCAACCATTGCGCCATTAGAACTCGCTATCTATTACGTCTACATAGTTTCGACAACTAGTGGTCGTCAGGTTGTGAACCAGAGCTGTCCAAGACCCATTGTTTTCCGCCCATCCTAATAGATGTCTGCGGATTAGTTTAGCAGACTCACTTCATAATTTGTCTGGCTCTCGTCTAGCTACATGGTAGAGGTATTGGAGGAGTCGTCTGCAGATAGCTGACACGTGGATCTTGGCATTCAGTTTATCCAGAATCACTACATATTTTAAACAAATTCCTCCACCGCGTCTGTCTGTCTGTACGCGATAAACTCATAAACCACTGCACCGATTTTCATGCTGTTTTCACCGATGCATAGAGTGGTTCTCCAGGAAGGTTTTTGTATATAATTTGTCGACATAACCGACACCCACGCGGGCGAAGACGCGGCCATCAGCTAGTTAACAATAAATTCGTTAATTTCAGACAGAGTCCTTACAAAGAATCGAATCATATTCCTGCCCCATAAACCAGAGTATATTTAGTTCCCTCGTAATGAGGAAGTAGTTAATACCTTTATAACCCAACAGGAATGTTTAATAAAACCAGGCTATAAAGCAGGCGAGAATAGCGAGCTTTAAATACTAGATATGAGGTTTTTATTGGTCGTTATGGCCAGCAAGACCATTTGGGCCCGGTGATATTGGCAACACACAAACTTTTCAAATGTTTTAGTATTAGCACGTGAATTATGAGATCATACCAGATTGTTTAGAAAATAGAGTTGTTTCGGAAACTTCACAATGTAGCTACGTTGTACAATTTTATTAGAATTTACCTAAGTATGGTTTCCAAGAAAAACTATTCGGTTGAAGCTTAGTTTTAGTGAACAACATTTCTTGAAAACCATTACGAAAATAGTTGTAAGTTTAAAAAAAAAGATTAACGTACAATGTGAAAACAACGTTGTTTGTCGATCTGTCTCAAATCAATCAATCAAAACATTTATTTCAAGCAGGCCAGTTACAGGCACTTTTGAATAATAATAAAAAATAATACAAATTACCTACTAAGAAGGTACAGTCCCAGTCACAAGGCATAATAACTGTGACTGTACTACAACACAAATACAAATTACTTTAGAAGCTACAGTCCCAGTCACAAGGCATAATAACCGTGACTGTACTACAACACAAATACAAATTACTTTAGAAGCTACAGTCCCAGTCACAAGGCATAATAACTGTGACTTTACTACAACACAAATACAAATTACTTTAGAAGCTACAGTCCCAGTCACAAGTCACAAGGCATAATAACTGTGACTGTACTACAACACAAATACAAATTACTTTAGAAGCTACAGTCCCAGTCACAAGGCATAATAACTGTGACTGTACTACAACACAAATACAAATTACTTTAGAAGCTACAGTCCCAGTCACAATGCATAATAACTGTGACTTTACTACAACACAAATACAAATTACTTTAGAAGCTACAGTCCCAGTCACAAGGCATAATAACTGTGACTGTACTACAACACAAATACAAATTACTTTAGAAGCTACAGTCCCAGTCACAAGGCATAATAACTGTGACTTTACTACAACACAAATACAAATTACTTTAGAAGCTACAGTCCCAGTCACAAGGCATAATAACTGTGACTGTGAAGAAGGGCAAGAAACTCCATGGACACTCTTTTAAATCAGAATATGGTTACAAAACTTTGGTTACATCTTTCATGTTGAGATGTTAAATTATGTGAGAACGATGTAGCAAGATGTACACGATAAAAGTGTCCACAGTAAAGTCAAAAACGGCGATTCAAAAATAAAATAATAATTCAAAAGTCTCTCTGTATAGATCTTCACCCGGGATAGGACGTCATGTAGGTACATCATCATCATCATCATCATCACTCACTGCCTCTCTTAGCTTGTTGTGCAAGCTGCACGTTCTTGTGCCAGCCTTTATTTTGGCCTCACAGCCTCCCGCTCTGGGCAGAGCGGTAGGTTGAGCCCCATGTAATATGTGGCAAACCTTTATTATTATTGATAATTAAATATTCCTAAGCCTCGTTGTAGCAGCATCCTTATCAAACCATTACTTTTTATTACTTAAGTGAAAGTAGCTTACGAAAACAGGTTGTATTGTAACCCACAATAGAATTAGCATACTATTGTTAGTACAATATTGCGCTTTTTGCCCCACTTGTTATTCAGATCAGAGGACACGAGCATCGCCATGATATATTAAGGAATTCTGCCTAAAATAGAATTCCTGAAACTTATTTATGAGAATGAATATAAATAGGTGAAGGACTTTTGTATGAGTTAGTCGTTGTGCTGCGCCATCTTCGGCCGCGTGAGATTATTATGAAAATATCCCTATTTGAGTATGATTTTGCACTGAACCTTAATCTTTTTTTCTAAAATAAAAGTAGCCTTAGTTACTCTTTTTAACATTAGCTAGCTGCGAGTAAAAGTCCTGTCAAAATCGGTCCAGCCGTTTCGGAGATAAGCCGGAACAAACAGCCTGACCAGCTTGTAGACCGCCAGTATGACAGACAGACCATTTTTTAACTAGTAAAATAATGTTTAAATAGTAAAATAAAAATGCTTTAAAAATACATTAAAAAACACGAACAAGAATGTGTTATTTTTATTCACCTTCCTATTTTCTAGTAAAAATCCCACTATCCTGTAGTTATAACAGAAGATTTTTGGAAAAGCATCGTCATCTGTCTAACAGTCGAATATAGAGTTTGTCTCGACACATCCCATGTGCTACATACTTTTATTAACTTTTTTTGTTGGCTGGGAAATCATCAAATGACTCCTCCCGGTCTGGGCGGAGCGGAAGGGAGTGTCAGACTTCTACTGACTAAAAACCACCCATGTTCCTTCTTAGCCCTTGTGTCGAGGCCGCGGTATCTCTTTCGAACAACCCGTCCTCTCAGTTCATAATACAGGAAGTATTATGAACTGAGAGGACGGGTGAATGAGCGCCTTTTTCATCAAATAGTCACTCAATGGACAATCAACTCAAGAGGATTCTATTTCTCTTCTTTTTCGTGTTTCATTCTTACCTTTTTTTATTTTGTTGTGTGCACTTGTGGAATGTGCCAAATAAATATGTTTTATTTCTTTCTTTCTAGATGACGGCTTTGCTATGGGTCCCAAAGTCCCTTCACAACTTGTATGCATCTTGTATGTCATAGCAACCGATCAATCAATAGACAAACTGTGGCAACGTTGTGGCAGCAGTCATTGTTTATGGAAAGTTTCCAATACATCAATAGATTCCGAAGTCTGACAACCCATCAGTCTCTGTTTATGAGGTCTGTTACATAGTTAATTGCGCCCTATTTTCAGTTGGCAACACTGAATAGGTGTTATTAAATACCAGGTAGACTTTCTGCCGCACTCAGAGAGCTTTAATGATTACTTAGGCCATCACTTAGTAAAGGTTTTGACAGTTTTGTCATAAAAAAGTATGTCTAATCTTTACTAAGTGACGGCTTAAGTAATCATTAAATATCTCCGAGTACCGCAGTTTGTCAGATGTTTTCGCATATTTCATCAATTGAGGTTACATTTTGTGTGTACGCTTATTTCCGTTCGATACTGGGAACTAATATTACTATTCAATTTAGTAGCTAATTATACTAGTTCATGCCTGTGTAGATAGTACTGTAATAAACTAATAACTGTGTGTTTATGTAGCCAAAATTAACATACTACTAGCAAATCATCCACTGCTTCGCATAATTATTAAACTTAACGAAGCTTCGATTTTTTTATTTTTAATGTCACTATTTATCACTGCGCACCAAATATGTTGCAACAAATGTACGATTCACATTCACATACCTAAATATTTCAAACACGATTTGATAAAAACAGCATCAAAATCGGTTTCACAATCTTCTTCTTAGCAAAACCAGAAATATCTTAGGAAGCAATAAGTAGCAATAGGGTAGTTAACTAAAAAAATCTAATTAGTCCGTCAGATAGATTTCCAAAAAATAAAAAACTCGTGTGACGTCATATTCTAAGACATTAGTATGACCTTTTTTACCGGTGAGTGACGTCACAACCCCCACTCAAATCTTTGACGCGTTTTATCTTCGTCAATTTTTATTGATTTGATAAAACAAAAAATACGTATCCAATATTTTTTGATAATCTAACAGTTGGACTATTTAGAATCACATTTTGTTAGTCAGTAAACATCCCTATTAAGTTAGGATTAAGTTATTAAGGCGCATTTATCGCATTGGGGTTGCCCTGTAATGATAGTTGATAGATAAATCTATACTAATATTATAAAGCTGAAGAGTTTGTTTGTTTGTTTGTTTGTTTGTTTGTTTGTTTGTTTGAACGCGGTAAACTCAGGGACTACTGGTTGGAATAGAAAAAGTCTTTTTGTGTTGGATAGTCCATTTATCGAGGGAGGCTTTAGGGCATATAACATCACGCTACAACGAAAAGGAGCTGAGCATAAATGAAAAATGTTGCAAAAACGGGAAAAATATTTCGTTTTTGAGAGCTTCCGTTGCGTGCGCTGCGAAAACGCTTTAATTTACGCAAATATTGTGTATGGTGGAATTGTTCCTCTTTAAAAGTTCTAAAAAAAAGTCCGCGACAGCATATGTCTATCTTTTAAGATTGACTCACTATAACCTTTTTTTACTATTATAATTTTAGGTTAAAATGAGTGATAGTTTGCGAAGCTTATTTAACCCATATGGTATTAATCTATATCTAAATAAATGTGTTTGTTAGCACGGAAATTTAATATAGAATATTTGTGCCCTTTACTTTATACAGTTTAAACAAATACCTTAGAAGATATCGCAATGTAAAAATATCCGCGCAACAAAATAATTACTCTCGCGGCAGTGATTCGTTCGGTCCGGTACGGCAGCCGGCTGACGCGCGTTCCATCGCAATGTAGGCCCCTACGTGGGGATTCTGGCCTCCGGGAAATTCAAATTCAAAATATTTACTGCACCATAATGTTTACAAGTACAAGGTGTTACTGTATATTTAACAGTAAGAGATACCTATAGTAATTCACACTTTAATAAAATCTAAACTAATATTATAAAGAGGAAAGATAAGATTTTTTGTTTGTTACGATTTAACTCAATTTATGTTGATATGATTTGATTTATGTGACGCAGACGAAGTTGCATGGGTCAGCTAGTAAATAAATAAAATAAATAATTAATATCGTGTCGGTCCAGAACTGAGCTACTTTGGCACTTTTGGTACCGTCCATCAGTGGTGATTGTGGTGAACAAACAACAGGACACGCAATACACGATATTAAGTACCACACCGGTCCACAATTTTGAAGAACAACGTGATCGCACATACAGATGCGAAAATAACTGCTTTTAAAATCATTATGTTGATATAGGCAGTGGGGCAGAGTTCCTATTCGATTTTCCACAGACTGGAATCATTCATGTTCAGTTCGAGGAATAGTAAACATTTTGAGTAAATTATTAATGTGTAGTTCACTCATTCTGCACAGTGAGAGTCTGTAAATGAATATACAATTGTACAATGCACCTCCGCTCCGCGGGAACTAGCCAGAACAAACATAAATCATCCTTTATAACACTCGTAAATTTTATCCTTTCCTGTGATTCAACTGCGCTAGAGGAACTATCGCCAGTCGGTACGCATTTTGACTGATGGCGATCATCATTATCTTGATATTCTTGTACCATGTTACTTGGAGCCGAAGCAACACTTTTTTTTACCATACTAAATTCCCTATAATTTCATATAATTTCTTACACATCATCTGCTAAGCCTTTTCCCAACTATGTTGGGGTCAGATTCCAGTCTAATCGGATGCAGCTGAATACAGCTGATGCAGCTGCTTATTGGACCTGCATACCCAGTTAGCACTGGGTAATACTTTACCCCTTGGTAAGATTGGTTGTCAGACTTTCCGTCGGGGCCGCGGGTTGTTCAAAAGAGGGGCGGGGGCGCAAGGGCTAAGAAGGAACATGGGGGGTTTTTAGTCAGTAGAAGTCTGACACTCCCTTCCCCTCTGCCCAAGAGCGGGAGGGGTTATTTGATAATTTCCCACCCCCCAAAAAAAAAGACTTTCGCGCTACTGACTACCTACTTGTAACGACTGTCATAGATCTACAAATGGCAGCGGGTCCAAATCCAATGACATAACGTGTTTTCTGAGGTACGGAGGCAACTCGGTATTTAATGGTTACTCACATATTCACGGACTAACCTAGTGATTTAACTTGAATCGACCCGACCGGCTGGTTTTATTTAGCCATCAGCTCCTGATATCGTTACACAATGTCACAATCCATCTTTATTTTGTTCGGTCTTCCTCTCTGTCTTCATTCTTCAATTTTAATATTCATCATTGTTTTACTCAGCGATATCTGGTGATGATAAATCGATTTTACCGTCACGAAGCGATTCGAACTTTTGGCGAGTTCTAAACGATGAATGGTAAAGTTTATTGTAATTGGACAAATGTTCTCAATTTAAGGTCCTAAATGTCAACATTTCGGGGGCAAATACAAACAGATTAGTTTGTCTTATATATAATATTGAGAAGTTCGAGAAACCTTGAAAGTTCTCGAGCTTCTGTTCTTTTGTTATCAATGTAGGTAGTAGTGATTGAGAATATTTTCGGCTACCTAATTAGTACAGAGAAATTACTGGGTAAGTAAATTGACACCGTGTATGAAATATTATGCAAAATTATTAGTTTTAGGTAATTCTGTAAATAAATCCAGACTTGGCTGTAGGATCCAGCACAACTTTTCCTCCTGTTAAAATATACACATTAAGGAAGCAAAAAAACAATCATGTTACATGACTTCATACACTCAAACCTTCACTAAGACCTCTTAAATTTTCCGTGATAAAGCCATTTCTTAAGACACAAAGATTAAGTTGCAATTTCCCTAGTAATTTATTAGTTTACTCCTCAAGACATACTGGCGGGGCCAATGTATGCGTAGCAAGACAAAAATAAACCTAAACGAAGGTATATTTGATCAAGGAAACATCGTTAGGTAAGTAAGTGCTTTCACGTCAAGACAGAAAGTGTCGTTTACCAAATCCGTGTATTTCTTAAAGAATTCGTGATTTTTATGTGTGGAAGAAATACAATTATACTATCGGGTAACACACAAATACAGTCGTATGTGAGTTTTTTATTAGTGAATATTATTATTTGCGAGTCGATGACAATTTAAATTCACTCAGTCCATTTGGCGACGAGTTTTGGCATTTTCAGTAGCGACCATCAGCTCCTGTGATGTGAAAATAACCGAACAGGTAGGACACACTATCAAGTGTTTCATCGTTTGTGGGGCAACACCACTCTCAATACTCAAACTTTATTTGCATTTCACAATGTGTACTTAGGTGGTACTGCGGTACTCAGAGATAATGATTACTTAAGCCGTCACTTAGTAAAGATTTGACATACTTTTGTATGACAAAACTGTCAAAACCTTCACTTAGTGATGGCCTAAGTAATCATTAAAGCTCTCTGAGTGCGGCAGTCACACGAGTGTGACTGCCGCACTGCAGTCATCTATGAATCTCCACCTGAACAGGTTTTCTTTGTTTCGGCCAACCTGTGTCCGGAGTCTATTTTAAGACTTTCGAGAGCTCACACGTTTACCTTGTTAATTTGCTGACGTAAAATGGTAAACTGGAAGATTGTATTTTAGGTGCAATTGTAATCCAAAGTAATTGCACAGTAGGTACCTATATTAAACATTGATACATTTTTTTTAGCTGAAATTTGTCAGACAATAGCTTAGTTAGGTGAAGGAATCCATCAAATCGTTTTGAAATAAAATTGAACGCGATTTCGACAATAGATTTTGATTTGACAATTTTATGATGAATTGAATTGTTTGATCTATTTACATACTGTGAAATCAATGTTTTAGGTTTAGGAAAACCTTACTAATATTATAAATGTGAAAAAAAAACATACCGATCAAATTGAGAACCCCCTCCTTTTTGGGAAGTCGGTTAAAAATAACTCTGTCTGTACGTCGCGCTTTCACGCCAAAACTACTAAACCGATTTAAATTAAATTTGGTACACAGATAGTAGAGCCTGAGAGAGGACGTAGGCTATTTATAATGCGAATAAAGAGTTGTAAGGCGTTGAAAGGCACGCCACGATAGTGGCGGTAAGTTCCCCCTTTGAGGAGTGGCTTGAGAGGTGCCACGGGGCCCTCACCTTCCGTCTGACGCAGGTCCACAGGACACGGTTGTTTCGGGAGATACCTGCACCGAATCAGGCGGGAGGAAACGCCCGGATGTCACCATTGTGAGGATCGGCCGGAGGACACGGTGGAGCACACCGTGGAGGTCTGCCCCGCTTGGGCGGAGCCCCGCTGTGTTCTCGTAGCGGCGATCGGTGGCGGCAACCTTATTAGCTTGTTCGACTGTACTTATTTAAAAAAAGCTGTTTCCTACAAAAGTCTGGTTAGAATGTTTGCAATTGCAGATATTTTCAGAATGTACTGAATATGGGGTGAGCTTTTGTGTTGCGGTTTTCCTTCCACCAAGAATGTGGAAAATACCAATCTTTGTATTTAATTAATATCTGTTTTTGTAATACCTAAGGGAGTGTACTTAGCGATGTAGTATCGATACTTATGAAAAAAGAAAGCTGGGTCATATTTCAGAGTTTGCTTCAGAGTATCAAAGAGAACAACTTGCTCCATGGCATACCATCAAAATCACGACAAAAATCGGTTGTCCTGTTCAAATCTTCGATAGTTCTTCCTGCCGTTGTTCAATGTCATTTGGAGTCGGCGCAACATGATATTTTTTTCCATTCAATCTTCACGCTATCATTTACTCCTTTCTTCATATTATTTCTCAGACAATCCATCCATCTTTTATTTGGTCTTCCTCTCTCTTTCCATCCATCAACATTTACATCTTTTACCCCTACTACGACAGTCGAACCTTTCAACTTTTCTGTAACTGGCGCAACATTCAAACTTCTTCTAATATTAATATGTGACTCATATTTCGGGGTGTGATTAAAACCATCAAACTGGACAACTTTGTCTATGAGACTATCATCGAAATCGCAAAAAGAATTCAGCCAGTAAAACGAAATGTATTGAAGTTTGGATAACTAAGGATGAGAATATTAGAAGAAGTTTGAATATGCCATAGCACCACCTCGTGTCACGGGTATTCTAAGGATAGAATAACAGGATGCCCGGGGCGAACATCCGCTCCGGGTACCCGAGTGCGGGCACACAGGACGCACGAGTATACTAATGAACAAACTTGTTTCTGCAACGGTCAACATTGTGTAAGGATGTGGAAAGACGAGTGGAACACATATAGCACATTGAATTTGAGTAACACATCATCAGCCTATTAATGTTACCGCTGGGAAACATGCCTCCTCTCTGAGAGGGAATGGGTTATAAACTGCCACACGCGTCTAGTGCGGATAGGTAGATGTCACATGTCTTAAATTTTTTGGTTCTAGGACATGCCAGTTTCCTCCCAATATTTTCCTTCACCGTTTTTGGGAGTAGTGGTGATGAAATAAATTACACGAAGTAATGCCGGACCGGCATTACTCACAGTGAGTCGTGACTCACTGTTCGTAGTCGGGGCCACCACCACTGGGCCACCGCTACTCGCTGTTTGAGTAACACATACTCAAATTCAATGTGCTATATGTGTTCCACGGTGCAAACGGAAATGTGTCGCATTCGCCAAAGACTTGCTCGAGTGTATGTACAGTACTTATACTTACATGTTAATTGTTATTTAAATAGTAAAATAAAAATGCTTTAAAAATACATTAAAACACAACGAACAAGAATTTGTTATTTTTATTCACCTTCCTATTTTCTAGTAAAAATCCCACTATCCTTTAGTTATAACAGAAGATTTTTGGAAAAGCATCGTCATCTGCCTAACAATCGAATATAGAGTATGTCTCGACACATCTCTTGCGCTACATATTTTTATTTACTTTTCTTTTGTTGGCTGGGAAATCATCAAATGACTCCTCCCGCTCCGGGTGGAGCGGAAGGGAGTGTCAGATTTCTACTGAATAAAAACCACCCATGTTCGTTCTTAGCCTTCTGTCCGGGGCCGCGGCATCTCTTTCAAACAACCCGCAGACCCGGCCGGCGATGCGCTACATCCTTAAGTATGTTTAGATAGGCTTCCAGACTAATTAGATGCTGCTGAATAGCCAATATTTCACATGCATATAGTAAATTCGCAGGGGCTGAGCGATTGACTCGCAGGTTGTGTCGCGGGTTCGAATCACGCACAGAACAAATATATGTATGGCCTACAGATAGTTGTTCCGGATTGTGTTTGTCAGAATAAATGATTATAAACGCATAACGCAACCGACAGGAGAAATTCCAAGAGAGGGGCAACGTTTAACAAAAAAAAATCTGATTAACGGTTTATTTAGGTATTTACTTAACTCAGTTGTCAGTTCTGGGAACCACAAAATAATGAATAACTTTGTAAATACTGATACTGTTTTCAAAGTACGACGATACTTAATTGATTTCTTGGTCTTCCCTGTCGGTAGGCTTAATTAATTAAGCCAAAGGAAATTAATGGCGTAAGTAATCAAGTAATTAATTTAATGAATGTCCGGTGGGCTGACAGCGGCGTGGCTCGTGTGATCTATACAGCAGCCTGAAGCCTTCTCTGTTACGTAACCTTCGTAGTAAAGTCTCTATGGTTGTAAACATGGTTGTTATTAGTTGGTTTTTAAAGTGTACTACAAAAGCAATCCCGTCGGGGCTCCGGGTCCCGTCGGGGCTGCGGGTTGTTCCCATCGGAGCTGCAGGTTGTTCGAAAGAGATACCGCGGCCTCGGCGCAAGGGCGAAGGAGGAACATGGGTGGTTTTTAGTCAGTAGAAGTCTGACACTCTGCCCAAGAGCGGGAGGGGTTATTTGATGACTACCCAACCCCAAAAAAAAAAAAGGTGGTGTTGCTTGTCAAGTTTGCATCGATATGTCGTGCCGTGTCGTGTAGTGTCGTGTCGTGTGTGTCGTATTTCTTGTCCTGTGTGAGACCAATAAATACTTTTTTTTTCTTTCTTTCTTTCCAGGAACTGGCAAAAGAAGTGTGGGTCGTCCGGTGGTGAGATGGGCAGACGACATAGTTGCCATCGGGGGCAAAACCTGGATGAGGCTGGCACAGGACCGTGGAGATAGACACAAGGGAAGGGAGGTCTATACCCAGCAGTGGGTGAATTCGGGCTGCGGATGATGATGATGACCATTTGTTTTGAGTTTCCGATACTTCGGCGCTGTTGCAAGCACCATGATCACGGATAAACTGAAGTTGGTTCATTAACTTTAGTTCTGTGTTTTCTCGCTTAAACAGATAACTTGATTAAGGTGTACAATCCTCTCCATTTTCTTTCGACGGCTGATTTGGTGAACTGTTCTATCAGACACTTCACATTAGTGGAGAAATGTAATCCTCATTTTTAGGGTTCCGTAGTCAATATGGAACCCTTATAGTGTCGCCATGTCCGTCTGTCTGTCTGTCCGTCCGTCCGCACTATTTGTCAGAGACTTAGTACTTAGTACTAGAAATCTGTAATTTGGCATGAATATACAAATAAGTTACGCCGACAAAGTAAAATATATATTTTTTTTTTGGCGTATCTCCAGTAGGATAGGAAAATATTTTATACAAGTACATTTTGTAAGTTGGTCGACTATTACTCGTAAACTTGTAAAGCCGACTTAACTGTGATAGTTCTCCTTCTATTTTCGTTATATACGCTACTACTTTGATTTTTTCCACACGTCCAAACACAACCCGTATTATAGGTGGTTTAGGTTGCCACACTTGAGTCTAACAAAAAATAGTTAGCTTAATATTTCACAAACGAATTCCTTAATCGAAAAACTGTTTGAGCAATCTCGCAATATTTTTTAAAGACCTATCCAACGACATCCCACCGCGTCGCGAGAAAAAAAAGTCATCCCCACTTTAGTGTGTACCTACATAATGTATGGGAGCGCAGGTCTCAAAACTGCAAATGTTAGTTTGTTTTTGTTTTTACAATAAAAAACATCGTTTGGAGACAGGTAGGCAGGGTAGTTAATTTCATGGGCAACTGCGGAACCCTACATTGTGCGTGGTCCGACATGCACTTGTATTTTCGTTAAATAACCACGAGCACACATCGTTACAGAAGCTGATGAAAACGCGAATAAGAACTTGTACTTTAAAAAAAAAACTAAATCTTTTTAAAATGTCTAAATGTTCTAGGGCCAAGTCAGCAACAATACAACAACAAGTACAACACACAACAAAAAAAAACATACAAAACACTATTAGACAGTATTGTAGATACTAGCATTAGAAAACTTGACTGCCTCGTTGGTCTAGTGGTCGCAAGCGCGACTGCTGAGCATGAGGTCCTGGGTTCGATTCCCAGGTTGGGCATAGTGTTATTGGCTTTTCTATCAGGAATTTATCAGTAACAGCTACGGAGTCTGGATTTGTGCCCGGTTGATGGCAATAGGCTCGCCACCTATTACGTGGGACTTAAACATAATGGCGAAATGTGGGTGTACTATTAGGTAGAAATCTGCCTAACCCTTCGGGGATTACAGTCGTGATGTTATGATATGATGACCATTAGAAAAATATCCACTGAAACTAGAAACGCATAATTAAGTAGATTTTATGATCTACTTATCTATAAACTATGCGTTCCTATTTTACCTGAAAGATTTCCTGAACGTCATATTGAGTTGCCTTACACATCATTATAACAGTCGACTTTGACAAAGTCCTGGCCTAACGTAGTACGGAGTTCCAATGGAATACGAGGCCAGCCTATACTGGCTATATTCGTCTTGCTAGAGTTAGTTAATGCCTGTATTGTTAGCTCTACCACCGAATTACTCAGGAACATGACGTTCCAAGTTTGGTCTGATAGTCAGACTAGAGGTAGGTTACTGTACAATTTAAAGCTAGTATTTTTTGGGGGTTGGAAAATAATCAAATAACCTCTCCCGCTCTTGGGCAGAGCGAAAGGGAGTGTCAGACTTCTACCGACTAAAAACCACCCATGTTCCGTTCCTTCTTAGCCCTTTATGTCGAGGCCGCGGTATCTCTTGCGAACAACCCGCAGCCCCGACGGAAGCTAGTATTACCAGTGTTTTTATTTATCGTCGTATGTATCCGACCATTTAAATCATATCCAATATCCAAGGTGCATTAAATCCAACTATCCTACTAATATTATAAATGCGAAAGTTTGTGAGGATGTATGGATGGATGAATGTTTGTGACTCTTTCACGCAAAAATTACTGAACGGATGTGGATGAAATTTAAAACACAGATAGTTTATAACTTGGATTAACACAAGGGATACTTCTTATCCCGGTAGTATGATCCCGTAGGACAATTACCGAACTCCACGCGGGCGAAGCCGCTGGTACAAACTAGTATTATATAAATCCTCGTTTGACAACCCTAATACCTGAATGAATATGGTTATGTTATTCAGTCTCGGGATTATATGAAATAAATCACTCTAATTAAAGTCTGAGCTTCGTTGCAAGTGTCGGTTTTGCGCGAGTTTAAAACTGACACTTCATATTTATATTTTACACAAGCACGTTAACAATTTCAGTTTTATTTTAAAGTTTGAAAATGTGTGGTCATAAAATGTCGGCAGCTTACTAATTTGGGTCCTCAGTAAGTAATAATAAAGTAATTGGCACCCGCTTATCGTATTTTTCAGAACACACCTGCCTGAGTTTATTTGTGTTAATTATACTGTGACCTACTTTGAATTTTCCACTAACATTGCAATAGAGAGATAACAGCTGGTAGAACTCACACGTGGGGAAAAGTTCACTAACCTCACTGAATAATAAGCTGTATTTTCATTGTTTTAGTACTTTATATCCCAATTAAGTGATGAATATAAATGTGGATGGATGGAGATGGATGGAGAGGGAGAGAAAAACCAAAGAAAAGATGGATGGAGTGTGTGAGGTGTGATATGAAAGAAAAAGGAATAAATGATAACGTGACGACTGACAGGGCAGAATGGAAGACAAAAACGTGTTGCGCCGACCCCAGGTGACATGGTATAAGGGCAGGAAGATGATAATACTTTATATCACGAATATATTTACACTACAACTAGAGTATATTACTATGTACCTACTTAGTTCTATTCTAAGTCATCATCGTCTTTCTGCCCTTATCTCATGTTATTTGGGGTTGGCAGAACACGTTATTTTTCTTCCATACTGCCCTGTCAGTCGTCACACTATCATTTATTCTTTTTCCTCCATATCATTCTTCACACTCTTCATCCATTTTTTCTTTGGTCTTCCTAGTTCCAGTTATATATGGTAGTTTTTTTTTGCCGGCCTGATCTTTCCCACTCCTGGGCCAATAATTCCCCCAATTCTTTTTAATTTTGTGGTTGTTGCGCCTGTTCTCGCCAATTAACGAGAAAGCCATACAAGCCGTCCCATCACCTTCTACTCGGTCTGTCGCGCCACCGCGCCCTCTAGCTGTCTCAGGGCTCCAGTTCTGATATATAAGTATATGTCAGTGTGGTAGTATTCAATAATAATTTCCCAGACCCCAGATTGAACCCTTACCCCATACGTAAAAGGCGTTCTCGCAACCACTAGACAACCGGGAAAGTCTTTGCAACAAAATTCATGTTCGGCTAAATCAGTCTTTCTCAAAGTGGGCGATAGCACCCCCTTGTGGGCGTTGGAGACCTAGAGGGGGGCATTGAGGGACCCAGAAAAAATTGCGGGGCGTTGGTGAGGTTTAGGGGGGCGATAGTTGATTTGCAATTTCATTTAGTTTATATTTTAAAATTCACTGAAATTTAAACCTACTAAGGCAAAAAAATCGAAATCAAACAAACAAATGTCATCGACTTCAGAAGCTGATGTTTCTTCTGAAGTTTATTTTTCACTTTTTTGGGATTTTGTTTTTTTACTTTGTGTTTTGGAAGTGATTTTTTTTCAACAAACTCATTAAAAATCATCAAATTCATCCATCTCATTAGATTAGTTTTAAAACTAATATTGATTAGGTGCATATCTATATTGTTTGTTTTAATTTGATTAAAATATATTGTTAATATTTTAAAATGTGTTTTAAATGCTGTCACTGGTAAAAATGTCTTGTTTAGAATGCAACTACTAACTAATCTAGCACAGTATTACTAAATTAATTAAAGTAATAATAATATACTTGTAGTTTTTAAGTTTTAGGAGTGTAAAAAAAATAGGGGGCGCTGAAAAATAATTGATTTAAAAAAGGGGGCGGTAAAAAAAATAAGTCTGATAATCTCTGGGCTAAATTAAAATGTCTAAAAGTTTCGTTTCAGTAGCTCTTACAAATGTTTGAAATATTTTAAATGAGTAGAAACATCTTTTAATCTCATTTTTATGCTGAAAATGATGGCTCCATATTTTTAACGCCCGTCACAGACACTGAAATTAGGACAATTTATAAAGATCAGTCTTCACTAGAATACACAAAGAAGGCGTTGCTGAGAGAATATAAATTAACTTAGGTAACTTTATTAGAAAAAAAAACATGAGTTTCCATTGTATTCTGAATTCAGGATTCCGTAATTTATTAAATCACCCGTCGCTCTTAGAGCAAAAATCAACACAAAAATTAGGCAAGCGCGTGTCAACTGACGAGATTGATCAATAGCTTTTAACCGGGTTAGGAACCGGATCAGTGGTTTTTGTTGATTTTTGTTCTGGAAACCGGGTGTTAATCGCAAACCAAGTCAAGATCCGACAGTCATCCACAGGAAACAATTATGTGCACGCCAAGTCACTGAAACGATACAAAGGAGGTTTAAATAGAACGATAGTGGAAACGTTCGAAGAAGATATTGAATTGACATAAGTTACCGAAGAACCTCTTGAAAGATGTTTTAGAAATATTAAACCCTTTGAAAGTTATTGCCACTTGTCTCGCTTTAAGGTGGGTGCACACTGCACAGTCAGACCAGAGCTAATTCCGGGTGCAGTTTTCATATCAATAACAGCGTTTCCTAAGCTGACTTCTATAAAGGCTACTTAGTACGAGTTAGTACGTGCTTGAGATGTCTCATCTTTATATAACACTCGTAGTTTGGCATTTCTGTGACAATGACAGGAATAACGCTTATCCAAAACGATCGTGTTGTTTAGTGGTGCTGTTTCAACTTTCACTCTAGCGAAAATATAAACCCAGATAATATGTTTGTGTATGTATCTATTTAGAACTAAAATGACGATACGATTAGCGCAGTGGCTGAGCGATTGGACTGCTGCGCTGCGTGTCGCGGGTTCGATCCCCGCACGGAACAAATATTTGTATGGGCTACAGATAGTTGTTTCAGGTCTGGGTGTGTTTGTGTATGTGAGTTTAAATGTTTGTGAACGCGCCCACGATACAGGAGAAATTCCTAGTGTGTAAAAAAAACGTGCCTCTTTATTGTCGGTCAAGGAACGGGGATAAATAAACTAGTTCAATCTGGAGATTGAACTAGTTTGAATACATAAGTAGGGAACGCGTATAGTGTGTTTGCACACGATTTATGATCCTTTTTCCTTAGTGTGTTGATTGCTATCGACTTGAGCTTACAAAACTATGTTTTAATTTTATTGTTTGGCGCTGTATTCAGCAACGCCAACACCATTTAGTAATGCAGATATATGCATACATAACATCAAGCATGCTTTTCGCGAATAATCCAAAATTCACATTTTAGCGGTCCAAGCAATTGGCAATCAACTGGGCACAAATTCAGACTTTGGGTTGCTCCTGCGACCTTATGGTTTCACGTGTACAGGTTACAATGTGGTGCTGGATGAAAGGTAGAACATGGTCTGTTAGGAGACGCCGCATATCATCAGCCACAGTCTGAATTCAATCACAGCCTTTCTTTCTTGGGCCATCTCCACGTTCTTGTGCGAATATGAATCAATTGAGAAACCTTTAAAGATTGTTTTTGCTGCGGCGGATTTTAGTGCCTTTTGAAGTGTTTTAAGTCCACGGCAACTCGTAAAAAGCTGGAACAACGAAGCTTTCGTCGCCAAAGATCACATATTTGCAAAGTAGCCATCGGAAGGACTCATATTTCCAATAATTTAATATGAACCTCTGAATCTTTCTTATCGTCATCCAATTTTGCCCGACTGATTGACTAACTGACAGAAACTATACTAATATAGAAGAATACACAATATTACAGACCAAAATTCTCATAGAGTAAACAACACAATGTTCCTACTAACTATCACGAGACCGCCCTTGATCGTGTCCTTTCATTTCAAGTACCTTACCTTGATTACCTTAATTACACCATTATCTTAATAGTAGCAATTCAAATTCAAGTAAATTAAGAGACATCTGCTTGTAAGGGTAGTCCACTTGCGGTGTGAAATTGTTGGATTAATTGAAGAAGAAGGTTAAACAAGTGATTGCAATACTGCATTACTGCTACGGCGTAGCTCACTCGTGCTCCGTAGGCGTGTGAAGAAAGAGGTTGAAGATTCTAGAGATTTCGCAAAGTGCTACGGCGTAGCTCACTCATACTACGATTTGAATTCGTAGTTTCTTGACCTACGAAATATTTAAGGCCAACGTGCGGCTACGATGTTCATAAATGTCCGTTGCAGTATGGAGTTTCATAAAAAGCTAATCTGAGCTGAGCTGAGCGATTCATTTACCGGTGACTTTTTAGATCCACTTGGTACAAAGTAGCATTTTTACAGATTATCTGCCTAGCCTTTTCCCAACTATGTTGGGGTCGGTTTCCCGTCTAACCGGATGCAGGTAAATACCAGTATTGTCAGACTATCAGGTCACTGACTACCTAACTGTAACATCTGCCAAAGATCTAATATATGACATCCGGGACCAATAGCTTAAGGCTTGTATTCACGCCAATGACCTTGTGCATACAAACTACCTCTCTCGGTCGTAGATACGGACTCTAAACGGACGCGTTTTTCATTTATTATAATTAAAATAATACATGTTTTTAAAAAGTAACAAAACCAAATTATTTTCCTTTGTATTTCAAAGCAGTAGATATTTTTTTTATATTATTTTGTTAAAAAATGAAGGAGTAAAATGGTTCCATTCAACGATTTGGAGGTGATTTTGTGGATTTTTTTTCTTATTATGTGATACCGATACAAAAATTGTGGCTAAACCAAATTACGTGTCATATCATGTAGATTACTAAAAAAAATTCTCAGATGTAATTTCTCTGTAAGTGCCGGTGAAAAACCGCTTCATCTGCACGCTGTTTTTAAGCTTTTTCGAGAGAGGACCCTTAACGTGCTTTCCGAGGCACGGAGGAAACACGGTATGTAATAGTCAGCCATCCACAGACCAACCAAGGCAAGGGCGGCTTAACATAGCTTCTATCGCGGGCCTTGAGCGTGGGGACCGAATCCAGAAATTCCGTAACGAAAAAAAAACCTAACGAATTGACACTTGACAATTTCTTGAAATCAAAAATTGTGAGTTGCCTGTATTTAATTTTATTATTCAGTCAATAACTTCCTCAAAGAATTTCTGTGAGCGTGTTAATTAATTTTATAAGCGTAAGATAAGATACTATTAATAGAAATTATCAATAAATTACATTATTTGAGCAAACATATTAATAAAAATAAATTAAATTATATAAATCAAATGTAACCTTCATAGCTCTAACCACTAAGAAAAACTATGACACAAAATAAAAGAAAAAGTAAATGACATCTTGACAACTGACGTAACGTCAGATGAAAAGTAAACATTGAAAATTATTAGATTTAATATTTTAAAACAGCAAAATCAAAGTTAATAAATCGAATAAGATCGATTATAAGGCTGCCAACAAAAATAGTTGTCGCCAAGGCGCGACATGAGACGTAAAAGGACATTTTATAAAAGATGAGGATGATTAGTAAAAGTGTAAGTATAAATACTATATTGAAATACTGCATTAATAAAATAAATAAATAATTATAATTGCATAAGTTGATAAAAAATGCTAGGCAATAGCTTTACCGCGGCAGTCTCCGAGTGCCACACGTCTTTTTTTTATTTTTAAGCTATTGCATAGCTTCTATCGCGGGCCTTGAGCGTGGGGACCGAATCCAGAAATTCCGTAACGAAAAAAACCTAACACCCCCCACTCCGACCGGCACAGCGGTGATATTTTTTAGTTTTTCCATCTATCGATAAATACCAGAACTTTTAATGACTTTTTGAAATATCACGCTTGTCTCTTTAGTTCAGCAATCCGCCTTTAGGTGGCATTGGTTGTATTGGAAAACTACCGTAATCAGCTGTTTGTGAGAAAGTATATAGGTGTATAGGTATTTATCATCTATGTACAACAGTGAAGATCTGTACTCGTATAATTTGTGTACAAAGTGTTTTAAATATGAATAAACAAAGTGCATTTATTAATATCAAAGAAAAAAAAAACACAGAAAAAAAATACTGCATTAATAAAATAAATAAATAATTATAATTGCATAAGTTGATAAAAAATGCTATGCAACAGCTTTACCGCGGCAGTCTCGTAGAGCGAAAGGGAGTGTCAGACTTCTACTGACTAAAAACTACCCATGTTCCTTCTTAGCCCTTCATGTCGAGGCCGTGGTATCTCTTGCGAACAACCCGGAGCCCCGACGGGCGTCGGCCAATGCAGGCCCCTTCCATGTTACTGACACCTCTTTGAGGCGCGCGTGGAACACGAACGCACCGTCGACACGGCCTGTCATCGTCATAAGACGGACGGACGGCGAGCTAGCTCATCTCTGCCCTTAGGGCAAGAATGAGGTCAAAAGTAAGCCCAATCCAAATAAAAAAAAATACAAGAATTTCATATTATGTATGGTCCAAAACAACACCCTTTTCTATGGCGACTCGGCGACTGAAACAAAAGCGTATAGTATATTATAAGTTGTACTTTTGTGTGGATCTTGTCAATCTAACACATTTTTCACTCTCCCGATATCGTTATTAATGAAACAATGCCCAAGAGGCTACATAAAGGTCTGTCTGCTACCGAATCAAATTAATAGAATATGAATTATTGAATCAAATAATTAATTTTTATAATCTGTAATTAGGTGGTGGTTGCGGCGCGCGGCGGTGTTCATCCGCTTATAAACGCAAATGGAGCGCGTTTTACTGTAATTAAATTAGTTGTTACAGCTTATTGGGGGCTTATTTTACTTACAGATGAAATCTTTAAATGAACATAGCATCATCACACCTGTAATGTAAAACCTAACCTAACCTAACACACTGCATTATAATCTTAAAATTATGGATAACTAGCTGATGCCTGCGGCTTCACTCGCGTGGATGTCGGTCAAATTATATACTAAAACATTTCTCTTGAATTACTCTATCTATTAAAAAAAATTGGTTGCCTGTAAAGTCGGTATACGGGCGAAAGTTTTACGTGACAACGAAAATAGAAGCGCAAGACATGAACGAGAAAGAGATGAAAAAGAGAAAGCGACTTTGTTTTAAACTATGTAGTGATAAAGCCCTTTCCGGTCATAACCATGATTCGATTCTGCGGTGTCAGAATAAATTAATAATACAAACGGAAATTAATCTAGTTCATTGGTGAAGTTCAAACTTCGTTAGTAACCTCTCAAGTACAATGAGAGGAAATAAGTTTGTCTATTAGTTAAATTGATCTCCGGATTGTATGGGATGAACTTTGGAGTGGTATGTGTATAGCTACTTCAATTTACATAGGAGATTCTTCGAGAGTGTTAGTGATAGATATAGTAAAAGATAGATAGATAGTTGTTTCTTTTAGTTAAGGTAAAGAAACCATTACCTTCAGTTATTTCTGTTACCACCAACATAAACAAGATGTTTCTTTCCAAATTTTTGGAGCTGGCTGTACTCAGAGGTCATTTCGACTATATAACATAATTACTTGATTTGTTAAAGAAAACATCTTGTGGACCAGCATGCCTAAGCGATATTTATTGACAGCATATAAAGGCCTACGGGCGGCGCTTGTCGAGGCTGTGGGTTGTTCGAAAGAGATACCGAGGCTTCGACATAAAGGGCTAAGAAGGAACATGAGTGGTTTTTAGGCAGTAGAAGTCTGACACTCCCTATATACCGCTCCGCTCAGAGCGAAAGGAGTCAATAGATGATTTCCCACCCTCCAAAAAGAACGCCCTATGGACGGTATAAAAACTCTGATGCCAGACTCTAACCACATGTTAAAAAAGACGAAGACTATTAAATATATTTAGGGCACAAAGAGCAGAGGCATCCCTAGTATGTAATTAATTACTACGAACTAAGTAAGTTCAAAGAAAAATCCACTGAGTGGTTTGGAAGATATGAGAAAATAAAGAATATTACAAACAAATCCGTCTGTAAGTTAAGTATATAATCTCATTTATCTCTGAGAACATGAATCCTAAACTACGTTGAGACCACTTGACTTGAGTTTTGTAATTAATAGTAGGTATTCTATTGTACCTCCACGTTCACATCAGCTCTCAAATTGAGATATTTGTTTAAGACAAGTTCAGTACTTCAATAATATAAAGTTAATGTGAGCTGTGAAGCTACCTTTCATAAAATAAATAAATAAAATAAATGTTTCGTTAATATTTTGAAGAACATGGCTTGTCGAAACACAATCATCATAATCTTCCACCTGGCCTTTTGGCCAACTAAATTGGAGTCTAACTGGATGCAGCTAAATAGCTGTATTTTTATGTTTATGTATTATCTTACTATCCTACTAATATTATAAACGTGAAAGTTTGTAAGTATGGATGGATGGATGGATGTTTGTTACTCTTTCACGCAAAAACGACTGAACGGATTTGGATAAAATTTGGTAAACTGATAGTTTATAACCTGGATACACAGGATACTTCTTATCCCGGTAGTCCCGATACTTTTTATCCCATGCGGCTATTATCGAACTCCACGCGGGCGAAGCTGATGGCACAAGCTAGTATTCTATATTTTACATGGAGCGATTGCCTCTCTGAATTCCATAATCCAGTAAATAAATAAATAAATAAATACAACACCCCTTTGTAAAAGTGGTTGTCAGAATTTCGGACTTGTCGAAACACAATGTTGGGATTAAAATGTATCACAAACATGTTTTTCACAGGTTTTGTACTTACACAACTGTAAATGAAAACAGTAGCACACTATAAAGAATATATGTTTTTGTTATTCGGTATAATCGTGAGATATAAAAGCTTTTGAAAGTACAGCCAACTTAAGGTTTTAAATAGTCATCATGAAAGTTACAGGACGGTGTGAGATGAACAAAATGAACGTCAAGTATTTTGTTTCAGGAAAAACATTGGCAGAACATTATAAATGCCGGGGGTAGCAAAACTTTTAAAGTACGTAGTAGTAGTACTGCTTTGTAAATGAAGTTATCTGTACTAATATTATAAAGCTGAAGAGTTTGTTTGCTTGTTTGTTTGTTTGTTTGAACGGGGTAAACTCAGGGACTACTGGCTGGAATTAAAAAAATCTTCTAGTGTCGGATAGCCCATTTATCGAGAAAGGCTTTAGGCTATATAACATCACGCCACAATTAATAGGAGCGGAGCATAAATGAAAAATGTTGCAATAACGGGAATAGATATTCCTTTTTGAGAGCTTTCGTTGCGTGCGCTGCGAAAACGGTTTAAGTTACGTAAATATTATGTATCAAGGAATTGTTCCTCTTTAAAAGTTCTAAAAAAAAGTCCGCGACAGCATATGTTTATCTTTTACGAGTGACTCACTGTAACCATTTTTTTATATTAAAATGTTAGGTTAAAAATAATTATATTTTGCGAAGCTTATATAACCCATATGGTATTAATCTATATCTAAATAAATGTGTTTGCTAGCACGGAAATTTAATATAGAATATTTGTGCCCTTTACTCTATACAGTTTAAACAAATATCTTAGAAGATATCGCAATGTAAAAATATACGGCCGACAAAATAATTAGCGCGCGGCAGTCATTCGGTCCGGTGCGGTAGGTACGTGGGTTCTGGCCTCCGGGGGCTCCGGAGAAATTCAATTTCAAAATATTTACTGCACCATAATGTTTATAAGTACAAGGTGTTACTACTGTACATTAAACAGTAAGAGATACCTATAGTAATTGTTACTTTAATAATATAATCGAAGTCAATCTAAACTAATAGGTATTTTATAGAGGAAAGGTAAGATTTTTTGTTTGCTATGAGTACGATATAGCTCATAGGTGATTTATCTAGAAAGGTTATAAGCTATATTATGTGTTGCAGACGAAGTTGCGTGGGTCAGCTAGTTCTTTATAAATATGGATGCAGGAGGTTATCTTCGGAACTGCTGATCCGAATCCGAATATTCTTTCACGTTTCTGAAGGTACTTACCACCCATCCTAATCCTTATTCTGCCTGACTTGCTATCTTCGAGTGTAATTATGCGACCTTCATTCAATATTGAATATGTTCCCATGGGGTAATTTTCTACCTTAAGGCGAACGATGCCGAGAAAAAAGCTTGTACATTGTAAAAATATCCCTAAGAATTACTCCCGTAAACTAGAAGTATATTTGTTTCAGAACAGTTCTCGAATATTGTCTCTTCTAGGTTTCATAGTAAAGATATTCTATAACATCCTAAAATTACTATTTTCAGCGGTAATTATTGATGTATAAAACCATTATTGTATCTTACAGTCAATTTTGATATTGTTTAATTCTATTTTCAGACATTTTCTTAATCTTTCCCTGTGGAGAGATAACACAGGGACATCAAAATGTTTTAATTATCTACTTAAGATTAGAGATTATCCCCAAATTTGTGTAATTTCACCACGACCCTAATACCTTACTTTACCCTCATGATAAGGTAAAATTACAACTTATAACTTACTGTTTATAACTTTTGTAGGTATTTTGAACAAATTCGAGAGGGTTTCGAGACTTTATAGGATAATTTAGAGTAGAAAATGCCTTATGTTAAAATTACCGTACAATTTCCATATCAAAATTTCCCACCAGTATATACCGAGTCCAGCGGTGGCCCAATTGTGGTAGCCCCGACTTACAAGCAAGTCGTGGGTTTGAACCCAGCCAGGCGCATTACTTCGTGTAATTTATTTCATCACCACTGCTCTCAAAAACGGTGAAGGAAAACATCGTGAAAAAACCGGTCATATCCTAGAACCAAAAATGTGACTTGACAAAATGTGACCATGTGACTTTTACCAACCTGCCCTGGCCCTACGTGGTGGATTGTGGCCCATTCCCTCTCATAGAGAGGAGGCCTGTGTCCCTTTTTTTTTTGGGCTTTTGGAAAATCATCAAATAACCCCTCCCGCTCTTGGGCAGAGCGAAAGGGAGTGTCAGACTTCTACTGACTAAAAACCACCCATGTTCCTTCTTAGCCCTTCATGTCGAGGCCGCGGTATCTCTTGCGAACAACTAGCAGCCCCGACGGGACCCGCAGCCCAGACGGGAGGCCCGTGTCCCTGCAGTGGGAATATTATAAGCTGATATACCGAGTCCCGCTCTTTTTGACAGTCGTTACAGGGTCAGTGGCCCAAAGTCTGACAACCAGTCTTACCAAAGGGAATTATGTTACTCAGTACCAACTGGGTTCTTTTAGTCTAATAGGCAGTCACTTAATGTAAAATACTGCATTCGGTAAGACTGTAGCCATGAAATACATTGGAATATCAATGTATTTCAGAAATTATAGGCAGTTTTTTTTAACTACCTTAATAGTCCAAAAATATGGGCGTGGGAAGCCTTAATAAGGAACGCTTATTTTAAGAAAGAAAGAAAGGAAAGAAAGAAAATTGTATTTATTTGTCAAAAAATACTTAAAAATTAACAAACAAATTCAATGTAATTAAAATTAATAATGCCAAAAGGGCCTCAGCTATTTTCCTATGTATAATACCCTATGCATGCATAGCAGTCGACGTTCAAGTGCCTAGGATTATCCGTGGTACGTTTTACATTTTTATGGAAAATATTCATGTTCTGATCTTAAGTTATAATATAAATGTAAAAATCTAATCCAATATCTTATGTGAAGAGTGAAAACAGCATTAATATTGAAGAAGATTGATGGCTTGATTGAAAAATATATCATGCAAAGAAGTAAACAAACTTTAACCTTTTTGGGTTGAAAACTATGTATGTTTTTTAGTTTTTTTTTTATACCAGGGTTGTGGA